>CM051234.1:442411929-443611929 GCA_027917425.1 Gastrophryne carolinensis
AGGATGCTATTACATTACACACAAAAGTGACAGTAGCTCCAGAACCAATTCAGACATAGGTATTTTACAAAATGAAATATGCATCCTGACCATCTTGCTTTCCTGCCCAAACTAACAACATATAAACTCTTGTATAGCCTAATAGCAATACTCAGTAGTTACACAATAATTGCCCTTTTTTTTGTGAACCAAAACGTATGAGTTGTTTCCCTATTTGGGGTGCCCATCAATATGAAGGCCCCTGGTTTTCCTACATACTTACTTCAATTCTCTATCCAAAGTTTGCAGCTTAGCTTAGCCGCATGATACAGGATCCCCAGTCCCTCTGGCCTGGGCAGCCCCACTGGTAAACAGCCATGCCATTAGAGGACAAATATGCATTGCGGGATGAAGGATCAAGGTTAGTATATTGAGAAACCAGGGGGGGGGGGGGGTTCACACTGCAGGGCATCCCATAATGAGGACGCTGTTTAGAGAAGGATTTAACCTGCACTAGAGTCGTTTTAGATTGTAGCAATCAAATGTAAATGATAATCACTAGGCCTACTAGGCCTGATATACTTTTTCTTTTACTGTGCACCTATTTCACCAGTACAGGATCTGTTAGGCTCCTTTACACTGGTTTGTGTGAGCATCACAGTATAAAACTCCCAGGGTAACTAAATTGCTAAATTGACTAAATTGTTATATATACTACAATAGTGGTTGAAAAAACAACAATAGAGAAGTATAAAAAAAAGTTTCAATAAACATCAATACATATTTTATTGTGCCACTCCAAAACATTGGAGAAAATCATATAAAAAAAAAAAACAAACAAAAGAAAAAAAAACATGTAAAATAATATACTGTGTAACATTCCCATGACAAACTACAGGAATAGAGAGCCCTGCGCCAGTAAAAACAGGCACACTGACAGCTGCTGCATTGCTGTACACTGACAGTTTAGTAAATGTCTGATTTATATGTGCTGATGTGAGCAAAAATTGATAAATAAGCTTTTCACCTATGACAGCGCTCATCCTTGTATGCACACCATCATAATGCTTGATAAATCAGGCCCACTATCTATGTCTGCTTCTAACTAATTGTGAGACCATAATCAAGGAGTTAATTGCTAAAGATAACACCACACTGGTACAGAAACAGCAATTCTTAAACTCTAGAATTCTTAAACTCTAAATCTAGAGCCAATTTTAATTATGTGCCCTAGCAAGATTTCTTCTGTACTGCACGTCCAGCAGTTCCCATGGAAAACAGCAGCAGCACCCAGATCTGATGTGATCAATCCACATTGATATCCCATGCAATTACTATATGCTATAACATCTGTTTCTGCCCGAATTAAGGCCATCATCATTTTAATGTATTGAGAACGAGAGAAGTACTATTGAACAGCCTGTAAATATTTCTGTCCACAAGAGTGTTGTGATCTTTTGGGAAAAAAAAAAAAAATACAACTAAACATTGTATATGCCGTCAGCTTTTAGCCTTATATCAATGTCTAGAGAAAATCACTCCCAGAGACATATTCAGCATTTCCATGCAGCTGGAAACCACAGAGCCTCTAGTAAACACAGTTATTGTGAGCCTTGGTGCATTTGAGTGCAGCTCTATGGTGGTTATCCAAATCATCCTGAGAGCCATTGCAAGTTTGGGAGGCTTTCGAGCTCAACACACATTTACATGAAAATATTTTTTTCTGCATTTTTGAAATTTGGAATGGAGCAGCGCAGAGCAGTGAGAAGTGAAGTACATACTTTTTGTTAATGTAGTAGCTATTTTGCTTTTGGAAATAGCAGCCTCTTATGGGGTATTCAAATGCATTAAAACAAACAAACAAACAAACCCAAATATATATATATATAAAAAAAAAATAAATAAATAAAAATATATAAATCTGCCAACATTTCCAGAAACTCTGAAAATCATTTGGTTAACTGTAAATTGGGTCAGTAGAAGCTGCCAAGGCAAAACTAAAGCTGATATTGATTTTAACTCTCAAAATTGTTGTCACGTACAAATAAATGTAAGGCCAGAACTAATGTAATACTCAAAGCACAGCAATGAACTGAAATGTATGCAGTCACACGGCATTTGCCAGCCTGTGTTTTCTGAGCAGAATGCCCAATACACCACATTGTAAGTGAAAGTCCTCGTTTCTTAGGTATGTTCAGTCTTCATGGCTTGTGTAGAGATATAACAGCACGCCATCTCTCCCCTCAGTGAATCACCATGTTAGCTAGGTTCTCTTTTCAAATTGCTAAAGTTTACTCTGCAGTATGACCTGCCCTTAAAAAGTCTGGTTTTATCAGTGGAGAGTATGATTCATAAATCTAGAGGCCTTATAAATTTAAAGCCACTTGGCGTAGTGCTGTAGGAGGTTCATTTCCTAAACAATCTTGAAAACTCAAAATCTCTCAGATTCAGCCAAAAATATGTCTCTGTGCAGCATATTTTCCTATATATCTATTGTGTCTACTCAGTGGCACTGCAGCCAAGGAGTGCTTTTATTTACTAAAATCTCATCACTGCAGAACTAGAGCCATATATCCAGCATCAGTTTTATCACAGAGAGGGGGATTCCGCTAAATATGATGGATACATTCCCACCTTATCATTTTGCTGGACTTCGGCATCATTGTTTTGTTGCAGGATCTTATTTCATTGTCCTATCCTTTCTACATTAGGAAACAGAAGAGGTGAAATTGATGGTATCTTTGATAAAACACCATTTCCTCGGGTACTAATGTGATCAGTCAAAACATTAAGCTGAAGCCAAGTTTTGGAAGGGTTAGATCCTCCATCAGGTTTTTGTTGTGCCCCAGGGCTATGCTGTAAGGTTAAATGACAGTTAACACCTCAATCGTTTAAATTCTTGTTACATTGCTATAGAGAATGCAGTAAAAGCCAATAACATAATAATCCCCAACTTATTTTTACTGAAGCTCACATGGCAGTGCGTCCAGATAGGAAGCACTAATTGTATGAGCTGTTTCTGTGTTTAGTTGTCTCATTGCGGCCATTTCATTTCACACATTTCCAGGGCTGAATGTGACAGGAAAAAGGTTACTATGAGCTGGGCCCCATTTTATGTGTACACTGGCCCAGTCACACTTATTTAAGGATCGGGTCAGTAGTTTTGTGTGTATTTATTCATAGATTCAATGCCATTTTCAACTATTTTACAGTTGTGTATCATTGGGGGTCATGCTAAATATTTTGTGAAGCCAGTGTGACTTGCAGTGTAGACCATGGTGCGGATTGCAACCTGCATCTCAGTGAGCTCTTTAATGTTTTTAATGACACAAAAAAAGGCGTTTTTTCTGCCTTTTCCCCCCAAATTGCATTTACCTGTGATGGGATATTTTTATAGGTGATGCAGATCATGTTTGCAATGAGGTAAGGATATTTGTTTTTAAGTTTGGAAACAACAGAACCCTATGCGCTATGCAGAAAAAAAAAATGGTGAAATCTTTAGCATAGCCCATAGGGTGCTGTTATTTACAAACTTTAAAAATATATCCTAATATCACTGGAAAATAATGAACCTAAGCTGTAAAAATGTGCCATCACATATACAGGTATTTTTTGGTGGGGAAATGTGGGACAAAGACTTTTATTTGCACTTTTTTGTGTGTTAACGCTAAAAAGCTCCCCGCGATGCAGGCTTTACAAAATATTTAGCATGACCCCCTATGTATGTCAATAAGTACATTTATTTTTAATTCAGTTTTTGCTCCAATTAGCGTCACTGAAGTGGATGTCAAATGGGTAAAAATAGCATACAAGGGTTCTAGGTGTGATGTGGAGGCTGATGCACTACTAGCGCCGGGTATCGGCACGTGAGCGTCTGTATAGCGGCGCTTAGAGCGACCGCTAGTAGATGCTGTGGTTGAAGTGGGTATCAGGCGCTGTAACATAGCGTTGTGGTCGCTATGGTAACCTGGCCGGCATTGATAAGTGTGATGTGTGTTGGGCGCTTTAACAACAGTATAATGCTGCAGAGAGCGATATGTAGCGCCAGCTCAGTGCGTCCGGCACTCGGCACTCAACACCATACTTAACAATTACTACACACACACAGCGTCGGCGCTCTAAAGCTGGGCGCTGTAGCATAGAGTGCCAGACGCTGTGTGATTAAAGCCTCTTTTTGAACACATATCCACCAGTAACAAAACACAACATGACATTGTTTTAACACTGGGACAATAACACTTTAGTGCCAGATCTGTAAATACAATTCTGCATAAAAATATAAAAAGTCAAAAAAATGATAAAAGTGTCTGCCAGGGAGGTCACACAATGATTAGAGCAAAATTAAATTAATTTTCATTTCCAAACATGCTATTTATACACAACTAATGAAACCCCATTGAAACATATGGGAGAGTGACACTGAGCAAAAAGTAATACGTGAACCTAGAGCACCGGCGCTATACACTGAGCCGCCTCTGGTAATACATGTGACGCTACATGGCGCTGTTAGAGGCTCTTACCAGATTCACTTTCTAAAATGAGGGTTCCCTTACAGTACCCAGCGTTCGCCTGGCGCTATCCTTTCTTAAATAACCCCCATAGCTCCAAGCCAGTGACATAATATTACTTAGAATCTTCTGCTGATATCACTGGCTTCCTAGTGGTTTCCTTAGTAGAATCTTTTTGAGAATACATTCTAGAAAAGAAAAAAATGACCAACGGCAGAACCTAGGGCCCACGCATTAGTGGTCCGGGCACATTAGTAAACCCTGAGCAGGAGCTCCCACAACTGCCCTAAAGCTGAGAACACTGGATAACCATTCACAATGGCTGTGCTTGTAAGCTGAATCTACACACTGGCAAAATAATGAAAAGAAATGTATGTGATTAGCTACTTTCGGCTGCCTATAGGTATATTTGCTCTGATATTTGAGAGAGCATTTCTTGAACCAGACCAACACAACAAACAGTGCTCATATACATCCCTCCCCAGGGCAATTTAGATTTTAGATTTAGCTGCACATAAAAATGAATTTAGCTGCAGTGGTAAACGTTCATGGATGTGCAGAGGCCATCTGCAAACAAGTGCTGCTGGGCTCTCCATTACTGTGCATGGTCAGTTATGTCAGTTGGATCCAGGCAGCAGCATGGCTGAGATGCTGAGAGAGGAAGCTCCAAAATGGCAGCTACCCTCCTTTTCCAACTGTGCCAGGCTGTTTGTCTGATTTAAGTTGCCACTAGGCCTACTCATACCAATATCTACAAGTGTTCCTAGGGGTTGGAGGATTCTGCTGCTGCAATATTTCCCCCCTCGAACTATCTGTGTTTTCTTAAAATAAGAAAGGGTGGGGAAAATCTACAATGGAACCATAGTCTATCCTAGAAAATACAGTATATCCAGGGTTGGTGAGCAGGTAATTATAGAATTAACGGGGAGGCCGATTTATTAATAGCGCCAGGTAGCGACAGATGAGCGCCAGTAGCGTGATTTTCACAGCGCCGGCTAGTATTCGCTGTGCTTGGCCGTTGTTCGGTTGTTGACAGCGAGTCAGTCGGTGTGCGGTAATGTTGAATACGGGGCTAGGAGTCGCTGTTTGACAGGTTCCGCGCTGTATGGGAGCGCATGACAGCGAACGGCCATAGCGAACGGCTCCCAGCATATTCATTAACAAATCACGCTCAAAAAATTCTCGCGCTGTGAAATGCTTGTTTAAACCCCAGAGCGCTGGCGGCGATGTGTTAAAAGCCGTTTTTTAACCCCCAAACAACCTTATTTTTTGAAAAAAATAATAAACAAGTTTTTATAAACATTTTGTAATATGAATACATTAATTTCAGACCTGTAATATCAATTCTGCACAAATTTTTTTTTTATTTTTTTTTTTACCTTAAAAAAAAGATATAACATTGCAGAAGTGGTCATCGAATTTTTGACATTTAAAAAAAAAACAAAAAAAAAAAACATTAATAACAATTAATTATGAATATTTAAAGATTGCTCCATTGAAATGCATTGGAGAGCGCCAGGTAGCGAGAGGTCATACCTGGCGCTGTGATGGGATTAGCAGCGGCGCTGTTCGCTGAAGTCTGCAACATGATGAATCTGACGCTCTCGCCGGCGCTAGCCTCATTTAGCGTGATAAATGCGTGATTGTGTTCGCAGCCTGGCGTTCTGGAGTCGTTAGCCGCCGATAGCTGGCGCTACCTGGCGCTAGTGAGACACTACCTGGCGCTATCCCTTGATAAATAAGGGCCAAGGTGTGAGAGCTCCTGGTTGGGTGGGACCTTATGTCTTTTGGCCTACATGCAAATGAAAGCCTCATTATGATTATCAAGGAGCAAGCAGCAAACCTGTGTATACTTTGTTTGCTAAAGAAGTGATCTTATTAATGATGGAGACGTCCCCAGCATTGTGTCTATCTGAATGGCTAGTTGCAGAATCCTGCACACAGCCAAAAGATGCTCAGCATGCACCGCCACGGGGAAGACTTTTACACAGCGGGGCATCCCTATTTGGGCTAATTATTTATTTATAAAGTGCCATTATATTCCGTGGCACTGTACAAGGTAGAAGAAGTACAGGGGTAAGACAAGTAAATACTTATAATACAATAATGACGACAAAGCATAAAAACACACACAATATTATTTATCAAATGTAACAGTTAAGTAAATAAACACAAAGATGCAGGAATACATTAGGAGAGAGGGCTTACTTGATGAATATCATTCACGTTATTTTATATATGTAAAATAAAAGGTCTTCCTTAATGAAACTGAGAAGCCACAGTGTACTGTGCGATCTGATTTGTGCACATTCATTACTTTGCCCTTTTATTATATGTCTAATAAATGTATGCAGAATACAATGTGAATCAATATTTGTAACGTTTTGGAGATAGTTAGAACCTATTTATTGGACATGGAAGTTATCCTGTGTACTAATCTTGTATCGTTACTAAATGTCTGCACGCATATGCTTTACTGTTAAGTTATTTATTCATTATAGTATTATAATGCTATGGAGTATCTTTAGGAGATTGATTTGTGATTTTTTTAATGTTTTTATAAGGGGAGTTATAGAACTTAATATATATATATATATATATATACTTATTGTGTTCTTAGTGGTCCTGAAAAATCAGGGTTTCCTTTCTAATCTGCATGTTGCCATTGCTGTGATAGGTTAAAGCAATGATGTACAAACTTTTTTGGTCTTACAGTAACATTGTCTTATTATCCTACTTCAAGGGGCCGCAACCAAATCTAAACAGAAAAATAGCAAACTATTTACTGCACAAAAGCTGTAACCATAAAGGGACTGTCTGACTGGCCATTTTTTAAATTCCCCCCAATCCTGCTATCCTCCCCTGGAGCTGAAGCAGGGAGGAGGTTACATAAAGAAAAAACACTACCCTGCCCTCCCCACAATCCCGTCCGTCCATTTACATGAATGAGTGCCCACAACCGCTGGCCATCCTGGCCATGGAAAAGATGGAGGTGAGCAGCAATGATTGCCTCAGGATTCCGGGGCAGGTTTATTCTTTATGGAACCCCCCCGCAATGGCCAGTCTGGGCTGAAATGGCCCTTTAAAGATTTGTATATGCTTTTATGTATATGTAGAGGTGAACAGGTGTGGGCAGAGGTGAGGCGGGGAGAAGTGAGCTGAGGTGAGGTGGGAAAGCTGGCAGAGGTAGGCAGAGGTGAGTTAAAAATAAGGGGGTGGGAAATAAGTTGGGAAATGTCAAGCTGGGCAAAGACGAGTTAATAAGAACTGAGCAGGGGTCAGGCAGAAAAAGCTCAAGTGGGTTGAGATGAAGCAGGAAGTAGTGGCCAAGAGGTGAGGTGGGAAAGGTTGAGGAGGGCTGAGGTGGTGGAAGTGGGCAAAAGTTGGGCAGAAAAAGTGATTTTGACTGATGTGGGGCAAGATGAGACGAGTAGTTAAGCAGAGGAGGGTAGTGATAGGTAGAAGTGCCGGGCTGAAACTGATGGCTGTGTGGGCCGCAGGTTGTACACTTCCAGGTTAAAGGCTAACTGTAGTGACATATATTCTTTATATGCAATAGAAAGTAATAAAGTGCAACGTTTTTTTGACTCTCATTAATTTCTATAGTTACCGTATTTTTCGCCCTACAAGACGCACTTATTTTCCCCCAAAAGTGGGGGAAAAATGTCCGTGCACCTTATCGGGCGAATGTAAAAAAACAAAAAACTAAAAAACTCACCCGTTCCCAGTGCAGGTCAGGGCAGCGGGTGGGCATGCAGGCCATCAAGCGTCCGGGCAGAAGAGCCTGACGCGGCCCTGGATGTGGAGCCGGGGAGCGGCGCTGCCCACGTGCGCCATCGGCCTCCGCGCCGGAGGCACTGAAGTGGAGGAGCGTCCCTTCACCCAGCACAGGGGGGGGGGGGGCGAGGTGTCCAGCCGCCCCCCTGGAGCCAGCAGCCGTCCAGCGTCAGGTCGACTGGGGCAGAAGAGCCCGAAGCTGCAGCCCTAGACGTGGAGCCAGAGGTGAGCCGGGGAGCGTCACTGCCCACGTGCGCAGCCGACTTCCGCATCGGCGGCACTGTAGTGGAGGAGCGGCAGGGCAGAGAACAACAGAGCGGGGAGGGGGAGGCCCCCCCCGACAGGCCAGCTGCGGAGGCGACGGCGGGAGAGGATCTCCAGCTCCCGCAGCAGAAAAGTGCGGTGCGGCGGGAGTCGGACTGGGGACCCGGGAATGAGGAGAAGACCCGGCGGCAGGTGAGAGTTGGGCACCACAGAGGGAGGGGAGGCGAGGGAGCCTCTTGGAATTAAGGCCCCAATAAGAGGCAGCAGTTGGAGGAGCGGCGGGGGCGTTGTCTCTGGCCCCGCCGCTGTCATCGCTGCCAGTAAAAGAAAGCGATCGCAGCGGCGGGGCCGGGACAGAGCCCCCGCCGCTGCTTCTTACTGGCCGTCTCTGTGAATAAGGTGGGCGTGGCCTGCGCTGACACTGATGCTAATGGGGGAGGGGGATGCCACACAGCCTATACTAATGGGGGGAGTGGGGATGCCACACAGCCTATACTAATGGGGGGGAGGGGGATGCCACACAGCCTATACTAATGGGGGGAGTGGGGATGCCACACAGCCTATACTAATGGGGGGGAGGGGGATGCCACACATCCTATACTAATGGGGGGAGTGGGGATGCCACACAGCCTATACTAATGGGGGGGAGGGGGATGCCACACAGCCTATACTAATGGGGGGGAGGGGGATGCCACACAGCCTATACTAATGGGGGGAGTGGGGATGCCACACAGCCTATACTAATGGGGGGGGAGGGGGATGCCACACAGCCTATACTAATGGGGGGAGTGGGGATGCCACACAGCCTATACTAATGGGGGGGAGGGGGATGCCACACATCCTATACTAATGGGGGGAGGGGGAATGCCACACTGCCTATACTAATGGGGGGAGGGGAGAATGCCACACTACCTATATGGGGAATGGGAGGGGGGAATGCCACACTGTCTATATGGGAATGGGAGGGGGGAATGTCACACTGCCTATATGGGAATGGGAGGGGGGATGCCACACTGGGTATATGGGGAATGGGAGGGGGGGAATGCCACACTGCCTATATGGGGAATGGGAGGGGGTTGAATGCCACACTGCCTATATGGGAATGGGAGGGGGGATGCCACACTGGGTATATGGGGAATGGGAGGGGGGTGAATGCCACACTGCCTATATGGGGAATGGGATGGGGGAGAATGCCACACTGCCTATATGGGGAATGGGAGGGGAGAATGCCACACTGCCTATATGGGAATGGGAGGGGGGATGCCACACTGGGTATATGGGGAATGGGAGGGGGGTGAATGCCACACTGCCTATATGGGGAATGGGAGGGGGGTGAATGCCACACTGCCTATATGGGGAATGGGATGGGGGAGAATACCACACTGCCTATATGGGGAATGGGAGGGGAGAATGCCACACTGCCTATATGGGGAATGGGAGGGGGGAATGCCACACTGCCTATATGGGGAATGGGAGGGGGGAATGCCACACTGCCTATATGGGGAATGGGAGGGGGAATTCCACACTGCCTATATGGGGAATGGGAGGGTGGTGAATGCCACACTGCGTATATGGGGAATGGGAGGGGAAGAATGCCACACTGCCTATATGGGGAATGGGAGGGGGGAATGCCACACTGCGTATATGGGGAATGGGAGGGGGAATTCCACACTGCCTATATGGGGAATGGGAGGGTGGTGAATGCCACACTGCCTATATGGGGAATGGGAGGGGGGAATGCCACACTGCGTATATGGGGAATGGGAGGGGGCATGTCACACTGCCTATATGGGGAATGGGAGGGGAGAATGCCACACTGCCTATATGGGGAATGGGAGGGGGAATGCCACACTGCCTATATGGGGAATGGGAGGGGGAATGCCACACTGCCTATATGGGGAATGGGATGGGGGGAATACCACACTGCCTATATGGGGAATGGGATGGGGGAGAATGCCACACTGCCTATATGGGGAATGGGAGGGGAGAATGCCACACTGCCTATATGGGGAATGGGAGGGGGGAATGCCACACTGCCTATATGGGGAATGGGAGGGGGGAATGCCACACTGCCTATATGGGGAATGGGAGGGGGAATTCCACACTGCGTATATGGGGAATGGGAGGGGAAGAATGCCACACTGCCTATATGGGGAATGGGAGGGGGGAATGCCACACTGCGTATATGGGGAATGGGAGGGGGAATTCCACACTGCCTATATGGGGAATGGGAGGGTGGTGAATGCCACACTGCCTATATGGGGAATGGGAGGGGGGAATGCCACACTGCGTATATGGGGAATGGGAGGGGGCATGTCACACTGCCTATATGGGGAATGGGAGGGGAGAATGCCACACTGCCTATATGGGGAATGGGAGGGGGAATGCCACACTGCCTATATGGGGAATGGGAGGGGGAATGCCACACTGCCTATATGGGGAATGGGAGGGGGAATGCCACACTGCCTATATGGCAATGGGAGGGGGAATGCCACACTGCCTATATGGGGAATGGGAGGGGGAATGCCACACTGCGTATATGGGGAATGGGAGGGGGAATGCCACACTGCCTATATGGGGAATGGGAGGGGGAATGCCACACTGCCTATATGGGGAATGGGAGGGGGAATGCCACACTGCGTATATGGGGAATGGGAGGGGGAATGCCACACTGCCTATATGGGGAATGGGAGGGGGGAATGCCACACTGCCTATATGGGGAATGGGAGGGGAAATGCCACACTGCCTATATGGGGAATGGGAGGGGAAGAATGCCACACTGCCTATATGGGGAATGGGAGGGGAAGAATGCCACACTGCCTATATGGGGAATGGGAGGGGGGGATGCCACACTGTCTATGGAATGGGGGCATCCCACACGGCCTATGGGAATGGGAAAGGGGAATGCCACACTGTCTGTAATGGTGCGTTTTTGGTTTAAAATATTTTTTTTCTTATTTTCCTCCCCCAAATCCTAGGTGCGCCTTATGGGCAGGTGCGTCTTATAGCAAATTCATGTTTGGATTTTTTGTATGCCTTTTTTAGTTGCTGTTGTCTGCTATTTTATAATAATTAAGGATCTCCAGTTTCCGAAAAATAAAACGGCTTGGGAGTGGGTGGCTGTGGGAGAATTTAGTGAATTCTGTACAGAGTGTTTTATTGGTACCAATGTGGAAACTCATTTGGCCACCAGGAGCAGAAAAATGGTGACCTTGAAGGAACAGTATGCTTTTCTCTGAGGTGTAAATAATTCTGCTGGCATGCTCTACAGCTCCATTGTTTTCAGACAGAGAGAGAGAGAATTAAGTCTTACCACAGTTGTGGTTAGAGGAAGAGATTGGGGGGGGGGGGGGAATATGATATATTAACAGTCCTCCACACAGCCTTTATTAATAGTATGTTCTCACATTTAGTACAACTTGAAGTTGCAGCAAATTCATTTTAGTGGTGGTTAGTGAAAGACCACTTATGAAGACGTTTCCATTACCACAAAGAAAGCAGCAGAGCCCAGCAAATGATTATGCTTTACAAGTTTATTAGCATTTTTTTTATGTAATATAGCATGCATCTCTTGGATAATACAGGCAAACTGGAATTATTTTTTTATTACACTAGGAGGACAGTGTTGTGTATTTAACCATCTATGTATAGGATGCTATTATAATGTATAGTGGTGAATCCAGCAATTCACCCTGAATAGTTCCCAAAACACCGCACCTCCTCCACAGTAATAAATAATACAACTAAATTTGTATCATAAATTCATAGGTACATTTTATTTTTAAGTCATACCTTGATAAAGTGGTCTGAGCTAGGGGGACCACGAAACGCGTTGGGGATCGCTACTTGACCTGGTCAATCCTGGGGGTTATTTGGGGTCATACATTCAGGTGATGTGTTTGGTTTTTCAAATTGATTGTTGTATTTCACAATGGAGTTTGTTTTCCTTTTTCTTCTTGCCACATTGTGTTTTTAAATAGATAATTGCACAGTAGCACTTATGCACTTTGGCTTATTGTAACATTGGCACTGAAACATTGTTATTATGGGATGGGATATGGGTAAGATTGGGATGCCCCTGGGAGTGTACGGTCCAGTTTTTTATGTTTTTTTAACTGTCTGTAATGTGATTTATGTGGGTAAATAATTAAAAATAAAATGTACCTATGAATTTATGATACAAATTTAGTTGTATTATTTATTACTGTGGAGGAGGTGCAGTGTTTTGGGAACTATTCAGGGTGAATTGCTGGATTCACCACTATACATTATAATACCATTCCAGGATTGAGATAGTCCCTCACCACTGCACGGCCACAGTTATTTGATTTAAAATATTAAAATATTAAATTTGTGGTGTGGAATTAATATACATAGTTCTATGTATAGGATGGGACATCCTACATAAAAGGTGGTGTGAACAGAAAGCATACTATTGCATATACCTTATGGGTTTTATGCCATAATAACAAATCTGTGCTAGTGTTTCGTGCTTATTAATTGAACACTTGAAAGTTGTCTTCCTATATATGACCGGCTCGTATATACCTGTCTCTCTTTTAGGAGAATGTTTCCCAGTTACAAGGTGAAAGTCACTGGCCTCAATCCAAAGACCAAGTACATTCTCCTGATGGATATTGTGCCAGCGGATGACCACAGATACAAGTTTGCTGATAACAAATGGTAGGTGCCAGTTGCCATTTAGAAAGTGTCGTCATTTAGACAGGCTTAGGTGTGACTTTGTTCTGTGTATTCAAATTAGAATGACAGTTGCAACTATATTTTCATTATTATACTGTACAAGGCAATAATTTAGAAGATAAAGTTTTACATCATATTAATATTATTATATGCATTGTTTTTGGACAAAGTGTACTGAGCACAATATCCTGTTTAGTCCCTCACTATGGAGGATTGGTGTAACCATCCATGGTTCCTCATTGATAGTTGCCTTATCCTAGTTGTTGGTATCCCAATGTTGTGTATCTGTGATGATGCATTCCGCTATTCCCCAGAAGGCAAAGGAGTTTGTTTAGTAAGCTATACTACAATCTTAAAGGGACAGTAAAGGCAGATTGCTATACTAAAACCTTTAGGTGGAGGCATAGCGGCCCATGCTCCTCGCTTCTGTGTACTGGCTATCGATTGGCATTTTAGTAGTGTTGGCATTTGCAATCACTATATGCTATACAGTGATTGCAAACGGCATCACTGCAAAAATGCCGCCTAAAGGACTTTTGTGGGTCGAGTGGAATCACCCCACAGTTACCCTGCAGGTATGTGAGGCCTATGGGCAGCATTTCCCTGGTGATTATGGGGCGAGTGTGAGCGGTTCAAGTTTGCCCCACAATTGATGCAGTGGGAAAGCAGCCCAAGTGTTCTGTTTCTGGGAGTTTATTTTATTAGAAAAACATTCTTGATATGATTTCTTTCTCCAGTCATACAGACATGGCTGCAACTTTCTGTCTGGGGTGAGAAAGTTCCTGAGAATGCTGAATTTCAGCTTTGAAATTGAGGGAAGTTACAGGTTCTTCTTCTAACTCTCTCCTCAGCATCAGAATTGGATTCCTGTTTTTATTGAGGCAGTTTGTCCTGAGCATCTTTTCTCCCTAAAGACACAGGACATGGTATGTCCCACCCAGTCTGAAAGGTGGGAATCTCACCATCCCTCATGGTGAAAAAAGAGGTTCTGCATAAATAAAAGTATGGGACAAGGTTGCAGAAGAGGGGCTTTGTTTAAATCTTGGCTTTTGTTTGGCTGGGGGTGGGAGAGTGTGCACAGCTCAGAGATGCTGGGGATGCAGTTGTCCAATATTTACATTGGTGAGGGAGCCAGGAAGCAGGTGAGTTTTGTGGCACCTGGGGGGGGGGGGGGCTGTTCAGACAGCTGGGCATCCCCATTTAGAATGCCCCAGGCACCGGCCATGTTGGGTTTTTGTTCCGCTTGCTTTAATCAGTTCAGCAGAACAACGGGATGAACAAGCTAGGTAATCAAACTATTTGTTTTTACACTTGGCCTTTACAGTCCCTTGTATGCAATGGAATAGACATATAGCTAGAGCAAAAATGTAAATGGGATGCTTACTTTATCTCCCCTGGCTGTGTGTTTTAACGCGTATCCTGAAGATATGTCTTCCTGTGCAATGCCCTTACGGTTACAGAAGTGGCGTGCCAGGTCTGTGTGTAATATGCCATACATTCCACTCCCTTTGCCAGCAACAGGTGTGAACTAGAAGAGCTGGTGGGTAGCTCACAGAAAGACTGGAGCCACATATTCAGCTTGGGGTGTGTTTTAAAACACCAGACAAGGAGCATTGGGGCATTCAATAAATGTGGATATAGCCAATTCATAGTTCTTGTTTGTAGCCTAGTCTGAAAGGCTCCGAACAGCCTAAATTATCGTGTTACATTGCCAGTGATGCCTCCCTCCAGGCCAATGATAACAATGGCTTTTTATGACATTAAACTTCCATTGGTCAGGGCATGTCTGTCTGTATGGTTCAATCTGGGTCACAGACAGCAAAACAAGAAATACATTGGTTATATACCTTCCCTTTGCCTTTCAACATTTAGCTACAAGTTGACACAACTTTGGGAGGTGTATGGATTTATTGGCAGCACAGCCAGCCCTTGTTTATGGTGGATAAATAGGCCAGAATGGTGACAGCATGATGCACCATTTCCTGGAACTAGAGGTGTCAGTTGACTATCTGTAGTTTTGGCAAAGACATGGGGTTAGGCACCCCAGCCTTAAAATATGCTGGACCTCTGCGATCCTATGACTAGCTCAAGCAACTAGACAAGGGATGTCATGACATCTTGTTACTGATGAGTCCACACGTCTTGCTCTTTACTACGCTGCCTTATTTGACATATGCATTTACGGTATAGCACATCCTTGCCAAAAATGCATAAACATCTGCATTCATACCAATATGCTGCACTGCTGTATGGTGCAAAACTTTCTGTATTTTGTGTGTATTTGCTCAGTTCATTAAATTTTACAAAAGCTCACAGCGCTACAGCATATATGGAAACTTTCAATCACCTGTGTAGAAATCCAGCAGATTTCTAGGGTGAACTATTATATACACGCATGTGTATTTCATTCATCTGTACCTATTTAAAGTATTTACACACTTTCCCAATTTTCAGTTAGCGGGGCTCAGATTCTGCTAGCCTTATAACCATTATTCAGGAGTTACTATACCCATTGGATGTTTACTTGTGACTGCAAACAGGGGTGAACACTCAGACTTAGCTTGAAGGGGTTTCAAGGGTTCCAGCCTGTAGGTAGTCTGGCTGTTAATGATTGTTTTTGGTTTGAAAATAAAAAAAAAACCTTTACAGACTTCACACACTGTCATTAGAGGCAAACGAATCAAAGGCGCTTAGAGACAAGCAAATGAAGAGGGCAGAGGACTGCTTTAAGATGATAGTACTGAACAAGCATACCAGCCAAAAATATGAACCGTCATGCAAAAGGGTGACAATGTTTTGAACTTTGATTTCCAGACACTATCATCATTTTATAGACAATCATCTTGGCATAATATCTCATACATAAATTAGACTTGCAACTATTTATTATTATTATTATTATTATTATTAATAATAATAATAAAAATGTTTATTTATATAGCGCCACATATATAATTATATAGCGCCATTATCTTCTGTAGCGCTTTACAAGGTGAAATTACAGACAAGGTGAAACATATATTACAGAGAGCAATACAAAACTAGATGCTAGGAGGTTCAAACCAAGTGTTGTGAGCACAGGAGACAATAGGAAATTACAGTCTAAAGAACGGGAGGGAGACAAAAGGTAGGGATCACAAGTGGTAGAGCACCAGAACCTCATGTGACTGCATTGGTTCTGTTTTGCTCACAAACACGTTACATCTAATTCTACCCACAAGTGTTTGATTGGGTTGAGGGTCTGGGGACTTCTGTGGGGGGGGGGGGGGGGGGGGGAGGGAACAATCCAGCAACTCTCCTTCATTGTCAACGAATCATTTCTTCACTAATCTTGACGTAGGCTTCGGGTCATTGCCCAGTTGGAACATTATGTTGTCCTTTTCATACCAATAGTACTTGAATGTATGCAATAACTTGTCTTGTAAGATACTTACATATAGCTCTATAGCTCTGCACACCACCATCCATCCTGCTCAAGTAAGTGTCTAACAATTTTGGCTGTAAAACAACCCCATATCATCAGGTTTTTCCCACAGCTCCTTCAATTTCTTGATCCGTTAGCCCCCTTTCCCCTTGTTTCTCCTAGAACTATTTGCATCCCTCAGAGCCCAGTTTTTTGACTTTCAATCTTCTACTGTCCACATTTCATATGTTTTTGCAAACTTGAGCCAGCGCTTTCCATGACAATATTGAAGTAGAGACGTCTTTGCCTTTTTCAGGCCACCATACTTGGTGCTCACATGAACGCCTGTGATCTCACTGTCATGAAGCATACATGCCACATCCACTGCCGTGATGAACCTTGCGGTGAGGAGATTTTGTCTGGACATCCACCTCATTGAAATGGATGGACGGACTTCATTTCCTATTTTTTCAACTGTCGTGGCACTCACAAAATGCAATTTGGCAGTTACTGCCATTGATGAGTTGGATAATGCAGTTTCTCTTGAAAAAAGCAGCTCCTCAATTCAAACCAGTGACCTTTCGCTTAGGAATCAACCCAGTGACACACAGAGCTATAAGGGAATGTGAGAACAGGTTGTAGTTTGTAGTATACAAGAGAAAAAGATTGTTCCACCACCAAGAGCAAAACAGTAACAGTGCAGTTACATGACAAGAATCTGCATAACTAATAATATTCGAAATAGTTGCAAGTCCAATTTATTTATGAGATGATTGTCTATGAAATGATGGTAGTATTGGATGATAAAATATGGCGCATGAAAGTCAAAAGTTCCAAACATTGCTCTCCATTGTGTCCAAATATTATTTTAAAGCTTTACTATGCCTTTGGTAACAATGTTATTGAGAAGTCAGGCTGTTGTCTTGCGTAAAAGAAAAGTATTCTTTCACTGCTGGGCCTGCAGTAATCGCTGAAGCCTTCAAACTGTTCATTTATCTGTACCTGCCACTCTTCTCTGTCAGAGTTTCTCACTGGGACTAATGTAGGCCTTGCAGGGCTAGGCTACTTTATTGTTTACGTTGATTTTTCATAGTAACAATAACTTATTTTATCCTAACTGAGAGAAGTTACAACCATTAACGTGCCTAGTGGCATTATCATAAGAAATATCACAATTAGACATAGTAGCCAGTCAGATTCTCTCGTCTAATTAGTTGCAATGTCCACTAGTCTCAAGAAGGAAATATAAGACTTGCAGGGCAAGGATATTTTTTCATTTAAGCTGATTATTATCAATAGAAATAATTAATTCTATCCTGACTGAGAGATAGGTTAAAAACATAAAAGTTCCTGATAGCGTTATCATGATAAAAAAACATAAATAGAAATAGTAGCCAGTCATATTCTCCCTTTTATTTAGATGTGTAACATAAAGCCCACTAGGCTGAAAAAGGAAATGTCACTGATGTTTATAAAAGGATTATTTTTTCGTGATATTAGGTGGTGCAGGTTAACATGCTTGCACTAGGACTCAGTAGCATTGAGTTACAGCCCTACCCATGCCTATGAATCTCTCTCTCTATATATATATATATATATATATGCACAGTGTTACCATACTGATGAGATGATAACTGTGGTAAGCCTATAATTTTTCATTTTATTTATTTTTTCATGTGTTTCTTTTTGCGTCTTAATGTAATGCAGACAACAAGGTGTTAGTAACTTAAGCCGTTAATGGAGAGCCAGTCATGTTTGCATCCAGCCTAATGGACCGACATCTTACAGGAGCTGAATATAGCGGCAAAGACTGGAAGTCTTTGTAATGCTCAGGATAGTTTTACTGTACATCACATCTTGTTCTATTTAAGAACAGGCATTTCTACACAAGCCACAGTTTTAAAATGTGTGTTTCTGGCCGAGAGGCCGAGAAACACATTCTGTATAAACTTTGACTGTCAAATGCTTCTGTTTGTAATTGTTTACTGCAGCCAAGTGCCAGATCTAAATTCACTTTGTAGAATGCTAAGTGTGGGAGCTAGGGGAAAAAATAGAATACACATCAATCATACTCAAATATATATGAGAAAACATTCTGCATTTTGTGTCAGTTAAAGTAAGGCAGGTACCAAACCGAGGGACATAACTATAGGGGTGCAGGGGGACCCCATCATTGTTGCTTCTCCACCTTATATATCTCATTTGTGCTTCACTTGGCATCATTAAGAGAAGGGAATCACCATTTGTCCCTGCATCCAAATTAGTTAAAAGACAAAAAAATGTTACTGTATGAGCCTTGACCGGGGCCTTTTTACTGTTCACACCTGGGCAGTCACATGGGGTTACGCCATTGACTACACCTGATGGAACATCAAAACGAATTTCTAAGTTTTAAACATCATAGCTGAGTTTTTTATCTGAGCCACATTGTTTCTTGATGATGGGCACCCTTGACCAGCCGAGCATCATTGTACATTGTTGTAGGGCAATAAGCTCTCAGCAAAGAGAGCTGCATGTCCTACGTTGCTTAGCACTTTCACATCCCGAGCATGGCTACAATGCTAATTCATTCCTGGCTATGCTCATCTTGGGGTCTCAGACATCAAGAGTAGAATGTCTGCTGGAGTTTTGCTAGCAATAGGAGCTAAACATTCCCAATTCAAAAGTGGTTATATGAGCAGGGAGTGAGCACATCTGCAGGGTTTAAAGGGTTACATGATTTGCCATTACAGATGTAACTCGCACAGCTGTTAGTAGGCCACATTCAGCCAGTCTGAATGACAGACTGAAGCAACAGAGGGTAGGCTTACAAAAAAAACACTTAAAAAGCATGTAATAGATGTTACTACCTATGTAGCATGTTTACCGGGGGAATGGCTTTTATTAGATATTGCCTGCTTTAAAGCTGAAGTCATCTTCGACTGCATCTTTAACATGATTTACGATGCAGCTATTTAAAAGGAAAAAAGGAGACAACTATGTCAGTATTTGCAAAATGTTCAACTCCTCAAACTATGAGGTCAATTCAGAGCCTGGTGAGCGGCAGTTTTCTCTCCTAGAAAAGAAGTGACTTTTCTCACCAGGCTCTGAATCGACCCCTGTGTATTACTTAAATGTGGACCAAACTGCTAAAGTGTCTTAAAAATGTATTCAGTTTGGTGGAGGAGGATTGAACTCTCATTAAACCGGACCAACACCCATTTTACAAATGGGTGTTGGTCCGCTGCTGGGGGGCATCCCTATTGTCGGGGTCCCCCCCATCGAGTGCTGGTAAAGCCATAAATATTACCTGACACCTCGCTCCCTCTGGGAAATACAGCCTCGTGATTGACTAGTGGCTGTCACATGTCCTGCGCTCGGGCTTCCGCATTGCTGGACACTGGCAGAGAATGGGAGATGTGGCAGCTGATGCCCCCCCTCGCAGCAGCCCAACACCCACTTTTTGGAAAAGGGTTTTGTTGCAGTTTAAATAATCGAAATCCCCCCCCACTGGGCTCTTCTGGCCTCCACCCTCTAGTCCTTACACCTATCTGAGTGCTCCATGTAGCCTCCACCCTCTTGTTCTAGCCTCTCATCTGTCTCCCTCCTGAAATGTGATGATTCATGATATGGTGGCCAAATGTGTCTGAACATAAGGTAGTTAGCCTCCTTACTTGGTTTCTCAGAAAACAGTTGCACCTACCCTGGACGGTCAGCGGAATGGACTTTACGGACTTCCCCTAACCTTGACAGTGTTCCCTAATGCCAAGCCTTCAGAGTTGGCCTTCTCTTGTCCCTTGAAACCCCAAGACCCCACCATGGAGTGTCATGTACCCCCAACTTGCTGCTTTTGCTGGAATTTGTGGGGTTCCTCTTTGTTTCCCCTTAATTTTTGGGTTCGGAGCCTTCCACATAGTGCCTTGCAATATAATAGCTGCCTGGGCAGGAGGCTACAAATACAGAGAAGGTCCCTTCCCTCTTGTTGATCCCTGTTACTGTGCTCCTCTACTCCCTGTTTTGCTTGTGCCAGAAGTGCTGATCATTAGTTCCCTAGTCATTGTACTACTCTTGCTGCAGCAACATATCCCAATGTGTATGCAACGTATCTATCTGGCAAAAACAAATTTAAATCTGTGATCTTAAAATCTGAACAAGGAAGTCACAAGGGGGGGGGGGTGGGGGGGGGAGAAGATATTCACATGGGTGGGTGGGGTAGCTGTGCAGGGACCAACCAACAGGGAGTCTCAAATGATCTTATAGTAAATCATTCAGCTGAAAATCAACCAATGTTATTACTGTAGATCTGACTCAAACCAGTTAGACTTCATTGCCTAAAAATCCGCACAGTTAAAAACCTGTGGTGTTCCAACAAATTCATTTTATGGTTTTGTGACGCGTGTGAAGGACATTTCAAATTTGCTGGATATAATTTGATCTGTGGTTTTCTAATTTCCTTCATTTCATAAGGCTATTCAATTAGTAGGGTGTAGACTGCTTCTAGTTCTTCTATGATGATGTCACAGTCCCATTTTGGGTAGTTCTTTCACATGCTTGGAGCCTTCACAAGCACCTGCCATATCAAGGCATTCAAATATTCCTCCTAGTAAGCTAATGGTCTAAATAACAAACCATGTAAAGCCTGTAGCAAAGTAAAACTCAGGCACATCAATCACCACTGAGGGTATGGATAGGTTAAATGCAGAGGAAAAATTCACATGGAGTGAAATGGACCAAGGGATAACAAGACCAGTAAGTATAAATGAGAAGTGTTGGGATTGTGGGGGAGTTCCTATGCAGAGGACAAGCATCATCTAGCAGTATAGTATGCTCCTCTGATGTGGACAAAGTGACCCAACAGTCATTTTTGACTGTTAGATCACTTTAAATGGTCTCTACAAATGAAAAACACAAAACAATTAATACTTACATCTCCTCCTCCACAGCGCTTTGCCAAGGTACCACAGTCTCACCCAATCCTGAGGTCACAGCCCACCTCCAGTACAGTTAATGGAGAGTGCCACCAGATGCTGCTTTTGTACAAGGCAGCAGGAATGAGCACCGGGTGCCTGTGGGACCCTGGCGAGCTGGCTGTATGGGAGAAAAGGTAAGTATTGATGGTAAGGGTTGACCAAATATGGAAATAGACACATACTTGTCACCACTTTTAGCACATATTAAATGGAGTTAAGCTTTTGGTGTTTTTCTAAGAATACAGGATAACAGCTTATTTTTGCAGGATTCTTAATATCTCTGTTAGTTAGATATAATGGAGTTGATTCAACAAAAAGTGCAATTTAGATGAAAAATAAAATAGATTTGCCCTTCTGAATCACACCTTTGATTTAGGCTCCTTTCACACGAGGCATTAGCAATACTGATTTCTGCCCCACGATTGCCCCACTACTTTTACAATAATTGTGGGGCAATCACCAGTTTTCTATCTTGTCCCAGGGGCATCCCAGTTTTGGATGCCACATTGGAAAAAGCCCCGGGAATGCCTGCTATGTACATCTCAAGATTCTATGATGTGCATATTAATGAGTAGTATAGAACAAGCAATGGAAGGATGATGGCAGGCATCCCTATGGCCGCTTCCCTTCTGGCTGTGCAGACCTGCTCAACAGTGACAGAGACGCTGCTGCTGCTGCTGCCCTTGTATGCAATGTAGAATCATCAGGAAAAGTATGTTTTAAAACGAAGGGGTGAGGTTTACATTTAGGGGCATTATATATATATATATATATATATTTATAAACTCTAGGCCAGCATTCCATCCTACCCTTTATTGTCTATCTAGGGGTTGATTCAGCACCAAGTGCACTTGTTGCATGGGGTGCTGAATTGGCCCCAACATTTAAGCTTTTTTTTTAACACAGCAATCTACCTATAACCACAATTCCTTGTAGATGGAGTTGATATGTATTTATGGCTGTGTGGAAGCATCAACATCTAAATCAATGTCTTGCCTTGTTTCATCACTTAGGTCAGTTACTGGAAAAGCTGAGCCTGCTATGCCTGGGCGTTTGTATGTCCACCCAGATTCACCTGCAACCGGGGCACATTGGATGAGGCAACTGGTGTCTTTCCAAAAGCTAAAGCTCACTAACAACCATTTGGACCCCTTTGGGCATGTAAGTACATTTGCTGTTTGTAAGATCAATTTGTGGAAATATAATAGTACTGTTAATAAACACTTTGTTGTCTAGCCATACATTTTTGGAATTTGATTAAAATAGAACCAAATATTTACACCCAGTAAAGGCAACACTGCATACTAGGAATTCAAAACACAAAATAAAAAAGAAAAAAAGGTTATATAAAAAATATAAAAAAAATAAAAGAGAGATATATATTTAAATATGTATGTTTTTATACACACCATAATATATATATATATATATATATATATATATATATATATATAATCTCGGAATGATCCATGGAACCCGCTGCAACAGAAGTTACATGTTTCATATACAAAGTACTGGCTCATTGCCAGGACTATTGTGCTAATCTAAGCTTAGGAGCCACCTTCTGAGCAGCTGCCAATTTCAATATTACAGAGTTTAGGAACAGCTGGTAACAGCACTGGGCAGATTTAGCTCAGCTTCCCACATGATGCTTTTGGTTTCAGTTGGATGGTCAAGAGGCCTTAGTAAAATGTATTATTCCAAGTATGTCTCACACCCTGCTTCGGAATGATTAATAACACGTGGGTTATAGCCAGTAGAGGGCGAACTTCCGCAGAGATGACTAGAAAAAAAGAAGCCCCTCCCAGTCCATAAATACCTGGGACCTCCCACACATTCCCCAGTAATCGTCTCTGCAGACGGCGAGCAAGTCAGAAAATGGCCTTGCAGGTAAGCCGGGTTTACACCCGGCCATTTTATTTCCCTATTTCTGCCCGGACCTTGTTTTTATTAAGTCCCTATGCCTCCCAGCCCTGGCTGTTGGTCCGGGTGAAGGTAGGATACACCTTAGTGGTGTGATAACTTGGAGCCATGCTCCTCCGTGAGACCCCCTCCAAGGGGTAGGCGGATACCAGGTTCGGGATCCTGGTTTGGGATGCCCTGTCCGTCATTTTCTCTGCGCTGCATTAGGTGGCTTGGGACTTCCCCCACCCGTTGCTCCCTGTCCCTAGATCATGGGGGGGGGGGAGGGGGCATGTCCCTCCAATTTTTTACCTCAGACTTTGCCTGGCCAATTAGCTGTCAGTGTGGTATCAGTGTATGTGTGTGTGTGGTGTGTGTGGCTGTTTGCTTCACTTGTTGCTGGGCCGGGTCTGTTAGGCGGCGGCCCGGATCACGGGCTGGCTCCGCAACCTTGTGGGAGCGCGGCCATGTGTTTTACTTCTCTGTTAGTCAGGAGAGGGGGCGGGGCCGGGCGCTCGGCATGCTGATGCGGCCCGCCCCCCTCTCTTTTGGCGTCCACGGAGGTTCCCAGCAATGGCTGGGAACCGCGATTACTCTTCCCAGCAGGAGGGGGCGGGGCCACGCGCGGCGCGCGATCCGTGCTGGCCCGCCCTCCTTCTCTTCCCCTGGCCTGGCTGATGCTGCTGGGTGTCCGGCCGCCATCTTGCATCCTAACTGTGAGTGCCCTGCGGGGCTCGTTCTATTATCTGCCTTTTTTGTTATACATAATCATATTTCTATTGGGGTGCCTTGTATGCTGAGTCATCCTTGACATATACTTTAAGGTTATACAGATATATTGTATGACTGTGATTATATCTGGATGTATGATTGCTGTAATGACTTCCTTATGGTACCCTTTTATATTATGTCTTCCAGGGGGATTACCTTCCTTGATAGTTAAAAGGGGGTTCTCCCGGTCCTTAGGTCCCTCACTCAAATAGGGGCTTTACAAATCCTCCCACTAACGGACGTTAAGGGGCATCCCGGGGAGCTTACTGGTGTAATTCCCATTGGTCATTGTGA
This sequence comes from Gastrophryne carolinensis, assembly GCA_027917425.1. Taxonomy (NCBI): domain Eukaryota; kingdom Metazoa; phylum Chordata; class Amphibia; order Anura; family Microhylidae; genus Gastrophryne; species Gastrophryne carolinensis. Next base: position 442,436,478 of record CM051234.1, read on the forward strand.
CTACCATAAAAAATCACCATATGGAGGCTTCCCCGGAAACCGGGATCGGGCTCCCTTCGGGGCAACCCCGGCAGTGTGTGGTTTGTGGGGCATCCCTTGCGGGGGATAATGTGCTTATTTGCATTCCATGTGCACAGTAGGCCATTACGCAGCAGTCGGAGTCCCAGGCGTCTGGGTCAGCGCCGCCGGCCTCATCACCTACACCCCCACGCCTGATTCTGACCCCAAGTGATGTTGTCATTAGCGGGGAGTCACAATCTGATGTCTGTGCTAGATTGGCCAACATTGGGAAATTGATTGCTAGCTCTGCGGCCGGAAAGGCCCCAGCTAAGAGAAGGCATGTGGCACCGGCTGCGCCGGGTTTTGATTTTGAGGAATATGACTCCTTTGACTGGTCTGATTATTCCCCGCTGGAAGAAGGGGAATTGTTTTCAGAATCTGATGGTTCTGACGATCAGCAGTACCTGGATGCTGATGCTGGGCAGGAGCGTGGGGATAACGTGGATACCCCCAGACTTCTGACCCATATTTTTGAGGTTCTTGCTATATCCCCGCCTGTGGAGGCCCCTCCGCAAGAGGGGGAATTTTTTTGGGGCCACTAAGCCGCGCTTGGAGTTTCCTGAACTTTTTGACAAGTTGATTCTTAAGGAATGGGAAAGGCCCAGCCGGCTTCCCGGTGTCCCTTAGGGGTGGGATAGGAAATATCCCTTCCTGGTGGACCCGGTGAAGCGCTGGTAGTCACCCCCAGAAGTCGACCCTCCGATTCTGGGGTTGTCCAACACATTGGTTGTGCACTCACCTGACTCCACCACGCTGAAGGATGGTGAGGACCGTCGTCTTGATCAAATGGTGTCACACGCCTTTGCCAGTGTGGGTTCGGCCCTGCGTCCCGTTTGTGCTTCTGCACTCTCAGCCGTGGCTACCAGATCTGTAATTAGGGGCTTGTTGAATGGTCCCCTTCTTAACCCTGCTAGTGTTGAATTTGCAGCACTTACGCGGTGTGATCTGTTCATGAACTTTGTCTTATCAGCCTTGGACGCTACAATATGTATGTGTAGTAGAACCTCGGATTTGCTGGTGGCTATACGCCGCTCGGTTTGGTTGCGCCAATGGGCGACTGATATGGCGGCTAAGAAGGCGCTTACAGGGCCACCCTTCTTGGGTAGGCGCCTGTTTGGAGATAAATTGGACTTGGGGGCGAAAGGAGGAAAGTTGCCACAGCGCAAGAAGCAGCACAATACTTTTGGGGGGCAGGCTCCTTTAATCCTTCCTTTCATGGCTCTCGAGCAAGCAGGGGAGTTGCTTACTCTGCGTTCAGAGGTGACTCCTGGGGTAGGGGCAGTGGACGTGCCCGCCCCGGGACTGCCTGGGGGCGGGGGGACGGCTAAGGCTCTTTGCCCAGGTCTGGACCCGGGAGGTCACAGACAACTGGATCCTGGAAGTGGTTTCTTCCGGGTACAAGCTGGAGTTCGAGTACCGGCCTCCTCCCAGATTTCTTAGGTCTCGGGTTCCTTCGGACCCCCGGGCCGCGCAGGAGCTGTAATTGGCAATACAAAACCTTCTGGACAGGGGGTCGTTTGCCCGGTGCCTTCCTCAGGGAGAGGCCGGGGCTATTACTCCAACCTTTTTACAGTGCCCAAAAAGGATGGCTCCATAAGACCCATTCTGGATCTCAGGATTCTCAGCAGGTTCATCAGAACCAGGAAATTTTGCATTGAGACTCTGCGCTCGGCCATCAACTCTCTTCGTCCAGGGGTCTTCATGACGTCCATAGACATCAAGGACGCTTACCCTTCCGGTTTGTGGCTCTCCCTTTCGGGCTGACCTCAGCAAGAAAGTGTTGGCGGGCATAATGGCCCTTTTCAAAGACCAGGGCATTCGCATTGTGCCGTATCTGGACGACCTTCTCATTACGGCATCCACTCTTAGTCAAGCTGAGCTGGACACCAGGTTGGTGGTGACTACGCTGGAGAGTTTCGGTTGGGTGATCAACTACCCCAAGTCTTCTCTCTCCCCGTCAAGGGAGATTTCCTTTCTGGGCATGAATCTGGATACCATTCAGTCCAGGGTGTTCTTACCTCAGTCGAAGGTGCAGATGGTTCAAGATCTGATACGTCTTCTTCTGTCCCACCCTCGCCCGTCCATCCGGCAAGGGATGAGGCTGGTGGGGTTGATGGTGGCCTCCTTCGAGGCAGTTCCTTTTGCTCAGTTTCACCAGAGGTCTCTTCAAATCCATCTGTTATCGGCTTGGGACAGATGTCCTCTGGCCTTGGATCAGTCCTTTGCGATGTCTCCCTTGGTCCGGCAGTCTCTTCAGTGTTGGCTGGAACCAAGAAATCTTCTGAGGGGCAGATCCTTTCTGGCTCCTTGTTGGGAGACGGTCACCACGGATTCGAGCCTGTCGGGCTTGGGGGGGGGGGTTTCTGGAAGAAACATCAGTTCCAGGGGCTGTGGGGTCCTCTGGAGGCGCACATCCCCACCAACGTCTTGGAGTTGAGGGCTATTCGGTTGGTGCTGTCGCACTTGACGCATCATCTCCAAGGATTTCCGGTTCAGGTTCGATCAGACTATTGGACTGCAGTCGCTTACATCAGTCACCAAGGAGGGACTCGCAGCAGCGCTCAGGGAAGTTTCTCTGATTCTTGCATGGGCCGAGAGCAATGTTCCATGTATCTCGGCGGTGTACATTCCAGGAGTGGAGAACATGGAAGCGGACTCCCTCAGCAGGGGGTCCTCTCATCGAGGGGAATGGTCCCTCAACAACAAGGTATTTCTATTCATTTGTCACAAGTGGGGGTTCACGGAGGTGGATCTCCTTGTCTCCCGTCACAACTACAAGCTCCCTGCTTTTGTGTCTCTGTCTCAGGATCCTCTGACTCTGGCAGTGGATGCCATGTCTCTTGCCTGGCGGGATCTGGGTCTCCTGTATCTGTTTCCCCCCTTCTCCATGGTAGGCAGGGTGGTGCGCAAGCTGGTTCAAGAGGGTGTGCCAGCTATACTGGTGGCTCCAAGGTGGCCAAGACAGGTGTGGTTCGCAGACGTCGTGCGGCTGGCGGTCGAACAGTACAGGTTGCCCCTGTTTCCGGATCTGGTCACTCAAGGTCAGCTATGTTATGCCAATTTACAAACGCTGGCTTTGACGGTGTGGCTGCTGAGACCTCCATCCTAAAAGAGGAAGGTTTGTCTGATGCTGTGATCCAGACTCTTGTTAGGGCTAGGAAGAAGTTTTCCTCTAACATCTACTACAGGACCTGGCGGTCCTATTTTGATTGGTGTGAGGCTAGGGCCTTGCCTTGTAGGGTGTTTTCGATTTCCAGAATTTTGGAGTTTCTCCAACACGGTTTGGACCTGGGTTTTCAGCTTAGTACTCTAAAAGGGCAGGTCTCCGCCCTGGCGGTTTTCTTTCAAAGGTCTTTTGCTCTTCATCCTTTGGTTAAGACTTTTTTCCAGGGGTCACTCATGTGAGGCCCCCTCGCAAGCCCTTGTTGCCTGTTTGGGACTTGATTTTGGTTTTGTTGGCCCTCCAGGGGCTTCCTTTTGAGCCGGTGCAGGATGTTGCATTTTCTATTCTCACACAAAAGGTTGCCTTAATGGTGGCTACTTCTCTTTTCTGTAGGATGGACACCTTGTTTGTGGTGCCCTCTGGGCCCAAGAAGGGTTTGGCGCCCGCCAAGTCTACCATTAGTGGATGGATACATCAGGCCATTGTTGGGGCCTATACTTCCAAGCGGAGGGACCCCCCTTTCCAGATCACTGCTCATTCTAATCGTGCTGTTGGTTTTTCCTGGGCTTTTCAGTTTGTAAGTTTGTAAGGTTGTAAGGCTGCTACTTGGTCTTCTGTTCATACTTTTTCCAAGTTTTATAAGGTTGATGTGCGGGCCTCAGCGGAGGCTGTTTTTGGGCGCAAAGTTCTGCAAGCTGCAGTGGTTTAATTTGTGCACTGTTGTCTGTTGGGATCCCCACCCTTTTTGAACACTGCTATTGGATGTCCCACGTGTTATTAATCATTCCGAAGCAGGGTGTGAGACATACTTGGAATAATACCATTTTGTGATTACTCACCTGTAAAATGGGTATTATAAGTATGTCTCACACCCTGCTTCGTCCCACCCTGAGTTGTATCTTGGATCCTCTATATGGTGAAACTTTTTTCTCTTAGATTTATTGGCTCTTCCTGGTCCCCTTACTGCTTTCTTATACTGGGGAATGTGTGGGAGGTCCCAGGTATTTATGGACCGGGAGGGGCTTCTATTTTTCTAGTCATCTCTGCAGAAGTTTGCCCTCTACTGGCTATAATCCACGTGTTATAAATCATTCCGAAGAAGGGTGTGAGACATACTTATAATACCCATTTTACAGGTGAGTAATCACAAAATGGTATTATTCAACGTTTATTACAAATATATGACCACAGATATTGCGGTTCTCTCCCCTCGGTGACTGGAAGCAGCACAAGGGAATTGATCTGAAGTTCCAGTAAGTAGGCGGGTGCCAGACAACCACCAATCACTTACTTAGCTGGACTATTATTTCTGTAACTAGAACCTATTTTCAGAGTAGGGCTTATTTTTTCAGCATCAACAAAAAACTTAAACAATGATACTAGGGCTTATTTTCGGGGAAAGGCCTTAGTTTTGGGGAATGCATTGCATTGTGTTTTGGTTATTAGGAGAAGCAACAACATTTTAATACTGCCGGCAACCTACCTAGATATTAGTACATGCTATGAAGAACTTTTAAAGAATGATTTACTGAGGTGTTCCCATCTCATGTAGAGAATAAGGTGTGAGGGCTTTTGCTGTTTTTCCCTGATTGGGCACTGGGGTGAACATTTTTTCCAAGTCATGTGGAAAAAGTTCTCCTACTGTGTAGAGAAGTTCTGTACACATTAGAAAATAAAGCTTTTTAATCAGGGATTTGTAGTAGTAACATAAAATGAGACAGTAATCATGCATTGAGAAGTAATGAATATAACAAGTGTAGTGTACATTTACTCCCTCAATGCTTGCTACAGTCAGCATTGTATAATGGATTGAGAAGCCAACAGGACTAAAGTCAAAGATGGGGGTGTTTTTATCACACTACACCCATCTTTCCTACTAACATGCTAATGCAACAGAGATAAGATACATTTCAATGTTTGCACTGAATAATAGCTGCAATAAACTATGGTAAGGTGGAATTTCACGGAATCTGAGGATGGCCTTTTCCCCTTTGTTTACAGCAAGCCCAGAGCCCCTAAAGAAACTGCACACTCGCCTGCATCTTGTAGTGGCAGTGCTTTGTCCCCTGTCGTCATTCGTGCCCCTTCCTCACTCCTCAGTGATCACCGCCATCTTTCTTAACTGCAGATACAGAAGCTGCACACTGTCAGTTCTGCTGTAACTCAAAAACCGTACGTAAACCTGAACAAAGCTTTGCAAATTTGGAAAAAACTCCCCAAATCTTCCATCTGCATGCATTGTCAGCACTTTCATTTGTTCCTGCACCCACTCGAAGCTGAAACGCCACCTCACAGATTTTCTCCTGGTAGCGGCCATCTTCCTTTCCCAGCATTTCTCACAGAAAAGGATTGCAGTAACACATGTTTTGCTATACACATGTTTATTCCCTTTGTGTGTATTGGAACTAAACTAAAAAAGGGAGGAATTTAACATAATTTTACACCAAACATCACAAATGGGCTGGACAAAATGATTGGCATTGTGGATAAATAAAATTGTTTCAAGCACGTGATGCTCCTTTAAACTCACCTGGGGCAAGTACCAGTTGTGGGCAATATAGAAATCACACCTGAAAGAAAAAGGACAGAAGTTCACTTAGTCTTTACATTGTGTGTCTGTGTGCCACACTAAGCATGAACAACAGAAAGAGGAGAAGACAACTTTCTGAGGACTTGAGAACCAAAATTGTGGAAAAAATACAATTCTGTGAAATACTCACCTGTAGAATTGATATTATTTGTATACAGTACATCCTGCTCCAGATATAGTACTTACACTTGGGTTATCCTCCGCCAGATGGCACTGCACTGCAGAGACATGCAAAACAGGCTCCTCCCGGGCCTCAAATACCCGAGGACCTCCCACAAATCCCCAGCATTGAAAAGCAGTGAACAAGAAGCCGGGAGAATTAACCACCAAAAAACTGGTGTCTATAACAATGGTAATCACCATACGGGGATCCAGAATAATGCAAAAACCAGGGTGGGGTGGAGCAGGACGTACTGTATACAAATAATATCAATTCTACAGGTGAGTATTTCACAGAATTGTATTATTCTTAGTATACAGTACGTCCTGCTCCAGATATAGTACTTACACTTGGGACATCCAATAGCAGTGTCCATAAAGTAGGGTGGGATCCCCAACAAAAACGACAACAGCAGACAGTTTAAAACTTTGTAAATGTTTGCAAAGGTATGAACAGAAGGCCAAGGTAGTGGCCTAGCGAATCAGTTCAACAGAAGCCTGGGGCTGAAAAGCCAAGAGGCATCAAAGCACGAGTAGAATAAGAATCAAGGCGAAAGGAAGATTCCTTCCCTTGTTGGAATAGGCCTGAGTAACAGCCTGACGAAATCCAATCGCTAACAGAAGACTTGGCAGAAGCCAAAAGACCCTTCCAAGTACCAGAAGGAACATCCATTAAGAAAAGACCAGGGCCAAAGCCGCCCAACTCCCCGAGAGCAGACGAGATCGGACACATTCAGGATGTAATGACCATAGGCCCCAAGGGACATCAGTTCTCCTAAGGGACACAGAGACTACCAAGGAAAAACTTCCAACACCTGTTCAAGGAATGCAGAACCCTTTCCTCAGCGTTGCTAGGAAAAAGGCACTGCAGGAAGAACAATATCTCGAATCAATGAACATAAGACACCACCTGATGCGGAGAGTCCGGCTTCAGGCGGAACACCACCTTATCCTGGTGCATCTCAAAGAATGGGGGCTAGGTAGACAGAGCCGCCTGCTAACACACGCCTGACCAAGGTAGCAGTCACCAGAAGGACAACCTTGAGGGTAAGAACAGCCAGACGGCATCCAGAATAGGACCAAAGGGACAAAATCCTGCAAGCAGACAGAAGAAAAAGCAAAATCCAATCCCGTCAGGGACCATAGGATTACATGGGGGACGCACATGAATACCCCTGAAAGAAGTCTTAACCAAGGAAGACCGAACCAGAGACCACTAAGGCAAGGTGGACAGGGTAGAACCTGACCCATCAGAGTACTGAGTTGGAGAACCAACTCCAAATCATGCTGAACCAACTCTAGAACCCTGGGAACCGAGAACGCCCAACAGGGAAGAGACCTAGACTCACACCAATCAATATGAGTATGCCATACCCTATAACAGATAGAAGAAGAAGAAGAGGAAGAAGCTTGCTCCTAGCCTCAACATAGTCTCAATCACCGAGACAGATAAGCCGGTCTCCATCAAGATGGATGTTTCAGCAGTCAGGCCAACTAGGCCAGAGACTGTAGATTGGAGTGACGTAAAGGGGGCCCTGAGTGATCAGAGCTGGCACTCCTGGCAAAAGGTACAGAAAAACTACTGTCCTCAGTACCATGTCTGCAAAACCACACTCTACTAGGGCACCTGGGGGCCACCAGAATCACTGGTCCCCTTACCAGAGCAATCTTACGCAGAACCCTGCCTAGCAGGGGGAATGGAGAAAGCCATACGGAACTGAACATCCTGTCATGACGTTATTAAGGCATCCGGACCACTGCCAGAGGATCCTGGGACAGGGAAACAAAGGCCGAGAGCCTGTGATAGTGACGGAACACAAACAGATCCACAACTGGTTGGACTCCATAGCGACACAGGGATTAGCACATCCTGTCGTAGAGGGGCTCCACCGGAGCGAATATCACTGATATGCAGGGAACATTGTCTCCACCCAGATTAGGAACATAGACCCTCCCTGTAGGGACCACCAGCTCCAGGCCTCTTCCAATGATTAATGTAGGACACTGTCGTCAGACAGACTGAGCGCCCCCAAACTGGCAGGCCCAAAAGGGAAATAGTCAAGCGAGATAGAACCAACTGAAAACGCTCATCAATAGGCGTAAGGACCTCCTAAGGGCCCCGCCACCCACAGAATCGCAGGGAGTTCCAGAAGAAAACCTCCCCCTTCAACCTGATAGGTTGGCATCCATGGTGACCGTTTCCAGGAAGGGGCAAGAAGGAACTGCCCCCAGACAGGTTCCTTGAGTTCATCCACTCCAAGAGAAACCTTCTTACCAGGTGGGAAGGCCCACAGACCCTGCTCCAGGGATGCTGGATCCCTGTCCTGTATTAACAATAGAAGTCGCAGAAGAGCCCAAGGGGAACTGAGCATAAGGGACCTCTTCCAAGCAGGCCACCAACGGGCCCACCAGCTGCATCCCTGCCTGGTGAAGGGACCGGGACAGCAATGAGGGACTGAGCCCATGTGACCAGATTGCCCACTTTAATGCTGAGAAGGGGAGATTCTGGTTTGAACCTAATCCAGATTCATTCCTAGTAATGGAGTTACCATTTAAGGGGACAATGAGGACTTGGGGTGATTGATCACCCATCCAAATGACTCCCAATAGACACCACCAGCCGGGTATCCAACTTAGCCTGACGTAGAGACTGGGAAGTGAGAAAGGACGTCCAGGTAGGTCATCGCGCGGACGCCCCTCGGTCTCATCAGAGACATCACCGCCGTCAGCACCTGAGTGAGCACTCTGGGAGCTGAAGAGAGGCCAGATAACAAGGCCACCATTAGCAGTGTTGGACTTCCAACACGAACCTGAAGAGCCTCGGTGTCCTGAAGGCACGGGGATGTGAACATAAGCATCTTAGAGCTCCACAGACGGCAAGAAGCCCCCTGGGCGCAAGGCGCTGATGGCCCATCTCAGAGTTTCCATGCAGAAACTGCCTGTAATTGGAGAATTGCTGTGAATCCAGAATGGGCCAGCCTGACCCATCCTTTTGGGGGACTGTGGAAAAGTTGGTGTAGCGGCCCCTGCCTCTGCCTGTTAAGGGCAATCTGCAAGTGACCCTCAGACCTCGCAGGCCTTGCATGGCCTGTGCCAACAACCGAACAGCGGCAGGGACCAGGAGTATCTGGGACCTGATAAAAACTGGGGAAGGCCGCGCAGCAAACTCTATCTTGTATCCGGAGGACACAACCTCCCGAATCCACCAGTATGAGGCGTAAAGCCTCCTGAAAAGAGCAACGTGCCGCAGCCATCCCCTCACCCCGACGGGCGAAGGCGCCCCATCACGCTTGAGGGGGATTGGTGGAAGATTTAGGCTTAGCCCCGCCGGATGGGCCAGAGCGTTGTCTGCTGCTCCCGGGGCCAGATTCTGCACGAGCCCCCACGAAGGACACCCCTGGTTCTTGTTTAACACTAAGGAAGGGGGAAATAGGGGTGCCCCTGCCCCGAGGGGGCCTAGACGGCCGCCTACGTTGGGGTGACTTACCCTTTTTGCCAAACAGGTCTAGACGGGCCCCAAACAAGCGTAGCCCTCTAAAGGGAAGCCCAGTAAGAGTCTTTTTAGTAGCATCGTCAGCACCCCACTGTCGAAGCCAAGCCAAGCGACGTATAGCCACCGCAAGGGCAGAAGTTCTTGCACACATTCTAATGGTGTCTCCCAACGCTAATAGGATGAATCTTACAAACACATCACAGTTGGAGAGTGCATTAAATACCTCCCAGGGGAGATTATCAGGTTGATGATCAAGCATCTTTCTGATGAGGGTTCTAGCGGCCACCGCAGTAATAGCCGCGGCACAGACCGGGCGCAACGCCGTCCCTGTATAAGAAAAGGCGTGGTGGGAGGCCAGCAGCTTAATGCGCCGGTCCTCAGCATCCCGAAAGGTATTATGAGCAGGGGCTGTAATAAAGGGGGGGTTAGGAACCCCAATGATCGGGGCATCCACCACGGGGGGAGATGACCGGCAATTAACCACCTCAGGGGGAAAGGGGTATTTCCTATCCCAATCCCCTGGGATCCCTGAGAGTCTACTGGGGGATTCCCATTCCTTGAGAACAAGAGCATGGAAGTGAGCCTGTTCTAGGAATTTCAAACGTGCTGTTGCTGTATGGAAATGCTCCCCTCTCGGCTTGGAAGCTTAACCAGGGAGAGAGATAGACAGAGCCTCAAAGACCTTAATCAACAAATCGCCAGTGTCATACTGGGCCCAGTATTCAGGTCCAGAATCATCATGGCTCCTCGGCCTCTCATCAGATGAGCCTGAGTCAGAGAATAGCTCTCCTTCATCAGAAGGGGAATAGTCACATGGAGTAGAAAACTCCTCAGTTCCCATAGGAAAGACAGAAACAGGAGACGTCAAGTGCCGCTTCTTACCAGGGCCCTTGCGCTCTGACAACCTCGCAATGATCTGTTCAGCCGTGGGCAGTCTGGAAGACGCAACAGGCTGCGACTGCCCCTTTATATGCGACTCAGCAGGAGCGAGATTTAAGCATGGGGAAATAGGTGAAATGAAGCAAGGTGCAGCCACTGGCAGACCTGATTGCAGAGCCAGTGCTTGGTCGGCACAGGGTCCGCAGACCTGTGCCCTGTCAGCATCAGCATGGGGTTGTCCACTTGCTATACACAGCCGGTCTTGTCCCAGAGGGACCCCGGTCACTTAATTCTGAGATGCCTCCATATGGTGATTATTCAAGGCACAATATGCCAGTAGGGATTTACACTATAAGTAACCCTGGATGCCCCAAAGATCCGCTAGGGAAGTGGGAGAATATTACAAGGGCCGCTATAATTTTACACCGGGCCGGGAGAAGCCAATGGTGTTCACCAGTCTGAAAGACATAATGGGAATAAAGGGTGTCAGAACCATGCTCAGTAATCAAGGATCATGAAAATCGCCCGCGAGGGTACTTACAGACCAAAGAAGGAGGAGGACCGCTACCACGCGTGCGTGCGACCAGCATCAAAATGGCGACAAGCGAACCTCGAAGGGCGCGAAGTTCTGAGATAGTTTCAATGTTAGAACTTAGAAAAAATTATTTGCCAATGAAGACGACGTAGCGTCTGAGGCGCCGCCGCCGCCCGATGCAGCACATCCCGTAAAGGAAAGAGTTGCTCACGGCGGCGACAGATACACAATTAAAATGCAAACAGCGTGGCTCTGACACCAGGAATCCCAGTCAAAGGACAATACTAAGGCCATAAGTGTGTAAACACCATACACTGAGACCACCACACTCCCCCTTTCTTTCCCCCCGAGCTACAGGGGGAACGAGGGAGGATGGCGACCCTTTGTACAGGGCCCACCGCTACACGGGGCATGGGGCAATAATGCGGGAGGGGCATCCCCTAGAGGCTCACCATCAGCCTAAACCGCCTACCCTTTGGTGGGGGACTGCGGTGGAGCATGGCTCCATAAGCACGCATGGTGCTGCCTACCTTCACCCGACCAGCGCAGCCCAGGCTGGGAGGCACATCACAGGGAGGACGAGTGGGAATAGTCCAACAGGGCTGCAGGCTTTGATAGCCCCACTCACCTGCGAGAGAGTGATACTTCATGTCTCTGCAGTGCAGCGCCATCTGGCGGAGGATAACCCAAGTGTAAGTACTATATCTGGAGCAGGACGTACTGTATACTAAGAATATATCAACAATCTCAAGATTACAAATCCATCTCCAGAGATCTAGATTTGCCTTTGTCCACCATGCACTACATTATCAAGAAGTTTGCCACCCATGGCACTGTAGCTAATCTCCCTGGGCGTGAACAAAAGAGAAAAATTGAAGAAAGGTGTCAATGCAGGATGTTGGATAAGCAGCTCCAAACAAGTTCCAAAGATATTCAAGCTGTACTGCAAGCTCAAGGAGCATCAGTGTCAGTGCAAAGTATCTGTCGACATTTAAATGAAGACCCAGGAGGACCACACTGCTGACACAGAGACATAAAAAAGCAAGATTACATTTTGCCAGAATGCTCTTGGGTAAGCCAAAATCCTCCTGGGAAAATGTCTTGTGGATAGATGAGACCAAGATAGAACTTTTTGGTAAAGCACATCATTCTACTGGCTTACAAAGAAAATAACTCAGTACCTACAGAAATATGGTGGAGGTTCAATTATGTTTTGGGGTTGTTTTGCTGCCTCTGGCACTGGGTGCCTTGAATGTGTGCAAGGCATCGTGAAATCTGAGGATTACCAATAGATTTTGGGTCGTACTGTACAGCCCAGTGTCAGAAAGCTGGGTTTGCATCCGAGATCTTGGGTCTTCCAGCAGGACAATGACCCCAAACATACGTCAAAAAGCACACAGAAATGGATGGCAACCAAGCACTGGAGAGTTCTGAAATGGCCAGCAATGAGTCCAGATCTAAATCCCATTGAACACCTGTGGAGAGATTTTTAAATTGCTGTTGGGAAAAGGGGGGAAGAGTGGTCCAACATTCTGGCTGAAAGGTATAAGAAGCTTATTGATGGTTATAGGAAGTGACTGATTTCAGTTATTTTTTCCAAAGGCTGTGCAACCAGATATTAAGTTAAGGGTGCCAACAATTTAGTCCAGCCCATTTTTGAACTTTGGTGTAAAATTTGTCCAATTTGCTTTTTTCCTCCCTTTTTTAGTTTAGTTCCAATACACACAAAGGGAATAAACCATAAAACATAAATGTGTATAGCAAAACGTGTTACTGCAATCCTTTTCTGTGAGAAATACTTCATTTTCTTGAGGTGCCAACATTTACGGCCATGACTGTATATATGTATATATTTACATTTACAGTATTACATGTTCATTTCAAAATAGGAGTATTAAAGGAGACTTTTTCTATTCAATATTGTAACTTTTTGCAAACTGAATCCACAGACATAGAATAACATTTTCATATTTCAAAAGGCAGCTGACCTCACATGTATAGCATGTTATGTGGGAAGATGAAAGGGGTGCAGCTTCCAGAGGTACGGCTCTAAATTTATCTCACAGTTTTAATCTGTTGGTAAAATCATTTAAGTTACTATAGCAACAGAGTGATGACACTGCCAAATTTAGAAAATGTTACTGCCACAAAAAGCAGGCACCTCACTGCATTTACACATTAAACAGTATAGGTTTGTAAAAGAAACAATGGACTACTAAATATAATTATATATATATATATATATATATATATATATATAAATGTTGCCTTAAGTTGCAATACAGCATAAAACATATGATGTTTGCTTCAATTAAAATAGAAGGCTCCCTTAATTCTCCAGGAATCAAAGAACATTTTAGTATGAGGGAAACATTCTCTTCATTAGTCATACAGAAGTCAATTGAGACGGTTTAAAGTGAAACCTTTTCTATGCTTCTAAGTGTATTGGCCCATAGTCAGGGCCAATGTTATACAAAAAGCGGCCCTGGACAAAATTAAGTAGTGGGGCCCCAAGTTCTGAAATATTGTACCAATAACATAGTGACATTCACCTCCACTGTCATCCAAATGTTTACACCAACTCCCACACCTGAGACAATCTACTAGGCATATTTTGCCTAGGGCCATCTGGTCACATGGGGGGGGGGGGTCCTAAAAGACTCCTCTTCTGAGATATAAAAGCCTTTTTTCCCAGCTCTTTGGGAGGCTGGGAGCTGGAATAAAAGGTAGAAGGAGGGGGGACATGTGTTCCCCCATTCTCCAGATGGTGGTGCATCAGTATTGGCCTGGTGTTCTGGAAGAACAATGGACCCATCAGTGGTACCATATGGGTCGTTATACCTGCAGGGACAGGGGCTGGCCAGTCAGCCTTGGATCCTTACTTACATATTACCATATAATAACCCTACTGTTCCCTCTCTAGTGTTGAAGATTATATTCAAACTTTAATTTAGAATAAAGCACAAGAAGAAATGTTCCGAGACGAGTGGAAGTTTGATGTATAACTTACACCTCATACTTTCACTAGTGCAATGTAAAAACATTTCATTAAAATGCAATAAAATTATGTACATTTAGGTAAATTCATCTTGTTCCATGGTGCCCTTTTTGTTGCCCTTTGGATCTGCCCCTTAACCATACAAACCCTTTCTATTGGTTTGCGGGCTTATATGTAGAGCTAGATTGATTACATGACAGCTAGCAGTTCAAAATTCTACAGATGACGCACACATTTACGTTACATCATGCAGCTATGTTTATTGAACTGTACCCTAAATGACTAAAAATAATTCATCCTCTGCCATGTAGCTTTGTAGCTGGATGTAGTTTATTTTAGAGAAAGGTACAAAAGATGGAACAAGAGATAAGACAATGGGAAGAGGGAGCGACCAAAGGCCCATGATTCCAGATTGCAGAATAGCTCTAACAAAAGGAAAAACAGTTCAGTTATAAATTAAACTGAGAGTAAAATGATCTCATGCTATAGACAAATGCCTCAAAAGCACGGCAATGATGTTTAAAGTCCATGACATATATGTCTTAGTAAACTGAGCTGATAATGTAAGTATAAAGGTACATTTACAAGGGCCAGCACTGTAGCATATGCCAGCAGACGATGAGCCACATCCTATCATAAGAGCTACATTCAGCACTGAGAAGCGATCAGGAGCCACATTAGACTTTGTAAATGATTTCCCGTTCCTAGGGGTTATATGCTTTTTTTTTTTTTTTATTTCAATCTTTTTTATTAGATTTTTCTTTTTCAAAGGCACACAGATGACATTGGCATACATTTGTTGTACAACATGTAGATGCTCAATTTTCCAAATTGGTACATAGTAAAACAGTACATGGAGGCAGGTAGCATTTTCAACATAAAATATATACGTCTGCACAACATTAGCCGTTTGTTTGTTGTCAGTGTGTCGACCTGAATGGCCTGTCTCTAGTGGCATCCGTTGCGCTAAACCCCAGCCCTCCGCCCGCTGCCCTAGCGCGCAGAGAAGTCCGTCAACGGACATCGCCGGGCGCCAAACCCAGCGGGAAGGAGGGGAGGGAATGGGGTGGGTACAAGGGGGGGAGGGTAACGGGGGGTCGGGTGGCCTAAGACAATGAAGGGGGTGGAGAAGATAGAGAAAATAAGGAAAGAAAGAGGAAAGAGAAAGAAAGAAAAGGAGACAGATCGTTGCTCATTGTAGCATAGCATTGCATGCTTCCGGGTAGGCGTATTCCACCCAAGGCTCCCATACTTTGATAAATTTGGTGTGTGAATCCCTCAGGATGCTAGTCAATTTCTCATTAATCAATGCAATCAACATGCAATAGTGCCACCCAAGGATCCCGACATATATGGGCATGTAGAAGGGTGCTCAGGAGGCCAAAAACTCGGGACCAAAATCTCTTAACCTTCGGGCACTCCCACCATATGTGCAGAATGGAGCCTTCCACCGAACAACCTCTAAAGCATTGAGCGGGGTAGCCCTGGATCGCTTTAGCTATGCGTGCGGGCACCAGGTACCACCTGGTGAGCATCTTGTATGCTGCTTCCAGGGTCGTGACATTGATCGAGCACCTGTTTATTCCAGTCCATATCTTCTCCCAGTCTCTCCTATCCCTTACCAAGCCCAGATCCGACTCCCATCTGGCCATGTACCCATGTTTTGAGTTGGCGGGTAATGCTACAAGGCTCGAGTAAATAGTGGATACAAGACCCGTGGTGGGGGTCCCTCGCGCGCACAATTTTTCAAAGGGGGTCATATCTGAGTCTTCCGTCTTTTTTTAGCAGGGGTGCAATCCAGTGACGGAGTTGCAGGTATCTAAATTGTTCTGATGGTGGGGCTTTCTCCCTTTCCTGTAGTGCAGGCCAGGAGATTATCTCGCCTCTGATCAGGAGATGGTGAAGTTTGCTAATCCCCACCCGCTCCCACCAACTAAACCCTTTGGGGTCTAACCCCGGGGGAAACATCGGGTTCTTAACAATTCGCATTAGTGGAAGGTGTGGAGAAATTAGTTTCCCGGAATATTTCGTCCCATCCCAGATTCGAAGGGAGTGGTTCAGGATGGGGCATGAGATGTGGGTTATATGCTTTTTACAAATTGTTCCAATAACAATAAAGTATAGTGAACTTAGATTCCATAGCCCTCAAAAAACAGTGCATGTAAGGGTTGGGCAAAATTATAATGCATGTCCAATCCTTAACAAGGAGCAACCATCAGTCTATAAGGCTCTAAGGCCAGTTCTCTCCCACTCTATGGGGCATCCCAATGTGAAACCCCCGGTTGGTAATAAATCTCACCTTTCTGATGATCCCTCTTAGTGCATGTGCTCCCTCTGTATCCCTCCAGCTACTGCATGGTCACCAAGGGTACGTAAGGCTGGAGGGAAGTGGCTGTAGGAATAATTGCCTCTATCCCTTCATTTAGTGTTCTATGTTTCTTGTGCTTGCCATAGAATGTGGAGGAATAGATAGAGGACTGTGCCGTGGGATTGCAGAAAAGCTAAGCGGATCTAGCATCCCGGTGGGTTTCCGGTTGCAGGACATCACAAATCAGGATGCCCTGGGGGTAAGGAACAAAACCTGGAGTACCTTCCGTACTCAGTACATCCTAGGAATGTGGCACAAGCATTAAATGAGGCCATGTGAAGAGGCTGGGGAGCTGCCTAACTCAGCAGTGTGCCAGACCTAAACCGATGTTCGTATGTAGCAGGTGGTCATGACAAACATGTGGCTCCCGGGTTACAGGTTGGGCAGTGGATTAGGAATAAATTGCATACTTATTAATGTTAGCGCGTGACTTTAAAATTGTTGTCATGAAAGTGAACAGGTCTACTAGGTCTGTCAAATATTAACAGGTCTGATAAAATAGCAGCCAGATGATGGTAAGTGTTCAAAAAGTGAGTCCACAAGCAATGGGCACATCCATACTAGGGCTGCAGCTAGCGGGTAAATGTTGCGATCAGACAGTGGTTAACGTCAGCGATGCTGGTAGAGGCTCAAATAAAATATCTCCCTCATACATCAGTGGATGAATGAACGGAGTTCTTATGCGTGCACTGCTGTTTGGCAAGGCTGCATTCTGTGGCTTTTCAGGATTGATGAAATGGTTGTGTTGGAAAAAAGGCAGAGGAATAGAGAGAGCAGCCTACAGGGAGAAGTCAACCACACGAAAGGGCAGGGCTTTTGAGAGTTAACCGTATGTGATGCTGTCTGCACGCACTGTGCATTTGTTGTGTCATGTCATGGGCTTCCCCAGGATAACTAGGAGACCCAGATGATGAACTGATACTGTCAGACTGTTGGAATTATTACAAATACAGAGAACAAATGCATTTGTGGAGCTGCAAGGTTTTTATGAAGATGATATCTGAGCATAATCATCATACACAGTTATGTCAGGCTGGTAATAAGGAAATTAAAACATGTGGATTCCAGTTCTTACAGTATATGTGTCTCGAACAGGTGTGTTACTAAAGGAGGTGCAGGGTACATATCATAAAAGTTTTAGGAACCCATTTTAACATTCCTTTTATACCACAGGTTGATTACATTCTTATTTACATACATATAGCTAATTTAAAACTCACAATAGGAGTCCAGTCCAGCTCGCTTTTTGTCCCTCTAGCGCTCCAGTAAAACATAACACTCACTTCAGGACTGGCAGCTTTTCTTTCTGGGCACGCTGACTCCATTGAGTATATATTGGGTGTGCTGTATATCTATATATCATATATATGATTGCTAATGTAAAACTCTTTTTATGACAGAGTACATTAATAAACATGACCTTAAGAGTTAGTAGAGCCTAAATTCCCCAGCAATAGAGGGAGAACACTGTACCAACAAATGTGCCACATATAGGAGGGGCTTGTATAGACCTGGCTGTTATTCCATAGGGACCAAACTCAGTCTCTGCCTTACACCTTTGCAAACATAAATTGCCCTTGATGTTTATCTGTTCTTCATGTTCAATACTGATTATACATATACCCCTAAATTGCAACACCACAGGGCAAGATTAGTCCTGTAAAAATAAAGATAAATATATTAAATGGCTAAGCAAGGTATTTTAGTTCTTTCCTTGACATATATATTGTTTGTACCATGTACTGCACATGGAAATAGAACACCAAAATCCATCACTTACCAGTTAAACATAGACACATACCTTCTATCTTACTACTAAAGTGATAGCAGGGATTAAAGTATCACAACTGACTAGATGTGTAAAATGTTCCTCTTATGTTCTGTAACACAGCAATAGGGGTAATAAATAATTCAGGTTTTTAACCACAAGCCACCTAATAGATGGGCAACCAAACCTTCTTGCAAAACTTTTTGCAGTTTAAAGTAATACTTGGCCAAGTATTATTCACTTTCAATCACAATTCACCAGGATTTACTTTCTAAAGGAAGTTGGAAGACTCCAACGCCACTTGTAATCTACCTAATGGGGTATAAACAACAAAAATTATGTCCCCTGGGTCAGCTTTCTCTATTTACATCCTCGGGGAACAGGAAATACAAATGATATGATTTTTGCTTTCCTGGAAAGGTGGGTGAGTTCATGTGGACCATCATAAAAAAGTTTTTCAAGTTTTTAAATCTGCACACCAGATCACCGGCACGACTGAGGATAGTCGGTCCGGGAGCGGGATGACATCATAGAATGGTGGAAATGACAGAAGGGGTGAGGGGGCCTGTTTCGGGCCCTCTCCTCACAGTAGAAGAGCCTGAGGAGGGGGCGATCGGAGGCCCTCCTACGTGAAAAGGAGACCTGGATTGTGGGTGCAGGTGAGTAAATGTAATTTTTTTTGCAGCCCTCTCCTGAAGCCAGAAAAGCCCTGCAGGGGGAAATCGGATGCCCCCTGGGTGAAGAGAAGACCCAGCTGGATCGATTGAGGGGTCAGGTAAGTTTTAAACTTTTGGGGGGGTTGAAAGCCAGCTACATAAGTCTCTTGTAGCTGGCACTTAACAGTTGGAGAGGCAGCTATGTGAGGCACACGTAGCTAGCACTAAAAGGGTTAAACGCCTGTTTTAGAACAATGGTATCCTGTCAGAAACCAATGGCATACTTCGGAAAAATTTAAATTAAAACCACTATAACAAGAATACCAAGCAGCATCGAGGGCAGAAAAAATCCAAACGGTAATGTACCTGGGGTGGAGCAAAATTTTGATTGAGTTGTTTTCGGGGGTTTTGGTCCACTTTAAGTTTGGGGCCAGGTTACCTATTGCAGGCCACATGGTCCTGCAAAATATATTGTGGCTCCTAATTATAATATTTCTACATAATACATATCACTCTGAGGTTTGGAAAAAAGGAGCCGGAAGCATTTTCAACCCAATAGAAAAGGAAACTATGAGAATGAAGTTATGAAAAGCTACAGACAAATGCCCTTATTCATCAAGCGATAGCGCCAGGTAGTGTCTGACGAGCGCCAGGTAGCGGCAGCTAACGGCGACTACCGACTCAAGTACGCCCGCGGCGGTCACAATGACGCATTTATCAAGCAAAGTGAGGCTAGCGCCGGCGAGAGCGACGGCTAGCGCGGCATTCATCATGAAGCCGCCTGGACCGAACAGCGCCGCTGCAAATTCCCTCACAGCGCCAGGTATGAGCTGTCGCTCCCTGGCGATGTCCAATGCATTTCAATGGAGCAATCTATAATTATTCATAATTAATTGGTATTAATTTTTTTTTTTTTTTTTTAATGTCAAAAAATCGGAGACCACTTCTGCAATGTTAGGATTTATTTTTAAGTAAAAAAAAAAATTAAAAAAAATATGTGCAGAATTGATCTAACAGGTCTGAGATTAATGTATTCATATTACAAAATGATTCTAAAAACATGTATAATGTTACATTCAAAAAATATGGTTGTTTAGGGGTTAAAAACTAGTTAATACACATCGCCGCCAGCGCTCTGGGGTTTAAACAAGGAATGGACAGCGACAGCACATTCGGAGCGTGATTTGTTGATGAATATGAAGCTAGCCGTTCGCTCTGGCCATTCGTTGTCAGGCGCTCACATACAACGCTGGACCTGTGAAACAGCGACCCCCCAGCCCGTATTCAACATTACCGCACACCGACTGAGCCGCTGTCATCAAGCTAACGCCGGCCAAGCACAGCGAATACTGGCTGGCGCTGAAAAAATCACGCTACAGTCGCTCATCTGTCGCTACCTGGCGCTATTAATGAATCGGCCTCAAAGCAATTAATAGTTCTTCACAAGTCCTATACATACCCCAAATCTTGTACATACTGTAAAAGCAAAAAACATCTGACCAGCAAACAGAGTATTTTTTTTTACTATCCAAACCTTTACCACATGGGCAGAACATCCAGCCAACACCAGAACACGCTAATTATGAACCTCTGAGAAATACCACCACAGGTATTGCAACATAATGATAAAAGCTTGGCTCAGCAACAAGATCTTTCTAGACAGTTCTATTAAACATAGTCATAGGACATATTACTAGTGTGTAACATTTAAGGCATTACCAATACTGAAGATATCTGATAAAAGCCAGCACACATAGAAAGGCTCATACACCATCCATTTTAAAATGACAAAGGCTGGCAGTTTTTGGCTTTGATCCCTTAGCGCTCCAAACCCTTCAAATCTTTGAGTTTGTGAAAGATAAAAAACTAGAGTTTTCTGATTTGTGCCAAACGGTGTCACATCAGAAGAAAATAAAATAAATTAGGAATCAGTGCACAATAGTGAAATGGTTACATCACAACCTGTGTTTATTTGTTCAGCATGGAACACAAAGGGCGAATGAGGGGCTGCTAATGGTGCCGAGCACCATTATCTGCTGAATGCTGCTGGTGAGTATGCAGATAAGGCAGAGTGACTTTGGATTTAACCTTGAAGTTCCTGGGCCTTTCACATGGAGATATCATTCCACATTCACAAAGCTACAAGAAGTAAAATGTTTAACCCTCTGCTAGCTCATACTGCCCTGTGAACCAAAAATATCTATCTGCCTGTTTTTTTTTTAAACTGAAGATATAATTTAATATCAGGAAGCATGTTTTACTGGGATATTTGCATTTTGGAAAGGGCCAGTGCAAATAGTATAAATCTGGCTGATTCAGGCTTTTTTTTTATTATTGGGCCATTTAGAAGCTAAACATTCCAATATGGGACCATTTGATTCTCAACGCAGAAGAGAAAGACAGTGTTTTTGTGCTGTTGGCTGCATATTAGCATGTGTTACAGCTCAGGATTGATGCACATAGGCATGAGAAGGGTGAAATATACCCATGCATGCTCAGCCCTTGGGTTAAGGTGGTTGCATTTCATATATGGCAAAACCTATACAGAAGCTTATAGTGCTGTCTGAGTGTTTAATTATGTCCATAAACAGTCTAAGAGCAAATGCAAATGATGAAAATAAAGTAATTTAAATTTAAGTTAAAGCAAGCCTTGAGTCTTAACTCCTGCAGCGGCCCTAGGGGCAGTTGCATCTCCCACCCCAAAGCATTTTAAATTATGATGGCCACAATCTGGAAGGTGGGTTAGTAAGCTTGATAATTGTTGTGTATTTGACCTGAGTTCAGGCCTTGTATGACACCTGAACTAGAAGAGCTTGCTAAATCAGAATGCCTCACTGCACCCACTGGATCCCAGAGGAGAGAAGATGAGGTCCAGCAACACATCCCACATAAATAAAATGACTTAGGCCCTTATTCATCAAGCGATAGCGCCAGGTAGCGGCAGCTAACGGCGACTACCGACTCAAGTACGCCCGGCGGCGGTCACAATGACGCATTTATCAAGCAAAATGAGGCTAGCGCCGGCGAGAGCGACGGCTAGCGCGGCATTCATCATGAAGCCGCCTGGACCGAACAGCGCCGCTGCAAATTCCCTCACAGCGCCAGGTATGAGCTGTCGCTCCCTGGCGAAGTCCAATGCATTTCAATGGAGCAATCTATAATTATTCCTAATTAATTGGTATTCATTTTTTTTTTTTTTTTTTTTTAATGTCAAAAATTCGGAGACCACTTCTGCAATGTTAGGATTTATTTAAAAAAAAAAAAAAATTAAAAAAAAATTTGTGCAGAATTGATCTAACAGGTCTGAGATTAATGTATTCATATTACAAAATTATTATAAAAACATGTATAATGTTACATTCAAAAAATATGGTTGTTTAGGGGTTAAAAACTAGTTAATACACATCGCCGCCAGCGCTCTGGGGTTTAAACAAGGAATAGACAGCGACAGCACATTCGGAGCGTCGTTTTTTAATGAATATGAAGCTAGCCGTTCGCTCTGGCCATTCGTTGTCAGGCGCTCACATACAACGCTGAACCTGTGAAACAGCGACCCCCCAGCCCGTATTCAACATTACCGCACACCGACTGAGTCGCTGTCATCAAGCTAATGCCGGCCAAGCACAGCGAATACTGGCTGGCGCTGAAAAAATCACGCTACAGTCGCTCATCTGGCGCTACCTGGCGCTATTAATGAATCGGCCTCTTAGCTTTTACTAATTTCGTTTAAATCCATTGTTGGATATATCATGAGAGAGCCGAAGAACAATGGTTACCCTTTATCATAACAGTCTCTTGTCAGTGTGTCTGGAGCTGCCCCTTTTATTGGAGACACATTTTTGGACATTTTTATTGTTTTTCTAGTGCAGTAAGGAGGTTAAAGAGACCCAACACTCATTCTTTACCAGTGGCACATTGTGGGGTCCGGTTTCTTAGGAGGAAGGAGCAGATAAGACTTGCCAGGGGTTAAGTGCAGGGTGGCACTGACAGGTTTCCAGCCCTGTGCTGATCTCAGCTGCGATCATTTTGTATAACCTTGTTCTAAGATCAGGCATCTAGACATGCCCCTGCTGCCTTCTGCATTGAAGTGCCTGGCACACCTCCTCTAATGCAGTAAATGGTGCATAATGGTGTGACCAACAAATGCACACTGTGGAGCCAGATCTCCTGACTTTTTGCAGGATTAAGAGGCAGATTCATTAATAGCGCCAGGTAGCGACAGATGAGCGACAGTAGCGTGATTTTCACAGCGCACGCTAGTATTCGCTGTGCTTGGCCGTTGTTCGGCTGTTGACAGCGACTCAGTCGGTGTGCGGTAATGTTGAATACGGGGTTAGGAGTCGCTGTTTGACAGGTTCCGCGCTGTATGGGAGCGCATGACAGCGAATGGCCATAGCGACCGGCTCCCAGCATATTCATTAACAAATCACGCTCAAAAAATTCTCGCGCTGTGAAATGCTTGTTTAAACCCCAGAGCACTGGCGGCGATGGGTTAAAAGTAGTTTTTTAACCCCCAACCATATTTTTTGAAAAAAAAACAACAACATGTTTTTCAAAATATTATAGTAATATGAATACATTAATATCAGACCTGTAATATCAATTCTGCACAATTTTTTTTTTTTTACCTTAAAAAAAAATCTAACATTGCAGAAGTGGTCAAAGAATTTTTGACATTTAAAAACAAAAAAACAAAAACATTAATAGCAATTAATTAAGAATATTTAAAGATTGCTCCATTGAAATGCATTGGAGAGCGCCAGGTAGCGAGAGGTCATACCTGTCGCTGTTCAAGGTCGCTCGCTGGCGCTGTGGAGTGAGGCTGGAATAATGATGAATGGTTCGCTATCTGGCGCTCTGTCAGTCGCTAAGCAGGATCGGCTTGATAAATGTGTGATTGTGGTGGGGAGCCGGCGTTCTCGTGGCGGTGACCGTCATTACCGTTCGCTCACCAGTCGCTACCTGGCGCTATCCCTTGTTAAATAAGGGCCTAAGTGTAGCACTTACCTGAAAAGTGTTGCCAATGTGCTCAGGCTGCTGCGTGATATATCCTGCAATGGAATTTAACTAAATGAGTGAATTAGTCGTTGACAAAGTGTTAACTTTGTTTGTGTGCATGTGTCACTGGTCCTCAAGTCTTAAGTGTTTTGGGGATATACAGCTGATCCTTCCAAGCATCACCCCAGATGTGATCATCACTGAACAACACACATTGCCAGATTATAGGCAGGGCGCCAGTATTTGCTATGTTAAAAGATCCTCCACCACTTGTTCATTGTGATCATTGGGAGGCCGAGGCAGGAAAGCAGTGGTGGCATGCATGCATCAGTAAAACAGTAAACATCAGAATTGCAGTAAGGGTAGGAAGGGGCTTCTGCTTACATCCCTGGGAGCAGATAGCAATGATAGGGTCAGAATGGCGGGGGGGGGGGGGGGGTCTGGCATGGGCAGAGCCCTCTCGGCGCTGGCAAGGAGTGTGCAGGGGGTTGGGAATGTGGACTGTGAGAGGTGAAATAAAAATGCTACTAGCCACTGCTGATACAACAAAGGTGGAGAAGAAGAGGTATGGCGGTTAGGACGGCATGATCCCCCAGATCTGCATAGACCATAGCCGGAATCCAGAAGCAGGGCATCCGTACGGGGGTACTTGCTGAGTTTTCAAGCAGCACACCTGGACAGTAGTGAAGCAGTAAAGGTGAGCGTCCTTTTTTTTTTATTTTAGAAGCCTACAGATGGCCTTTAAAGAACAGAGGCATCAGCAGCAAGCAACTGATTAAAAATAGAGACTAGTTGAATTAGCTTCAGGCAGTGCAGAGGGGGGTTGGCTCTCTCTTTGGGGAGGGAACCAAGATGTGCCTGTTTTTTACCCTGTGTTACAATGAGCTTACCATTGTGTGGATATATACAGTTGTACTGTTTATTAATGCAAATCATTCATATATATTTTTACATTTTTTTCACACATTTTAACCAATACACATATATTCACATATTTGTTTCCACTACATTTTCTACACATTTTACCTATTCACATATATTTACACATTCTTTCCACGCCTGGTGGTTTCAGCTTGTGTTCAGTCTATTTGACTGCTGTTCAGCTGATAGTCCATTAGTTTGTTTAATAGGTCTTGTTGGGAGGGAAGATGGGGGCCACTGTGTGCCTTTCCACTCTCCAATGATCCTTTTTCCATGCAATGTTGGGGGACCCCGTTTGTAGCAAGGTGTCCAGTTTTGGGTTTAGTACCTCCTGTTTGCAGCAAATGCATACGCGTTTCGCTTAGCGTAGCTTCCTTAGTGCATTACTATGAGGGGGATCATAGAGGAAAAAGGTAAGTAATGCCGCCCTTAGGGGGTAAGGGGGAAAAAAAAAAGGGAAAAATTTACTCACTGCTTGCATAGTGGGTTTGGCTTGTGCCCGCTATTCCTTCCTAAGGTGGTAGCTGTGTGTCCAGTCTGGGGTAGCCTCCTGTGTGGATTAAAATAGAAGGAGGAACTATTGTTTAGTATTTGGGTGCCAAATTGGGGTGTGTTTATTTGTACCCATCTATATGAGCGCTGGTTATTATAGAGCTTACCTTATTGGTTATGCTTTGGGGGTCCAGATTCGCCTGCCATGTCGCCTGGTGTCTTCGGAGTCTGGCACCGGGGTGCTGGCCGGCTGTGTATCTGGGAGACCTCGATGCTCACAGCGTGTTTTCTGCTGTGCTGTCGTCCCCAGCTGGGCAGTTGCGAGGCTCCGTTCGCGCCCTCCTGCAGTATAAACTGCGGGCGCTGGGTGGGGGCTGCGTGGTGGGTAGGCGGGGGCGATGACGTAGCCCGAGCTTCCCATTGGCTCTCTGTCTTATACAAGCACTTCCCCTATGCGCAGCCCCTTGTCTGGGCCTGTTCGGTCTTCGCCATCTTGGCGTAGTCCGCATTGGCGTCCGCCATTTTGGCCTGGTCCGTTTTTGGATATGTGCTCACTGTGGGTCTCCGGTGTCGCCATGTATGGGCGGCGCCATTTTTGGTGTGACAGCATACCTGGGGGAATAGCGGGCTTGTGCCTTACATCTTCTTATTCATATCATATTAATAGTTTGCATTATAAAATCTTTTCATTCAAACTTGTTGCTGTTTTTGTATGTCTATATATAGATTCTTGCTCAGTAACTCGTGTCATATCTGTAATGGGGTAGTGTGTTCGGGGAACTTTGCTATAAGGTCTTTAGGGACTCTTTCTTTTTAGTCTCACTAATTGTTTATTGGGAATGTTCCTGTGTCTTGCTTCTGTTTGTACCCTGTTTCCCCTGGGTCATGTGTTCAGCTGTGCTTGGTGTGGATGGGCTGGGGCCTGATTCTGTGGGTATTCTTATCAGGTGTCATAGAAAGGGCGAAAAACTGTTGTATTCATTAAGACCTAGCTTCAGGCAGGCAATGATTGTGGATTTATGACAAACAAAACCACTAGACTCAAAAACTTAACTATATTTTAGGGAAACTTTTGTGATAGGATGGGAAAATCCACCCCAGCCCACCAATTGTTTCCCATAGATTGGATGTCTGCACAGGTTAGGAGATGGCTATTGACATCCAACCCAACCAACCATAATTGGATGAATCAGTTGACGGTCATTTTATGTCCATGTCAAGCTTCAGTTTGTACTGCACGCTAATACTCATTATAGTGATGGCAATACAATAATGCAAATATCGTATTTATTTTACCACAAAGGGATTTAACCCCTTTCAGGCCAACTAATACTCCGCTCCGAACAAAGGAATTAGCAAATAATCCTCATTAGTTAAACTGACAATTTGTACGAACAAAGAAATCTGACTAGCAATAAACAAAGGATCAAGTCCAGCTCGCATCCCCGATTGGATAAGGAGTTCCAGAGACAAAGAGATCTAAGCAGAGAGGAGAGCAGAGGGCAACAAGAGGCCGGATGGAAGTGCAAGCGGCTCCTTCCAAACCTCAGTCACTCTAGCAGGGGTTAAGTCACTCTTCAAAGGCTTCTACAGATAAGTCCTGCTTTGAGCCTGTATATTTATCATAAGACAACAGCGCAAATTCTATCAGTATCCGTTAGTATGACTGGAAATTCCATTTCGACATATCTCGTCTACTTTAACCCTTAACCCCCTTATGCCTCTAATGTTACCCTTAGAGATGGGATTAATGAGATGTGAAGAACGTTACAACGCCAAGGTGTACAGTTTGTCAGAACAAGGGATACATGTACTACAAGCTGTATCAATAGAGATTTGCCAGGAATGTTGCTACATCCAGGTTCTGGGTTGAGCTGCAGTACGGTA
The DNA here is from genome assembly GCA_027917425.1 of Gastrophryne carolinensis. Classification (NCBI taxonomy): domain Eukaryota; kingdom Metazoa; phylum Chordata; class Amphibia; order Anura; family Microhylidae; genus Gastrophryne; species Gastrophryne carolinensis. The sequence continues at coordinate 442,463,445 of CM051234.1, forward strand.
TGGCAGACCGGCAGCCATGTGACAGAACCAGTATTTATAATACAGTCGTGTTATCAGCATGTTTGCAGCCACTGCTGTGCACTGAGATCCGGATGGATCACAACCTAAAGAACACAATTGGTTTATTTGCCATTTTGCGTTTATAACCAAAGTTAAAGCTTATTTTTTCAGGGCTCATGGATAGGAAACAATGTTACAACACTTTTTTCAAAACGATATCATTTTCTATTATTTTATTAATGTAATGTCATTGCCCCAAAGTAATTCCATCATTTGAATTCGATTCCACTTTCAATGGAATGGCCTTTCTAAAAGTTTCCATTATTGTGCGGCAAAATGATTCTGTAGCAACAATTTGCTTATATAAGCAACGTACACCAAAGTGGTGTGTTTGGAGTACATATCAGAGACTTCCTGACTCTAGCTTGCGAATCATCTTATTGGCTAAAACAGAGATAACAGGTATAACCACATCTGCTATAATTTAAACTCTGCAGATAAGAGGATCGCAAGCTTGTGTTCCAGTAGCTAAAGGGCTACTGGCAGTGTTCACACATTACTGCTGTGCGATGTTGCCAAAGCTGCTAATGAGATCGCCTGTTACAGTGAAAGGATTCTGGGACTTGTAGTCAGTAGTTTTTACTCAAGGCCAAGAAGACTCATTCCACTTTAGGAGCCACGGGAATATAAGAAACTTGGAAACAGCATGTTGATAAGTAAATCACAGGTCTGGGGGCACAATCCTAACACACAGGTTTATTCTACATTCCAGATGAGGAAACAATAAGACAGAGCTCCTGACAAAAGGGGGTGTTCTTTTAAAGGCAACAACAATAAAAAGGCAGCCTGTCCGATGTGCCTTCCCTCCATTACCTGCAGTGCAGAGTAGAAGCTGCAGCAGTGCTAAAAAGTTTCCTCTCCTTTCAAATTCATTCTTCCAGGACCATGCTCTAAAAGCCACTCTGCCCCTTGGTGCTCTTAGTGTAAGCAGGCTGGCAAACCACAGTGGTCCAACAGCTGTCTCTGACCACAGCATGCTCATGACTCATAAAGCTGCTCCAGGGCACACCCTGCCCAGTTCAGCTATGACCCAGAAATGACAGATATTTACTTCCTTTATAGTGGGTCATTTACTAAACGATTCATCAGCATCCGCCGGGTTTATGCATTTGCCAAGTGAAATTTTGCCATGTCCTTGTTTCTTGGGTTTACTTTTACTTCAGTTTGGCTCGGCGAATACTTCTGCATTCGCCACCTTTTAGTGGCGAATCCCATAGAAATCAATGTTAATTCGGGAGTGATTGTCACTTTAGGTTATTTTAGCGTCTTTAACTTATTTTGTGAGTGTGAAAGTGACCCAGTATGTGAAAAACAACTAATAATAATGTTTTTACATGACTTTCATATTTTCATATAAACTTTTATTCTTAAGCTTTTCAAACAACCCAGACTCTCTCCAGATATCCCATATATATTCTGAGACTCCTCCAATGATGACATTTGCTATAAAAGTGTATTGTCATCAAGATTTCATGGTTTTCGCTACAGGATTCTGCCACAGCAGCTCACTGGCATTCTCCAAACACTTATCAGTGTAAATACCTGTGACTGTTATCTGCTGACCTTAAATCTGCTTAAACAGCTGGAGAGCTTTTCATCTCATGTGGAACAGCTCTCCACACATTACTACAATAGGAGGCCTTTTGTTGACACATTTTTCATCTAAAACTGAGGAACTCCCTTAAAAAAAACAATCAGATGTAGGGAATAAAAACAACACAAAACAGAATTATTTTGTTGCTGAAGAACTCTCCAAACGGTAATAGATGCTGTTCAGCTAAAGCCAAGAACTGCCTACATGTGAACGAATTATGCCCTCAGGATTACTGCAGTGACAAAAACACAATATTCACACAGTATTCCAATACAATACTGAGAAAGCAGCTGAGTCTAGTTTCATGGCCAAACGATATATATTAATAATTTGTTTCATTCACAACTGCCTGACTGCATTCTATGTGCTTTGCAGAGATTAGATAAGTGAGAGGAGAGTTGTGTACTGTACCATTAGATGTGTCACACAAGATTTCAGTACAGCATGGTGACGTGGGAATGCAACAGCCAAAGCTGCAGTTATAACTACGGAGGAATGCACCGCTGTATAGTGTCAGAGCAATGCAAGAGTACAAATAACAGACCAACGTGAGAGTACAAATGACAGAGAAACGCAGGAGTGCAGAATGACAGAGCAATGCAGGAGTACAGAATGACAGAGCAATGCAGGAGTACAGAATGACAGAGCAATGCATGAGTGCAGAATGACAGAGCAATGCAGGAGTACAGAATGACAGAGCAATGCAGGAGTGCAGAATGACAGAGCAATGCAGAAGTACAGAATGACAGAGCAATGCAGGAGTGCAGAATGACAGAGCAATGCAGGAGTGCAGAATGACAGAGCAATGCAGGAGTACAGAATGACAGAGCAATGCAGGAGTACAGAATGACAGAGCAATGCAGGAGTACAGAATGACAGAGCAATGCAGGAGTACAGAATGACAGAGCAATGCAGGAGTACAGAATGACAGAGCAATGCAAGAGTGTAGAATGACAGAGCAATGCAGGAGTGCAGAATGACAGAGCAATGCAGGAGTGCAGAATGACAGAGCAATGCAGGAGTGCAGAATGACAGAGCAATGCAGGAGTACAGAATGACAGAGCAATGCGGGAGTACAGAATGACAGAGCAATGCAGGAGTACAGAATGACAGAGCAATGCAGGAGTGCAGAATGACAGAGCAATGCAGGAGTGCAGAATGACAGAGCAATGCAGGAGTGCAGAATGACAGAGCAATGCAGGAGTGCAGAATGACAGAGCAATGCAGGAGTGCAGAATGACAGAGCAATGCAGGAGTGCAGAATGACAGAGCAATGCAGGAGTGCAGAATGTCAGAGCAATGCAAGAGTACAAATAACAGACCAACGTAAGAGTACAAATGACAGAGCAACGCAGGAGTGCAGAATGACAGAGCAATGCAGGAGTACAGAATGACAGAGCAATGCAGGAGTACAGAATGACAGAGCAAGGCAGGAGTGCAGAATGACAGAGCAATGCAGGAGTACAGAATGACAGAGCAATGCAGGAGTACAGAATGACAGAGCAATGCAGGAGTGCAGAATGACAGAGCAATGCAGGAGTACAGAATGACAGAGCAATGCAGGAGTACATAATGACAGAGCAATGCAGGAGTACAGAATGACAGAGCAATGCAGGAGTACAGAATGACAGAGCAATGCAGGAGTACAGAATGACAGAGCAATGCAGGAGTACAGAATGACAGAGCAATGCAGGAGTACAGAATGACAGAGCAATGCAGGAGTACAGAATGACAGAGCAATGCAGGAGTGCAGAATGACAGAGCAATGCAGGAGTGCAGAATGACAGAGCAATGCAGGAGTACAGAATGACAGAGCAATGCAGGAGTACAGAATGACAGAGCAATGCAGGAGTACAGAATGACAGAGCAATGCAGGAGTACAGAATGACAGAGCAATGCAGGAGTACAGAATGACAGAGCAATGCAGGAGTACAGAATGACAGAGCAATGCAGGAGTACAGAATGACAGAGCAATGCAGGAGTACAGAATGACAGAGCAATGCAGGAGTGCAGAATGACAGAGCAATGCAGGAGTACAGAATGACAGAGCAATGCAGGAGTGCAGAATGACAGAGCAATGCAGGAGTGCAGAATGACAGAGCAATGCAGGAGTGCAGAATGACAGAGCAATGCATGAGTGCAGAATGACAGAGCAATGCAGGAGTGCAGAATGACAGAGCAATGCAGGAGTGCAGAATGACAGAGCAATGCAGGAGTACAGAATGACAGAGCAATGCAGGAGTGCAGAATGACAGAGCAATGCAGGAGTGCAGAATGACAGAGCAATGCAGGAGTACAGAATGACAGAGCAATGCAGGAGTGCAGAATGACAGAGCAATGCAGGAGTGCAGAATGACAGAGCAATGCAGGAGTACAGAATGACAGAGCAATGCAGGAGTACAGAATGACAGAGCAATGCAGGAGTGCAGAATGACAGAGCAATGCAGGAGTACAGAATGACAGAGCAATGCAGGAGTACAGAATGACAGAGCAATGCAGGAGTACAGAATGACAGAGCAATGCAGGAGTGCAGAATGACAGAGCAATGCAGGAGTACAGAATGACAGAGCAATGCAGGAGTACAGACTGACAGAGCAATGCAGGAGTACAGAATGACAGAGCAATGCAGGAGTACAGAATGACAGAGCAATGCAGGAGTACAGAATGACAGAGCAATGCAGGAGTGCAGAATGACAGAGCAATGCATGAGTGCAGAATGACAGAGCAATGCAGGAGTACAGAATGACAGAGCAATGCAGGAGTACAGAATGACAGAGCAATGCAGGAGTGCAGAATGACAGAGCAATGCAGGAGTACAGAATGACAGAGCAATGCAGGAGTACAGAATGACAGAGCAATGCAGGAGTACAGAATGACAGAGCAATGCAGGAGTGCAGAATGACAGAGCAATGCATGAGTGCAGAATGACAGAGCAATGCAGGAGTACAGAATGACAGAGCAATGCAGGAGTACAGAATGACAGAGCAATGCAGGAGTGCAGAATGACAGAGCAATGCAGGAGTACAGAATGACAGAGCAATGCAGGAGTACAGAATGACAGAGCAATGCAGGAGTACAGAATGACAGAGCAATGCAGGAGTGCAGAATGAAAGAGCAATGCATGAGTGCAGAATGACAGAGCAATGCAGGAGTGCAGAATGACAGAGCAATGCAGGAGTGCAGAATGACAGAGCAATGCAGGAGTACAGAATGACAGAGCAATGCAGGAGTACAGAATGACAGAGCAAGGCAGGAGTACAGAATGACAGAGCAAGGCAGGAGTGCAGAATGACAGAGCAATGCATGAGTGCAGAATGACAGAGCAATGCAGGAGTGCAGAATGACAGAGCAATGCAGGAGTGCAGAATGACAGGGCAATTCAGGAGTGCAGAATGACAGAGCAATGCATGAGTACAGAATGACAGAGCAATGCAGGAGTGCAGAATGACAGAGCAATGCAGGAGTACAGAATGACAGAGCAATGCAGGAGTGCAGAATGACAGAGCAATGCATGAGTGCAGAATGACAGAGCAATGCAGGAGTGCAGAATGACAGAGCAATGCAGGAGTACAGAATGACAGGGCAAGGCAGGAGTACAGAATGACAGAGCAATGCAGGAGTACAGAATGACAGAGCAATGCAGGAGTGCAGAATGACAGAGCAATGCAGGAGTGCAGAATGACAGAGCAATGCAGGAGTACAGAATGACAGAGCAATGCAGGAGTGCAGAATGACAGAGCAATGCAGGAGTGCAGAATGACAGAGCAATGCAGGAGTGCAGAATGACAGAGCAATGCAGGAGTACAGAATGACAGAGCAATGCAGGAGTACAGAATGACAGAGCAATGCAGGAGTGCAGAATGACAGAGCAATGCAGGAGTACAGAATGACAGGGCAATTCAGGAGTGCAGAATGACAGAGCAATGCATGAGTACAGAATGACAGAGCAATGCAGGAGTGCAGAATGACAGAGCAATGCAGGAGTGCAGAATGAAAGAGCAATGCAGGAGTGCAGAATGACAGAGCAATGCAGGAGTACAGAATGACAGAGCAATGCAGGAGTACAGAATGACAGAGCAATGAAGGAGTACAGAATGACAGAGCAATGGAGGAGTACAGAATGACAGAGCAATGCAGGAGTACAGAATGACAGAGCAATGCAGGAGTACAGAATGACAGAGCAATGCAGGAGTGCAGAATGACAGAGCAATGCAGGAGTGCAGAATGACAGAGCAATGCAGGAGTACAGAATGACAGAGCAATGCAGGAGTGCAGAATGGCAGAGCAATGCAGGAGTGCAGAATGACAGAGCAATGCAGGAGTGCAGAATGACAGAGCAATGCAGGAGTACAGAATGACAGAGCAATGCAGGAGTACAGAATGACAGAGCAATGCAGGAGTGCAGAATGACAGAGCAATGCAGGAGTGCAGAATGACAGAGCAATGCAGGAGTACAGAATGACAGAGCAATGCAGGAGTGCAGAATGACAGAGCAATGCAGGAGTGCAGAATGACAGAGCAATGCAAGAGTACAAAATGGCAGAGCAATGCAGGAGTACAGAATGACAGAGCAATGCAGGAGTGCAGAATGACAGAGCAATGCAGGAGTGCAGAATGACAGAGCAATGCAGGAGTACAGAATGACAGAGCAATGCAGGAGTACAGAATGACAGAGCAATGCAGGAGTGCAGAATGACAGAGCAATGCATGAGTGCAGAATGACAGAGCAATGCAGGAGTACAGAATGACAGAGCAATGCAGGAGTACAGAATGACAGAGCAATGCAGGAGTACAGAATGACAGAGCAATGCAGGAGTGCAGAATGACAGAGCAATGCAGGAGTACAGAATGACAGAGCAATGCAGGAGTACAGAATGACAGAGCAAGGCAGGAGTACAGAATGACAGAGCAAGGCAGGAGTGCAGAATGACAGAGCAATGCATGAGTGCAGAATGACAGAGCAATGCAGGAGTGCAGAATGACAGAGCAATGCAGGAGTGCAGAATGACAGGGCAATTCAGGAGTGCAGAATGACAGAGCAATGCATGAGTACAGAATGACAGAGCAATGCAGGAGTGCAGAATGACAGAGCAATGCAGGAGTACAGAATGACAGAGCAATGCAGGAGTGCAGAATGACAGAGCAATGCATGAGTGCAGAATGACAGAGCAATGCAGGAGTGCAGAATGACAGAGCAATGCAGGAGTACAGAATGACAGGGCAAGGCAGGAGTACAGAATGACAGGGCAAGGCAGGAGTACAGAATGACAGAGCAATGCAGGAGTGCAGAATGACAGAGCAATGCAGGAGTGCAGAATGACAGAGCAATGCAGGAGTACAGAATGACAGAGCAATGCAGGAGTGCAGAATGACAGAGCAATGCAGGAGTGCAGAATGACAGAGCAATGCAGGAGTGCAGAATGACAGAGCAATGCAGGAGTACAGAATGACAGAGCAATGCAGGAGTACAGAATGACAGAGCAATGCAGGAGTGCAGAATGACAGAGCAATGCAGGAGTGCAGAATGACAGAGCAATGCAGGAGTACAGAATGACAGAGCAATGCAGGAGTGCAGAATGACAGAGCAATGCAGAAGTACAGAATGACAGAGCAATGCAGGAGTACAGAATGACAGAGCAATGCAGGAGTGCAGAATGGCAGAGCAATGCAGGAGTACAGAATGACAGAGCAATGCAGGAGTGCAGAATGACAGAGCAATGCAGGAGTACAGAATGACAGAGCAATGCAGGAGTACAGAATGACAGAGCAATGCAGGAGTGCAGAATGACAGAGCAATGCAGGAGTACAGAATGACAGAGCAATGCAGGAGTGCAGAATGACAGAGCAATGCAGGAGTACAGAATGACAGAGCAATGCAGGAGTGCAGAATGACAGAGCAATGCAGGAGTACAGAATGACAGAGCAATGCAGGAGTACAGAATGACAGAGCAATGCAGGAGTACAGAATGACAGAGCAATGCAGGAGTACAGAATGACAGAGCAATGCAGGAGTGCAGAATGACAGAGCAATGCAGGAGTACAGAATGACAGAGCAATGCAGGAGTGCAGAATGACAGAGCAATGCAGGAGTACAGAATGACAGAGCAATGCAGGAGTACAGAATGACAGAGCAATGCAGGAGTGCAGAATGACAGAGCAATGCAAGAGTGCAAAATGGCAGAGCAATGCAGGAGTACAGAATGACAGAGCAATGCAAGAGTACAAAATGACAGAGCAATGCAGGAGTGCAGAATGACAGAGCAATGCATGAGTGCAGAATGACAGAGCAATGCAGGAGTACAGAATGACAGAGCAATGCAGGAGTGCAGAATGACAGAGCAATGCAGGAGTACAGAATGACAGAGCAATGCAGGAGTGCAGAATGACAGAGCAATGCATGAGTACAGAATGACAGAGCAATGCAGGAGTGCAGAATGACAGAGCAATGCAGGAGTACAGAATGACAGAGCAATGCAGGAGTGCAGAATGAAAGGGCAATGCAGGAGTGCAGAATGACAGAGCAATGCAGGAGTACAGAATGATAGAGCAATGCAGGAGTTCAGAATGACAGAGCAATGCAGGAGTACAGAATGACAGAGCAATGCAGGAGTACAGAATGACAGAGCAATGCAGGAGTACAGAATGACAGAGCAATGCAGGAGTACAGAATGACAGAGCAACGTAAGAGTACAAATGACAGAGCAATGCAGGAGTGCAGAATGACAGAGCAAGGCAGGAGTGCAGAATGACAGAGCAAGGCAGGAGTGCAGAATGACAGAGCAATGCAGGAGTGCAGAATGACAGAGCAATGCAGGAGTGCAGAATGACAGAGCAAGGCAGGAGTGCAGAATGGCAGAGCAATGCAGGAGTACAGAATGACAGAGCAATGCAAGAGTGCAGAATGACAGAGCAATGCAGGAGTACAGAATGACAGAGCAATGCAAGAGTGCAGAATGACAGAGCAATGCAGGAGTACAGAATGACAGAGCAATGCAAGAGTGCAGAATGACAGAGCAATGCATGAGTGCAGAATGACAGAGCAATGCAGGAGTACAGAATGACAGAGCAATGCAGGAGTGCAGAATGACAGAGCAATGCAGGAGTACAGAATGACAGAGCAATGCAGGAGTACAGAATGACAGAGCAATGCAAGAGTGCAGAATGACAGAGCAATGCAGGAGTACAGAATGACAGAGGAATGCAGGAGTACAGAATGACAGAGCAATGCAGGAGTGCAGAATGACAGAGCAATGCAGGAGTGCAGAATGACAGAGCAATGCAGGAGTGCAGAATGACAGAGCAATGCAGGAGTGCAGAATGACAAAGCAATGCAGGAGTGCAGAATGACAGAGCAATGCAGGAGTGCAGAATGACAGAGCAATGCAGGAGTGCAGAATGACAGAGCAATGCAGGAGTACAGAATGACAGAGCAATGCAGGAGTACAGAATGACAGAGCAACGTAAGAGTACAAATGACAGAGCAATGCAGGAGTACAGAATGACAGAGCAATGCAGGAGTACAAAATGACAGAGCAATGCAGGAGTGCAGAATGACAGAGCAATGCAGGAGTACAGAATGACAGAGCAATGTAGGAGTACAGAATGACAGAGCAATGCAGGAGTGCAGAATGACAGAGCAATGCAGGAGTACAGAATGACAGAGCAACATAAGAGTACAGAATGATAGAGCAATGCAGGAGTACAGAATGACAGAGCAATGCGGGAATGCAGAATGACAGAGCAATGCGGGAGTGCAGAATGACAGAGCAATGCGGGAGTACAGAATGACAGAGCAATGCAGGAGTGCAGAATGACAGAGCAATGCAGGAGTACAGAATGACAGAGCAATGCAGGAGTACAGAATGACAGAGCAATGAAGGAGTACAGAATGACAGAGCAATGCAGGAGTACAGAATGACAGAGCAATGCAGGAGTACAGAATGACAGAGCAATGCAGGAGTACAGAATGACAGAGCAATGCAGGAGTACAGAATGACAGAGCAATGCAGGAGTGCAGAATGAAAGAGCAATGCAGAAGTACAGAATGACAGAGCAATGCAGGAGTACAGAATGACAGAGCAATGCAGGAGTGCAGAATGACAGAGCAATGCAGGAGTACAGAATGACAGAGCAATGCAGGAGTGCAGAATGACAGAGCAATGCAGGAGTACAGAATGACAGAGCAATGCAAGAGTACAAAATGACAGAGCAATGCAGGAATACGGAATGACAGAGCAATGCAGGAGTGCGGAATGACAGAGCAATGCAGGAGTGCAGAATGACAGAGCAATGCAGGAGTGCAGAATGACAGAGCAATGCAGGAGTACAGAATGACAGAGCAATGCAAGAGTACAAAATGACAGAGCAATGCAGGAATACAGAATGACAGAGCAATGCAGGAGTGCAGAATGACAGAGCAATGCAGGAGTACAGAATGACAGAGCAATGCAGGAGTACAGAATGACAGAGCAAGGCAGGAGTGCAGAATGACAGAGCAATGCAGGAGTGCAGAATGACAGAGCAATGCAGGAGTACAGAATGACAGAGCAAGGCAGGAGTACAGAATGACAGAGCAATGCAGGAGTACAGAATGACAGAGCAATGCAGGAGTACAGAATGACAGAGCAATGCAAGAGTGTAGAATGATAGCAATGCCAGAGTACGGGCAGACTGATTCATCACTAACGCAGGTAGCAACAGATGAGTGTCTGTAGCAGGCATTTCAGAGCACCCGCTAGTAGTCGCTGTGCTTGGCCGTGGGTTGCTAGTTCATAGCGACTCAGTCGCTGTGCTGCAATGATGAATACATTGTGAGGAGTCGCTATTTGACCAGTACAGTGCTGTATGGGAGCGCATGGTAGCGACTGGTCAGTGCGACTGACTCACAACATATTCATAAAAAAAAACAGCCTCACACAAATCCGGCGCTCAAAAATGCTTCTCTGAAGCCCAGTGCGTTGGAGGCTGTTTGATTAAAGTGGACCAACACCCGATGCTGATCGAGCGCGCCCGCGCCGGCCATTCACAAACGCCCATTCAGTTACAGCTCCCTGTAAGAGTGACGCGTGGGAGCGGCGGGCGCGCTCGCTTGTGCGCGACGGACCTCGCTTGTCCGGCGGTGGGGATTGGCTGCAGCGGTCACGTGGGAGCGGGGACAGGTGAGTTTTTGGGGCTTTCTGGGGGGTTTCACACAGCGGGGCACCCCCCATCGGGGTGCCCCATCGAAGTGGACCAAAACCCAGGATAGTCAAAATCCTGGGTGTTGGTCCACTTTAAAGTCTGTTTTTTAGCATGTATCCACCAGTAACAAAGCGAAAGCATATGGAATTACATTGTTATTACATTGTAACATGAACACATTCATGCAAGACCTGTAATGTCAATTCTGCATAAATATATAAAACATGAAAAATATTTGGAAAAATGGCTTTTTCTATGCCAGAAGAGGTCACAACATTATTTGAAATCTAAAATAAATAAATAAACAAAAACCCTGTTTAAAAAGAAATAAAAGAACGTCCATTGAAATGTATAGGAGAGCAACAGGTAGCGAGAGGTCATACCTGGCGCTCTGCAAGGCTGAACGCCGGCGCTGTTCGCTGAGGCTGGGATAATGATGAATCGGACGCTACATGGCGTTATCGCAGTGGCTCAACAGATTCTGCTTGATAAATGTGTAATTGCGTGCTGTGTCTGGGGTTCACCTGTCGCTACCTCTCATTTACAAGGCATTACCTGATGCTATACCTTCATGAATAAGGGCCAAAATGACAGAGCAATGCAAGAGTACAAAATGACAGAGCAACGTAAGAATACAAAATGACAGAGCAATGTAAGAGTGCAGAATGACAGAGCAATGCAGTCCAGAACTCTACAATATGTACTCCCCATCGACCAACTGGTACCACTGGTTAGGAAACTACACAATACTGCATAGTATTGCCAGGGTGTGTATTAAAAGAGCAATACAAAATATAATGGTGCAATAGGGAATGCTGAATAGTGACAGACTGGGTTGGACTGGTCCACAAGGCTACCACAGTGTTAACGGTGCATGTGATTTATTCAGTAAGTTATATTTGGTTAATGTAGCGATAACCCTTATCGCCGGAGGGTTTCCCCGCCCGAGACGTCCTTTTCCCAATCGTAAGAGGTGCTGCTGGAATTCCAGAGTCGTCCGTGAGGAAACAGGAACAGCCCTTACAAGGGCTAGTGAATTGTAATATAGCGTTTCCCCCAATAAGAGACAGAACTTCAGTATTGAGGGTGAAGGTGAAGTGTCTTTATTAGTGCCACTCTAGGCCTTATATACACAAGTCTCCATTGCATGACACACACACCGACCAATAACAGCAGGGCACACAATTCCTCAACTCTGCTGGTGACGCAATCAGCAACACAATAGACGTCTGTAATACACTCAATCAGAACAATGCCATTGTCTGTGACGTAATCAATCAATACAATGGCAGTCAGAACAATGAATAACGTAATCAATCAATACACTGGCAGTCTGTAACATGCTTAAGAAAAGGAAAGTAATGAACCTGTGTAAAGTCCAAAGGGGCAGAGAGTCTGTCACAATGCCCCCTTTTTGTGGAACACCCGGCAGACCCGGATTGACCCTGTTCGGGTTAACGTGGGGCTGTCCGGACTCTTGTTATGGGCAGAGTTCTGTGTAAGGACAAGTCTGCAAATAGTGAGTAACCGGACTAAACATTGACGTGGGCTGTACATAGGAATCGGTCATGGGTGGGGTCCAAACATTGGGATATTGTGGCGTTGGTGAGTTCAGCACCAAAGTCCTTGGTTGGATGTGTGCACAGGTGCTTTGCTTTCTTATAGCTGGTCCAAGTTTCAATCTCTTTCCATGGAAGCTGATCGGAGAATCCACAATCTTCTGCACATCTACATCATTGTAAAAGTAGACAAAACCATAACCCTTAGAAACGCCAGAGGCATCCCTAATAATTTTGACATTTTTTACAGCGCCATACTTTGAAAAAACATCCTTAATTTCAGGCTGATTAATCCGACGGTCAATGCCCCCAACAAAAATAGTGTTTGGCATACGTTTCCCTTCTGGAAGGACGTAACCTGACGGCTGATCCTCTTCTTGACTTCGTGTAACAGACATGACGTGATGCAGACGAAACCCCTGGGTCTCCCCGACCAGTGGGCTGGAGTCGGCAGCTCGGGCTGGAGACCGGGTTGTAACAGGGTTGACGCTGGCTGGCCCAGAGGTAGCGTAGGCAGAAGTCATTGGTCCTAGATCATTTCCCAATAGTACTTCTGCTGGTAAGTTGTCCATAAGTCCCACCTGTACCCTGCCGGATCCAGCGCCTCAGTCAAGATGTACTCGGGCGGTGGGGAGTCGAAACACAGCTTCTCCCGCCACCCTTACTGCAACGGTGTGTCCAGTGCGGTCTTTGTTCTTGACCAAATGAGGTTGGAGCAAGGTAAGTGTGGCTCCGGTGTCGAGTAATCCTTGCGCGGTGCGCCCATTGACTCGTACCTCCTGGCAATGGTGCTGTCGGTTGTCTTGGATGGCCGCTTGTACGGGATCAGCTTCATACAGTACCCCCAGATACTCTTCCGAACTGCTCTCAGCTTCCAAACAGTGTGCCACAGGAGTACGGGAGGTGGAAGGTTGCTTTTGCCCCCACGTGTTTCGGGGAGGCTCTAGGGCGCAATCACTGCGATAATGTCCCCATTGTTTGCAACGATGGCACTGAACTGGGGAGAGGTTCGGTTGCTGCGCTGGCCTATGTGGCCCAGAGTCACGAGTTGGCGCTGAAGCCACAGGTGCTTGAAATTTGATGGGAGGTGGTGGTTTTGGAGCGGACTGTTCTGTCCGGCGAGCATCGGTGTACTCGTCGGCTAGACGAGCAGCCTCAGGTAGCGTTAGAGGCCTCCGGTCACGTACCCACTCTCTTAGCTCTGGTTGCAGGGTATTGAGAAAATGTTCTAGTAAAAACAACTGTAGTACATCCTCAGCGGTCGTGGCTTTGCATCCAGTGACCCAGTGTGATGCTATACGATGGAGGCGACATGCCCACTCCATGTAAGAATCCCCTCCCTTCTTTTGGGATTCCCGAAATCGTCGCCTGTAGGCTTCCGAGGTGACAGCGTACCGGGCTAACAAAGCCTCCTTTACCAGATGGTAGTGTGGTAAGTCCGATCAGGGATTGCCCGGAAAGCATCGGAAGCTTTCCCAGATAGTTTCCCTGATAATATGGTGACCCATTCCTCCGTGGGTACCCGGTGTAAAGCGCACTGGCGTTCAAAATCGGCCAAAAATCCGTCAATCTCGTCGTCACTTTCCTGGAAGGACTTAAATGCTGCAAATGGAATCTTTCTCCCCCCAGTGTAACTGAGGCTGAGAGGCTGCTGGGTTGAAAGTCGCCGATCTTCCCTTCGCTTACTGGCCTCTGCCGAAGACTCGGTCGATCAGTTCCTGTGATGGATTCGGGCCATAGACCGACAATCTGTTCCGAACCGCTTGAACAAGAGCAGCGTCTTCATCGATCTCTATATTGGTTTCGGTCCTCACTGCTGCATGATCCATTTCGATCAGCTCGGCTATCAGTTCCTGACGTGGGCGGTTGCTAGCTGACCTTCCCCGGCTCTCGAGTAGATCCTTCAGGGTCAGCCTTTTCAACTTGTCCTACTGACTCTCCATCAGGGTAGCACTCTCTCTGGGTAGAAAGGACCATCCGACCGCTTGCCACCAATTGTAGCGATAACCCTTATCGCCGGAGGGCTTCACTGCCCGAGACGTCCTTTTCCCAATTGTAAGAGGTGCTGCTGGAATTCCAGAGTCGTCCGTGAAGAAACAGGAACAGCCCTTACAAGGGCTAGTGAATTGTAATATAGCGTTTCCCCCAATAAGAGACAGAACTTCAGTATTGAGGGTGAAGGTGAAGTGTCTTTATTAGTGCCACTCTAGGCCTTATATACACAAGTCTCCATTGCATGACACACACACCGACCAATAACAGCAGGGCACACAATCCCTCAACTCTGCCGGTGACGCAATCAGCAACACAATAGACGTCTGTAATACACTCAATCAGAACAATGCCATTGTCTGTGACGTAATCAATCAATACAATGGCAGTCAGAACAATGAATAACGTAATCAATCAATACACTGGCAGTCTGTAACATGCTTAAGAAAAGGAAAGTAATGAACCTGTGTAAAGTCCAAAGGGGCAGAGAGTCTGTCACAGTTAATACACCACATTTTAAAATATGTTGTAGCTGAAGGGTGGGACCCAAGAATGATCTCCGGTGGGCCCAAGCTACTCCAATCTGACGCTGGTAACAGACGAGGATTGTGGGCTCCATTGGCTTGTTGATGGGATGCTAGTTGCTTTTCCAGGCAATAAAAGTGGTGGTTGCATTTTTGTGTAGCTCGAATATTGCTACAAGATCTGGATTAGAGAAGTTACATTTGAAGCTGTAAACATAATCAGTGAAGACATTTAGCCATAGCATTCAGCTATTTATAGCAGATATAATTTGTGTAATCAAATAGCAAAGAAGAGATGCCTCACCTGGGTAAGCTATAAGAAATAGAAGTGTAATGCAGCATGTAGTTATTGTAGCCTAGTGCTGGGGGTGAGCAGAGGTGCAGGGGGAGGGGTAGACACAAGGAGCAACAGCAGTATTCCTACTGTGAGAAGCAGCCAGGGGAGTATGGTAGAATGCCCCCCGAGAGCAAAAGTGCAGCAGTAGCCTCTCAATTAGAGTCACTGTAATGAAATTAAAAGCCATTAGATCATTCACCGCTGAGGCCTGTAAGTTACCTACTTGTCAAAAGAATTTAGTTAAGCCACTGGGATTAGAGGAGCCTTGTGAATGAGGATGTCTCCTGTGTTGAAGGGTTGGCTGGTTATGCCTGGTTTTGACGCCAGCTCTTGCTGAAAAGAAAAAAAAATCCATCCACAGTAAACCCAAGAGACATTTTACCTGTATTCATATTGATGCTCATATCTTACCTCTCCACCCTGTCCACCATCTCTCTATGAGCAAACAGTGCGATTAATTCAGGCAAAACTGCAAGTATCAGGATAAGCAGTTCCTTCATGAGATGTCATGAGTTTATGAGGGATAGAAGCCATGCATGATGGTGAACGGTAGTGTTAATTAAAGGACATGTTATCATGTACATGGTTATTACTGTGATATATAAACTGGAATAAAGTTAAAAAAAATACTTTACAGGGCATAATAGAGAACATACAGCAAAAAGTCCAAATTTAAAAATAAACGTTTGCCTTTTTTGGATCAGCAGAGGGGAAGTATTTCCAGGGTCCTTCCGCTCATGACAATACCAGGCGGAGTCTTTATTTTAACCTTAGCTGTGGGGTACTTTTGGTTTCTCTGTGTGGACACAACCCCAACAGTATGTCCACTGCATGATGCAGGGTCTAAGAACCATGTTCCAAGGATACTAAGCTCTTAGAGTTCAAAAGTGCGATGACTGCACAACTTCCTAGTAACAAAGTCACACATCTGAGAGTCAGATTCAGACTCTGACAAATAAACTGGTTCTGCAAACAATTGCTCTGCAAAGGGGGCCTCCACCAACCTTTGGGTTATGGTCTGGTCCAGGAGGTTTTTCAGTCTTTGGTCTGACGGGTTGCAGGGCCAGCAACAAAGCTATCGGTGGCAGTGGGGGCCCCCGCGCCTAGCCAAGCCTTTTTGTGATTTTGCAAACCTGCAGCCAAAGCCACCGCAGGGCAGGACGTAGAGTCTAGAGCAGCAAAGCGGACGCTCACTGCACATAAGCCACCAAGCACAGCCACTAGCAGCTCAATGCAGGGGACTGATATCTGCTGGACCAGCTGGGTGACTACACTACCCCCCACCCAGAATGGCAAAGCAGGAGTTCCCGAGCCGCACACAACCGCACAAGGAACGCGATCTGATATTCCAGCAAGTAGGCGGGTGCCAGACAACCATCAATCAGTTACTTGGCTGGACTATTATTTTAAAGGAAACAGTATATACTGAGTCTCCAACAGATTTTGTGCGCAGAGGCCTTCACCACACTTAATCCATTTCAATTGGCGCAGTCATAAGGGGACAGCAACATGCTCAAATTCCAGGCACTAACAAGACTATATAATATAATTTCCCATTTTGATAGCTTGGTCAGAACCTTAGGGACCCACAGAAACCATTCTCCTGCTATTTGCTCTGCCTCTGTGTCCCCTCCAATTACAACTCTACCCTTACACGTGGTAAGGATCTAGGGAATCTGACTATAACCACTCTACACAAATTGGCCTAAGGAGTTTCCTCAGGCTGCAGCTATTTCTTCACAGGTTATTAAGGTTGTGCCTCGAGTGGCAGGCTCTCAAAGGCAGTCAGTTTATACACCCAACCCGCACACCCATGCCTGCACCTTAAATCTGGCAAGAGAACCTCATCTTTAAGCTTGGGGTAGGCTAGAACCCAGCTCATTCACATTATTGTAAGCTATTTGCTTCTACCTAGTGGCGTTAGGGTCTGTTAAATCTGCTTATTGGTCACTTGCTAGCTTCCCATGTTCTGCTGCTTTCTTAAAGTCCATAAGGGAAACCTCTACAATGTCTGTGGGCATTTTAGAGTAAAGCAAACTCCAAATAATAAAAGCACACCCCGGGTCCCTTGTATGTCTGGAGTTTCTCCGGTCTTTAAAAAAGGAGACAAAGCCACACCAAGAAAACATTACTGAATACATTTATTTTCCCTTTTCTGTTTTACAGAATCAGATCAAATCAAAGCAGAATAACTAACTGATTGGAATATTCAGACACTAATAGGTGAATAGCTCAAAGTCGCTTCTAGAATACCCAAGTCAGATAATCATCTTGTTCTATGCTCATATGCTTCAATATACCTCCTAAACACCATCACTGCCTTCTCCACGGCACACTGAATCAATCACTGAAGAAAGTTTCTTGGCAGAAAATAGGAAGCGTTAAACAGAGCTAAAGTCTTCCTTTAATGTTTTCTATTCCATATAACTGCTTTGATCAGAGGGTACTTTTTCTGACTTGTATGCCTGCCTTGGCAAACTGGCTCCTAGCCTCTGAAATATAGTTATTCTTCCAGGTTCTGTAAAGTTTATAGATTTTCCTATTCAGGAATGGAAATCTTTACAGTCTAAATCCTCGGATGATACCAGTTAACCCTGTATAGAGGTAGGACGATATGGTGAAAAAAAATGCTTAACATCCCAAGTAGCACTTATTTAGTTACTGTGTACACATATTAGGATGAGAGGTGACCACAGAATGGCATCTGTGACCTGTCTAGCTGCAGCCACATAGGCTTGCTATAATAACACAAGAAGCTTTCCACCTTGCGGGATAACCTTCATGCAAGACCTAAATCTTTCTTCTAGGCTGCAGACAGGGTGGATTAGAGCATCACAATGAATTGAATTAACATGTAGAAATGTATCCCTGGATCAAGAACAGGCCAGACCAAGCAGAGTTACTAAAATATATATTTTAACATATCTTCTAGCTTTCTAAACAGCAACATTGCCTCCGAAAACTAGTTATATACAAACTCAAGGTAAGAAAAAAAAAAACAATGGCTACACATAACATGTATTTTACAAATAATAGTTACAACTATACATGCCTAACCTCCCGCAGCCTTGATCCCTCACAGCACCAAAAGCAGAATCACAGGCAGTTTTCAGCTTTCAGTCCGAGCAGTGACTATGTGCAACCCAGGGTGCGCCCCTGCCTCCAAACATAGAGAAAGCTCTGTCACTGATTGGAGGATCTGGCCATCCAAACTATGGAGGTTATTCATCAAGGGATAGTAGCAGGTAGTGCCTCGTAGCGGCAGGCAGCGGCTGTTGAACGCTGGGCGTTGTACACATTTATGAAAGCGAATCTGGTGAGCGCCATGTAGCGTACGATTCATCATTACAGGCGGCTCAGCATATATACCCTTGTCCTTGAAGCAGCATGGGGGCTGCGTGCGCAGACATTTTTCATTGAGGTTGGCCTGACTGTTGCCCTGGGTGTTATCTTATGACGTGAGATTTAACCATTTATTTTCTCTCTGCTGGCACTTGCATTTATATCATATACTGTTATTGTCTGCACTTTAAAGTCTTATTGGTATGGGTTTCCCTGTGCAATATTAGGTAGTGTTTTAGGTTTATGTGTTTTTCATGCATTTGCACTTTATATATTGATAGTTTTGTTTATATTGGATTATTGTATATACACTTTTTTTGCACATATTTTTGCCATACATATTATTAATATTTTTGCAGTATTGGTTTTATGAAATTGCACATATATTTACATGTGGTTAGGATTTTTTGTGCCGGCACAAAAAGGATGGGTTATGACTATTCTAGGATAATCAATATTATTCACCCATAGGGCAGTTATTTAAGAGGCCCTTAGGGGCCATATACATTGATATAGATACATTTGGCCATACTGGTTGTTTTTAAATTTGTCTTGTGGTGTATGTATTTTAATTCTTTGTTTTTTTGTACTAATAAAATCATTAATATATACTGTTGATTGTAGTGGTGCTTCCTTTGGGAGATTGGTGTGTTCTTTGCACGCCCACTCCAAATTATTGTGGCTCAGCATATAGGTATTACCTGTCGCTCTCCCATACATTTCAATGGACATTCCTTTTCTTCTGTTTAAACAGGGTTTTTGTTTTTCATGTTTTTTCCTCTCAAATAATAATAGAAAAAGTCATTTTTTATTTTTTTTTTATTTTTGATATTCTTATGCATAATTGTCATTACAGGTCTGGCACTAAAGTATTAATGTCACAATGTTACAACAATGTAATTCCATGTGTTTTCGCTTTGTTACTGGTGGCTATGTGTTCAGAAACAGACTTTAATCACACAGCATCTGCCGCTCTGTGCTATAGTGACCAGATCCAAAGCGCCAACGCCGTGTGTGTCTGTTTTTTTGTTGATTATGGTGTGAGCCTATGAGAGTAGGTCGCAATGAGGTGGAGCTACCTCTCACTACCTGCAGTGCTGTACTGGTGTTAGAGCGCCCAACATACATTTCATTCATCAATGCCGGCCAGGTTACTAGAGACTGAGGCGCTCTGTTACACGCACACGAGCACCACCTGGCACTAGTAATGAATCAGTCTCTATGATGCTTATCTCAGCAGTGGTGATCTTACCATGTAGACACCACAGCCCCTCAAATATCTTTACCTCAGTTGGAGTTGTGACACCATCTTGCCTAAGGAGCACGACAAAAGGGTTTTTCCCTTGTTTATGTTGGCAACAGTACACCAAAGTGGTGTGTTTGGTGTACAGAGCAGAGACTTCCTGATTCACATGCTAATCATCTGATTGACAGAGACATGGAAAGTGCTCCAAGGATTACAATCTGGCTGTAGGGCAGATTCCAGCGCTGCAGTCATGGGAAACTGTAGAGGAAAGGGGAGTCAGACAGCAGAGAGGCTAAGTTAACCCCTGATTGCCCCCTTCTGGCTTTTTCATGCCTCCATCCCACATTGCACAAGCTGTTCACTAAAATACTTTTCAAATTATTATTTTTAATAAAATAATAGTAAAGAAAAAGAAAGAGTAAATGATTCTGTGTGTAGCATTTGTGAATAAAACACCTAGATGTTAATCAATATTCTGTAATACTATATATGTGGGTATACTAAAATGTGTGTATATTGAAATATATATAATATATACATATTATGTATTAAAGAACAATAGTCTGGTTGTGTTTTTTTAACAATACTTCAATTTTTTCGGTAGATAATTCTGAATTCTATGCATAAATATCAGCCACGGCTTCACATAGTTAAAGCAGATGAAAATAATGGATTTGGGTCCAAGAACACTGCTTTCTGCACTCATGTCTTCTCGGAAACAGCATTTATAGCAGTCACCTCTTACCAGAACCATAAGGTAAACAACAAATAGTGTAACATAAAGTGTTATGAATAATACTGGATTAATACTGTCACAAAAAGAAAAACTGACCCACAACATAGATCTGTATTCTAGATGGCAGAAGCAACTGCAGTTCATTGTATGCAGGGTGTGTCTAGACAGTGTTAGTAACTAGGGGGACCCTGCTGACCCCCCATTAAACCAAACCTTCAGCATCCTTTAATGAAAAGCCTAAACCATGAAAAACTATTTCCCGGCATCTAAAATGAATATATTTTAAGTTTTTAGTAACTTTTTATTCTTTCCCCCACTGGGCTTCAGGACTGTAGGATATGGGCCTCAGAAGCCTCACACACACTTAGGAGTGGAGAGCGGAGAAAAGTACAGGGTTTGGGGTTATAGCTGTGCTTCGCACAGGCGGAGCAGAGCTTGGGTCAGGAAAAGGAAAGCAATCCCAGAATGCAGAGCGACACAGTCAGAAGAAACTTCTTGTCTGTAGGCTAGATGATGGGTGAAGGTCCGGTTTGATGCCCTGAGTCCTTCAGATGTAGGTACACAGCCAACACCGACACACAAGAAGAATCATTGGGGTTGATTCAAAGCCAGGTAAGAAAACAGGAGAGAAAACTACCATTCACTTTCATTTTCTACCTTGGGGCCGATTCAACAACCAGATGTACATTTTCATTTGGTGTTGAAGCAGCCCCAAAGTAGACAATGAAAGTGAATGGCAGTTTTTTTCACGTACCTGGTTGTGGATCAGCTCATGTAGACACAGACTACTGCTAGCAGTACTGCCTGTGGCTTCCTCTGATAGTGGTTACAGGGGAAACGCAGCAGATGGGAAGGCCAGATTGCAATGGTAGTTGCAGAAAACAGGAAGAGGTTAGTACTGGCTGAGTAAGCTGAGTAGGGGGAAGCTAGCAGGAAGTGTTTGCAGTGCTGCATCACAAGTCAGACTCAGTGTCTGACTGGCAAGTCTGGTTTTCGCCAGAGCTTCCTTCAAGGAAAGATGGATTGTTCTGCAGACAATGCCGGGGTCCCACAGCTGCCCCGACAAATAGTGAGCACAAGAGTCCAGTATGGAGTGGGTGCAGGAACAGAGCCAGGAGTTCAGAGCTTTGGTGAGTGCAGGAACAGAACCAGGAGTTCAGAGAACCAAAAAAGGTGAGCAAAGGAACAGAGTCTGGTGTGTGCAGGAACAGAGCCAAGAGCTGTCTGCATTTCCAAGCCGAGGGTCACAGCCAGAGAGGGATTGGTAACCAAAGCCAGAGGTTCAGAGCCAGAGCAGATTTGATATCCAAGCCAGGGGGTCAGAGCCGGTATCCAGAGCCAAAGGGTCAGAGCCAGAGTGGATTCTATATCCAAGCCAGGGGGTCAGAGCCAGAGTGGGTTCTATATCCAAGCCAGGGGGTCAGAGCCAGAGTGGGTTCTATATCCAAGCCAGGGGGTCAGAGCCAGAGTGGGTTCTATATCCAAGCCAGGGGGTCAGAGCCAGAGTGGGTTCTATATCCAAGCCAGGGGGTCAGAGCCAGAGTGGGTTCTATATCCAAGCCAGGGGGTCAGAGCCAGAGTGGGTTCTATATCCAAGCCAGGGGGTCAGAGCCAGAGTGGGTTCTATATCCAAGCCAGGGGGTCAGAGCCAGAGCGGGTTCTATATCCAAGCCAGGGGGTCAGAGCCAGAGCGGGTTCTATATCCAAGCCAGGGGGTCAGAGCCAGAGTGGGTTCTATATCCAAGCCAGGGGGTCAGAGCCAGAGCGGGTTCTATATCCAAGCCAGGGAGTCAGAGCCGGAGCGGGTTCTTATACTCATGCCAGGGGGTCAGAGAGGAAGAAGGGTTGTTATGCAGAGCCAAAAGTCAGAGCCAAAGCCGGAGCCTAACAGGGAGCAGAAGGCGAGTGGCACTTCAGGAAGATCTACAGGCATCTTCCCAGGGTCAAAGACCTCCTTTTAGAGGCCGCACATGCTCAGTAGCAAGTGCAGGATCCAGGACCCCAGTCTAGCATGCCAATTGTGCAAGCACACACTGGTGGGAACGGGTGGGCGTGCTGACATGGGTTTGTGGGATCAGATCGGCCATAGTGTCAGTTTCCTCTCCTAAAAATGGAGTGCATTTTCTCACCTGTATTTGAATCTACTCCATAGTGTATGAAGTGCAGTGATAGGTACATTGGGGAAAGAAAATGGCAGTTACACCAGCAGGTGGTACAGCACGGGAGAGCCAACTACTCTGGCCAGGAGTGTGCACCTACATCTATAGAACACAGGACACCCATTTGATGACAGGTTCACATTTTGGATAAAGAGGGGGGCTGCTTCACAAGAGGTCTAAAATATACAATTTATTTTAAAATGAAGCAGAGACGCTTTAATAGAGGTGGGGGGGGGGGGGGGCTGTGATACCTACTGTCTGCCATTTACAATGCTGTGTTGACATCCCTGCCAAAGAAGCTCACACCACAGTTTTGGCCATGCTGATGCAATCAACACCTTACCTCCATATTTATAATTCAGAAGGTATTTCAAGAAAATAAAACAGAAAGTCCAGTCGCCTTGTTTATTGCTACAGCTTTGGTTAAAATAATACAATTCTGTGATTACTCACCTGTAGAATTGGTATTATATGTATACAGCACGTCCTGTTCCAGAAGATATTCCTTACTCTTGGGTTATACATCCAGTAGATGGCGCTGGACTGCAGAGACAGAAAAGTGGCTCCTCCTGGCCCCATATATACCAGGGACCCCCCACGAAATCCCCAGCATTGAAAAGCAGTTAAATGAGACCGGGAGAACTATAACCAATATATAAAAATTTGAACATAAAAACAATCACCATAAAGAGGTAACTAAAGATAATGATAACAAGGTCGGGATGGAACAGGATGTGCTGTATACATATAATACCAATAATACAGGTGAGTAATCACAGAATTGTATTATTCTAAGTATACAGCACGTCCTGTTCCAGAAGATATTCCTTACTCTTGGGACATCCAATAGCAGTGTCCGTAAGGTAGGGTGGGATCCCCAAAAGTAACAGCAGACAGTTTAAACCACTGCCGCCTGCAGAACTTTGCGCCCAAAAGCAGCATCAGCTGAGGCCCTAACATCAACCTTGTAAAACTGTAAAAAAAGGTATGAACAGAAGACCAAGCGGCGGCATTGCAAACTTGTTCAACAGAAGCTTGGTGCTGAGAAGCCCAAGAGGCACCAATAGCACAAGTAGAATGAGCAGTAAGGCGGAAGGGAGGCTCCTTCCCCTTAGCAGAGTAGGCCTGTATCACAGCCTGACGGATCCACTTGCTTATAGTGGACTTAGCCGGAGCCAGACCCTTCTTAGGTCCAGACTGGAGCACAAAAAGAGCATCAGTCTTCCTGAAGGATGCAGTAGCCACCAGATAGAACTTCAGAGTCCTGACCACATCCAGAGAGTGTAAAACCCTCTCCTTAGAAGTGCTAGGATTAGGACACAGAGAAGGCAAAACAATGTCCTGATTGAGATGAAAGGCAGAAACAACCTTAGGCAGAAAATCTGGCTTAAAATGAAACACCACCTTGTCCTGGTGTCTCTCAAAATAAGGAGGCTTGATAGAAAGCACCGCCAACTCAGAAACACGCCTCACAGAAGTGATAGCCACCAAAAAGACCACCTTAAGCGTAAGAATGGACAAAGGGGCTCCTTGCAAGGGCTTAAAGGGAGACCCCTGCAGGGCAGATAAGACCAAGTTCAAGTCCCAGACTGGTAAGATAGGCTTACGTGGGGGACGCACGTAACCCCCTTGAAGAAGGTCTTGACCAGGGGATGCTGAGCAAAGGATCTTTGGAAAAAAATAGCCAAAGCAGAAACATGGCCTTTCAGAGTACTGAGCTGAAGACCCAGATCCAAACCATGTTGCAGAAACTCCAGAATCCTAGGAATGGAAAACACACGACAGGGAAGTGAGTTAGACTCGCACTGGTCAATGTAAGTACGCCAAACCCTGTAGTAGATGGAAGAAGAGGACCTCTTCCTAGCCCTTATCATGGTATTTACAACCGAGGCAGGCAGCCCTTTCTCCATCAAGATGGAGGTTTCAACAGCCAGGCTGTCAAAGCCAGCGTTTGTAAACTGGGGTGGTGTAGGTGCCCCTGAGTGAGCAGATCTGGAACCCGGGGGCAGGGCGTACTGATCTACTGCCAGCTGCACGATGTCTGCGAACCACACTCTTCTTGGCCAACAGGGGGCCACCAGTATGGCTGGCACCCTTTCCTGAGCTATCTTGCGCAGCACCCTGCCCAGCAGGGGAAACGGGGGAAAGACATACAGAAGCTGAAACCCCTTCCAAGACATTGCCAGGGCATCCATGGCCAAGGCCAGAGGATCCTGGGACAGAAAGACAAAGACTGGAAGCTTGTGATTGTGACGGGACGCAAACAGATCCACATCCGGCTGACCCCAGCGGTGGCACAGGGAGCGAAACACCCTGCTGCTGAGGGACCATTCTCCCAGACGAGAGGTCCCCCTGCTCAGAGAGTCTGCCTCCAGATTCTCCACCCCCGGGATGCACACAGCTGAGATGCAGGGAACATTTGCCTCCGCCCAGGACAGTATCAGGGACACTTCCTTGAGGGCCCTCTTGCTCCGGGTCCCTCCCTGATGATTGATGTAGGCAACCGCCGTCTGGTTGTCCGAGCTGACCTGAACAGCCTGACCCCTCAGGTGTGGGGTTAAGTGGGCGAGAACCAACCTGATCGCCCTCAACTCCAGAATGTTGATAGGGGCATGGGCTTCCTGAGGGCCCCACTGACCCTGGTATTTCAGGGACTTCCAAAAGCCCCTCCAACCTGTCAGACCGGCATCCGTGGTGACAGTTTCCCATCAGGGGGCCAGAAAGGATCTGCCCACGAGCAGGTTCCTTGAGTCCAGCTACCACGATAGAGATCGCCTGACCAGAGGGGACAGGACAAACACCTGATCCAAGGACACAGGGCCCCGATCCCATACTGACAGGAGGTGAAGCTGAAGAGGCCTCATGTGAAACTGAGCCTCGAAGCAGGACACCATCAGGCCCACCAGCTGCATTCCCTGCCTGATGGATGGATGAGGACAATAAAGAAGGAGCTGAGCTTTCTCTTGAAGACTCTCCACCCTCTGTTGAGGAAGAAAGATCTTGACCTGATGTAGTCAGATGTAAGCGTGGGGGGGTAGGCGAAGCCTCACAGGGGCACTTACGGACCGCGATAGGGAGACGCCAGACACACGCAGCAGAGAGCTAAAATGGCGCCAGCATATACCTCGAGGGGCGGGCCGTGGAGACAGCGATGCAGAACGTGTCAGCCGCAAGGCCCGACCCCGCGAAAAGCGCCCACATGACAAGACCAGCCAATGATGGCGCAGCAACGCCTGAGGCGATGTCGCCGCAGACCGCGGAGCGGAGTACAAGCGTGCGGTGGTGGCGGCAATGAAACCAGTGCAACCAATTCAAAAGGGATTATCAAATAAATCATATAGACAAGACATGCACCCCCCCCCCCAGATCTACCAGGTAGAGCGAAGGGGAAGCGATGGCCAGCCTAAAGGGAGCCAACTGCGGGGACAGGGGGCGCGGGGCATAAGACGTGGGAGGGGCATCCCATAAGGCTCACCATGGGCCTGTACCGCCTACCCTTTGGTGGGGGACTGCGGTTGGAGCAGCGCTTCTTAGCACCTGACAGCGGTGCTGCCTACCTTCACCCGAACCAGTGCAGCCTAAGCTGGGAGGCAGTAAAAGGAAACGGGTGGGAAAGGCTAATAGCCCCGCTCACCTGCGAGTAGAGAGAGCCATCTTCTAGTCATCGCAGCCCAGACTGCAGAGAAGAACTGGGGATTTTGTGGGAGGTCCCTGGTTGGGGCTGGGAGGAGCCACTTTTCTGTCTCTGCAGTCCAGCGCCATCTACTGGATGTATAACCCAAGAGTAAGGAATATCTTCTGGAACAGGACGTGCTGTATACTTAGAATATATTGCTTGCATCCAAGCCCAGGTCAGCAGCAAGGAAAGAGTTAATAAAGCAAGCACATAAAACACCCCTTTTAGTTGCCAAGCTTGCCTCCGGCTTAGGCACATTTTATAGGTGGGAAATACAAAAGCCAACCAATCCCATTTCTTCATCTTTTAACATCTGTACATATATAAAATGAACAATTTGCCCATGTGGAGAAAGCTTTGAAACAATAAACTGAAACATCCCAAAATAGCTGGAAAGAATGGCATGTGCACTTTTATAAAATAGGAAGGAAGGCAGAAGATATATATAGCAAACTGCTTGGCCTTATTTGCCATTCAGTTACATTTCTTCAGTGTGGTGTGCGTGCCTGGAGAGGGGTGTCTGCAAGCTCAGCTAGATGCCCATATTCTCCAGGCTAAAGAATGCAATTATTATATTATATATTATACACTGACTTGGAAGCTGAAGTATCCCCCGGGTATGGGGATAAGTTGAATTCTAAATGACTCGTTCAACCAATTTCCCCTAAAGCTAAATAATAAACTGGCATCCTACTGGCCTTGCCTTAGTGTCTTGATCTGGAAGCTCATCTGTGGTGGCAAATGTCAGTAGTTCCCACCAGTATTAGGGCAGTTTGTTTTAGTCTGGGTAATAGATTGAGAGTTTTCTGACATATGGAAGTATGACTATGGAAGAGCTGCATGAACATCCATATTTAGGCTAAAGGCTACATTCTAGTAAATAGAAAAATATTTGTCATGTGATACACCTATATTGCTTGCCTTGCTAATACCTTAATAGTAATGTTTACAATGCATGTATTATTAGATGCTATTAAGATACCGAAGGTAATTCTGTCTTTGTACATCTAATGTTATGTTATTAGATTACACAGCTAAAGATTGAAAACAATCCATTTGCCAAAGGATTTAGGGGGAGCGATGATATGGAGCTACACCGCATGTCAAGGATGCAAAGGTAGAGCTTTATTTATTGTGTTCTTTGTATCATTACATTGCTGTATACTTTACCATATAGCATGGACAAGTGTTACCGCAGTGCCACAAGCCATCCCATACCATTAAACATTCTTCCCCCAAATGAATAAAGAATTAATTACACAGGAGCTAGTGCATTACCCTCATAGTGTTACCCTCATAGTGTAAATGTAATTACCAAATATACTTATCTATACCCTCAGACATCTTCTTGATCCAAGCCTTTGGCAGCATCATCTTTCGCAAATCTTCTGTATGCTGCAGCTTGTCCTCTCCTGTGCTCTAAACCCATTTTCCACTTAAAGACCAACAACAGAACTGGTTGCTCACCATTGGTTTCTCTTAGACGTATTTGACCCTGAAGGGTTGACCCTTCCCTAGCCAGCACCCAGAACTATATATTGTTACAATTGGCAGTGCGGGAATTGCTTTTGTTGTCAACAACAGAACTTGGTATGGGAAAGGTATGGTGCACACCTCCAAGGAACTGTGCATGAAATCTATGGGTATTATTTCAGGTCATGGTGGGCAATGTACCTGCTGAAGCTGGCAGAGGATGGTGCACTATGTAGCAAATAGAAGATTGGCAGCTAATATATCATTGTCTGATCTGTTACTATCATAATATTCAGTCCCACTGGTTGGCCAGTCACCTCAATTTCTCTCTATTGCTCTTAAGATTTTTTGGCCTCTTAACATAATACACATTTATTTGCTTTGCAGTAAAGAGTATCCAGTGGTTCCAAGAAGCACCGTACGGCAAAAGGTTTCATCCAATCATAGTCCATTCTCCTCTGAATCTCGCAATATTTCCACTTCTTCCAACCTCAGTTCCCCATACCAATGCGAAAATGGAGTGAGCAGCACCTCTCAGGACCTCATGCCTTCTTCTAACTCATACCAGTCCCTGCCTCATGAACCTGGATCTATATATCACTGCACAAAAAGGAAAGGTATGTTTGACTTCTGACTAAAAAGGTTACAAAACAGTTCTCCCCCTCCTGGACAGAACAGACCTCAGATGGACACCCCATCCCCATAAAGAAAGTCTGTCAGGACAAAACAGACTGTCCTCCAAATGGCTTAACCCCCCCCCCCAAAAAAAAAAAGCTGAGCTGAGCAAATTGCAAGCCCTTGCTCCCACCTGGATCAAAAGGCGGCCATACTAACAATAAAACACAGGCATTGTATTTAAAAAAATTAAAAAAAAAAAAAGACAACCCCCATTAAGCTCAACCTTTGTACGGTAAACCCCCTCTGTTTTGGAAAGGATAAATAAGAAATCTCCAGATAAATTTCAACCAATCTTTGGACTAAGAAAATCCCTGACTATTGATCAAATGAGAGTTCTTCATAAATATTATGGTTTTTAAATGTACTAACTCACTGGGTGGAACATTCCAGTATTTGAGCCCCCTTATAGTAAAGAAGCCCTTATATCCTCATGGCAGAAGCATCTCAGCACATTGTGTAACTGATGTACACTAAATCTTAATGCCGTGGACAAACCATTATGTCCCATAAAATGTAACATTCTGAGAATACCAAGACTGTCCACTTTGACCTTTATTTAATAATATGTCACAAAAGAACAGAAACTGCTTGTTAAAATGTGCTTTTAATTTGGTCCATTAAAAACTTAAAGCCCAAAAGAAGCATAGCTAAGCATTTCAGGTGACCCTTTATCAATTATCACGAATGAAATGGCAGCATATCGTCCAGATCGCCCATTATAACTCACCTCTTCCCGGTACAATGGCACATACGCATGCTCTCGTCCAATCAAAGTGGTTTGCCGGGACTATGTCGTTCAGCAAATACGCTTCAATGGGAAGCAAGAGTGGCCACATCCCCAGTGGCACTCACACAGCCCAAGGATGCTGCCACTCTCACCCCCCTATTGTAAGTTACCAGAGCCGCTTGCTGAATTACATAGGCACAGCAAACAGCTGTGATTGGATGGGAGCCTGATCATGTGCCATTGCAAAGGGGAATGGTGAGTGAATACCGGTGACCTGGAGGGTTTCACACAGTGGGGCATCCCAATTCGGGGAAAGGGCAGAGGCCAGCCCTGGAATCTTTTATATTCCAGGACCGACCACCCTGGGCTTTGCTCATACTTACTATATATGAACCTTATGGCCAAGTTCAGCACCAACTTCCCCAGGGTGTGTTTGGGACATCTGTCCACTTGCCAAAACATGCTGGGTGGGTGTTTGGTAACCTGTACTTGAGTGGTAAGCATCATTGCCAGTGTTGTCAGCACCACATCAATCATCCAGTAGGACATGCCTGCTGTGTGGTAACTTCAATGGTTAGCATGTTCCCTGAGATAAGTGCATGGGGCTAACCAATGGCAATGGTATCACATACAAGATAGGCCTTTACCTTTTTTTAATGCAATGATAACTACATTGATATTCTAAGTATACAGCACGTCCTGTTCCAGAAGATATTCCTTTCACTTGGGTTATACATTCAGTAGATGGCGCTGGACTGCAGAGACAGAAAAGTGGCTCCTCCCGGCCCCATATATACCAGGGACCTCCCACAAATTCCCCAGTTCTTCTCTGCAGCCTGGGCTGCGATGACTAGAAGATGGCTCTCTCTACTCGCAGGTGAGCGGGGCTATTAGCCTCACTACTCCCACCCGTTTCCTTTTACTGCCTCACAGCTTAGGCTGCGCTGGTTCGGGTGAAGGTAGGCAGCACCGCTGCTAGGTGCTAAGGAGCGCTGCTCCAACCGCAGTCCCCCAACAAAGGGTAGGTGGTACAGGCCCATGGTGAGCCTTATGGGATGCCCCTCCCGTGTCTTATGCCCCTCCAGCGTCTTATGTCCCCGCAGTTGGCTCCCTTAGGCTGGCCTTCGCTTCCCCTTCGCCATACCTGGTAGATCTGGGGGGGGGGGGGGTGGCATGTCTTTATATATATAACACATGTTTTATGTGATGATCCCTTTTTGACTTGGTTGCACTCAGGCGCAGCTGCGCCATCATTGGCTGGCTTTGTCATGTGGGCGCGTTTTCATGCTCTTCGGGGGGGGGGGGGCTGGCGTTGCGGCTGACGCGTTCTGCATCACTGTCTCCGCGGCCCGCCCCTCGAGGTATATGCGGGCGCCATTTTAGTTTTCTGCTGCGTGTGTCTGGCGTCTCCCTATCGCAGTTCGTAAGTGCCCCTGCGGGCTGATTTATTTTGTATTTCTCTATATTGCACAATGCTTACGGGATCTTTTTGCTTATGTCTTGCAGGAGGGTCAAACTTTTGTGGTTTCTCCCAGTCCTATCCCCTCTATTTAGTGTTAACTTCCTATTGGAGAGCTATTGTATTTTATATCTCCCACTTCCCTAGCGGGCTATTGGGGCATCCTGGGTAGCCTTATTGGCGTCAATCCCAATTGGCCTATTGTGCCACAATAATCACCATATGGAGGCTTCTCAGGATAATGTGCTTGGGGTTCCCTTGGGACAAGCCCGGCTGTGTGTGGCGTGTGGGGTATCCCCTATAAGTGATGACATCAGGGTGTGTGTACACTGTGCCCAGCAGACACTTGCATTGCAGTCTGGGTTACCGGTGGCTGGGCCTGCGCCCCCTCGGGCTTCGCCCACCCCCCCACGCTTACATCTGACTCCCAGTGAGGTGCATACCAGTGGGGAGTCTCAACCTGATTTGGCTACTCGGGTGGCCAGCATTGAGAGACATATTGCTGGCTCTAGCCCGCGTAAGGCTTCTGCTAAGAAGTGGCATTTATCACCTGGTGTTTCCCTCTTTCCTATGGAGGCTGAGGAATGTTTTGATGTTACCGCTTATACCCCCCTAGAAGAGGGGGAATTGTTTTCTGATTCAGAATCATCTGAGGAACATCCTAGAGCGTATGGTGCCGATTCTGGGTCTGACCCATCGGCTTCAGATGATACTGACAGACTTTTGGCTCACATTTTTGATGTACTCTGTATCTCTCCTCCAGCCGTGGCTCTGCGGCAGCAGGGGGAGCTGTTTCATACTGTTAAACCACGCTTGGAGTTTCCTGAACAAGCTCATTTAAATAATCTGGTGCTCAAGGAGTGGGAATGGCCTAGCCGGCTCCCCGGGCTGCCAAAGAGTTGGGATAAGAGGTATCCCTTTCCTGCTGAAATGGTTGAACGGTAGTCATGTCCTCCCGAGGTGGATGCTCCAGTTCTGGGGTTGTCTAACACATCTGTCATGCATTCCCCTGACTCTACTACACTGAGGGATGGGGAGGACAGGCGCATAGATCAGCTGGCTTGCCATGCTTTTGCCTGTGTGGGGACCGCGCTCCATCCGGTCTGTGCCTCTTCTATTACGGCTGTTGCTATTAAAAGCCTGCTCAGGGGTCTCTTAGATGGGGCCCCTGATGACACAGGTAGTGAAGAGTATAGAGCTCTTCTGCATTGTGAGGAATTTGTTGCATATGTTCTCTCTGCCTTTGATGATACCATTAGAATCTGTGGCAGGGCTTCTGCCTAGTTGGTGGCGATACGCCGCTTGGTCTGGCTGCGCCAGTGGGCAGCTCACAACGCTGACAAAACGGCTCTCACTGGGTTTCCCTTCAAGGGGCTGCACCTCTTTGGGGAACGTTTGGACTTGTTTGCTATGGGAGGCAAGTTGCCTTAGCGTAGAAGGCAGCCCCGGTCCTTTCCGGGTTCCGGTGCCTTTTCTCCTTCCTTCAGGGGCTCCAGAATTGGACGGGGAGCTTCCTTTACTGGAGCCCACGGAGATTTTTGGGGCAGGGGCAAAGGACATAGCCGCCCTGGCCCCTCCTGTGTCCTCTCCCAAGCCCCCTCAGGCATGAAGGGGCACCCTCACCCATCCGGGTGGGGGGACAGCTTCGGCTCTTTGCTCATGTCTGGAGGCGTCATGTCTCAGACTAGTGGATTCAGGAGGTAGTATCCTCCGGTTACAAGATAGAGTTTGCAGCCTGGTCGTCCCCCAAGATTCATCAAATCTCAGTTAGCTCAAAACCCCTTGTCAGCTCAGAGTCTGTCCCTGGCTGTCCAAGGCCTTCTAGATATGGGCCGGGTGCCCTTGAGGGAAAGGGGCAAAGGCTATTATTCCAATATTTTCATTGTTCCCAAAAAGGATGGTTCCATCAGACCTATCCTGGATTTAAAGCTCCTCAACAAATTTGTCAGATTCAGACACTTTCGCATGGAGACTCTGCGCTCAGCTGTGACTTTCCTACGCCCAGGGGACTTCATGACCTCTGTAGACATCAAGGATGCTTACCTTCATGTACCTATCTCTCCAGGTCATCAGAGATTTCTCAGGTTCGCTCTGGAGGATCAGCATTACCAGTTTGTGGCCTTGCCCTTCGGTCTCACCTCGGCTCCCATGGTATTCACCAAGGTGCTGGCAGGCGTGATGGCTCTGCTGAGATCTCAGGGCATTCACATTCTTCCCTTGACATGCCCTGATGAAGTGACGCATGTGACGTCACGGAACGCGTCGGCTGTGTACGGTGGGGATGAGACTCGTGCTGGCTGGGGGGCTTGGTTGCTGCCTATCAACTATGATTCAGTAAGTGTTTTTTATATGTTGTGGTCTGGTTTGATTTTTTCTCCTCTCGGTTGGTCCTTCTGTTTTGTTTAGATTACTATTTAGGTAGATAGGTTTATAATAATTTTTGGCACGTAGGCACATTGCACTTTATTTGCTATTTGGTAGTGTTGATGAATTTTGGTTGTACTGTTTAGATATATAAGTTTGGTTGGGGAGTTTTTCACAAGTGTTACTTATTCAATTGTAATTAACTATTTAGATATTAGTGGTATGTAGGGTCACGTATAAAATTATAATATAAAACACTAGTGTTCTATATAGACACTATATTATTGATTTAAGATAGTAATTTATGTTAGATTTAGCGGCACCCCATACTTCCATCTGTTACTATATTTGTCCCCTGGCTCTGCCTCTGTTGGTATAGTCTCGCCCTCCCTATATTCATTTATTTTGTTATATGTTTTTTAATTGATTTTAAATTGGCCTGTTACTATGTGTTTGAACATGTAATTAATAAACTTTTGTATATTTTCATAAACTTATTGTAGTGGTGCCACTGAGTATATGAGGTTGGGAATTTTGGGGTGTGTGGGACCCCTATTTGCTTGCAATTCTTCCCTACTTGGACGATATGCTTATCGCTTCTCAGTCCTTCCATCAGGCAGAGCTGGACACTTAGAGGGTGGTGTCCACACTGGAGTCATTCGGCTGGGTGATCAACCACCCCAAATCTTCCCTGTTTCCTTCCATGGTGAAGTCTTTTCTGGGCATGATTCTGGATTCTGCTTAGGTCAGGATCTTTCTTCCTCAGCAGAAGGTGGAGGTCCTTCAAGAGAAAGCTCAGCTCCTGCTGTCTTGTCCTCATCCATCCATCAGGCAGGGAATGCAGCTGATGGGCCTGATGGTGTCCTTCGAGGCAGTTCCATATGTTCAGTTTCACATGAGGCCTCTTCAGCTTCACCTCCTGTCAGTATGGGATCGGGACCCTGTGTCCTTGGATCAGGTGTTTGTCCTGTCCCATCTGGTCAGGTGGTTTCTATCGTGGCGGCTGGACTCAAGGAACCTGCTGGGGGGCAGATCCTTTCTGGCACCACGGATGCCGGTCTGACAGGTTGGGGGGATTTTGGAAGTCCCTGAAATTCCAGGGTCAGTGGGGCCCTCAGGAGGCCCATGCCCCTACCAACATTCTGGAATTGAGGGCGATCAGGTTGGTTCTCGCCCACTTAACCCCACACCTGCGGGATCGGGCTGTTCAGGTACGCTCAGACAACCAGACGGCGGTTGCCTACATCAATCATCAGGGAGGGACCCGGAGGGCCCTCAAGGAAGTGTCCCTGATACTGTCCTGGGTGGAGGCAAATGTTCCCTGCATTACAGCTGTCCACATCCCGGAGGTGGAGAATCTGGAGGCAGACTCTCTGAGCAGGGGGACCTCTCGTCTGGGAGAATGGTCCCTCAGCAGCAGGGTGTTTCGCTCCCTGTGCCACCGCTGGGGTCAGCCAGATGTGGATCTGTTTGCGTCCCGTAACAATCACAAGCTTCCAGTCTTTGTCTCTCTGTCCCAGGATCCTCTGGCTTTGGCCATGGATGCCCTGGCAATGTCTTGGGTGAGGTTCCAGCTCCTCTATGTGTTTCCCCCGTTTCCCCTGCTGGGCAGGGTGCTGCGCAAGATAGTTCAGGAAGGGGTGCCAGCAATCCTGGCGGCCCCCCGTTAGCCAAGAAGAGTGTGGTTCTCAGACATCGTGCAGTTGGCAGTAGATCAGTACGCCCTGCCCCCGGGTTCCAGATCTGCTCACTCAGGGGCACCTACGCCACCCCAATTTACAAACGCTGGCTTTGACGGCCTGGCTGTTGAAACCTCCTTGATGGAAAAAGGGCTGCCTGCCTCGGTTGTAAATTCCATGATCAGGGCTAGGAAGAGGTCCTCTTCTTCCATCTACTACAGGGTTTGGCGTACTTACATTGACTGGTGCGAGCCTAACTCGCTTCCCTGTCGTGTGTTTTCTATTCCTAGGATTCTGGAGTTTCTCCAACATGGTTTGGATCTGGGTCTTCAGCTCAGTACTCTGAAAGGTCATGTTTCTGCCTTGGCCATTTTTTTCCAAAGATCCTTTGCTCAGCATCCCCTGGTCAAGACCTTCTTCCAGGGGGCTACGTGAGTCCCCCACGTAAGCCTATGTTACCAGTCTGGGACTTGAACTTGGTCTTATCTGCCCTGCAAGGGTCTCCCTTTGAGCCCTTGCAAAGGGGCCCCTTTGTCCATTCTTACGCTTAAGGTGGTCTTTTTGGTGGCTATCACTTCTGTTAGGTGTGTTTCTGAATTGGCAGCGCTTTCCATCAAGCCTCCTTATTTTGAGAGGAACCAGGACAAGGTGGTGTTTCGTTTTAAGCCAGATTTTCTGCCTAAGGTTGTTTCTGCTTTTCATCTCAATCAGGACATTGTTTTGCCTTCTCTGTGTCCTAATCCTAGTAACCCTAAGGAGAGGGTTTTACATTCTTTGGATGTAGTAAGAACTCTGAAGTTCTATTTGGTGGCTACTGAATCCTTCAGGAAGACTGATACTCTTTTTGTGCTTCCGTCTGGACCAAAGAAAGGTCTGGCTCAGGCTAAGTCCACTATCAGCAAGTGGATACATCAGGCTGTGATACAGGCCTACTCTGCTAAGGGGAAGGAGCCTCCCTTTCGCCTTACTGCTCATTCTACTCGTGCTATTGGTGCCTCTTGGGCTTTTCAGTACCAAGCTTCTGTTGAACAAGTTTGCAAGGCCGCTACTTGGTCTTCTGTTCATACTTTTTCAAAAGTTTTACAGGGTTGATGTTAGGGCCCCTGCGGATGCTTTTTTTGGCCACAAGGGTCTGCAGGCGGCAGTGCTTTAAACTGTCTGCTGTTACTTTTGGGGATCCCACCCTACCTTACGGACACTGCTATTGGATGTCCCAAGTGTAAGGAATATCTTCTGGAACAGGACGTGCTGTATACTTAGAATAATACAATTCTGTGATTACTCACCTGTAGAATTGGTATTATATGTATACAGCACGTCCTGTTCCACCCCACCCTTGTTATCATTTTTCTTAGTTATCTCTGTATGGTGATTGTTCAGTTTTTGGTAATGGTTATAAGGGTTGATTCAGAGCTCCTTTCTCAACATTTTTTGGGAGGTTTTGCCACCAAACGAATAATCACTTCGAAATGAAAACTCTTCACACAAATATTCTCGCGGAATAAAAGGCTCTGCTGAATCAGACGAGGGGGAAAAATGGATGAGAACTGAAAATTTAACGGAAAAAATTGTCGAGAAATTGGCTCTGAATCAACCCTATAGTTCTCCCGGTTCCATTTTAACTGCTTTTCAATACTGGGGAATTTGTGGGAGGTCCCTGGTATATATGGTGCCGGGAGGAGCCACTTTTCTGTCTCTGCAGTCCAGCGCCACCTACTGGATGTGTAACCCAAGTGAAAGGAATATCTTCTGGAACAGGACGTGCTGTATACATATAATACCAATTCTACAGGTGCGTAATCACAGAATTGTATTTTTTTCTGTTTTTACAGCAAGTGAAGAATCATCTGAGCATCCTTATAAGAAGCCCTACATGGACACCTCTCCAAGTGATGAAGATCCCTACTACAGATCTGGGTACCCCCAGCCATCCTCATCTTCTTCATCTTCAACCTCATTTCGCACAGAGTCTGCGCAGCGGCAGGCCTGCATGTATGCTAACTCAGCCCCTGCCACAGAATCGGTGAGCGGCATAGAAGACATTTCTTGTAATAGTTGGTCTAGTGTGCCCTCGTATAGCAGCTGCACAGTGGCAGGTGGAATGCAGCCTATGGAGAGACTGCCTTACCAGCACTTCTCTGCTCACTTCACCTCCAGCTCCCTCATGCCCAGACTGGGCAACCATGCAGGTTCACAAGCTGCCGACAGCCACTCCATGTTTCAGTCTTCTCACCAGGCTATTGTAAGGCAGTGTGCTCCTCAGGCTGGTCTGCAACAGACATCATCCCTCCAGTCTTCTGACTTCCTTTACCCACATGGTGTTCCTCGGACCCTATCACCACACCAGTACCACTCTGTCCATGGGGTGGGTATGGTACCAGACTGGAGTGAGAACAGCTAACAGATGAGAGGGAAAAAGCATCAAAAGTTTTGGAGTGAAAAGACAAAATGTTTATAGGACCACTTACTGTGGAGATATCCCTAAGAAAGACACAAAAACTTGTATGCTGGATCGTTGCTTCTGAAACACCTCAAACCTTCACCAGATCTTTCACTTTCTTCCTATTCCTTCTAGCACCAGGATCACAAGAGAGGAAACAAAGCAACATGTGGGATGCAGGGTGAGAAGTCGATGGCCAAAGGCCTGAATAGAGGCTGTGCACTTCAATCACATGGCTTTACCAGGCTGCCCAGTGCCTACATGAAACCGGAGCACTTCATGGCTCCACCCACATTCCTCTGCCAAGACTCTTTGGTGTTTGCAGTGTGCTACACTGTGTGATGTACAGTAGGCGGCTCAAACTATATTATTAAAGAGTGGACATAGTGGCAGTGTGCTGGAGGGGAGCAGAGATTCAGTGTCATCAATTCACTTTGTTTCTCCCTTTTCTTTTTCTTTGTGTTGCCGTACAAAAAGTACCATAGAAAAAGAAATGCTGATCTACAAAACACACCTACACAACCAATCAATTGTCTTCCTATCTTACAGGAATACCCTGTTAAGTCTGCACTGTTTTTTTTTCAAATCTGTTAAAGCTGCTCCCAAACTATGTACATTGATGTGTCGGGGTGTTTAACCCCTGACATGTGCAGCAAGGTATCCAGCTATGCATCAGGCACCGAGATCCTGCCCTCTCCACATACGCACTGTGATATGTTTGTAAACTGTTGTGTTATTGACATTGTTATATAATAAAATAATATATTTTTTCCGCTGCCTTGGTTTTTTGCCAGTTTTGCAGTTTTACTAACCCAATCATTTACATGAATGCCCCACCTGTGATGAGGTGGTTAAATCGAGTGGGGGGAGGGAGTGGCTTTATATTATTGTACAGGAGCTCCAGTGTGTGTGTCACATGATCATAAGCCCAAATGCAGCATATGGGTGACCCCTCCACCAAGGGCGCTGCTGTATTTGTACAGTAGTCAGCTGACAGTAGGTAGAATTGGGGCTGGGGGTGCCAGAGCAGGTTTAAATCTGGTCTTTTCAGCTTAAAGGGACAGTCCAGTCAAAAGTAAAGCAAGAAGCTTATCTAAAGCCTGTCCCAAGTGTCTCCCAACCATTTACTGCAGCACTGTACCAGGGCTCCAACAATTTCCCCTCCTTTCCTTTCTATTTTTCCATGACCACACTCCAAATATGGTAGCATGGCCTTGCTCTCCACTCCCACTTCTTCTCAGGCTCATAAAATGCAGTAAATGTCTCAATCAGGTTTGAGTGGTAAATGATCTGCATTCTGGGATTGCTGACCTCAGCTCTGCTCTGTCTGAGCAAAGCACAGCTATAACCTGCCCCCCTGTACTTTATCCCACTCTCCTCTCCTCAGTATGTGTGATGCTTCTGAGTCAAGATGGCGGCGCCCGTATCCTAAAGTCCTGAACAGAGTTGCAGCCCAGTGGGGGAAAGAATAATAAGTGACTAAAAACTTTTTAACGTTTTATAAGGGTTTGGGCTTTTCCATAAATCATGGTGAAGGTCCAGTTTAATGTCTGCACCAGGGATCTGTCACATTTAGTTATGCCTCTATCAAAAGCATTTAGGCTTCTTTTCAGATGGTCCTTATGTGTTTGAGCTACTTATCAGCATCCCACTCAGTATTGATCTATGTTTGGTGCTGTCGGAATCATTGTAGTTCATCCATGGCACAAATTCCTTTCATCATCATAATCGTCGGGTTGTTTAATGCCATATTTATGGTTTAATGTTATCTACATTTACCCACTTGTATCCACTTGTTTATTTATATTTTCTTTTTTTCATGCTCCCCCTTCCTCCCCATCTAGGGCTTTGAAACCCACCTTCCTCCCAGTACCACGGTTACCTAGATATTTAAGTGTGGAGAAGTTTTATTTAGAACTTCTCCTTTAACTTCCTACTGAATTGTTGGAGTTGTGTCTCAATTTCCCCCTGATTAGTAAAAGCCGATTCCTTTTCTAGGGTACTTATCATCACCTTTTTCCAAGATTCAAATGTCGGCGGGTTTGGTTTTTGCCAAATTTGACTATGTGATATTTGATGCCCATCAGGATAATGTTTATTAGAAACCTCTTGGCCAATGGCAGATTCGGTATTTGGAGATCCAGGAGAATTTTTTGTTTGTTCAGAGCTATGCTTATCCCTTGTTCTACACAATTAGTTATATATTGCCATAGAGCTTTAATATGTTTGCATTTCCACCAGATATGCTTTAATGTAGCCACCAGCAAAGGTAGGGAGTCATTTTCTTGTTGTGGTCAGTGGTTAGGTAGTATTGTGTTATATATATTTTTTTTTTTATAATTATAATTTTTATTGAGGAGACAGGCATAGCAGACAAGCTTCAGCAAAATAGATAAGGCAAAACATTACAGCATATCATAAATACACAACGAAATGGTATTTCACAATAAGGCAACCACGTCCATGGGATAAACGGTCAGGTGGGTATGTGTTATATATTTATAACTAAAGATTGTAAAAGTGAGTTGTATATATATTAAGACAATCTCTCTCGGTTATTGGTTTATTAATGTCCTGCTCCCATTTTTTCCTATATGTATCTGGTTTCCTATTTTCATTAGTAGTATTTTCAAAAAGTGACTTGTAATATACGCTAAGTTGTTTCGGTGAGGTATCCAGTGTGAAAAACAGCATTTGAAAGTTGGTTAATGGCGCATAGTTGGTTGGATGTTTAGTGCTTCTAAGTATATTGCGAGCTTTGATATATTTTAGTAATATGGTCATATCACTTTCAACCTTTTCTTTGGGATATAGTTGAGTGATTTCTATTTCTTTCCACCATTATCAGCATTCTTTCTACATATAAAAAAACGGGATCCATATTGGGAACTGTGGTTATATGTGTGTTCCTGCTGCATGATGGGTTAACCATAGCTGGTTGTTTCCATCTGAGGACATACCACATTCAATAATGATATTAGTATTCTAATGTAATTTCTAATAATGGTGAATCAAATCCGAATGGCAAACGGAGTTTACAATAGAAAGCCAGATATCTGGATGAAAGTGGACACCTTGCTAGCAGAAAAGAGGCCGTCATAAAGAATTATTGATTGTAGAATGGAAATGTTTGGTTAAAGAGAAACAGGTTATGCCAGGGTTAAACTAACTTGGGAGTGAGAATTTATGGATGAAGGGTTTCAGATATCATGGCCTCAGGTTTTCTGCATTTCAGCGTGCACGGGGATGGAGAAAAGAGAAAACCACAGCTATCTCTCAGGGGGGTATTTAAAAAGAGAGGCAACAATGGATCTGCCAAAACGAACCAAGAACCAGGAAACCTGCAATGTGTTCCAGACCTTATTCATGTTGTGATCACAAGGGAAAGACCCGGGCTAACCACGGAATCCCCCATCCCCCTCCTTCCCAGTTAGGTACAGCAAATTGCTCATTCTGTGCACAGTAGTGGCACACTAGCGTGAAGCAGAGATATTCAGGTAAAGGATGCCTGTCTGCCAAGAGCCCACTACTAGGCTGCAATGCAGCGTGAAAGCTCTATCACATGTTTCTAAAGAAAAGAGTAAGAGGGGGTAGGAGCTACAGAAATGAGTAGGCTACTGCAACACATGGAATTATAGAATGTAATAAAACAATTACAGCCTGGTGGAGTAATTTTCTCTTTTTTAACAAGCATAGATATAAAGGGACCAACATGCAGATCACCTGACCATTCCTTGTTATTATATACTGTTATAAATGACATACAGAATATATACTTTGGGTAAACATAACCTACTGTAGCAGGCTTACAGATATACTGCATGTGTGTCCATTTGATTCTTTAGCTATATTCATGTAATACCGTTTTGTGAGTACTCACCTTTAAAACGGGTATTATGAGTGTGCCATACACTCCACTTCGATCTTCATGACGTGTGGGTAATCTCCAGTAGAGGGCGAACTTCTGCAGAGATGAATATGTAAAAAAGAAAGCCCCTCCCGGTCCATATATACCTGGGACCTCCCACCAAATTCCCAGTGTAAAAAAGCAGTAAGGGGACCAGGAAGAACCAATTATAACCTAACAATAAAAACCAATGGTTCATCATATAAAAGCCCCAGAATACCAGAAAGAAAGGGGTGGGGCGAAGTGGAGTGTATGGCACACTCATAGTACCCGTTTTAAAAGTGAGTACTCACAAAACGGTATTATTCTAAGTGTGCCATACACTCCACTTCGATCTTCATGACATGTGGGACATCCAATAGCAGTGTCCGTCATGGGTGGGAACCAGAAACAGTTAAGAATGTACCAACTGAAACCACTGCAGCTTGCAGAACCTTGCGGCCAAAAACAGCATCCGCTGAAGCCCGCACATCATCCTTGTAAAACTTGGAAAAAGTATGAACGGAAGACCAAGTAGCAGCCTTACAAACTTGTTCAACAGAAGCCTGGTGCTGAAAAGCCCAGGACGCACTAACCGCACGAGTAGAGTGCGCAGTGACCCTAAAAGGAGGAGTCCTCCCCTAAGCAGAATAGGCCCCAACAATGGCCTGACGAATCCCTTTGCTAATCGTAGACTTAGCAGGTGCCAAACCTTTCCTTGGCCCGCAGGGCACCACGAAAAAGGCATCCATCTTGCGGAAAGAAGAAGTAGTCACCAAATATTACTTAACACAGCGAACCACATCCAAATTGTGCAAAACCCTCTCCTTGTCATTGCTAGGCTTAGGACACAAGGAAGAACAATATCCTGATTGAGGTGGAAAGCAGACACCACCTTAGGAAGGAAATCCAGCTTAAAACGAAAAACCACCTTATCCTGGTGTCTCTCAAAGTAAGGGGCCTGAATCGTCAGAGCCGCCAACTCAGAGACACGCCGAACAGAGGTAATAGCCACCAAGAAAGCAACCTTTTGAGTGAGAACCGAAAGAGCAATATCCTGTAACGGCTCAAAAGGAGGACCCTGCAGAGCCGAAAGAACCAAATTCAAATCCCAAACAGGAACTACAGCCTTCCGAGGGGGCCGCACATGCGCGACCCCTTGGAAAAAGGTCCTAACCAGCGGGTGTACGGCAAAAGACCTCTGGAAGAAAACCGACAGAGCAGAAACCTGTCCTTTCAAGGTACTAAGCTGGAACCCAAGATCCAGATTATGTTGAAGAAACTCCAAAACCCTGGGTATCGAAAACACCCTGCAAGGCAAGGCCCTAGCCTCACACCAATCAATATAGGACCTCCAAGTCCTATAGTAAATGCCAGAAGAGGACCGCTTCCTAGCCCTAGTCAAGGTCTTTCAAGATGAAGGTTTCAGCAGCCAAGCCGTCAAAGCCAGCGTTTGTAAATTGGGGTAAAGTAGATGACCCTGAGATAGCAGATCCGGCAACAAGGGAAGCCGGTACTGATCTACGGCCATCCTTAAGACGTCTGCGTACCAAACCCTTCTTGGCCACCTTGGAGCCACCAGAATCGCTGGTGCCCCTTCTAGAACCAGTTTGCGAACTACCTTGCCCAGCATGGAGACGGGTGGAAACAGGTACAGAAAACCCAACTCCTTCCAAGCCAGTGACAAGGCATCCACTGCCAGAGACAGAGGATCCTGAGAAAGAGACACAAAGGCCGGAAGTTTGTGATTGTGCCTC
The DNA here is from genome assembly GCA_027917425.1 of Gastrophryne carolinensis. Taxonomy (NCBI): domain Eukaryota; kingdom Metazoa; phylum Chordata; class Amphibia; order Anura; family Microhylidae; genus Gastrophryne; species Gastrophryne carolinensis. Next base: position 442,506,313 of record CM051234.1, read on the forward strand.
GAGGCAAAGAGATCCACCTCCGGAGTCCCCCACTTGCAGCAAAGATCCAGAAAAACCTTGGGGTTGAGAGACCACTCTCCTTGGCGAGAGGATCCCCTGCTCAGGGAATCCGCCTCCGTGTTCTCCACTCCCGGAATGTAGATTGCCGAAATGCAAGGAACATTGCTCTCCGCCCAGTGCAGGATCAGAGAGACTTCCCTGAGGGCAGTCCTGCTGGGAGTCCCTCCTTGGTGATTTATGTAAGCTACCGCCGTTCGTTTGTCCGAACGACCCTGAACCGGCAGACCCCGTAAATGTGAGGTCAGCCGGGCCAGAACCAGCCGGATGGCTCTGAGCTCCAAGACATTGATGGGGGTGTGAGCCTCCTGAGGACCCCACACCCCGCTGAACTGATGACTTTTCCAATAACCTCCCCAGCCCAACAGGCTGGCATCCGTGGTAACCGTCTCCCAACAAGGGACCAGAAAGGATCTGCCCATCACCAGATTGCTCGATTCCAGCCACCACCGAAGGGACTACCGAACCCTGGGAGACATCCTGAAAGGTTGATCCAATGACTGCGGACACCTGTCCCAATGCGTCAATAGGTGAAGTTGAAGAGATCTCATGTGAAACTGTGCAAAGGGCACCGCCTTGAAGGAGGACACCATCAGGCCCACCAGTTTCATCCCCTGTCGGATAGAGGGACAAGGATTGGCCAGAAGAAGGCGGATCAGACCCCGAATCCCCTGCACCTTGGTCTGGGGCAGAAACACTCTGGCCCGAATGGTATCCAGATTCATGCCCAGAAATGAAATCACACGAGACGGGGGAGAGAGAAGACTTGGTGCGGCTGATCACCCACCCGAACCTCTCCAGGGTCGACACCACCTGGTGGGTGTCCAGCTCCGCCTGACGGAGGGAAGACGCTGAGATCAACAGGTCATCCAGATAAGGCACAATGCGAATGCCCTGCGCTCTGAGCAGAGCCAATATTCCCGCCAAGACCTTGGTGAAGACCCTCGGCGCCGAGGTCAGACCAAAGGGAAGAGCTACAAACTGATAATGTTGATCCTCCACCGCAAACCGGAGGAATCTCTGATGTGCCTGAAAAATCGGAACATGCAGATACGCATCCTTGATGTCTATGGATGTCATAAAATCCCCTTGGCGAAGGGAATTGATAGCCGAGCACAGAGTCTCCATGCGGAACTTTTTAGCTCTGATAAACCTGTTGAGAACGTTGAGATCTAGAATGGGTCTCACCGAACCTTCCTTTTTGGGAACCGTGAAAAGGTTGGAGTAGTAACCCCTACCTCTCTCCGACAGAGGCACCGGGCATATAACCCCCATGTCCAGAAGGTTTTTTACTGCTAACAGGAGCCCCTGTGCAGCCTGAGGGTCCGAGGGCACCCGAGACCTTAAGAATCTTGGAGGCGGTCAGTACTCGAACTCCAGTTTGTACCCAGAGGAGACCACTTCCAATATCCAATTGTCTGTGACCTCCCGGGCCCAGACCTGGAAGAAGAGCCGCAGCCGTCCCCCCACCCTTGCGGGTGAGGGCGCCCCTTCATTGCTGAGCCGGTTTAACGGCAGGCTTGGAACCCCAGGCAGCCGCGGGACGTGCCCGACCTCTGCCTCTGTTCCAGGACCCCTAGCCGCTCTGGCCCCTCGAAAGGAAGGGGTGAACGAGCCAGGGGCGACGCTGTTTCCTCCGCTGAGGCAACTTACCTCCTTTAGCAACAGCATCCAATTTATCGCCAAACAGCCGCGATCCCAAGAAGGGAATAGCTGTGAGCGACTTCTTGGCCCCAACGTCCGCTGTCCACTGGCGGAGCCAGACCAATCTGCGCATAGCCACCAGTAAGGCCGAAGTCTTACTACACACGACAATAGAATCCTCCATCGCAGCCATGACAAAATCCATGAACAATTCGCATCTCTTAAGGATAGCAAACTCAGCGCCGGCTGGATCAAACTGAGCGTTATTCAGCCAGTCCCTGAAAAGAGACCTGGTAGCAAGCGACACCAGGGCCGAGCCCACGTTGGCAAATGCGTGGCACGCCATCTGATCAAGGCGCTTATCCTCGTCATCCTTAAGGGAAGTGGCGTCAGGGGTGTTCCGCACCTAAAACCTAAGGTCAAACCTAAAACTGGCACGTTGACCTCGGGAGGAGAAGACCAGCGCTTAACCGCCTCCACCGGAAAAGGATACTTCTTATCCCATCCCTGAGGAACACCAGGAAGCCGACTGGGCCTCTCCCATTCTCTAAGGATCAGCGCATCAAAGTGACCCTGGGTAGGGAATTCCAGACGGGGCTTGCAGGCTCCAAAAAAATTCCCCCTTCTTGAGAGGGGGCACCTCAGGCAGTTCAATATCCAACACCTCTAATAAATGTGACAAAACAGTGGCCGTATCTACGGCATCCCCCAGCGCCTGCCCGACATTGGCATTCCCAGACTGAACATAGTCAGCCTCTGTTTCCTGATACAATTCCCCCTTCTCCCTCCTCTAAAGGGGAATGATCTGACAAATCAGCGGAATCGTTGTCAACATCCCACAGGGGCTGGGCCTACGACAAATGTCTCTTTTTAGCCTGGGCCTTCTTGCCCACTACGCTAGCAATCATTTTCTCAATGCTGGCCAACCTAGCCCAAACATCAGAGAGTGACTCCCCGCTGGCACCAATGTCACTTGGGGTACGGATAAGGTGGGGAGGGGAAGGCGATGAAGCGTGAGGAGCCGACCCAGAAGGCTGGGTACCAGACTGCCGCGTTATGGCCTTTTGTGCGCATGGTATACAGATCAGCACATTCTCCCCCGTAAGGGATACCCCACACCCCACACATGGCCCGGATTGTCCCAGAGGGAGCCCGAGCCCAGTATCCTGCGGAGCCTCCATATGGTGAATTTTTGTGGTCAGTCGCAAGACCGCCTAAGCAACCCGGGGTGCCCCTTAAAAGTCCTGGTGGGAGGATTTGAGGTGAACAAATTTACACTAGGGACCCCAGGACCAGGAGGAACCCCTTAATATGCACATATACAATGCAATCTGTAACACACAAAACAGGCAACATAAGTGCAATCCTACATATATAAGGCAATAACACGTACTTAATTGTATATGTATAGAAATATGTATATATATCTGTATTCCAGCCAGACATGCGTAACCATCACAAAAAACACCCACACACACACACCCGCAATCAGTGGGGGCCCCCCGCTAGAGAGGGGCCCCCATACAAGCTAAGGAAGTGGCCATCCGGCCCTTACCACTCGGAGCGCAGGTCAAAATGGCCCCCGAGAAGTGCCTGATGCAGGAAGAGGGATAGAAGGGGGAGGGCGGGCCAGCGCAGAACGCGCGCTCGCCAGGCCACGCCCCCCTCCCAGCAACGCGGATCCCCTAGAAATGAGCCACCGAATCGCGCCAAAGAAGAACACAGCCTGAGGGGGAGAAGCTCCCCCAGGCTAATAACAGCACCTGCCATGGCCCAAAAGTGAAACACTCACTGTCCCACACACACGCACAGTGAATCACACACCACACACACAGGGGCATATGTGGGAGAACGAATAACGTCCAGGCCAGGCAACCCCCCCCCCCCCCGCCCGGAGGGGAATAAGGGACCCAGAAGGGGGGAACCCTGCCAGAATCCATCCATAAGCATAGAGGGACGGGGCATCCTACACCAGGATCACCAAAAAGCCTGGATAACCGCCTACCCCATAGTGAGGTCTCACGGTGGAGCAGTGCTCCTTCCGCACCCATAGGGTGCTGCCTACCTTTACCAGGACCCACAGCCTAAGTTGGGAGGCTCAAACAGGGGCAATTTAGAAAGGGTTCTGGCAGTAATAGGGACAATAGACGGCCGGGCGCGAGCCCGGCTTACCTGTAAGTAAAGAAGTCTTCATCTTCTGTCTTGTCGCCTTCCCTGCAGAGAAGGAACTGGGGAATTGTTGGGAGGTCCCAGGTATATATGGACTGGGAGGGGCTTTCTTTTTTGCATATTCATCTCTGCAAAAGTTCACCCTCTACTGGAGATTACCCACATGTCATGAAGATCGAAGTGGAGTGTATGGCACACTTAGAATATATACTTTTTTGCCTTCTTCTGTACACAGTACTGTATATCCTCTTAATGAATCCATTCATCCAATGCCCACAATGCTGCAAAAAAGTAAAAGTAAAACGCTCTTTTTTTTGTGCAATATAAGTTTATTCAGGTTTTATAACGTACATCAAGGCATAACAGAGCAACAGTAACAAGAAAGTCATGTTGGTCTCCAGATCCACAAACAAGTTGGCATTCCCACCTCCACCCGCCGTCATCCACCCTATAGTCTCCAGGCCTGCTCACCGCCCGACAACTATCAATGAAAAGTTATTAGGCAGTGCGCAGAGCTAGCATATAGAAAACGCTCTCTGCCCTCCCTAGACCCCCACCTGGAGGCCCGGAGGCGATATAAAGGGACAGGCCGAAGACTGGAAGTGTAGTATCAGTGGAAGTCTGACTGGTTCAAGACCTGAAGGAGATGGGGAAGACGAGAATGGGCGGAAGCCACAAAGGTCCAGCTGAAGACCGCCATTAAAGGGAGACAGGAGTAGTAAAGGAAAGTAAGGGGGAATAGGATCAGGAGGGGAGTTAGGCGAGTGTCTGGCGAGGGTCTGGTTCAGGAGGCTTTTCAGTCTTTGGTCTGACAGGCCCCCGGGGCCAGTATCAAATCGGCGGCAGTGGGGGCCCCCGCTTCTGGACAAGCCTTTTTTTGTTTGTGCAAACTTGCAGCCAAAGCCACCACAAGGCAGGACAGAGAGTCCCAGAGCAGCAAAGACCGCAATGCTACAGTAATGGGTGGGTGCAGAGCTGTCAATCGTGGCCTCTTACTGCACATAAGCCACCAAGCAAAGCCACTGGTAGCTCAATGCAGGGAACTGGTTCCTGCTGAACCAGCCGGGTAACTACACTACCCCCCACCCAGAATGGCAAAGCAGAAGGGTGGCACAAGGGACTCAATCTGATGTTCCAGTAAGTAGGCAGGTGCCAGACAACCACCGATCAGTTACTTGGCTGGATTATTATTTTAAAGGAGAAAATTACTGTATCTGAGGCCTCCACCAGATTCTGTGCAATGTTTTAGCATTGATCCAATAAAATGCCTGGATTTTAACGTACGCAGAAGCTTGAGCTTATCTATTTAACTTTTTAAGCATGGCTGCTTTACCGTAGTCTGAATCATAAAAGATGAAAAATATAATGATGTTGTAGCTGCTATTTATATTTGTTTTTAATTGGTAAACATATTTTTATAGTAGTAGTAGCATGGCCACATTAGTAATAATAAGGATCAGTTTCTAATATAAGGACTATAAAGAGAAAAGTCCACATCAAGACTATCACACCGTTAATTATCCGCCCGCAGCCCCTGCTCATGAAACCCGGAGCTGCACTTTCTGGATTTGGCTGGCCCCCTAGGTGTGGCCTGTGTACAGCTGGCTCCGATTGAAAAAAATGGGGCCTCCGTACACAGAAGTTCCTGGTGTACAGAGGCCCTCGTTGTTGTCAACAGGGTCAGGTTAGCAGATCTTCTAGTCCTCTTGGACTGGAGTCTTAGGAAAAGTTGCATGCAAAGCCGATATCACATTGCAGTAAAGATGATGGAAACAGCCTCTCTTCCTAAGTGTAGGGTAGCCCTGGAGAGAACAGCCCTTCACGTCTGACATCCTTTGTAAAGGAACCTGATCCTCAGAAACACCAAAGTCGTACATTCAAAATAATCATACAAAGCAGGACTGCTGGGAATTGTAGTGCTCTGCTGGGTAAGTGTGGGGTAGTTGAGACACTATGAAGTGGCTGTTCTTTGTCATACGATTTGCTTTTAATTTGTGATAGTCTGGTTGATCCAAACATTGATCTCTCAAGCTTAGAGGGCTACACTGAATGTAGAGACAAGATTTATAAATATATACGATTGTCTGGCTGCCTTATTATTATTGAATGTCTACTCGAAATAGCAAGTCATTTTAGCCATTTGCTTTACCTTTGTACACATTTAGCTACACAAGTCTTATTTAAAGTGCATTAATATGGCAGTTACTGTTGGCTCATGACAATAAGTCATTCTATAAAGAACATGTTAGATGCCCAAGAGCTTAGAAGAGCTTTCTCTGTAAGTGTGTCTATGTCAGTACATAAGATGTTCATTCTGTCATTCCTGCCTATAAATGTAGCTTCCCGGGAGGTTCACTGCAGGAATGTTAATTTGGGGAAAAGTCTGCGGTTGTACAGCAAGGCAAATTAAACATATGTTTAACGATATACTTTAAAAACAGCAGTTGAAGACTGGTTTGTATGTAGCTTGCAGACATACAATAAATTCTGGTCTGGACATGTGTCTGTAGCAGGCACTTCTATATTTTAGTCTATATCAGTAAAGCTTTTCGCTGCTTGAGACATTATGTACTTCTTCTGGTTCATCTAAGGTTAAAAAGCGAACACGCACACAATAGCAATAAAGCCTTGAAGACAGTAGTGCAACCATTTGCAGAGCTAAGATCTATCTGATGTTGAGCAGATCCCTCTGATGCAAGGTCTATAGCTTTTTCCTTAGACTGTCTGGTTACCTACTGGTCCCCTCCCCTCATCCGAGCAGAACTAGTTCCATATGAGTGTGTGGCTGCAGTAAGGAATCCTGATAAATTGCCATGCACGTTGCGGGCAGCGCCAACATTGAAGGAGGGAGACAACAACGAACGTAACCAAAGCATTAGGAGGAAAAAGGAGGAGGGTGAAATTCAGAGTATGGGGGATGTCAATTTTTCTTAGTGGCAGGAAGAATTTTATAAACATCTGTATTACCTAAATGGACAGACTGTGGAGTGGGTGGATTTCATTTCAGGGACTGTAGGGAGGACGCTGACCCCCTCGAATCATTTCATATTCTATCCAGATAACAGGGTACATTGCACTCTGATATACCATATATATTGGACACATCACATTTCTTTTTGGCTAAGAGTACAATCTGTAAAGCAGAAAAGTTCTTCAAAAGGAGGCTGGGCGATTTATTAAGTAAGACGGTATTAAGTGAGTGGCACGCATTTTCAGATGTTATCTAAAATCTATCGAGCTTGCCAATCTCCAAAACCATTTGGGAGTCTCTTGACAGTTGTGTATTGCTGACACTCACACGCTGGGTTTCTGCACACATTACAGTCAACTTCTAAAAGCTACATCCAAAATGTTACTAGTCTCTAATGTCAAGAAATACACTAAGTGGCCAAAATAACAAAAAAAAACAGATCCAGGGAGTTTTTTTTTTTGGACAAATTCACTTGTAGAAATGTAGCCCGAAGTTCTGCCTGCAATGACCAGACAGCAGGTGTGAAAAGTCAACTATGTCACTGGATCAGGAACCTGTGTCGTGAGTTGTTACTAAGAATTGGCAAAAGGTTCCAAAATAAAAAAGTTGTTATATCGAAATATAAAATTGGTAAAAGTGAATGATTTTTGCTGTTGGTGACTCTATAGGGTGAAGAAACCTGAAACTTACACTGTGCATCTATACGTGTCTGGGCTTCTTGTGATAGATGATGTCCTTGATTTCTGCTCCACTGTGACTTGGGGCCATATTTATCAAGGGATAGCGCCAGGTAGTGTCTCACTAGCGCCAGGTATCGCCAGCTATCGGCGGCTACTGACTCCAGAACGCCAGGCTGCGAACACAATCACGCATTTATCACGCTAAATGAGGCTAGCACCGACGAGAGCGTCAGCTAGCGCGGGATTCATCATGTAGCGGACTTCAACGAACAGCGCCGCTACTAATCCCATCACAGAGCCAGGTATGACCTCTCGCTACCTGGCGCTCTCCAATGCATTTCAATGGAGCAATCTTTAAATCTTCATATTTAATTGATATTAATGTTTTTTTTTTTTTTTTTTAAATGTCAAAAATTCTGTGACCACTTCGGCAATGTTAGATATTTTTTTAAAGGTAAAAAAATAAAAAATTGTGCGGAATTGATATTACAGGTCTGATATTAATGTATTCATATTACAAAATGTTTCGAAAAACTTGTTTAATTTTTTAATCAAAAAATATGCATGTTTGGGGGTTAACAAACTACTTTTAAGCCATCGCCGCCAGCGCTCTGGGGTTTATACAAGCTTTTCACAGCGCGAGAATTTTTTGAGCGTGATTTGTTAATGAATATGCTGGGAGCCGTTCGCTATGACCATTCGCTGTCAGGCGCTCCCATACAGCGCGGAACCTGTCAAACAGCGACTCCTAACCCCGTATTTAACATTACCGCACACCGACTGAGTCGCTGTCAACAACCGAACAACAGCCAAGCACAGCGAATACTAGCCGGCGCTGTGAAAATCACGCTACTGGCGCTCATCTGTCGCTACCTGGCGATATTACTGAATCGGCCTCTTGGTCTCCTTAGATCAGGGCTGTCAAACTAATTTTCACTGGGGGCCACATCAGCCTTCAAAGGGCCAATTAATAACCAACACCAAACAAAATGCAAACAAAACCATTCAAATCCCTGGTTACAGACACATAATAATTTTGCCCAGGACAGATGCATACAGGCACTGAAATACTTTGCCCAGGGCAGATATAGATGCTGAATTAGGCCCTTATTTAACAAGGGATAGCCCCAGGTAGCGAATGGTGAGCGAACAGTAATGACGGGCACGGCCACGAGAACGCCGGCTCCCCTCCGCAATCACACATTTATCAAGCCGATCCTGCTTAGCGACTGACAGAGCGCCAGATAGCGAATCATTCATCATTATTCCAGCCTCACCCCACAGCGCCAGCGAGCGACCTTGAACAGCAACAGGTATGACCTCTCGCTACCTGGCGCTCTCCAATGCATTTCAATGGAACAATCTTTAAATATTCATAATTAATTGTTATTAATGTTTTTTTTTTTTTTTTATAAATGTCAAAAATTCTGTGACCACTTCTGCAATGTTAGATTTTTTTTTTAAGGTAAAAAAAAAAAAAAAAAAAAAAATTTGTGCAGAATTGATATTACAGGTCTGATATTAATGTATTCATATTACAAAATGTTTTGAAAAACATGTTTTTTTTTTCAAAAAATATGGTTGTTTGGGGGTTAAAAAACTACTTTTAACCCATCGCCGCCAGCGCTCTGGGGTTTAAACAAGCATTTCACAGCGCGAGAATTTTTTGAGCGTGATTTGTTAATGAATATGCTGGGAGCTGTTCGCTATGGCCATTCGCTGTCATGCGCTCCCATACAGCGCGGAACCTGTCAAACAGCGACTCCTAACCCCGTATTCAACATTACCACACCGACTGAGTCGCTGTTAACAGCCGAACAACGGGCAAGCACAGCGAATACTAGCGGGCGCTGTGAAAATAACGCTACTGTCGCTCATCTGTCGCTACCTGGCGCTATTAATGAATCGGCCTCCCCGTTTGCCAGGAAAAAACAAAGCATTATTTTGCCCAGAACAGATGCAGACACTAAATTATTTTGCCCAGCATAGCCACAGAATTTTCTTGCCTAGACAAATACTAAGTTACTTTTTCCAGGACAGATGCAGACGTGGAATTATTTTGCCCAGGGTAGATAAATATGCTAAATTATTTTGCCCAGGATAGCCATAGAATTACTTTGGCCAGGACAAAGCAGACACTATATTATTTTGCCAGCACAGGCAAAGACACAGAATTATTTTGCCCAGGGCTCTTTCGATCTGGAAATTTCTAGCAATAATCCCTGCAGCAGATTTAGGAGCCTCTGCTGTGGCAGTAAGTTGGGTGGGCTAGGCAGGCCCCCCTTCTGTTGTGAAAGCTGGCTGCACAGAGACACAGAACAGTTGCAGACACTATTCTCTCCCAGAGAAGAGGGCCACATTAAAAGGTTTGGAGGGCAGCAGTCTTGAGTTTGACACATGTGCCTCAGATGGTAACTGTACATCACACGTGTCAAACTCAATACCCCAGGGGTGAATATGGCTCTCCACGCCTTTTATTCCAAGGGTCCATGCTTCAGTGCCGATCTTATGTCTCACACTGAATAGTGAACAAACCAAAATGGAAGCCAAGACATTATGGCTAGGTAAGTATTTTGGACAGACATTCTATGGGTTTCTAAACAGACAGACATCTCACCTGGGGGGTTGAAATGGCTCAATGCCATTTTTTAATGATGGTTGCCTACTGACAGCTGATAGGACCAGAGAATCTCTATTCTGTACCTTCCAACAGTCAAAAAGCCCTTTTACTGTTTCTCATTTATGTTCTATAAACCTTTCTAAACAATGACAGAGTGGCCTTCTGGGGCTGGTCAGGACCAATCAGAACAGAGCACTGCAGGAGGATAGCAGAGATATCTCACATATTAACAGGCCTAGATTGTGGTCAAAGAAGCAACGACAAAACATTTTTACTCTTCCCAACAGAGAATAGAAAAATAACGGAATAGAATAAAACAACCCAACCTTTCAACTTAGAGTCTCAACCAGTCTATAAAAGGGGTCACTCCCTGGTGCCTGTTTGTTAGCTTGGATAGGATAGGAAGTTCCTATTTCGGACAAATCAAAAGAATGGTGTAGGGACCAAAAGGTGTTGATCAGCGTAAAATATGCGATCCCTTTATCAGTGACATGATTTATTACATTAACTTCCCCCTTGGTTATTAGATAGGAAGCAATAAAACTTTACAGCAAGGTCCACAGGCATTAGAGAATTATCATTACATCACAAAATAATAGAATGTATTCTAAAGCATAATATATTGGTGGTTGTTTTCATTTTCCCTCTCTTGCTAGTCCTAATCCCTATGTTATTTTTCTATATCACCGGCTGTGACGGCCAGAAAAGAAGGCTACCACCAGGGAGGGGGCACATCCCGCCAGCTGGCCACATTCACAAAACCTTGAATGGCCGATGAGTGTCAGCTGTTCAGATGCTGTCTCATGGCTTCTTGAATAGAATGCTCCCTGAAGCAACGCGTGATCCAACTGCACAGGCCACCACACTGGCCTTTATAGCGTTACATGCCGGTGCTGATGTAAGTTCACAGGCAGCAGCTCATGCTCCTCCATGTGAAATGGCTGCTCCATTCACCAAGGCAGAGAACAGCATTTTAGCAGTCTCTGGCCCATCGCTATTGAAAGCCTTTATGGCCATTTAAAAAGAATAACTAATGGGGGATTAAAAAGAAAAGGATGGAAGAAAAAATATAAAAATACAATTCTGTGAGTACTCACCTGTAGAATTGGTATTATAAGTATACAGCACGTCCTGCCCCAGAAGATTCCTTACACATGGGTTATACATCCACAAGATGGTGCTGGACTGCAGAAAAATTAGTGGCCACTCCCGGCCCCTTAAATAGCCAGGAACCTCCCACCAATTCCCAGTGTTGACGAGCAGTTAGACAAGAAGCCGGCAGAATAATAAACACAAAATGAACAATCACCATACAGAGGTAACCAAAAATAATGCTAACAAGGGCGGGATGGAACAGGACGTGCTGTATACTTATAATACCAATTCCACAGGTGAGTACTCACAGAATTGTATTATTCCAAGTATGCAGCACGTCCTGTTCCAGAATATTCCTTACACATGGAACATCCAATAGCAGTGTCTGTAAGGTAGGGTGGGATCCCCACACGCAACACACAGCCGGGCCTGTCCCGAAGAACCCCAGGCACATTATCCCCAGAAGCCTCCATATGGTGATTTGAGTGGCACAACAGGCCAGTATAGGGTTAAGGCTAGTAATAGCCACGCGGGATGCCCCAAAAACCCGCTAGGGAGGTGGGAGATTACCAAAGGGAAGAGGGCCGGGAGAAACCACAGTGATGTTTATCCCGCCTGAAAGACATGAAAGACATCTCCAGAAGCAGAAAGAAAAAACACCCCGCAGGGACACTCACGGACTGCACTGGTAAAGGAGCAGCAGCGCACGCAGCACGAGCGAAGGAGGAAGAGAAGTAAAATGGCGCCCGCACAGGGGGAGATGTGATGCCAAAAGCGTCATCCGCAGAGCCCGCCCCCCCGAAGACCGCGAAACGCGCCCACGTGATCTCGCTGTCCAATGACGGCGCATCAGCAGCGTTGGAGCAGCGCTCCTTAGCACCTGACAGCGGTGCTGCCTATCATCACCCGAACCAGTGCAGCCTAAGCTGGGAGGCAGAGAAAGGAACGGAAAGGAAATGGGAATAGTCCTACAGGGCCGCAGGCTAATAGCCCCGCTCACCTGCGAGTAGAGAGAGCCATCTTCTAGTCATCGCAGCCCAGACTGCAGAGAAGAACTGGGGAATTTGTGGGAGGTCCCTGGTATATATGGGGCTGGGAGGAGCTACTTTTCTGTCTCTGCAGTCCAGCGCCATCTACTGGATGTATAACCCAAGTGAAAGGAATATCTTCTGGAACAGGACGTGCTGTATACTTAGAATAGTGAAGAAGGAGGGAGGGGAGGGGATTGGGTAAGGAAGACCCAGAGTGCAGGAAGGGGCATCCCACAAGGCTCACCATAAGCCTACACCGTCTACCCATGTCAGTGCAGGGATTGCGGTAGGAGCAGCGCTCCTCAGCGCCTGACCCTGGTGCTGTCCTACCTTCACCCAAACCAGGCAGCCAAGGCTGGGAGGCAGTGGGTCCGGAAACGGGTGGGAATAGTCCTGCAGGGCCGCAGGCTGATAAGCCCAGCTCACCTGCGCAGTATAGAGAGCCATCTTCTATCTTCGCAGTCCAGACTGCAGATAAGAACTGGGAATTGGTGGGAGGTTCCTGGCTATTTAAGGGGCCGGGAGTGGCCACAAGTTTTTTCTGCAGTCCAGCGACATCTTGTGGATGTATAACCCATGTGTAAGGAATATTCTGGAACAGGACGTGCTGTATACTTAGAATAGTGAAGAAGGAGGGAGGGGAGGGGATTGGGTAAGGAAGACCCAGAGTGCAGGAAGGGGCATCCCACAAGGCTCACCATAAGCCTACACCGTCTACCCATGTCAGTGCAGGGATTGCGGTAGGAGCAGCGCTCCTCAGCGCCTGACCCTGGTGCTGTCCTACCTTCACCCGAACGAGGCAGCCAAGGCTGGGAGGCAGTGGGTCCGGAAACGGGTGGGAATAGTCCTGCAGGGCCGCAGGCTGATAAGCCCAGCTCACCTGCGCAGTATAGAGAGCCATCTTCTATCTTCGCAGTCCAAACTGCAGATAAGAACTGGGAATTGGTGGGAGGTTCCTGGGTATTTAAGGGTCTGGGAGTGGCCACAAGTTTTTTCTGCAGTCCAGCGCCATCTTGTGGATGTATAACCCATGTGTAAGGAATATTCTGGAACAGGACGTGCTGTATACTTATGCCCTTATTCATCAAGCGATAGCACCAGGTAGTGTCTGACGAGCGCCAGGTCCCGCCAGCTAACGGCGGCTACCGACTCAAGTACGCCCGGCGTCGGCCACAATGACGCATTTATCAAGCTAAATGAGGCTAGCGCCGGCGAGAGCGACAGCTACTGCGGGATTCATCAGGTAGCCGACTGCAACGAACAGCGCCGCTGCTAATCCCATCACAGCGCCAGGTCTGACCTGTCGCTCCCTGGCGATGTCCAATGCATTTCAATGGAGCAATCTTTAATTAATCATAATTAATTGCTATTAATGTTTTTTTTTTTATGTCAAAAATTCTGTGACCACTTCTGCAATGTTAGGATTTTTTTTTAAGGTAAAAAAAAAAAAAAAGATTTTGTGCAGAATTGATATTACAGGTCTGATATTAATGTATTCATATTACAAAATGTTTATAAAAACTTGTATAATTTTACAATCAAAAAATATGGTTGTTTGGGGGTTAAAAACTATTTTAAATCCATCGCCGCCAGCACTCTGGGGTTTAAACAAGGAATTCACAGCGCGAAAAAATTTGGAGCGTGATTTGTTAATGAATCTGCAGCAAGCCGTTCGCTCTGGCCATTCGTTGTCAGGCGCACCCATACAACGCGGAACCTGTGAAACAGCGACCCCTAAGCCCGTATTCAACATTACCGCACACCGACTGAGTCGCTGTCAACAAGCAAACCCCGGCCAAGCACAGCGAATACTAGCTGGCGCTGTGAAAATCACGCTACTGGCGCTCATCTGTCGCTACCTGGCGCTATTAATGAATCGGCCTCCCAGAATATATGGGGCAAGTCAGGTAGCCTGAAGGGCTTTAGGAAAGAATGCATCAATGTGAGGAGTCAGTTCTGCACTGGAACCTGCGTATGTGGCATAAGGTTTACAGTATTTCTGCAAAAGCCTATAAAGAAGACCTCCAGTAAAAAATACTGTATATTTGCTTTAAACCACACCCTCTGGAATCCTCTTTGGGGATGCCCATTTCATCACAAGCCAATGGAATCCTGCAAAACATGTTTCCACTATCTGTTGCCTGTCATTGCGTTCACCTTTCCGTCTGCAACCAGTAGGCCCATAGAAAAAGTCAGGGTGGGAACCCCGCCCCCCCCCCCAAAAAAAAGACCTAACCTAAAATACCAGCAATGAAGCACAGGGACTGCAGCCTTGGTTTGTGAGAAAATCAGTCACAGACCAGGATCTGACTAGCCCACCAGAATTTTTTTCTCCAAAAAGGGATTGTGCACTATGTAATAGAAAATACTGTGCTGTCTCTCTGGTAGGAGAGTGCAAGTTATCCGCTCATGCACCACAGTTAGGTGTAATATAAAAATAAAGCCTGTAATATTTGTATGTAACTGGGGACCCGCAGTGTCCATTTACCTGGTGGGTCCCAGACACTCCAGTCCCACACCTCAGAAGCTGTGGTCTGAATGTGGTTCTAGGAGCGCTGCAAGGAACGGTTTGGTAGGGCACTGGTAAGGGTCATTTCTTCTTGGGGTGCTTGTTTACCTGAGTGCCCTATACAAAGGGAGCAGAACATACAGTGCTCCTTGTAGGCAGCACACAAACACCGCAAACTGCTGTGACCACAGTCTGTTGGCACAGATGCTGCAGGGTTGGGGGGCAGCTTTCACTGGGCCTCCTTCTGGCTTGGGCCTGGTAGCCCTTGCCTCCTCTGCCTCTATGGTATATACGCCCATGTCCTTGATGTCCACTGCAGGAGATTACAACGCCCACTGTAAGCTGGCCATGCAGAATCTGATCATTTGTTACCTGAATGATAACGCATATGGCAGAGCTTTCAGTTTTATGCCCATAGCCGTGGCAGAGAGGATTATGGTAATTCTATGTGCTCAGTGACTTCGCATTATATTCACATTGATCCCAGACAGGAAGAGGGTCAAACCAAAGAATATCCAACCTAGATTTGGGGGCCTAAACCTGTTTTACTCCCCCTACCCTCAAAGTAAGATAGTCCCAGCGAATTAACATTTTTTAGGAAATGAAAACAAGGACTAGCATGGAAATAAACCGCAGATGTCAACATCTGGAAGATTAGCCTGCTATTGATTTATTTTATAAAGTTGCTACAGTGGAAATAATCACAAATAATCAGCGAGCTGTATAAAGGAAAATTAATAGATTCAGGATACTACTAAAACTTGGGACAGAGAGCAGAACAGAATTCTTAGCTTCTGTTGAGGTATCTCTGATCCCGTAGCTAGCAAACAAATCTGGCACTCTGGTCTTCCCTGCTTACAGCTAATTAGAATATCAAGCAGGAGTTGGTAATTGTCAGATTTAAAATGGATGTCCAGTCAAAATATCAAATTGTCTCCCCTAAAGCAATCAATGATGTGAGCTATCTGAGAGGGTTTAACCCTATGCAGATGTTATGAAATAGTAGGGAGATTCTGTGCTCTTAAACTGCATGGGAGAAGCCATCTTGCCACACACATAGTAGGCAGATTCTGTGCTCCTGAACTGCATGGGAGAAGCCATCTTGCCACACACATACTAGGCAGATTCTGTGCTCCTGAACTGCATGGGAGAAGCCATCTTGCCACACACACAGTAGGCAGATTCTGTGCTCCTGAACTGCATGGGAGAAGTCATCTTTCCACACACATAGTAGGCAGATTCTGTGCTCCTGAACTGTATGGGAGAAGACATCTTTCCTGCTTCTTAAAAACCCAGCCTCGCAGTCAAAAATTGCCTTAAATCAATGTGAAATCATCTCTTATTTCTAACCAGAGGTAGTAAGCCATCAGCTGTAATGACTCATCATTGCTCTGCTCACATCTAGATACATTATTTCCACTGACTGAATGATCTGCAGCTGCTTATAGGTAAACAGGACTGTAAGTTTTGCAGCAAAATGGCTGTTCCCATGTAGTTCATGCGCGCAGAATCTTCATGCTATTCCACAACATCTAGATGGAGTAAGTCATTTTAAACAGCTTATATCATTGATCATCAGAGGAGGGGGTTTAGAGGAGAAATTTACTAAAGTTTATTTTATTGACTGGAGGTCTGCTTTAAAGATGAATACTGCTGCTGTGCAGCAGTGATCTCTGACTGGGTAAGCTGTTTTTCAGAAAGCACTACCAGTGAACCACAATTAAAGTCCAGTGCCTGCACTTTACCCTCCTTGGGCAGTGTTTGGCGTGTGCAATGTAATTTTAAGCTCTGGAGCTAGCATACCTAGTAGAGCCACACCTTCATCTGGGGCTTCCCACACAGCAAGTAATTTTGGCTGCTTGGAAATCTGCCTATATAGAATGAAACAGGCCACACGAGCAACAGAATGTGAATACAATTAGGAACCATTGGCAAAACAATTTATCTCCACTAATCTGAAACAGGGCTATAAATGAACTTGCCTGGAAAGAGACACATGGCTGCCATTGCTAAAGCTTTCTAAAAATACTGTGATCTCTTGCTGTTCCACCGGCTTTATTAGATACTGAGCCCCTGGACTACATATGCCAGACACACAGCTACATTCTGCTGGTCAATACAGAATGCCAGATTGGATGGAGTGTTGGTTTTCTTATTATTACCCACAACTAATCACACTATTTAAAGTGGACCAAAACCCAGGATTTTGACTATCCTGGGCTTGATACAGACTCATCAGACTTGTCCGAAGAGGCGCTGGTCTCTGCGCTTCTTCAAAAGGAGGAGCATAGGTTCCCAGTGTCTTCTCGTAGGCTCCCAGCCAGTGAACCATGAATTCCACTGCATGGAGGAACATTCATACCAGGGGGGACTGTTTCCCTGGTGTCCAATAGCATCATTGTGATTATTTCTGAAGAAGCACAGTCTCTAAGGGTATCAATGTCCCTCCCCATGGCAATTACTGGGTGGTGCAGAAGTGCCCAGTTATTCCAGTGTTGGCCAATGTTGGAGACACCTCTGGAAGAGCTCCAGACCTATCCCAGGAAGGCATGGGGGCTGGTATGCCAACACTGGCCAATGATTTGCCTCTAAACCCTGGGGATACCAAATAATATGCATGGTGCGTGGGGCTGGTAGACTTGTAAGGGAGGCGACATATAGCTGTTATGGTCATGTTTTACATTGTTTTTGAATCATTGTACAAGTGTCAGTAATGTGGAGGAAAGTGTGGTTTCTGCATGAATTTCCTTATTTTATATTTTATTTGTATTTTTTGTTACAGACCAGCTTTTTTTCTTGTGTATTGCAGAAAAGAGAACAGCATGGTGGCCAGGTGTTTGTCACTTTGGCAAAAAGGAGCCCTGTACTTCTGACAGGTTCACTTCGAAAGCTTGTACCAGTGCAGTATACTGGAAAACTAGAAATGGCTGAGATATCAAGGTTTTACCTTCTGATCTATCTTCTGAAGCAAGTGGGCGTGGCCCATGGAGATATGATGCATATAATGGCCGGGGTCTGTAAAGCCCAAGATCCTGCTTCAGAAGTAGGCATTCTCAAAATCCCTCTCTTCCCATTGCCAAGCGACACTGGACCCCTAGACCAGCACTCCCAGACCCAACTGCGCAAACCCCCATACACACTACAAACTTACAGACAAATGCACACACTTCCAGACACTTCCGTGCACTCCCAGATCAGTAGGTGGGTAAGTAAGTAAGTAAGTAGGTAGGTGGGTGGGAATGTAAGTGGGCAGCATGTAGGTAGGGAGGTAGGTAGGCAGGTAGGTAGCTGGGTCAGTGAGCAGGTAGGTGGGTGAGTGGGTGGATAGGTCAGTGAGCGGTAGGCAGATAGGTAGCTGGGTCAGTGGGCAGGTAGGTGGGCAGATAGTTAGCTGGGTAACTCGGTAGTTAGGTAAATTAGTGGGCAGGTTGGTGGGCAAGTAGGTGGGTGGGTGGATAGGTAGGTCAGTTGGTAAGGTAGGTGGGCTGATAGGTGGGCAGGTAGGTATGTAGGTAGGAGGAAAGGTAGGTTGGTAGAGGGGTAGCTAAGTAGGCAGCGAGGCTGGAGCGCTTTCAGAAGTGCTGGGCGGATGGGATAAGTGGGGGCTGAGCAATCGCCCTCTTCTGCTCCAATCCGTCTGGCCTGCTGCTCCAGGTTTTTGGTCAGCCAGGACCAGGCTTTACTCTCAGCTTGTATCCCAAGTACAGTTATGCCTCAGCTCGAAAGGGGTCACAAGCAGCTTGATTTTTGTAGTTTATGAAGTGTCTTCTTTTATTTAGGAATATCATCCCTTATTGTTTAAAGTGGAACTTCAGTCATCTAATGACCCCCCTGCCCTTCAAATAAAAAAAAGCCCATACCTTATTCAGGCGCCTGCGCAGGCCTCCCGATGCTCTGGAACCTGGGCGCCGCCATCTTGACCATGAGAGACAGTGCCGCATATCTCGGATTGGCGCGTGCTTCCCCTCGCCCATTAAAGTAAATAAGCGACGGGAGCGCGCGTAAACCCTGGGGATGCGGCTTTGTCTCTTTAACTATGGGCACCCTGGGGCTCAGGAGGAGCGGCGTGGGCACCTGGCTAAGGTATAGGCTTTTTGGATTTGTAACCCCTCCCCCCCGTCCTGTCTCATCACCAAGGTAGGGTGGCAGGGCAGGGGACCATTAGATGACTGAAGCTCCTCTTTAAGGCATGAAAAAAAGACCCCAGGGACTGGCAAAAACTGAATTATTTCTTGGTTAGGATATTTTAAGTGAAATATATAAATACCATCAGGGCCGTCCTTAGGGTTAATGTCGCCCTGTGCCAGATTTCAGGATAGCGCCCCCCTGTAAAGACGCACACAAAATGGAGAGCGAGTAACAGAGGAAACATGAAAAAGAGGAAGAAAGAGAGAGAGAAAAAAAAGTGAGAGAGAGAGAGAGAGCAAAAGAAAGTAGGAAAAAAGAGATACAGAGAAAAACAGAAAGATAGATAGAGAAAGAGTATGAGAGCGAGAAAGATGGAGAGAAAAGAACAGAAAGAGAAAAATAAAGAAGAAAAGATAAGACTCAGGAAAAAGAAATAGAGAGAGAAAGAAAAAAGTGGAAGAGTTGAATAGGGATGTAGAGAAAGAAAGAAAGAAGGAAGGAAAGAGTTGAAAAGGGGTGAAGAGAAAGAAAGGGAAAGAGAGAAACAAAGAAGGAAATGGAGAGACAAAAAGAAAGAGCTTGAAAATATAAGGAGAAAAGAATGAAAGAAAGATAAAAAGAGAGAGAGAAATAAAGAAGTGAAGAAAGAGAAAAGAAAGAGAAAAGAAAGAAGAAAGGAAAGAAAGGAAGGAGACACAATGAAAGAAAGAGAGAGAGATGGGGGTATTTTGGAAAAAAAGCAGATGTCTGCTCCTGGCAAGCCCTTACAGAGAGGTTGGGATGGGGTCCTGTGCAACCGCAGATCTCTCACACTGCAAATCCAGGCCATGTACACCATATAATCCCTTATTATATAAAAGCATATCTCTGGGCGATTGATACTTGCATTGAGTAATATCTAGAACAAGTACCTTCGCCCCAAACCTGACCTTCATAAAAAACAGGATATGTGTCCTTCCGTCATAGATGACAGCACAAGTGAGGTGAAGCTTTATTTTATAATTACTCTGGCAATATAGCTTTGCTTTCATAAAGGAAAAAGTGAGAGCATGTCATGTGCCATCTACATAATGGGAATACTTTAATGTGGGACAAAACCCAGGGCGACTGGCCCTGGAATCTAAGAGAGTCCAGGGATTGGCAGCTGGCTGTCCCAGTGGGCATCCCAAGATGCTCCCTGTGTGAACCCCCCCCCCCCAAAAAAAAAACTCACCTGCTTCCTGAATCCCTTGGTGATGTAAACAACATCCCTGCTTGTTCGGGGTGTGAGCATGCTCCCAGTCGTTCACATTCCGATTGCTGAGACCCTGCATGTAAACAGTTTGCCGAGCATTACATATGTACAGCAAATGTCTCTGATTGGACGAAAGCCTGCACATGTGCCATAGGACTGGAGAATGGTGAGTTTAGAGATAGTCAAAGAACGTTCTGAGTGCTCCTATACCCTGAAGGAAACATTTTCTTTCCAAACCCCCACAGCCCCTGCACTGCAACTTCAACATTCTGACCTGAACCAGGATTGCCCTAGGAGTTGCTATCTACTCTGTGGATGCCAATACAAACTCTTGGGTCCTTTTAGGGAGTAGTTAAGAATGATGGAAAAGGAGGAAGGGTGATAGGGGGTTCAGTTTAATCCTACAGAATGTAGTTCTCTTTCATTATTATTGCTATGGCCACATATTTTTATGTACTAATAAAAAAAGCTCCCAGAACGGATCTGAAGCTAAACGCGAAGAAAATATACTATTAGATATAGAATATCCCTTAAAACTTTAAATGGCAGACTTTAAATGATGTCCTTTATTAAGAGATGTAGTAAAGCACTTTGTTGGTCTCTGATGTTTGTTTTCTAATCCCTCCGTGCCTCCTCCATCATCAAAGTCGCTGTGGCATCGCTCTCAGACTGCATTAGGATTGTGTCACTTTTTTCCTGTGACAACCCAGGTACTCGCTCTCCCTCACCTCAGTTTTCCCTAAGGGATAGATGCCAGGCACTATGTGTTTTGACAAGGGACAAGCAGCTCTGTGGGCAAGAGTCAGACACCATGTTCACATCACTCTTCATAGGATGGAACGTGAGGCTCTTAGTCCAGACACAGCTAGAGGTCAATGGGTCTTTCTTAGTTCCCCTCCTTCTACCTGATCAATAAGCCATTAATACTACATGTCTGGGAGGGGGGCTTGACATCACAACTTTTTACAGATCCATTGGGAGTAGAAGAGAGGCAATTTAGCAAGTTTTTAAATGATCCAGTGTAAAGCATCTCTGGGGGATCTTGTTTGCCTGTGTACCAGAAGTGTTGCAGAACAGCCCCGATGTGCACTGAGAACGGGGCTATGCTAAATTTTATTGGCAGCTGCCGAATAGTAAGAATGAGCCACCAATCTATCTGCATGGTGTTTGATTACATGGAGATGTTTTCCAAACTGCTTTCATCTATTTGTCAGATCACATCTACAGAGTTGTTTTCTTCCAACATTTTTAATGGAATAGATCGTCTACCAGAAGTTTGCTTTTTGTTGAGAACTACATCAAAAGAATTCAAAGAAGCTTCATGCCGCAGAAAGCACCCTCATCCTAACATTTATTGTATAACATTAATTGTATGGTGCAGGAAGAGGATACTTACAGCTAAGATGCACCCCATATATCTGAGAGACACTCAAAATGTTCTAACCTTATATAAAAAGTGAACCCCAGCATTGATGGTGGTATCTGCTCATTGACATTGTTGGGACATGGAGGGAATAAAACCACAGCCACAAACTGCGCAGAAGGCAATTCTAAAAATAAAAATGGGGGTGGTCACAAAAAATTAAAGAATGAGGAACAAAATGGGGGCCCATAGGTGTACAGACATACCTAATGAGCCATGAAGAGGAGAAACAGAAAGAGGTACAAAAAGCTGGAGAGAGGACTAAGCGGCTAGGAGAGAATTGTGGAGCGAAGCAGCAGACACCTAAACAGTACCAAACTGTATTTACAGTATCAAAATGTTATATACAGATGACGTTTAACTGGACACTTAAAATAAATCTTATAAGGAATTATCTGCACATGTAAGAAAGTTAAGATACAGCAAATACATGCTGTAACAGGAAATATTCCTCTACAGAGGAAATCAAGGGTGGCAGTTGCCATCATTTACTGTACCTACTTTATTCAACAAGCATAGAAACCCATGTGTATGTTTCTACCCTGTCTGTAATCACTACTTTGTACAGTGCTACGGAAGATGATGGAGCTATATAAATAAACAATAATAATCCTAGAAGACCCATATAGGGAACATTAACATACACAGAGAAAAGTGAATAAAACCTTGGCATGATAGCCAAAGGTTTATATTATGAAGTGCAACATTGAAAAATTGCAATAAACGAATAAAATGTAACCCCTCCCCAATGCAACTGGTTATTTTATATTAGAATTGTGTCTATATAAAATGTACAGGATCACAATTTTTAAAACAGTTGATTGGGGGCGTGGCTTGACATGGCGCCGTAGAAGACGTGGGCGAGGGGAGCTCTGCACTACTACAGCAGAGGACGGCACTTAGGCGCTACAGAGGAGCCCAACATACAGATGCCCAAGAAGGGGAGAGGTAGGGGAGCGACCAGGAAGCCCCGA
Source organism: Gastrophryne carolinensis (assembly GCA_027917425.1). Classification (NCBI taxonomy): domain Eukaryota; kingdom Metazoa; phylum Chordata; class Amphibia; order Anura; family Microhylidae; genus Gastrophryne; species Gastrophryne carolinensis. The sequence goes on from CM051234.1 coordinate 442,528,848, forward strand.
GACCGCTCCATCCCCTCATATTTCCACACCCGGGGGGCCGTTTCGCCCCGGGAGGCAGACAGCAAGATGGCGGTAGAGGACGCGAGCGGGCGGGGAGACGCAGGGGGCCGCACTTACCCTGCCACACCTGGCCCTGGCGGACCGCGGCGGTGCGAGGTTCCGCAGCCCCATGGAGGAGGGGTAGAGGCTCCGCCGACGGAGGAAGATGGCGGCGAGCACGGACGAGAGGAGAGCGGGGGGAGCCCCCCCCACCGCTGACGGAGAGAGGAGACGGCGACCACGTGCTGGCTGCGGGAGGTGAGGACCCGCTGTCAGAGATGGAGAAGAGAGACGGAGCGCACGGGTCGGCTGCAGTCAGAGGACATATCCAGACGGTGACTGCGCTGGTGCACTGCGGGGCGGACTGTCCCAGAGGAACAACCGGAGGAACACCTGGCGGCACCAAGGTCAGTGCTCATCTCCCAGACCCCCCCCCCCGGCCCCCAGCTACCCAATACTGCCTCAATGTGACCCACAGCAGCGAGGAGCCCACCACATGAGTGGTGCACCACAGCAGCAACATGATGACCCCAATATGCGGAAGCCTGCGAGATCCCCAGGACTGAATACACACGCCCCGGTCCCGCCTCCTCGGACCGTGGGTCTAACGCATATGCCCCTATTATATGGGGACATGTCCCGGTCCCCACCAGGCTCGTTAACCTTCTCCCCGGGGCCACGCGATGGCCCGGCCGACATGACACCCCCCGGGAGCCCCACTTCATTCAGGCGGGTCCACTCCGGGACTGACCCACACGTCGGACCGTACGAGCAGGCGCTTTGGGGCGAGATGCAGCTGCCACGGCTGGAATGGTCTGGGCGGGTGCCCCTAGCTAGGGGGAGTCTGGATGGCCCCCTCCACCCTGCGGTTCACCACACAGAGCAAGACGGGCCCGCAGCTGGGCTCCACTCTCATGGCGGAGGAGGAACACCGAGCAGCCCCACACTCCCGACACCTGGCCACAACTCATGTTCAGCAGCCCCACTCGATTTGTTATCCCATGTGGTTGCGGAGGCGGTTAGAATCAACATCAGCGAGGCCCTGAGAGGTCATCCCACCAAAGGCGACTTTGATGGATATGTCTCCAAGATGGAGGGGGCTATCAAAAGAGAGCTGGCGACCCTTCAGGGGGCGGTGACAGACATCACGCTTAGAGTTGACGGGGTGGAGAGATCGCATGGATCGCTAGAAACGCCTGTGGCGACTTTGGAGCAACAGCAAACGGAGAGCAGAAGACAAATCTCTGACCTCCTTCTTGCACATGACGACATAGAGAACCGGAATAGGAGGAACAACCTCCGCTTGAGGGGAGTGCCCGAATCGGTGGAGCCCCGAGAACTTGAGGCAACAGTTACATCGATTTTCAATGAGCTCCTGGAGCTCCCTAATACCAACCGTATTGAGCTGGATCGAGTACACCGCGCGTTGGGCCCCCGCCAGCAGGAGAGAGACAGACCCAGAGATATTATATGCAGGGTCCATTTCTTCAAAATTAAAGAAGAGATTTCCCGCCGAGCCTGGGAGAAGGGTCCCATCAAGTTTCAGGGTGCCCAGGTGACTATTCTCCAGGACCTGTCACGCAGGACTTTGCTCATGAGGAAGCTTCTGAAGCCGTTGCTAGAATCTATCCAGAATCAGAGAGCCACCTACCGTTGGGGACATCCTTTTCAACTAATTGTTCGGAAAAACGGCAACCACTTCGTGCTGAAATCCCAGAGTCAACTCCCGGACTTGTTTCACTTCTTGGAGACGGCCCCGGTGGAGGTCCCTGATTGGACTGCTCCAGATCTGCCAGTCTACGGTGGAAGAATGCCGGGGAGAGCGGCGGAGGCCCCCCGGGGAGCAGGGAGAAGAGGCAGACGAGGCCGCTAACCCCTGAGGCGCTTACGCCCGGTCCCTCCCCGCACCGGTAAGACTCATCACCCTGTGACGAAAAGTTTGGGGATGGGCGACCGAGGCGGGCGAGACGTGTGGCGCTTTGGTAAGAGCTCATTGACTGACAGTTGACTGATGATAGTGTATTGATTGGACTTGGTGGGTTGCCTCCGGGCGGGCGTCCCGGCTGGAGACCTGCTCCTTGCGGGTCTCTGGCTGGCTCCCCTGCGCGGTCGTGCCTTATCATGCCTAATCCCATATTGGTTCTGTAAAGCTCTATTGTGTCTGGCGGGGGTGGCGGTGACACCGGTCGCACGGGGCAAATAGCCCTAGGCCCCCCCCACTGATACAATACATGTTGCATAAACGCATTTGCTTTGTTTAAACGTCCTGACGTGTGCACACGGATGGCTGGTTGGCCTTGGCCCTGTTGGACCTCTGGGGTGTTCGCTGGGCGGGCCGCCTTCCTGTTGTCGGGGGACCCGCCTGCGGTACTGGGCCCCGGGCCCCGCTGCCGTCCCCTTTAGGAGTTGCCCGCTGTCGCGAGGACTCGGTGGCTGCCTCGCTGGATCGCATTACTGATCGTTTAGCCGCGCCCTGGCGGCCCTGCGGCGCCTTATCGGGACACCCAGCCATCCGTCCATCTGAACCCCCCTTCATTATTTGCACGCCTCCAAGTGCATCACAATGAGAAAACATAATACAGTGCAGCCCACTCCCCTCAGATCACGGCCCCGGTCCTCTTCTCCCCCTATTCACTAGGTGCACCCCTCTAGTGGCGACCCGGTTCCCACGGAGGGGAAGTAAGAAGCGGACTGCCTGTCCACCCCATATTTGGGAAGATAGAGCGGAATTCCACCATCCTCCGCTAAAAGAGCACCACTCCCAGAACACGTATACCGTGATCTGCTGGTTGACTACTGGTTAGTCTAGTTCTTTGTTTCAAGTTTGTTTAATTCTTCTCCCCTGTACACACCCCTAGCCTAATCCGTTACCCCTTGCCCCCCCCTACACCCATCTCCCCCAGGGGCATTAACGGCAGCCTCATTTCAACAGACCTACCTGTTGAATGAATCTCTGCTACATGACCCGGTGGTGTTACAGGCAGTCAGAGATGGTATTGTCTCGTATTTTAACGAAAATGACAACGGGGAGGTCTCCCCACTGACTCTATGGGAAGCGCATAAAAGCGTGGTCCGGGGCATTTTGATTAACCATGCCTCGAGGTTAAAGAAAGAGAATACGGCTATGCTGGAGAGACTGACAGAGAAGGTCAACGCTCTGGAACTCTCCCACAAAAAATCAGAGGCAGCAAGTGTGTTGGGCGAGCTAACGCAAGCTAAGGCGGCTCTTAACGCCCTATTAAGGCAGAAGGCCAAGCATACGATAAGAAAATGTAAGCGGAGGTATTACGAATTTGGCAACAAAAATAGTGCTCTCCTTGCAAGAGCTCTTAAGCAACAACAGGCCCAGACTTTCATACCCGAGATTCTTGACGACACCCAAAGGAAACAGCACACCTCAGAGTCCATAGCAGGCACGTTCAGGAAATATTACTCAGGACTTTATGGCCTGCCAAACGACACGTCAGGGTCGACGCATGTTGAGAGAATCAGGCAATACCTGATGAACTCAAAAATGCCGAAGGTCTCGGAAGAGGCTGCGACCCTTGTCGAGTCCCCAATTACTACAGATGAGTTAGCGGAGGCTATTAAATATTCTCCGACGGGCAAAGCGCCGGGACCTGACGGCTTCACGGCTAGGTATTACAAGACTCTGGGGGATCTGCTGGGACCGCGGCTGGTGGGGGCCTGGAACACGATATTAGACAGGGATAACCCGGGAGCATTTTCCAGTAGAGAGTTAGAAGCCCACATCACTGTTATACATAAACCCGGGAGGGACCCGTTGTCCTGTAGAAGCTACAGACCCATCTCCCTGCTTAATGCAGATATGAAACTGTACGCCAAGGTCCTGGCTAATAGGTTGTCGTCGCTAGTCCCCCATCTGGTACACCTGGACCAGACTGGGTTTGTGCTGCACAGGGAGGCCAGGGACAACGTCATCCGGGCCATTAATGTTATTCACGCGGCCAAGACGTCTGGGACCCCTTTGATGCTTCTCTCCACCGATGCCGAAAAGGCCTTTGATAGGGTCAGTTGGCCGTTTCTCAAGGAGTCTCTCCGGCAAATCGGATTAGGGACTAACATGAGATTGCTCATTGAGGCGCTGTACACCACCCCCTCAGCGAGGGTGAGGATTAATGGCCACCTCTCTGACCCGGTGTGGATTAGAAATGGAACCCGCCAGGGTTGTCCCCTCTCGCCCCTCCTTTTTGCCCTATCGCTTGAGCCCTTCCTGTGTAGAATCAGAGACAACGTTGACATCCGGGGACTGGTTACCCGCGAGGGCACCCATAAGGTCGCTGCCTACGCGGATGACCTGCTCTTTTTCGTAACAAACCCCTCCGTGACCATCCCAGTCCTGATGAAAGAATTTGAGGCATATGGGAGACTCTCATACTTAAAAATCAACTTTGAAAAATCAGAGGCCCTGAACGTTTCACTCCAGGGGGACCTGGTCAGGACCCTACGGCAGTCATTCCCCTTTAAGTGGGCTAGGACATCTCTAAAATACCTGGGAACCCAGCTGCCGAGCTCCCTGTGCAGCATTGTAGCCCTGAACTTCCTCCCAATGGCTAGGAGAATTAGGGGAGACCTGGAGAGGTGGGACCTTCCCACCTTTTCTTGGATGGGAAGGGTAAACATAATAAAAATGACGATCCTGCCCAGACTGTTGTACCTGTTCCAGGCCCTGCCGGTGCGGATCCCCGCGAGTTTCTTCACTGACCTTAGCGGGTCCCTCCTGAGGTTCGTCTGGAATAATAAACGGGCGAGGCTTGGGAGACGTACACTCTATAGACCCAAGAATCAGGGGGGTATGTCCTTGCCTGACATTAAGCTCTACTGGGCGGCCACACATCTCCAGAGAACCTGCGAATGGGCTACATGCCAGGATACCAAGAGATGGGTTCGGTTGGAGCTCGCGGCGGTCTCCACCCCTCCAGATGTCTTGATGTGGGGCAGGGGGAATTTGCCCAAGGACATAAAGAGACACCCGACCATAGCGGCATCATTGCGGGTCTTCGGGACCTACAGATCCAACTCGGAGATATCCCCATGGCCCTCCCCTATGGTTCCCATAATAACTAACCCGTTGCTGGCTCCCGGGTCACTGGCAGCAGGCCTCAGGGAATGGAGTAAGCTGCGTCAGTTGAGAGCTGGGGACCTATTGTCAGAAAGAGGATGGGTATCTCTGTCAGATTTGAGAACCAGATGGGGAAATGTAGGCCTCGACTCATGGACTTTGGTTCGCTTGCACTCCTTTGTGTGGGGGCAGGGATTGAGGAGGGACAACTGCAGGTCCCACACTGAATTCGAGAACATTTGCCTGGGGCTGACACAGAACGACCACCTGACCTCCAGACTATACTCGCGATTGGTGGGAGGAGATGACAGCCCCCAGACGTTTTGGAGAGATTGGGAAGCAGAACTGGGGATGACATTTGAGGAGGGCCAGAGAGAAAAGATTGCATCACTCGCTCATAGATCCTCGATTGCTACCAGGGTGCAGGAATCTAATTATAAGATCCTGACCCGATGGTACTATACGCCTGACAGGCTTAACAGAATGTCTGCCGCGGTGGACCCGCACTGCTGGAGGTGCGGGACCGAACGGGGTACCTTGCTGCACATCCTCTGGTCCTGCCCCGGGATATGGGCATACTGGGGGAGGGTGTTAACCATTGTCTCCCAGCTCACGGGTGACCCGATCTTGCTGCATTCGACGAACCGGCCTGTAAGCAAATATAAGAAATCGTTGCGGGCTCATTTGTTGAATGCAGCTAAGTTAGTGATTCCAAGGTTTTGGAAACAAAAGAGAGCCCCCACCGTGAAGGATTGGATCGGGGAGGTGCTGAACATCTCAGAGATGGAGGACCTCACACTTGCGATCCATGATAGAGATGAGCAGTATAGGCGCACGTGGATGCCCTGGTTTATATTCCAAGAGTCTGAGGAGTTTAAACAACTGTTTGCAGAACCAGCTGATTGATGAGTGCAACCTGTACCACTGCACCTTCGGGCGGCTACGGGGACTCGCCCCGGCCCTCCCCCTCTCCCAGCCGGTAGTAGATATATTCTTGGCCCCGGTTGGCTCCCTAGATGACTTGCAGAGAGAGGTGGCGACAGGCACTGGGCTGGTTGGGGTTCTTCGCGACCTTAGCCGGGAGCCCTCCCCTATGGCTCTAGTCGCACTGTCGTGTTGGTAGTGTACAAGGCAGAGTACCTTTTAGATCAATAGGCTGCTGCCGTGCCCCCTCCCAGTCCCCTATTCCCGGACCCCACCCTTCCCCTCCGTTCCCTTTCCCCCTATTGTGTAATGTAATGTTCTGTAATCTATGACTTTTCTGTATATGTTTATGTATGTTTATATGCAAAAACCTATAAATAAAGAATTATAAAAAAAAAAAACAGTTGATTAACATTATACAAAAAAATTAACTAGGAACAGCCTTGGCGTAACTGGCTCCTAATGACTCCAGCAGCATCTAACCCAAATGGTGAAAAACGACATGGAATAAATAGTGCATAATAAATATATTAGTCCAGATCACATTTATTTCATTCTGTAAGAGAACAAAGAAGAAACAAATTCTATCTTTTAAAGGTGATAAATATATTTGGCTCTACTCACCAGCCTCACAGGCTCACCTGCAAAAACCGAGAGTCCCGGGACAGAATATACTCAAATGGCATTCAGATATCACTTGCATGAATGTTGTGGTCACAATGCTGATAAGACTGATCTTTCTGCTGCAGTTGCTGTGTGCATGAGAATAACCTCAAATGCAAGGAAAGGACCAATTTTACCCAATGTCTAGAAAACAACCGGTATACATTCTAAGGACTTGTCTATAATATGCATGTGTACCTGATCCACAGATTACAAATAAGAGTGGAATAAGAGTGGAATCCTTTTCTAATAATGTTGGGTGAGTTTGGTCCCTTCCTTAGCAGTCCTAGCCTAGTTCCTTCAAAAAATGATCTGAGAAGTGGTCAGCTACAATGTTCACATACAGGTAGTCAGTAGGGGGCAAGTGCATACATCCCAAAGTCACTGTCTAGACTATACTGGCGACTAGACCCTTAGATGCTTTTCATCTGGAATAGAGTCCTCAGAGGGTAGAGGTAGCTATGACCTAAGGTAAGTTTGTGGTCCTGTACCAGAGATGATTAAAATACATGCAAATATAGTTTTAGGCCTAAGATTAAGAGTGAGTCCTTATCCAGACATAACACTAACGTAAACATGGTCCCTAATGCTGGTTACCAAGGCCAAAGGAGAATTCAGTGACCAAACAACAACTAGGAGTCGTTGTTCGGTCCCTTCCTTAGCAGTTCTAATCTAGTTCCTTCCAAAAATAATCTGAGAAGTGTTCAGCAACAATATTCAGATACAGGAAGTCAGTAGGGTGGCAAGTGCATATGATACAAAGTCACTGTCTAGACTATACTGGTGAATAGACCCTTGGAATGGAGTCCTCAGAAGGTAGAGGTAGCTATGACCTAAAGTAAGTTTGTGGTCCTGTACCAGAGATGCTTATAATACACACAAATATAGTTTTGGGCCTAAGATTAAGGATGGGGTCCTTAGCCAGACATAACCCTTAAAGGTAAAAAGGGTCCCTAATGCTGGTTAACAAGGCAGTGACTTGCATAGCTCTGTCCAATGGTTATACAGCATATTCTGGGAAATTCTGCTATTCTTAGTCCTTGGTTGGCAGAAAGTCATTTAGTGCAGTGCAATGGATATATATGAATGTAGCCTAACAAGGTCCTTCTAAATCCCAAAATGTTTTCATGCTCATGGAGACTTCCCTGTTCTTGTGTGATCACCTGCAATACTGCTGTGGAAAGATAAATACTAATATATATAAATGTTGTTTATGCAGATTAGGGATTTTGTAAACTAATCATTAAATAAACTTGGAATTCTCTTTAAAGCCATTCAAAAGGCAAATGAAATAATAAAAGGGTACTTACATTTTGTCCCGTGTAGCTGATTGGTGCTAGTCCGTCAATCAATTACTCACCTGACCACTGGATCTGAGCCCGTGATGCATCTCCCTTGCTTCCTGCATCACCCCGATCACCAGCAATTGCGAGTTGTCCCTTGTTCCTGCCCTCAGTAATAGAGGCTTGGCCACTCCTTCACCATTCACTAGAATAGAGGGGGGGGGGGGGCATGTCAACTGGCAGACTCCCTCCATTGCAATAAATGAAAAGGACAAGGCAGCACAAAGTGACTGATGGCAGGTTGTGAATCCAACCCACAATCAATCCCACTACCGACCCCATGTTCGGCGTGTTATATGTTGGCTGTGGCGGGGGCAAGGATCCATCGATCAGGTGAGTTACTGATTGTTGGACTAGCACCAAACATCTGCGGGGACAAAAGGTATGTTCCCTATGGTCTTCACTCCCATTAATAAGTTGCTTGACCCTGTTTCTCATCTCCAACCAAGGCCCCTCCAGGTGTTAAAAAATACAATTCTGTGAGTACTCACCTGTAGAATTGTTTTTGACGGTGTCCTGTTCAGGTCGCTCCATTTCTGACATGTGGGTAATCCGCCACAAGGTGGCGCAGTGACTGCAAGATGAAAATCGTAGCTCCTCCCGGCTCCATATAAGGCAACTGTCTCCCAAAAATCCCCAGTGGTTCAAAAGCAGTAAAACAGAGACATGCCGGGAGGCCAGGAAACCATGTTACTTCACATAGCTTCAACATGTACTCTCTCAAGAGAAAAAAAAAACAAAGGGCTAAAGCCAAATACAACAGTAATCACCATAACAGGCGAACAGAGATAACAGAACAAGGGTGGGATGGAGCGACCTGAACAGGACACCGTCAAAAACAATTCTACAGGTGAGTACTCACAGAATTGTATTTTTCCCAGTGTCCTGTTCAGGTCGCTCCATTTCTGACATGTGGGACATCCAAAAGCAGTGTCCAAAAAAGGGTGGGATCCCCAGTGAGCAACAGCACGTAGTTCATGACCAAAAACAGCATCAGCTGAGGCCCTAACATCAACCTTGTAAAACTTTGTAAAAGTATGAACTGAAGACCAAGTAGCGGCCTTACAAACCTGTTCAACCGATGCCTGGTGCTGAAAAGCCCAAGAGGCACCAATAGCTTTGGTAGAGTGAGCTGTGATCCGGAAAGGGGGTTCCTTCCCCTTGGCAGAGTACACTTGCACCACCGCCTGTCTGATCCACTTGCTGAGAGTGGATTTGGCTGGAGGCAGACCCTTCCTAGGTCTGTCAGTGAGGACAAAAAGAGAATCCGATTTCCTGAAGGATTCCGTTCCAACCAGGTACCAAGTACTTAAGGGCTTTGACCACATCCAAGGCATGGAGGATCCTTTCCTTAGAATTAGAAGGCGCAGGACACAAGGAAGGCAAAACAATGTCCTTATTGAGGTGAAAGGAAGAAACAACCTTAGGTAAAAAATCTGGTTTAAGGCGAAATACCACCTTATCCTGATGCCGCTCAAAGTAAGGAGGCTTCATACAAAGCGCAGCCAGCTCTGAAACTCGACGCAGCGAGGTGATAGCTACAAAAAAAATCACTTTCAGAGTCAAAATGGATAGCGCAGCATCGCACAAGGGCTCAAAGGGAGGACCCTGGAGAGCAGAAAGCACCAAGTTGAAATCCCACACTGGTAAAAGAGGCTTACGCGGTGGACGTACATGAGTAACCCCTTGAAAAAAGGTCTTGATAAGTCTATGATTGGCGAAAGATCTTTGGAAAAAAATGTCCAAGGGCCGCTGGCAAGACAGTAAGGCCCGCGTCTGCATCTGGAGAACTTCCACCTTCTGCTGGGGGAGAAATACCTTGACCTGAGAGGTGTCCAACGTCATGCCCAGGAAGGACCTCACCATTGAGGGAGTGATGGAAGACTTAGGATAATTGATCACCCATCCGAAATCCTCGATAGTGGACAACACCGTCCGGGTATCGCTCTCGGCCTGATGAAGAGTTTGAGCCGCAATCAGCAGGTCGTCCAGATAAGGAAGAAAACGAATGGCCTGGTTCCTCAGGAGGGCCATAACGCCCGCCAGCACCTTGGTGAACACCCGGGGGGCTGAGGATATCCTGAATGGCAGCGCCACAAACTGGTAATGCCGATCCTCCAACGCAAACCTCAGGAACTTCTGATGTCCCTGGAAAATCGGGATGTGCAGGTAAGCATCCCTGATGTCCACCGGGCCGAAGTGAGCTCACCGCGGACCGAAAAGACTCCATGCGAAAATGCCTGAATCTGACAAACTTGTTGAGACCCTTCAGGTCCAGGATAGGCCTCAGAGTGCCGTCCTTCTTGGGCACCGTAGACAGATTGGAATAGAACCCTCGACCTTGTTCCTGGTGAGGCACAGGGCAAATCATCCCGGACAGCAGAAGGCATTGAACCGCCATTCTTAGGCCCTGCACCGTCAATGGATTCTGAGATATTCGTGACTAAAGAAATCCTGGGGGCGGCCAAGCTGCATTTTGTAACTGGATGACACCACCTCCTGAATCCACCGATCCGAGACGTGCAGTCTCCAGACGTGAGCAAATAGCAGAAGCCGTCCCCCCACCCAAATGGGTGAGGGCGCCTCCTTATGCCTGAGAGGACTAGTTCCCCAGGAGGGATTGGGTCGGCCGCAAGACCTACCTCGTCCCCAGGAATCTCTGCGGCCACCTTAAAAGAGAGAGCCTCTTCCTCCTCGAAAGGAGCGAATGGCAGACGAACCCCGAAAGGGCTTCACAGGCTCCCGTCGCTGAGGGAGTCTCCCATCCTTAGTTAGGAGGTCCAGACACTCCCTGAATAACCGAAGCACCAAGAAGGGGATACTAGTGAGTGATTTCTTGGCAGCAGTGTTGGCTGACCACTGCCGCAGCCAGATAGAGCGACGAAGCACAACCAGCAGAGCCGAAGCCCTGCTGCCAAGTTGGACGCTATCGTCCATAGCAGAGACTACAAATGCAATAAAGTCCATGCAGGCTAGAAGGTCCTTGTACTCCTCCGCCCACTTGCGAGATCTGGCAAGATCAACAAGACGTCTCACCTTCTTTCGGATGGCTAAGGAGACAATGGCCACAGACAGACAGGACAGACAGGACGAAGGCCAGCACCCACAAAGGTGAAAGCGTGACAAGCCAGCTGATCCATGCGCCGGTCGGCAGGGTCGCGCAAGGAAGCCGTATCGGGTGACGGCATAACCGTGGTATTGGATAGCCCCAGCACAGGGGCATCCACCTCAGGGGGACGGAACCAAAGGCGCACCAACTCCTAAGAGAAAGAATAACCGTCTGTCTAGACCCTTAGGCACCGACGGCAATTTATTAGGCCTTTCCCATTCCTTAAAAACCATTTTGGAAAAATGGCCCTGTTCCAGAAAGACAAGTCGCTGTCTCTCAGGCCGGAATAAATCCTCCTGCTTCTTTTTGGCCGCCTTCGGAGGTACAATGTGCAAGGTCTCACACAGAAGATAGCAACTTCTCTGTGTCATCAGGGAGCCACATATCCTCATCCGAGGAAGACCCAGGGTCGCTGTCATAGCCACCCGGTCGGTCCCCTGAGGAGTCAGAGTGGAACAACTCACCCTCCTCCATGGAGTCCCAACCACCAAACACCACATCATCATCAGCAAAAAGCGAATAATCCGCTCAATATGCTGCTTCTTACTCGTGGCCTTGCCGGCAGCCGAGCGAGATAACTGTTTCTCTAGGCTGGCCACTCAGAGTGCCAAATCCGTTTGAGACCCCCTGCTGGCTTCCCCCTCACTGGGAGCCAAATGCAGGTGTGGGGGTGTCGGCGAGGCTGAAGGTAAAAAAGGCCTGGGATCAGAAGTGCCCGCCCTATCCTCTTAGCGTAGGGGACACAAACCGCGCTGAGACCGCTCAGAGGGCATGTACCACATATGAGACAGAGCTTAACCCGTCCTGAGGGGGCCCCTAGCTCGCTATCCCCAGAAGTCTCCATTATGGTGGTTATAGCAAAAAAATTTGGGTCACAAGGCACTAACGGTCCAAAACCCAGACAATGCCCAATTTAATCCCTCTCGTTGATCCCTTTAAAATAGAGACTGCGGGGAGGGGGGGAGAGATGGTGGTTGGGAACCGGGAGGAACCACAATTCTGAGCAATAAGGGACCTGTCTGGAAGACACAAAAAAGGAAGACATGAGCATCCCACAGCACATGCAGGGAAGAGACAAGTAAAAACCAAGACTCACGCAGCCAATATCGAGGGATAACCTCCAGATGCGCCGGCAGGGGTTGCAGAGACCGGCGCGTTATACAGAGAGCACGCAGGCCGCAACGAGAATGGCGCCGAACGCCGTTACCAGCACCTCGAGGGGCGGCCGCGCAGCCCCCCTCCGCAGCGCGCGAACCCCAGGCGCCAGTGAAGCGAAAATGGTGCCCAGACACACATGCGGGAGAGGTAGCCAGAGGAGGCCCCTCCCCACTACGGAGCGCTTGCTCGCGCCCAAACAGCGAGGCAGGCGCCCGCACCGAGCGGCTGCCCCTTCGCTACCGCTGGGGGCCTCGGCCCCCCCTCACAGCGCCTGACAGGAGGAGGGGTGAGGAGAAGAACAGGAACGAAGGAGGTGAGTATAAGTAAAAACAGTAAATACACACACACATACCAATAAAGCTTGTGGGTGACATGAGGGAGTAAAAAGGGTCCCTAGGCGGTTCCTCCCCCCCCCCCATAGGCTCACCATTGCCTATGGCTGACTACCCTTCGGGAGAGGGTCTGCGGCCCAGAGCATAGCTCTGCCGAACGCCTGACCCTCGGAGTTCCCCTACCGTCACCTGATCCGTAGCCAAGGCTGGGCGGCAGGAAGAAGGTGGGAATAGGGATGCAGTGGCCGACAGGCTTGGGATGCCCCGCTTGCCTGCGATATCCAGAGAGAGTAATAGCACTATCTTCGCAGTGAGACTGGGAGACAGCTGCCTTATATGGCGATTTTCATCTTGCAGTCACTGGGCCACCTTGTGGCGGATTACCCACATGTCAGAAATGGAGCGACCTGAACAGGACACTGGGAAAACATGCCCTCAGCTTTGTATTCTTGGAACTGACTAAAACTACTTTGTGGTTTTAGCATTGAATAACTTCATGTTATATAGGGGAAGAAGTGCCACATCCATGTCTTTTAGCTCTCTGCTTACAAGGTCACCAAAGTGGGTTCGCAGCCAGCATAAAGAACATTGCAAAATTACATATGAACACTCAGACTGAAAATATACCCTGGATTTGGGCCCTAATAGGAAATCATGTCTGTTTCTTAAACATAATTACAGAGCTGGTCAGTCTGTACAGGAAAAGCGTGTGGCATTAATTCAGTATGCGGCCATTTCAGTTCACTTGTCCCTCTGCCAAATGCTTCTAAAGTTCAATATTCAGGCAGCTGATCATTGATATTGATTGAATTAATCAAAAGAAAAGCAGATGGGGCCCCCCATGCATCCAGTCTTCAGAGACCACAAGTGCTGATCAAATAAATAGACAATTATTGGGAGTTTATTTATTGTGCATGACTTGTTTTAACTCCGCATGCATTGTCTACATTGGATGAGCAATCCATCATAGTATTAAACTCCTAGGATAGCCACACAGCCTAAAACCTCGTTGTGGAACTTTACCAAACTCTATGCAGTATGGCATATCCTGAATAAAAAAATGGATTGTTCAGAAAGGTTCTCAAACTACATTTTTATAAAGACTCGTTATAACAAGCTTACCACGATTGGCCATTTGTAGCAGGCCAAAATAGCAAACACCCTGCTCCCACATCACTCTATCAACGGTCTGTATGTCAACCAAAGCACAGAGGATCATGGCTGACTTGTCATCACCTAATAACTGCAGCGGTTTTAGCCCCAATTAAGTGGCACAGGAGGAGCAGAAACCGAGAATACAGTATCGAGCTCTTGGAATATAATGGAGAGGATGAGCAACTGAGCAAGCCAAGGCCCTGATACTCATCTATATCTGAGTTCCCTGCAGGGTGGTTCACACATGACCATCGTGAGCCAAAGAGTTTCCATGGGGGGCCTGCACAGTGCTGTGTGCATGCCTGGCAAACCCAACTGGTTGCTGGAGGTCATGAGAAAGAGTGAATGCAGAAAAAGTTGAGTAGTGGCTGGGCTCCCAGCATCAGTATGCAGAGCAAAGCATCACTTATGAAGATGTCACTTTATACTTCAGGGACCCTACAGTTTTATATGACTTAGGAGGGATTAAGTTGTGGGGTGGCTGGTACGGCATTTCACAGGGACCTGGAATCTGGGTGGGTCCTGCTGTCCAATTAGCCCAATCCAGCACTCCAGCTTATAAAGAGGCCAACAATCCCAGGGAGGATGCTGCATAGGCTGATGAGGTGCAGGAGGCACCTGCAGCCTGGCTATGGAGAGCACTGCATTTAGCAGTGTGAAGACTATGAAACTAGAGGACTGGAGCACCCAAAAACACTGCAAATCTACAGGAAGCAGCTACAGCAAGGAGCTCTGTGAAAGAAAAATAAGTGGCTGTTCCAGGTTTAAGCTTCGTGCTGGGGTTGAGACGCCAGTAATCCTAAGAGGTCAAACTTATAACTGAACATGCTGTGCTGTCTTTGATTAACCTGACTATGATTGATTCTGAAGAAAGACAGACTGAGTTGTTGAATAAAGAATTCAACTTCCCCCTGATGTCTTACCTGTGTTTGGTGCTCAGAAAATCTGACGTTATTGCTATATATATATATATATACACACACACAGGGCTGGCCTTAGGATCACTGTCACCAGGTGCAAGATTTCAGGATGGCGCACCCCCCAGGCAACAGAGGAAACACGGAAAAGAGGAGAGATTGGGCAAGAAAAACAAAGGGAATGCAGAAAAGGAAAGACTGAAGGTGGAAAAGAGATAATTAAGAGGAAATGTGCAAGGAAACAAGAATTTAATATGAATAGAAGATGAAAAGAGAGAGGATGAAAGGAATGTGGAAATAAGAGAGTGAAGGAGAAATAGTGAGAAAGTAAGAGAATTTAATAGGGCTAGAAAAAGAGGGGGAAGAATAAGGAATGTAGAAAAAGACAGGAATAAAAAAAGAGAGCGAGAGAAAGAAAGATACAGAGAAAGAAATAAGGATAGAGAGAATGATAGAGAAAAAAGAAAAAAGGGAGAGAGCGACAGAAAGAAGGAAAGAGAGAGTGAAACTGGAAATAAAGAAAGACAGAGAAAGACAAAGAGAAATAAAGAAAGAAAAAAATGGAAATGATTAAAGACAGAAAGAAAGACAAATAGAAAGTGAGAATGATAGAGAGCAAAAAAAAAATCTAGAGAAAGAAAGAAAGTTAGGAACAGAGAGTGAGAGAAACTGCAAAGCAAGATCGAGGGAAGGAAAAAAAGGAGGAAGATGAGGGGAAGCTGAAAAGAGAGGCAAACGGTAGATAGGTGACAATAGAAAGATGGAGGGAATGTGTATATAAATCCTAAATAAACAGGGGTATGGAAAGAGAGGAAAATTAAGGGATCATGAAATATAAGAGGAAGACGTAGAAAGGGAAATTCAAGGAAAAACGTAGAAGAGAATTATATGCGCAAAAAAGAAAGTAGAGAAAAAAAAAAAAAAAAAAAAAAAAAAAAAGGAGGCCCAGCTGAGAACTACTGGCGTCCCCTCACAGAGAGGTTGGGATGCTGCCATATATTCAGTAGCCTTTGAAACTATGTTTTAGTTTTTGTATGTTATAAACAAGTTATATAATTTGCAGTTAGGGCTGGATTGGGTTTGGGCCTGAAGTTGATATCAAGTACCATTTTCTAATAATCTCTAGTACCATCTGCCTGGCACGTATGGGTTGCCAATCACCTAAACTGTAGTCAAAAATGTAAAATACATGCAACTTCCAAAAATGCACATACACACAGACGTTTTATAAATCAGGCTTGGGTTAAGTTATACGGTCGCAGATCAGTTTGGGGTAGAGAACAGTCTGCAGCCTTGCCACATTTCATCTGCATACCACCAGTGATACACATACCACTGGTTGGAGAACTCGGTGTTAGCAGCAGTTTCCAATAGCAGGGTATAAGCATTAGTCATCTATTTGATAAAGGAAGGGCAGTTTTGCCTTTTTCAATATTGTATTGTAATCTCTGTTTTGATATATCCTGTACATGTGATCAAACCAAATAAAACATAACCTAGTCTTATAGCATTCCTTGTAGAAAAGCATGTACTTGGCTTCAATACCTGGTATTGCCTTCAGAAAAAAAGGGGGAGTCGCTAATGGGGAAGTTCTTTATTAGAGCTTAAAGTACCAGTCTAGTCTAACTAACTCTTATTGCTCATGGGAGCAGCCATGATGGAATTACTGCATAATGCCACATCATTCTCTTCTATTTTGATGTATGAGACAAAGCACTACCCCCTCCCTTCGTCTCTCAATAGAAAAGAATGATGCAGCATTATGCATGCAGAATGGTGCGGCATTATTCATGGGAGCAGCATAATTTCATCATGGCTGCTCCTATGAACTATAAGAGTTAGTTATACTGGAGTGGCACGGTTATCCACATATTAAAATAGAGGGGTAATTACATTCTGCTAAAGGTTTCTTCCAAGTAGTGCTTAAACGAGTCTTTACACATTGACGACCATACCGTCCTAAACTACTTATCTCTGTTATGAAGTGCAACACTAATGAAGCTCTTCCATTTCCATAACTTGATATTTTTCCACCTGCCCCTATTGTATTACTTTTATGAACATGTATAAAGTTACCAAATAGTGTGGTGTTTCAGACTTAGGAGAACTTCCTAGCAGTTTGTAACTCTGTAAACACTTCTTGCTCATCTCTATTAAGCTAAATGGGGCCCTTTCAGATGTATACATTGGCCATACACCGTACAGTCTGATCGTACAATCTTCCTAGGGCTCTTATACTAAAGGTTTTTGAAAAGTGTGTGGCCAGCATAACCCTATCAACAGCTAACATTTATTTATGCTACAGACATTATATATTATAAAAAATGGGTAGTTACAATGGCAGCAGTTTGTGAGAAACCATTGAAGACCTGAAACATCTCTATTTCCCAGAATAATCTGTATATTGCTCATGTTTCATGTGTTTATATTAAAGTCCAAGAGGAATTAGAAGCGAGCTATAATAGCCACATTCTGTATATATTATGCAGCAGAAGGGGGGCTCGCGCTCCCTTGAGGCGCCCACCTCAAAGCATCTCCCAGGAATCTTGTTTTGACATTCAAGCATTAAGGGTCTGAATGTGATAGCCCCAAAGCCAGAGTCCCTTTGATCAGTCGGCACATAACTGCGCAGATGGACAGACTGTATATATTAGTCACAAAATTAATTTTATTACAGCATGGGACACCACTTCTCTTATACCCTCCAAAGGCAGCTTAGATTCCCATGTTATGTAATAACTTTAATATAGCCATGGAGCAGAAAGAATGAGAGGAGAGTGACTGCCTAACCCCAGGGTGATGCTGATAAATAGACATAGCATGTGACCTGTGGAGTTTGACATCATTGTTTCTGAAGATAAAATAACATGAAGATCCCTTAGTTTTGTGGAGAAGCACTCCATTAGTTGGACATTGCATGAAAAAGATTAGACTGTTGCTTGGCAAAACATAAGCTGACCATCCTTATACTGTACTCAACAGCTGCATGTTTCAGAAGATCACCTAAAAAACACCTATAAGAATACTTAAATTAGACCTCCAAAGCAGTATACAAATGGGGGACCTCTAGCAATATATACATATGAGGAACTTCCAGCATTATGTATAGATATCGTAAAGGAAGTAAAGTGGATGTCCAGTCTACCGAGGCAGGCTGGGGGGGGGGGGGGGGGGGGGTGAGGTAAGGAGTCTTTTGTTGTAACACACTCTGGGTTCCAGTTTTATAGGTAGACTGGACTTCTGCTTTAAAGCATTCCTAAACCCAAAAATGCCAGTAGACCTCAGGGCTTCTGCAACATCCCCCCCCCCAAAGGGCATCTCAAATGAGTATAACCTGCCATAAAAAACTATTCATGGTACAGGGCTGGTATAAAAATTTATGATGATACAACTGCATCCACCCCTGGCTTGCAGGGAGATCACTAGAGTGAATAGCACTCCTGAGTCACTGAATGGCAAGGCAGTAAACAAAAACTGAGGAGCCTTTGCTAAACAGGAATTCTTCTCTTCTATTATATCTGCAGAGACCTGAAATTCTAAACAATTTTTTCAAGCCTTCGGCTCTCTGCTTTGCTCGCAACCTTCTTCTCCCACCTTCCAAATAACAGCAGAGCAATTTGCTTCATTCTTTAAGGGTAAAATTGATCTGAGCTGGCCTACTTCTCTTACTCATTCACTCTGAAACTGAACCAAAACTGTCCTCTCTTATCCCTCAAGGCCCACCTTACTACTTGCTCCCTCGATCAGATTTCATCCTACCTCAGCCCTCATCCCTCACTCTTGTCCTTACATGTCTATTTCTCTTTCAACAGGCACCTACCATTCACTATTCAAACATGCAGTCATCACTCCCCAAAAAAACCTGAACCGCCATGTCCTTGCTAATTACTACCCTGTCTTATTAATCCATTTCTAATCCAAAACAGCATGTTCTACTCAGAAATGGTTTGTTTTATCCCTACTAAAACTTGATCCCCTACAATCTGGATTCAGTCCTAATCAGCCCAATGAAATTTCCCTCACTAAAGTCACTAATAGTCTACTAACCGCCAAATCTAAGAGCCTACTTAGCATTCTAGGATCTTGCACTTTCCTGGCTTTGATTTTACCTCACAGATTGACTATGTCATTCAGCAAACAGCTCCTGATTGTTGTCAATGGGGAGTGAGAGCAGCCGCATCTCCTGCATCTTCGGGACATGCGGGCCATTCAGGCTGGGGCAGGAGTGCACATGATGCTTGGGATGCGGCTGCTCTCACTCCTCAGTAAGACCTATTTGTTTGCCGCAAATGGCTCTCAAGAGCCAGCATAAGCACAGTTGGACCCAGGAAAAGTGCGTTACTACTGGCGTACTGGGGAGTTTCAAACAGCACGGCCTCCCAATTCGGAATGCTCCCAGGGAATGGAACAGAACCTGGGAAAGTCAAATTCTCAGGTTTTGTACTGCTTTAAGTACACATATTATTTATTGTATATTTATATTAAAAAGTTGTGAGGCTTTTCATTTTCCCTGTGTTCCCTCTCTTTTTCCCTTTTAACTGTTTGAAATTTGGGGAGTCGTCATATACCACAAAAAAGAAAATATGGCCAATATGAATGCCAAATTTTCTGCTGATACACCAATGGTTCTCAAGTGCCCCCTTGCAAGCAGTTACAACAAAGTACCCCATAGGAGGAGATTCATTACTAATGTAACCAAAATAGGAAGGCCATGGCGCTTGTAGCACTTTTTTTAAGCAAGAAAATACAATTCTGTGAGTACTCACCTGTAGGATTGTTTTTGTAGTATACAGCACGTCCTGTTTCACTTATTCCTTACGTCTGGGTTATCCGCCACAAGGTGGCGCAGTGGACTGCAGAAAGACTTGTAGCATCTCCCGGCCCTATAAAAAGACAGGAACCTCCCACAAATTCCCAGTGTTACAAAGCAGTTAGACAAGAAGCCGGGAGAACAATAATGAAAGAAATCCCAAAATGAACATTTGAACAAATCACCATAGAGAGGTGACGAAGAATAATAATAACAAGGGAGGGATGAAACAGGACGTGCTGTATACTACAAAAACAATTCTACAGGTGAGTACAGAATTGTATTTTTCCAAGTATACAGCATGTCGTGTTTCACTTATTCCTTACGCCTGGGACGTCCAAGAGCAGTGTCCGTAAGGTAGGGTGGGATCCCCAAAAAGCAACGGCGGGCAGTTCAAGCCACTGCCGCCTGAAGAACCTTGCGGCCAAAAGCAGAATCAGCTGAGGCCCTAACATCAACCTTGTAAAACTTGGAAAAAGTATGACCAGAAGACCAAGTTGCAGCCTTACAAACTTGTTCAACAGAAACTTGGTGCAGAAAGGCCCAAGACGCACCAATAGCATGAGTGGAATGAGCAGTAAGACGGAAGGGAGGATCCTTCCCCTTAGCAGAATAGGCCTACACCACCACCTGACGGATCCACTTGCTGATAGTGGATTTAGCCGGAGGCAAACCCTTCCTAGACCCAGAAGTGAGAACAAATAGAGCACCAGACTTCCTAAAAGTCTCAGTAGCAACCAAAGAGAACTTCAGAGCCCTGACCACACTCAGAGAATACAGAGTCCGCTCCTTGGAATTAGCAGGATTAGGACACAATGAAGGCAAGACAATGTCCTGATTGAGATGAAAGGTAGACACAACCTTAGGCAGGAAATCTGGCTTAAGCCGAAACACCACCTTATCTTGATGCCGCTCAAAATAAGGAGGTTTGAAGGAAAGCGCTGGTAGCTCAGAAACTCACCTTACAGAAGTGATAGCCAACAAAAAGGCTACCTTAAGAATCAAAATGGGCAAGGCAGCCTTACGGATAGGCTCAAAGGGAGGCCCTTGCATAGCAGACAACACCAGATTCAGATCCCAGACTGGTAGCAAAGGCTTACGGGGTGGACGCACATGAGAAACACCCTGGAACAAACTTTTAACCAGCCGGTGATTGGCAAAAAATCTTTGGAAAAAATTTGCCAAAGCTGAAACATGGCCTTTGAGGGTACTGATTTGAAGGCCCAAATCCAAACCATGTTACAAGAATTCCAGAATTCTTGGAAAAGAAAACACCCTACAGGAAAGAGACTTGGACTCACACCAGGCAATGTAAGCATGCCAGACCCTGTAATAGATAAAAGACGAAGACTTCTTCCTAGTCCTAATCATGGTATCAACAACAGAAGCAAGTAACCCGTTTTCCATCAAGATGGAGGTTTCAGCAGCCAAGCCGTTAAAGCCAGCGTTTGTAAATTGGGGTGGCGTAGTTCCCCCTGAGTGAGGAGATCTGGATCCTTGGGCAAGACGTACCGGTCTATTGCCAACTGCACGACGTCTGCGAACCAAACCCTTCTTGGCCAACAAGGTGCCACCAGAATGGCAGGTACCTGCTCCTGGACTATCTTGCGCATGACCCTGCCCAGGAGAGGAAACAGAGGGAACACATAGAGAAGCCAAAACTTCTTCCAAGGAATAGCCAATGCAACCGATGCAACCGTGGCGAAGGCCAGAGGAACCTGAGACAGAGACAAATCTGGGAAGTTTGTGACGGACGAAATGCAAACAGGTTCACGTCCGGCTGCCCCCAGCGATGACACAGGGAGAGAACACCCGGTTGTTGAGGGACCATTCCCCGATACAAGATGTCCCCCTGCTCAGGGAGTCCGCCTCCTGGTTCTCCACCCCCGGGAATGTAGACCACTGAGATGCCGGGAACATGCTGTTCCGCCCAAGACAGGATCAGGGACACTTCCTTGAAGGCTCGCTTGCTCCGAGTTCCTCCCTGATGAATGATGTAGGCAACCGCCGTCTGGTTGACTGAGCGGATCTGAACAGCCCAACCACGAAGGTGAGTGGTCAGGCGAGAAAGAACCAATCTGATCGCCCTCAGTTCCAGGACTTTGATGGAAGCATGGGCCTCTTGTGGGCTCCACCGACCCTGGAACCTCAGGGACTTCCAGAAGCCTCCCTAACCGGTCAGACCGGCATCTGTGGTGACCTTCTCCCAGCACAGGGGCAGGAAGGTCCTGCCCACTAGAAGGTTCCTTGAGTCCAGCCACGACGGGAGGGACCGTCTGGCCAGAGGGGACAGAGCAAACTCTTGATCCAAGGACAGAGGATCCCGATCCCAAACTGTCTCGTGAAACTGAACAAAGGGGACTGCCTCGAAGCAGGGCACCATCAGGCCCATCAACTGCATCCCCTGACAGATGGAGGGATGAGGACATGATAGCAGAGCCCGAGCCTGCATCTGAAGATCCTCCACCCTCTGCTGAGGAAGGAACACCCCGACCTGAGAGGTATCCAGAGTCATGCCCAGAAAGGACCTCACCAAGGACGGGGACAGAGAAGACTTGTTGAATACCCAGCCGAAGGACTCCAGAGTGGAGGTCACCATCTGAGTGTCCTGCTCGGCCCGAGGAAAGGAATGGGCCACAATCAAGATGTCGTCCAGGTAAGGAATGATGCGGATGCCCTGGATCCGTAGCAGAGCCATCACTCCCGCCAGTATCTTGCCGAACACCCGAGGTGATACCGAAGGGCAGAGCTGCAGATTGGTAATGCTGATCCTCCAGCGCGAACCTTAGAAATCTCTGATGACCTGGAAAGATAGGCACATGAAGATAAGCATCCTTGATGCCCACAGTGGTCATGAAGTCGCCCGGGCGAAGGGTACTGACAGCAGAGCACAGCGTCTCCATGCGAAAATGCTTGAATCTGACAATTTGTTAAGTCCCTTCAGATCTTGTAACTGGAGGACAATACCTCCTGTATCCACCGGTCTGAGACATGAAGCCTCCATGAGCAAAGAGCCGAAACCGTCCCCCCACCCAGATGGGTGAGGGCGCCCCTTCATGCCTGAGGGGGCTTGTGAGAGGGTTTGGGCTTGGTATCCTGGAAAGCCCGGGATGACCATGGCCCCAAGAATCTCTGCGGCCACTAGAGAAGAGGAAACCACCACCTCCTCTGGGAGCCGAAAGGAAGGGAGGAAGATAGAGGACCCCCGAAATGGCCTCTAAATCAGAACAAAGTAAGAGAGTACTATAGTTCCCCCCCCCTCGCTACCAGCTGTAGCACCATCAAGGAGACACTTGAGCAGCCTCTTGAGGGCAATAGCAGTAATGGCAGCGGCAC
This sequence comes from Gastrophryne carolinensis, assembly GCA_027917425.1. Taxonomy (NCBI): domain Eukaryota; kingdom Metazoa; phylum Chordata; class Amphibia; order Anura; family Microhylidae; genus Gastrophryne; species Gastrophryne carolinensis. The sequence continues at coordinate 442,551,717 of CM051234.1, forward strand.
AGGTCAGACGCAATCCAGCCCCCACACAGGTAAAAGCATGGCAGGCCAATTGATCCATGCGCCGGTCCTCACCATCCCTCAGAGAGATAGTGTCAGGGAAAGGCATGACTGAAGTATTGGACAAGCCTTCTTAAAAAGATCAGCAGGAAAGGGATACCTTTTATCCAACCCTTGGGCACAGCAGGCAGCCTGCTAGGACGTTCCCATTCTTTAAGTACCAAAATGGTAAAATGTTCCTGCTCAGGGAACTCTGGATGCGGTTTACCAGGGCGAAAGAGCTCCCCATGCTTTCTCTTAGCCACCTCAGGGGCAGCAATGTGCAATATATCAAAAATATGTGACAGCAGATTATCACTGTCCTCAGGGTACCATGAATCCTCCCTGGACACCGACCCAGGGTCACTATCGCAACCCTCCTGCTGGTTCCCAGAGGAGTCAGAATCCTGGGAAAGTCCCCCCATCTCAAGGGGGTGACAGCCACCAAACTCATCAATCCCCACATACACCTTAGCAAGGGGGGAGGGCCTGGGATCCAGGTGCCGCTTCTTGCCAGAGGCCTTCCTAGGAACAGGCCTGGCAAGCTGCCTCTCAATGTTAGCCACCCACAGAGCAAAATCAGAATGAGACTCCCAGCTAACAGTGCCCTCACAGGGGCCTAATTGCAGGAGCGGGGGAGTAGGAGAAGCAGAGGGAGGCGCAGAGCAGGGAAGCGAAGCAGGCAAACCAGCTTGTAGCACAATGACACTGTCAGCACACGGTATTCGCACACCGTGACACTGTTAATCACAGGGGATACCCACACATGGAACATAGCCGGGCTTGCCCCACAGGGCCCCCAAGCACGCTATCCCCTGAAGCCTCCATATGGTGATTAACACAGGCGCAATAGACCAGTAGTGGGTAAAGGCTTAAGACAGAAGCCACCCGGAATGCCCTCCCACGGGATGCCCCCAGAAGTCTATTTTGTGAAGGGGGAGTGAGGGGGAGAAAGGAGTAAGCTGGGAGAACCACAACCCAATGGTATCCCGCCTGAAAGACATAAGTAAAAATACACATGAGCATCCCGCAGCACATGAAAATCCCAGGGTCAATAAACCCCCCCCCCCCCCCCCCCCATGGGGACTCACGGACCAAAGACACTGCGGGGTCACTCAGGCACACGCTAGGTAAAGCGATACACCAGGGAAAGCAGCGCTGCAGCCGGGAATGAAGAAAACCAGACACGCAGGTTGTATAAAATGGCGCTGGCTGAGGTACCTCGAGGGGCGGGCCGCAGGGGAACAGCGCGATCCACAGCATCACCAGGCCCCACCCCCCCCCGAGGAGCGCGAAAACAGCACTCACGTGACCCGGCCGGGGCCATGACAAAGCAAAATTACCTCAGGTTATAGCGCCCACAGCCACGAAGCTTAGTACAAAGCTGCGCGGTGGCTAAAAACACCAAAAAACACACCAAAATCGCCAAATTACCTCAGAAAACATTACACGTGACCTGGCCGGCGCCATGACAAAGCAAAATTACCTCAGGTTATAGCGCCCACAGCCACGGAGCGTAGTACAAAGCTGGGCGGCAGCTAAAAACACCAAAAAACACACCAAAATCGCCAAATTACCTCAGAAAACACCACCACTGCCACCCCCCCCCCCCCCAAACGGAGTCAGAGAGGGGGGAGAAGAGAGGGAGACGAGGGAAGGCAGCGGCGAGTATCCATGGCCAGGGAGGGGAGGGGGGAGCCCCAAAAGCAAAAGAAGAGGACATAGTCTCCAAATAACTCAGAACTCATAACTCAACCCCCTCAGAAGGCAGTGCATGAACACCGCATCCCAATCAGGCTCACCAGAAAGCCTATGGCCGGCTCCCCTTTGTAGTACAGGTTCTGCGGCTTGGAGCTGCGCTCCTGGAGCACTTGACCCTAGTGCTCTTCTACCTTCACCCGATCTGTCAGCCGAGGCTGGGAGGCACTGGGAGTCCAGAATCGGATGGAAATAGACTTGCAGGGCTGCAGGCTTGGTTACCTCGCTCACCTGCGCAAGAGAGAGAAAGAGAGACATCTTCTATCTTTGCAGTCCGACTGCAGAAGGAAAACTGGGAATTTGTGGGAGGTTCTTGGCTTTTTATAGGGTCGGGAGATGCCACAAGGCTTTCTGCAGTCCACTGCGCCACCTTGTGGAGGATAACCCAGACGTAAGGAAGTGAAACAGGATGTGCTGTATACTTGGAAAAGAATGATGTTTTACTGTTGAAATAATATACCAGTCCTGTCAGACCCCCCTTGTTGGTGCATGCTTGAACATTGAAGAGTACCCCCTGGGTTTGTGTAGCGCAGGATGAGTAACAGTGCACTAGACTGCTGTCCACACAGGGATACTATTGGGTTAATTTACCTTATATTTCTTTTCCTTACTTTTTAAGTACATCATTGCATGACTCATATTATTTTGACATATTCATAATCTGTTACCATCAATCAAAAAACATGCAAAACTGCAAGGAATAGAAATACAGCATAAAGTCATCCTCAAAGCATCACAATTCAGTGGCTATTTTGGGGACAAAGAAAATCTAATTTGCTTTGTGCTCTATATGTACATACATTTATGCATGTGTACACCATTAACAGATCCTTTGACATAATTACATTACTAAATTGTTCACTCATTATTACACTCAACACCAGTGTGTTACAGCTGAGTGTGCCTGTGGTCTTCCCAAATGTTCAGATTTGAGGGTTCTCTAAATTGAAAATTAGAGAACACGTAGGACATATAATCATGCTCCTGCTGTAAATAAGTAGACATTATATGCGTCATATAATTGTGCCCTTAACATGTAATAAAAACAAGTATAAAGTAAATAATCCTGTTTGTATCCGGGGAGTAGTACAGTGTATCTGTACAAAAGTTGGCCTTGAGCCCGATAGGCCATATTTTTATTTTTGTCTACAAATATACCATGACCTGGATAACTGATAAACTCCATAGACAGATCTCAGTTCTTTTTGAGGTAATAAACTGTTTTGGAATTGAGAGAGCCAATCAGCTGACTAGTAAAAATATTTTTTGTCCCCGTTATTTACAGAATAGGTATTTTATTACTTGTTTAGCTGAAGCAATAGTAAGGTCAGAGATCACATTTGTCTGCATTTCCTGATTTAACATGACACTGTTGGGAAGTCTAATGCAGAATTTCCAAACTACAACTTAAACAAGTACTTCCAATCATTCTGGAATGAGTTATGGCACAGTTCAAATATACTGAAAAAAGGTAATATATCTGTAAGTCTCATAAAATGTACTTAGGATGACTGTTCCAATGTAAATGTAGAGATATGGCTGCCATTAGGTTGGGATCTGAAGTGTGTTTGGGAGATAGTGTATCCAGTATCAATTCCAGAAATGTGAATGTGGATTTTGAGGAGCCAGCCCTTCTAGAATAATAGAAAAGAAGCAGAGACAGATCATAAGTGCTTCTTAGTATTGCTCCTTATTATCAGAGAAAGATGAGCCTTGTACTAGGGTTTATCTATAAGCTGGTGACTCCTCTCCCCGCTCCTCAGGATAGATGACCCCGAGGTCAGCAAAATGAAAGTGAAAAGCAACAGGTCCCACTAAAAGGTCAAAAGGTGAAATACAAGTTAAACGTATTCAAACTCTAGTGCTAGTGAATAAACATGGTAAGGATAAGTCTCGAACATAAGTTAATGCATTAAAACAACTGCCTAGGAGATGGAAATATAACATTTTTAACTGCAAGCTGATATATACTTAGTGCTTTATAAGTGATGTAGCTGGGGCAAAGCAAGCTTCAATCTGCTTAGAAAATATACTTGAGATCTGCCAATCTCTGTGGATCCGATTGTTAAATGATCGGACCCCCAGCCAATGTTCCCTCTAAGCCGGAGCAGTTGCTGGGCGGAGTAGCGAGGGAGCTGGGCAATGCGCGATAAAAGGTGGGCAATGGAAAAAAACTGAGATAAATACACTGGAACAAACTACTACTAAAAAAAGCAAAGCACATTCAACAGAAAGATTCAGATCCAAGAAACAGAAGGTGTCCTGGGGTGTTTCACACAGCAGGGCATCCCGATTTTGGATGCCCCGTGGGGAGGGATTGGATTGGCCGATCCCGCTGGGTGTTGGTCCACTTTAAAGCGCATCTCCGGGCATGCTGGCGGCCGCATCTCACACTTCCCTCTAACAGGGAGTGCTCCCGCGCCGGCCATTCAGAATTTGCCCTGCTAGAGAGAAGCGCAAGATGCGGCCGCGGTCCGCGCATGCGCCGTTGGACCAGGAGTAGGGTAAGGTTTGTGGGCGTCCTGGGGGGTTTCACATAGCGGGCATCCCGATGTTGGATGCCCGCATGGAGGGATCAGATCGGCTTGGGAATCTTATAGCTTCCCGGGCGGATCAAGGAGGGTGTTGGTCCACTTTAAGCGGATTTCCTATTTTTCCCCATCTTTCCTACCTCTTTTCTGTATTATTTTCTCTTGGTTTTCATAGCACCAGTACCTATTTTCCTTTATTGTCACATTGATTTTCTCTACTTTACATTCCCTGCTCCTCTGTATTTTCCTCATCCCCCTTCTCTCTTTTTTTTCCACATTACCTACTTTTTTCTTTGTTCCACATTCCTTCCTCTCGCGCTCCCATTTTACCTTGTATACCTAATACCTAAAACTTACCTGCTCCTCAGACTGCTGCTCCTCCTCTCACACAAGATGAATGGCTGCTCCTTCTCTCACACGCTGCTCCTTCCCTCACACGAAAATGGCGGGCTGGCTCACTCCCTTAAATATGCCGGATGACGTGCTGATCGAGCCCCCCTTTTTCGTGTGAGAGAAGGAGCAGCGTGTGAGGGAAGGAGCAGCGTGTGAGAACGCCTTGCTGACCAATAGGGGGAAACCAGAGGCATGACGTCAGCGGAGGGGTGGGGTTTAAACACAGCCGCAACAACTGACAGCGGCAGCAGCTATGAGCGGCGGTGCCGGACTTGACTGGGCATTTTTTTTTTAACTTAGCTGACAGATATGCGCGGACGGCGCGTAGGGCTGCACGGAGGGGCAGCCGCGGGTGCACGGCCGCGCGCAGCTTAGAGGGAACACTGCCCCCAGCTAAAGCTAAGGCATGAATTCAGCAATAGAGAATAAAACACAGCTTTTGTTCCTTACCCTTTTTCTAGTAGCTGTTTCAAAGCCCTAATGGGCTGCAATATAGTCTGGGTTGTGAAGTCACTAGAATGTTGTTCTGCTAGGGATTCCTCCACCTCTTGCTCACCTAAACCATCAGCCCAGAATTACTGCCTAATGGAGCTTATACAAGCCAAAAGGCTAAAGAAACACAGTAAATAAGGGAATTTAAGGCTGAAGTTGGGCCAAAGCACCTCTCCCAAAATATATACATTGCGCAGTTGTGGCCTAGAGGTAAGGGAGTGGACTAGTGATCACAGGGTGCCAGCAGTCCTGGAACTTTTTCATGGCAACCCAGATTGAAGCCATAGTTGTAATGTGTGTAATTGTAGGAATGATAAGCCAAAATGAGTTGCTAAAATGAATGATAAAGTTGCCAAAATGAATAAAAGCCAAAATTAGTTGTCAAAAAAGTCAAAACCGTTGTAAATGGTGTGCAATCTGAACAAAGGCGAGTTACAAGTGGTGTGCCGCAAGGCTCTGTCCTGGGCCCCATTCTTTTTAATATATTTGTAAGTGACATAGGAGAAGGCTTGGTAGGAAAAGTTTGTCTGTTTGCTGATGATACAAAGGTTAGTAATAGGGTGGATATTCCTGGAGGTGTCTGCAACATGGAAAATGATTTAGCTTTACTGGATAGATGGTCAAAACTGTGGAAACTAGAGTTTAATGTCTCTAAATGTAAAATCATGCACTTGGGTAGACGGAATCCCTGCTCTGAGTACCGTATGGGCAGTACTGTGTTAGCCAGGACCTCGGAGGAGAGAGATTTAGGGGTACTGATTACTGCTGCAAGATGAGTGGACAGTGTAGCCAGGCAGTGGGAAAAGCAAGCAGGATGCTCGGCTGCATAGCTCAAGGCATCACCAGTAGGAAGAGGGAGGTTGTGATGCCGCTGGTTAGAGCCCTGGTAAGGCCACAGCTAGAATACTGTGTGCAGTTCTGGAGACCTTACCTGCAAAAAGACATTATTCAAATAGAACGTGTCCAAAGGCGGGCAACGAAAATGGTGGAAGGACTTAAACTTAAAACTTATCAGGAGAGACTTAAGGAACTTAATTTGTACAGTCTGGAGGAAAGAAGGGAGAGGGGGGACATGATTGAGACCTTTAAATATGTGAAAAGATTGAATAAGGTTCAGGAGGGAAGTGTTTTTAAGAAGAAACTTAATGATAGAACAAGGGGGCACAACCTGAAGCTAGTCGGGGGGAAGATCAGGAGCAATGTTAGAAAATATTATTTCACAGAAAGAGTAGTAGATGCTTAGAACAAACTTCCAGCAGAGGTAGTTGAATGGGATAAGCACACATCTATCCTAAGATAAAGAGTACATACAGTATACACATAAGGGCAGACTAGATGGACCGTATGGTCTCCTTCTGCCGTCAACCTTCTATGTTTCTATGTTTCCTCGTGTTGGGGAGCAGGAGTTGTTTGAAATTGTGCCTGGGTGACGGGTACCGTACAGTCAAGCATTCACTTTAATCTGGGTCTCACAATCTAATATCCATTGCACAGATAAGGACAATTTAGTCAGGTACTAATTTACCTTATCAGTTTTATGGTTGTGGGAGAAAATAAGAGTGCCTGGGGAAACGTTACAAACTGCCTGCTGATCGCCTCCTAGACCAGATTTGAACCGAGGACCCTGTTGCTGCAGAGTACTGCTATGTAGCCACCAGGATGATAAGTTGAATTGAAAGTAACTTTTGAACTCATGAAGTTCATACACCCCATTCTGGCAGTAAATAGGATAATGATAATCTTGCTGGTGCGCAGTACATCTTCCTTTGAAGACAAAGCAAGGGGAAAATACATCGAGATGGCCAGTTGATAAGGATGATGTGCAGTGACTAAGAAGATCCTAGAAGTAGCGGTCATATCACCTACACTCAGGCTTTAATGAGAATACATTTTAGGTCCAAACACTATGAGCTGAGCTGCCCTCTCTTCTGACCACCTGCTGGGATTCATATTGTAATCCAGTCACCTTCTGTTAGTGGTCCCGAGCTGACAGGGCGAGAGATTTCCTAATTAGGGGAGGCAGCGGCTCCAGGCCTGGGCAGCAGCATTAGCGGCACAGAGGCAGTCTGTCTGTAGCTGTTGGCCTTAACCCTTGTGCTGTCCCCATACAGTCAGTCTATAGGCAATAGACTGATGAGCTGCACATAATCAATTAGGTTCTCTAAAGTACACCCTTCTTCAAGTGACTGGCTTGCTACAAGATAATTGCATATGTGCACAAGGCAATATATAAATAAAATAAAAGATCATTATGCTATAGGGGTTAGCACCAGAGAACAAAACTGAGGTAGGTGTAGGTCTCAGGTATTTTAAGTATTTATTATTATTGTTTATTTACTCGTCACCATCTTCCATGGTGCTGAAATCACTGATAGGGGAAAACAAATAATGTATTTATAATACCCAGGGTATAACGAGTCACATGTGACTCCGCACACTACACACTGTACTGCTGCATAATAATCAAAAACTAGTTTTAAAATGAGTTTAGGTGTTGTAATGTATTCTTTACTGACACTGACTTTAATAAATGTTCTGTATTTTCAATATCCCACTGGCTGCTAGTATTATTCCTGATAAAGTTGGAAGAATGCGTGGAAATGATTGTTGTCTACTTATTGCATCACTGTACCCAGAAGCAAGCCCACAATCACTTACAGTTCCAGAGCTCCAATGCCGTGTTCTTAGCCCAAAGCCGCATCCCCAGCCTCTCTGTAGTTGGAGGGCTCCTGTTGCCAGCTATTCAGATAGGCTGGAGGTGGGAGCATGCCCTACAGCTGCAGGGAGACTGGGGATGTGGCCGCTCCTGCTCCTGTGGCGGCACTCAAATCTTGTATGCCACGTATTAGTATGTACACCCAGATTTGGGAAGCAGGGATACCACCAGAGACTCGAAAATGAAGCGTAGGATTGAGGATCGGCTGGCTGATTTCCTCTCCCTAGGGCATCCCAAATCGTCCCTGTGTGAAATAGTTAACATCTTAAACTTACCTTTCTGGTGATCCCATTGTACATTCATGGGCCGTGGCTGCATCCCTGGGATTGGTCTGGCTGATGTGCTTTTCTGAAAATGTATCCAGACTCAATTGAAAAATAAATACATTACCAAGAAACATTCTTTGTTAAATGTTAAATTTGTTAAATACGTTAAATAAAGATAAATGTATTAGGAGTGAGATTGCAGTGAAGATTGCATTACACACACATGTTTAAAGTGGACCAACACCCACTGCTGATCGGCCCGGGAATCTATAAGATTCCCGGGCCGATCAGCTCCCTGCCCGCTGGGCACCCTGATCGGGGGTGCCCCGCTGTGTGAAACCCCCCAGGAACCCCAGAAATCCTACCTTTTCCTCATCCAACGGTGCATGCGTGGGCCGCCGCCGCCTCTCGCGCTTCCCTCTAGCAGGGCGCGCACCCGCGCCGGCCGTTTGTGAATGGCCGGCGTGGGTGCGCTCCCTGTTAGAGGGAAGCGCGAGAGGCGGCGGCGGGCGCGTTCTTCTTGTCCGGTCCATATTCCAGCTTGTCCATCCACGCTGATTGGCGGAGCGCTCGCGCATGCGCCGTAGAAGCGGGGTGAGGTTGAGTTTTTTTGGACTTTCTGGGGGGTTTCACACAGCGGGGCACCCCCCATCGGGGGGTGCCCCGCTGTGTGAAACCCCCCAATTCTGTGAGTACTCACCTGTAGAATTGGTATTCAGTGACACAGCGGTGACACAGAGAGCGAAACACCCTGCTGCTGAGGGACCATTCTCCCAGACGAGAAGTCCCCCTCCAGATTTTCCGTCTGGTTGTCCGAGCGGATCTGAACAGCCCGACCCCGAAGGTGAGGGGTCAATTGGGAGAGAACCAACCTTACTGCCCTCAGTTCCAGAATGTTGATAGGAGTATGGGCCTCCTGGGGGCCCCACTGACCCTGGAATTTCAAGGACTTCCAGAAACCCCCCCAACCTGTCAGACTGGCATCTGTAGTTACAGTCTCCCAGCAAGGGGACAGAAAGGTTCTGCCCACCAAGAGGTTCCTTGAGTCCAGCCACCACGAGAGGGACCGTCTGGCCAGGGGAGACAGAGCAAACACCTGATCCAGGGACACAGGGTCCCGATCCCACACTGATAAGAGGTGCAGCTGCCGAGGTCTCATGTGAAACTGAGCATAGGGTACCGCCTCGAAGCAAGACACCATCAGGCCCACCAGTTGCATCCCCTGCCGGATGGAGGGATGAGGACAAGAAAGAAGAAACTGGGCCTGAGCTTGAAGACTCTCCACCTTCTGTTGGGGGAGAAAAACCTTGACCGGATATGTATCCAGAGTGAAAAGATTGGAATAGAAGCCTCTGCCCCTTTCCCTGAAAGGTACAGGGCAGATGACCCCCAACTTCAGAAGGTTTTGGACCGCAAGGCACAGGCCCTGAGCAGACCGGGGGGTTTTGAGCCTTCCGGGATCTGAGGAATCTTGGGGGTGCCCAGGCTGCAAACTATCTTGTAACCGGAGGAAACCACCTCCTGGATCCATCTGTCTGCTACACGTCGCCTCCAGACGTGAGCAAAGAGCCGAAGCCAACCCCCCACCCGGATGGGTGAGGGCGCCTCCTCATGCCTGAGGGGGCTTAGGGGAGGATTTGGGCTTGGGACCCCAGGAGAGGCCGGGGCGGCCACATCCTCTGCCCCTGCCCCAATAATCTCCACGTGCTCCAGCAAAGGAAGCTCCTCGGTCAGCCCTGGAAGCACGGAAGGAGGGGAGAGAGGCACCAGTCCCCCGAAAGGGCAGAGACGGCCTCCAACATTGAGGTAACCTGCCACCCCTGGCAAACAAGTCCAAGTGTTCACCAAAGAGGCGCAGCCCTTTAAAAGGAAAGGTGAGAGCCTTCTTAGCAGCGTTATCACTGACGCAGCCAGACAGAGCAGACGTCCTCCCACACCTTCTAATGGCATCATCCATAGCAGATAGAACATATGAAACAAATTCATAGCAAAGCAGGAGAGATCTATACTCCTCTCCTCCCGCAACATCAGAAGCCCCATCTAAGAGACTCTTAAGCAGCCCTTTAATAGCAATAGCTGTAATGGCAGAGGCACAAACCGGGCGCAGCGCAGTCCCCACACAGACAAAGGCATGACAAGCCAGCTGGTCCATGCGCCGGTCCTCACCATCCGGCAGGGTAGTAGTGTCAGGAGCATGCATGACAGAAGAATTTGACAACCCCAGAACGGGCGCGTCCACCTCGGGAGGACGTGACCAATGCTTAATCACATCAGCAGGAAAGGGATACCTCTTGTCCCAACACTTGGGCACCCCAGGTAGCTTGCTAGGCTGTTCCCATTCCTTGAGCACCAGGTTATTAAAGTGAGTCTGCTCAGGGAACTCCAAGCGTGGCTTCACTGTATGAAAAAGCTCACCCTGCTGCTGCGGAGCCACGGCAGGAGGGGAAATACAAAGCACTTCAAAAATGTGAGACAACAACCTATCAGTGTCATCTGAGGGCCATTGGTCTTCTCCAAAAGGAGACCCGGTATCACCATACACCCTAGGTTGTTCCTCAGATGATTCTGAATCAGAGAATAGTTCCCCCCTCCTCAAAGGGGACCATAACCCGAGATGTCAAAAAATTCCTCAGCCTCAACAGGGAAGAGGGAAACAGCGGGGGACAGATGCCGCTTCTTGGCAGAAGTCTTACGTGGGCCCGTCCCAGCAATATGATTTTCAATGCTGGCCACCCGTGCAGCCAAATCCGATTGAGAATCACCGCTAGTATGCCCCTCGCTGGGGGTCAAATACAAGCGTGGGGGGGTAGGTGAAGCCAGAGGGGGCGCCGTACCAGGGCCCGTAGCAGGCAACCCAGACTGCAGCGCAAGTACCTGCTGGGCGCAGATTACACATACCCTGACATCTTCACTTATAGGGGAAACCCCACACGCAACACACAGCCGGGCTTGTCCCGAAGGAACCCCAAGCACATTATCCCCAGAAGCCTCCATATGGTGAGTTTTACAAAAGTATGCACAATAATCAGAACAGGGACACAGCTAAACAGCCACTCTATTTGGGATGCCCCCCGAAACCCGCTAGGGGAAGTGGGAGATTGGCAATAGGCAGGGCCGAGAGAACCACAGTCAAGGGCCCCGCCTGCAAGACACAATAATGTACACCATAAGCATCCCTAGCCATACAATAATAACCAAAGATAAAAAACCCCGTAAGGGACTCACGGACCAAGCCGGCAAACGCCCAGATAAGCCGATCACCAACCGCGTCGCAGCACTGCAATGGAAGGGCCACAAAATGGCGCCAACAGCAGTACCTAGAGGGGCGGGTCGCGGGCGCATGACGCGGAACGCGTCAACTGCGGTACCTGCCCCCCCCGAAGAGCGCGAAAACAAGACCACGTGACATGCCGGCGCCATGACAGTTAAACAAAAAAAACACAGTAAAAGCGCCGACCACTGCAGAGCGCCGTACAACGGCCTCCACACACACCAAGCACAAGTGACAAAAAACACAGTAGTAAAAACACCAGAGTGTACTCCCCGGGCGTCCCCTGCCGATCACGAGAAATGCAATGAGGGGGTCCTGCACAACCAACAGCGTGAAAAGGGGGGGGGGAAGGAGGGATAAATATCCCAAGATAAAGGGGCTGGGGACATCCCAATGAGGCTCACCATAAAAAGCCTGTCGCCAACTACCCTTTGGTACAGGGTCTTGCGGCCCGGAGCAACGCTCCTTCAGCATCTGACCCTAGTGCTGTCCTACCTTCACCCGAACCCTCAGCCGTGGCTGGGAGGCAGTGGGTCCAGAACGGGTAGAAATAAGCCTGCAGGGCCCTAGGCAAAGCCCACTCCCTGAGCAGAAGAGAGCCATCTTCATCTTCGCAGTCCAGACTGCAGAAAGACTCTGGGAATTAGTGGGAGGTTCCTGGCTGTTTAAGGGGTCGGGAGTGGCCACAAGTCTTTTTCTGCAGTCCAGCGCCATCTTGTGGATGTATAACTCATGTGTAAGGAATATTCTGGAACAGGATATGCTGTATACTTGGAATAAAGATGTTAACTGTGCATGTGTGTATGAGGGTTATATGTGAGTGAAAAAGGTGGTTTAAAGATTCAAAAGGCGGATCTTAAGTACCCTATTGGCTGCCTTTGGGGAAGTGGGGAGTAGAAGCGGGAGAGTGCAGGTTGGGTGAATTATTCAGTGAATTTTCAGGATTTCTATGGCTTGTTAACAAGTTATGCTCTCATTGAGTGGCTGGAGCGCCAGCTTTCATTCAGCTTTCAATCCCTACCATGCTGGCCTGCAGCGTCTCTCACCGCTTTTTTCTGACTACGCTATTTGTTGGCAGTAATAGCTGGAGGCACAACAATGCACTTATTTTTTTTATTATGATATATGTAAAGCATACAGTGTGCTTACATTGCTGCTGCCACAGTCACTGTTTCTCCTCACTTTTTCTCTGCATCTACAATGCTTCAATACTTTTACAATTAAGGAAATTGGAGGGTCTACAGGTTTTTTTAAAAATGGATTGAAGTTTGGGACAGTGCAACCTGTAGCCCGAGACACTGGAACATCAATCGGACTTACCTTTAGTATAACTTTAAAATGATTGACCACCCATGGAAAAACAACAAAAGGGTATTTACATTTTGTCCCCCAACTCTGTCAGCAGCTCAACTGATTACTGGGTTACATCCTGCGCCACCCAGGGCCTAAACACAAATCAGTGGCGCTTCCATGTCCAACTTGCACCCCCTTTATATGACTTGCCAATTCATGTCATTTCTATTAAAGCTGTGTATAAATTAAGAAAAAAACATATATAAAATACATATATTTACAAATACGTTTTAACTATTTTTTCCCCTAATACTTCTTCTGCAGGCGTCCACGGTGTCCAAAAGGCTGCAGGGCCAGATCAAGCGTGGTGTGGCCTCTGGGCAAAACATCTAACTGTAGATTAATCACTACCCTTGTTGACCAGTGGTTGATTCCCCCAAAAAGGTAGAGGCCACAGGGTGGGAGCCCTGCTTCACACCCCCTTTAATCCGGTCCTGAATGTTAGTAATCAACAATAGCCAGCATGGAGTGTTAGTCTGTGATCTCATTTGTTCAATGACAACAGAAAATTTGTACTAAACGTACTGAGCAGGACAAAATATGGTGTTATCTTGCGCATGACACTCATTCAATCTCACTAATAATTTTTCTCTTGCTGTTAGATCACTACAGATAGGAAATTCTCTAAAATGGTGGTGCAGACACCAAAAAAGGTTTGCTAATTTGCTAAAAATACTCTCACTCTTTCCCAATGAGACATCACAATTTGGATGTTGACTTGTTGTTGGAACTTAACCCAAGATAAGGTTTGGCGTAAAATAATACAGATTTTACTATTTAGACTTGAAGTCACATTAATACATTAGGTATACATAAAGTCCAGACATCCTTAAACCGGACCTTCACCATGATTTAATGAAAAGCCCAAACTCTTAAAAAACAATTCCTCAGCATCTAAAATTAATATATTTTACATGTTTAGTCACTAATTTATTATACTTTCCCCCACTGTTCGGGAATTTAGGATACGGGCGCCGCCATCTTGACTCAGAAGCATCACACTTACTGAGGAGAGGAGAGTGGGATAAGGTACAGGGGGGCGGGTTATATCTGTGCTTTGCTCAGACAGAGCAGAGCTGGGGTCAGGGAAAGGTCAGCAGTCCCAGAATGCAGAGCAGCACAGTCACTTCCTGTTTGCAGGCACTTCCTGTTTGCAGGCTGCCTGCAAAAATGGCAGCTTCCATAAGCCGCCATCTTGGATGTTTAAAGGCTTATAAAATGCAGTAGATGCAGGTAGGATGATTTTTAATGTGAGCAATCTGTATGTACAGGGTGTGGGAAACATATAAGATAGACTCTTATTTAGAGTGAAGGTCCACTTTAACTCGTGCATAGATATGTTTGTGTTGTTTTCCAGTTTTATTGAATGCTATGTGTTCCAGAAAGCAAAAGATTCCCAAATTGTTTGCATAAAGTTGGAAGAATATAACTGACCAACTTGTTTTAGTAAGCTGAAGCATAATATTTCCCTGCAATGGAAATAGAACAACCTCTGAAAAAACAGTTACAGGCAACACAATCAAGCGGTAACGTTCTCCTGCCATTTGTCGAATCCAGACTCGTCTATCAGGCTGCCAGATAGAGAAGTGTGTTTTGTCTCCCCACAGATCAAATTTTTGCTTTTTCCACTGGTGGCATTATGTTTTACACCATTGCATCCGATGCCTGGCATTGTGCTTTACAGTGCCAGGCAGTGTGCTATATAACATTGCATCTAGTGCCTGCCACTGTGCTTTACACCACTGCATTCAGTGCCAAGCAGTGTGCTGTAAATCATTGTAACCAGTGCCTGCCATTGTGCTTTACACCACTGCATCCAGTGCCTGGCATTGTGCTTTACACCACTGCATCCAGTGCCTGGCATTGTGCTTTACACCACTGCATCCAGTGCCTGGCATTGTGCTTTACCCCACTGCATCCAGTGCCTGGCATTGTGCTTTACACCACTGCATCCAGTGCCTGGCATTGTGCTTTACACCACTGCATCCAGTGCCTGGCATTGTGCTTTACACCACTGCATCCAGTGCCTGGCATTGTGCTTTACACCACTGCATCCAGTGCCTGGCATTGTGCTTTACACCATTGCATCCAGTGCCTGGCATTGTGCTTTACACCACTGCATCCAGTGCCTGGCATTGTGCTTTACACCACTGCATCCAGTGCCTGGCATTGTGCTTTACACCACTACATCCAGTGCCTGGCATTGTGCTTTACACCACTGCATCCAGTGCCTGACATTGTGCTTTACACCATTGTAACCAGTGCCTGGCATTGTGCTTTACACCACTGCATCCAGTGCCTGGCATTGTGCTTTACACCATTGCATCCAGTGCCTGGCATTGTGCTTTACACCACTGCATCCAGTGCCTGGCATTGTGCTTTACACCATTGCATCCAGTGCCTGGCATTGTGCTTTACACCATTGCATCCAGTGCCTGGCATTGTGCTTTACACCACTGCATCCAGTGCCTGGCATTGTGCTTTACACCACTGCATCCAGTGCCTGACATTGTGCTTTACACCACTGCATCCAGTGCCTGACATTGTGCTTTACACCACTGCATCCAGTGCCTGGCATTGTGCTTTACACCACTGCATCCAGTGCCTGACATTGTGCTTTACACCATTGTAACCAGTGCCTGGCATTGTGCTTTACACCACTGCATCCAGTGCCTGGCAGTGTGCTTTACACCACTGCATCCAGTGCCTGGCAGTGTGCTTTACACCATTGCATCCAGTGCCTGGCATTGTGCTTTACACCATTGCATCCAGTGCCTGGCATTGTGCTTTACACCATTGCATCCAGTGCCTGGCATTGTGCTTTACACCACTGCATCCAGTGCCTGGCAGTGTGCTTTACACCACTACATCCAGTGCCTGCCATTGTGCTTTACACCATTGCATCCAGTTCCTGCCATTGTACTTTACACCACTACATCCAGTGCCTGCCATTGTGCTTTACACCATTGCATCCAGTTCCTGCCATTGTGCTTTACACCACTGCATCCAGTGCCTGGCATTGTGCTTTACACCATTGCATCCAGTTCCTGCCATTGTGCTATATAACATTGCATCCAGTGCCTGGAATTGTGCTTTACATCACTGTACCTGATGTTTGACATTGTGCTTTACACCACTGTATCCAGTGCCTGGCATTGTGCTTTACACCATTGCACCCAGTGCCTGGCATTGTGCTTTACACCATTGCACCCAGTGCCTGGCATTGTGCTTTACACCACTGCATCCAGTGCCTGGCATTGTGCTTTACACCATTGCATCCAGTTCCTGCCATTGTGCTTTACACCACTGCATCCAGTGCCTGGCATTGTGCTTTACACCATTGCATCCAGTTCCTGCCATTGTGCTTTACACCATTGCATCCAGTTCCTGCCATTGTGCTATATAACATTGCATCCAGTGCCTGGAATTGTGCTTTACATCACTGTACCTGATGTTTGACATTGTGCTTTACACCACTGTATCCAGTGCCTGGCATTGTGCTTTACACCATTGCACCCAGTGCCTGGCATTGTGCTTTACACCACTGCATCCAGTGCCTGGCATTGTGCTTTACACCATTGCATCCAGTTCCTGCCATTGTGCTTTACACCACTACATCCAGTGCCTGCCATTGTGCTTTACACCATTGCATCCAGTTCCTGCCATTGTGCTTTACACCACTGCATCCAGTGCCTGGCATTGTGCTTTACACCATTGCATCAAGTTCCTGCCATTGTGCTTTACACCATTGCATCCAGTTCCTGCCATTGTGCTATATAACATTGCACCCAGTGCCTGGCATTGTGCTTTACACCACTGCATCCAGTGCCTGGCATTGTGCTTTACACCATTGCATCCAGTACCTGGCATTGTGCTTTACACCACTGCATCCAGTGCCTGGCATTGTGCTTT
This sequence comes from Gastrophryne carolinensis, assembly GCA_027917425.1. Classification (NCBI taxonomy): domain Eukaryota; kingdom Metazoa; phylum Chordata; class Amphibia; order Anura; family Microhylidae; genus Gastrophryne; species Gastrophryne carolinensis. The sequence goes on from CM051234.1 coordinate 442,568,445, forward strand.
ACACCACTGCATCCAGTGCCTGGCATTGTGCTTTACACCATTGCATCCAGTGCCTGGCATTGTGCTTTACACCACTGCATCCAGTGCCTGGCATTGTGCTTTACACCATTGCATCCAGTGCCTGGCATTGTGCTTTACACCACTGCATCCAGTACCTGGCATTGTGCTTTACACCACTGTATCCAGTGCCTGGCATTGTGCTTTACACCATTGCATCCGGTGCTTGGCATTGTGCTTTACACCACTGCATCCAGTGCCTGGCATTGTGCTTTACACCATTGCATCCAGTACCTGGCATTGTGCTTTACACCACTGCATCCAGTGCCTGGCATTGTGCTTTACACCATTGCATCCAGTGCCTGGCATTGTGCTTTACACCACTGCATCCAGTACCTGGCATTGTGCTTTACACCACTGCATCCAGTGCCTGGCATTGTGCTTTACACCACTGCATCCAGTACCTGGCATTGTGCTTTACACCACTGTATCCAGTACCTGGCATTGTGCTTTACACCACTGCATCCAGTACCTGGCATTGTGCTTTATACCATTGTGACCAGTGCCTGGCATTGTGCTTTATACCATCACATCCACTGCCTGGCATTTTGCCTTACACTATTGCATCCAGTGCCTAGATCAGTGTTTTACACCATTGCATCCAGTGTCTGGCATTGTGCTTTACACCATCATATCCCGTGCCTGGCATTGTGCTTTACACCATCACATCCAGTGCCTGGAATTGTGCTTTACATCACTGCACCTGATGTTTGACATTGTGCTTTACACCAATGCATCCGGTGCTTGGCATTGTGCTTTACACCACTGCATCCAGTGCCTGGCATTGTGTTTACACCACTGCATCCTATGTCTGGCATTGTGCTTTACACCACTGCATCCAGTGCCTGGCATTGTGCTTTACACCATTGCATCCGGTGCTTGGCATTGTGCTTTACACCACTGCATCCAGTGCCTGGCAGTGTGCTTTACACCATTGCATCCAGTACCTGGCATTGTGCTTTACACCACTGCATCCAGTGCCTGGCATTGTGCTTTACACCACTGCATCCAGTGCCTGGCATTGTGCTTTACACCACTGTATCCAGTGCCTGACATTGTGCTTTACACCACTGCATCCAGTGCCTGGCATTGTGCTTTACACCATTGCATCCAGTGCCTGGCATTGTGCTTTACACCATTGCATCTGGTGCTTGGCATTGTGCTTTACACCACTGCATCCAGTGCCTGGCATTGTGCTTTACACCATTGCATCCAGTGCCTAGCATTGTGCTTTACACCATTGCATCCAGTGCCTGGCATTGTGCTTTACACCACTGCATCCAGTGCCTGGCATTGTGCTTTACACCACTGCATCCAGTGCCTGGCATTGTGCTTTACACCACTACATCCAGTGCCTGGCATTGTGCTTTACACCACTGTATCCAGTACCTGACATTGTGCTTTACACCACTGCATCCTGTGCCTGGCATTGTGCTTTACACCACTGCATCCAGTGCCTGGCATTGTGCTTTACACCATTGCATCCAGTGCCTGGCATTGTGCTTTACACCACTGCATCCAGTGCCTGGCATTGTGCTATACACCATTGCATCCAGTGCCTGGCATTGTGCTTTACACCATTGCATCCTGTGCCTGGCATTGTGCTTGGTGATGTAAGGCAGTAACTCTCCTCCATAAGCAGGTGCCTGTCCACAAACAGTTCAGCAGCAGCAGAATGCAAGGAAAACTTTTGGCACAGTTACAGTGGTATTTGGGATGCAGACGTTTGATCCACTTGAAACATTTCACTTTTTTTTTAATACAATGCAAGCACATTATAAAAGTACAGTATACATTTTAAATTCCTCTCTATCGCAGCTAAAAAATACCATTTTGTGAATACTCACCTGTAAAATGGGTATTATAAGTATGTCACACACCCCACTTCAAACATTAATAATTACACTAGGGTTAACGCACCGCTAGGTGGCAGCATTGCAGAGAACTCTCCAAAAACTTCAACAGGCCCCTCCCGGTCTATACATACCTGGTACCTCCCAGTATTAGAACAGCAGTAAGACAAGGTACCAGAACCAAACAATGTAACCCTCAACGTAAAGAACCAAACTTCACCAAATAGAGAGCCAGGATAGCGAAAAGGGCGGGCGAAGTGGGGTGTGTGACATACTTATAATACCCATTTTACAGGTGAGTATTCACAAAATGGTATTATTCTAAGTATGTCACACACCCCACTTCAAACATTAATAATTACACTAGGGACATCCAACAGCAGTGTCCAGAAAAGGGTGGGTATCCGAATCAGGCAATAACGCAGAAAAAACTCAGACCACTGCAGCCTGCAAAACCTTGCGGCCAAAAACAGCATCCGCTGAAGCCCGCACATCAACCTTATAGAACTTAGAAAAAGTATGAACAGAAGACCAAGTTGCAGCCTTACACACTTGTTCAACCGAAGCCTGGTGCTGAAAAGCCCAGGACGCACCAACCGCACGAGTAGAATGAGCAGTAACTCGGAAAGGAGGAGCCTTCCCCTTAGCCGAAAAGCACCAACAATGGTCTGACGAATCCATTTGCTAATGGATGACTTGGCCGGAGCCAAACCCTTCCTAGGCCCACAGGGCACAACGAAAAAGGCATCAGTCTTACGAAAAGAAGACGTAGCACGTAGATAGTACCTGACACAACGTACAACATCCAAGCAGTGCAAAGCACTCTCCTTGGCATTCTTAGGCTTAGGACACAAAGAAGGAAGAACAATGTCCTGGTTAAGATGAAACGCAGAGACCACTTTAGGGAGAAAATCTGACTTGTAACGAAAAACCACTTTGTCCTGATGATCCTCAAAATAAGGAGCCTGAATAGACAAAGCTGCCAGCTCTGAAACACGCCGAACCGAAGTGATGGCCACCAAAAAGGCAACCTTCTGAGTAAGAATGGACAAAGCGACATCCCGCAAAGGCTCAAAAGGAGGAGCCTTAAGAGCGGAAAGAACCAAATTCAAATCCCACACTGGGAGCAAAGGCTTCCTGGGAGGCCGCACATGCGAAACCCCCTGGAAAAAAGTCTTGACCAAGGAATGACTAGCAAAAGATTTCTGGAAAAAAATAGACAAAGCAGAAACCTGCCCCTTCAAGGTACTCAGCTGAAGACCGGAGTCCAGCCCCGACTGAAGAAACTCCAAAATCCTAGACACAGAAAAGACCCGGCAGGGCAAAGACCTAGCCTCACACCAATCAATATAAGATCTCCAATACCGGTAATAGATGGAAGAAGAAGATCTCTTCCTGGCACTAATAAGAGTCTGAATGACGGCATCCGAAAGACCCTCCTCTTTTAAGATGGAGGTTTCAGCAGCCAAGCTGTCAAAGCCAGCGTTTGTAAACTGGGGTAACATAGTTGACCCTGAGTGAGAAGATCTGGCCGAAGAGGCAGAACGAACTGATCTACGGCCAGACGAACGATGTCCGCAAACCACACCCGCCTTGGCCACCTTGGAGCCACGAGAATGGCGGGAACTCCCTCCAGAACCAACTTTCGCAGAACCCTGCCTAGCATGGGAATCGGAGGAAACAGATAAAGAAACCCCAGGTCCCTCCAGCTCAGGGTCATGGCATCCACCGCCAGAGGGTCCCGGGACAGGGACACAAAGGACGGAAGCTTGTGATTGTGACGAGAGGCAAACAGATCCACCTCCGGCGTCCCCCACCGGAGACAAAGTGACCGAAACACCTGGGGATGGAGAGACCACTCCCCCCGACGGGACGCACACCGGCTCAGAAAATCCGCCTCTATGTTTTCCACTCCCGGAATGTAAACTGCCGAGATGCAAGGGACATGAATCTCCGCCCAGACCAAAATCAGAGACACTTCCCTGTGGGCACCCAGACTGCGAGTCCCTCCTTGGTGATTGATGTAAGCAACCGCCGTCTGATTGTCTGAGCGAACCTGAACCGGCAGACCTTGTAAATGATGCGTCAAGTGAGACAGAACCAACCTGATGGCTCGCAATTCCAGAACATTGATGGGCAAGTGGGCCTCCTGAGGGTCCCACTGCCCCTGAAACCGAAGATCCTTCCAATAACCTCCCCAGCCTGACAAACTGGCATCCGTGGTGACAGTTTCCCAAAGTGGAGTCAGAAACGACCTGCCCTTCAGAAGGTTGTCCAAGACCAACCACCACAGAAGGGACTGCCGAACCCGAGGGGACAACCGGAAGGACCGATCCAACGACCCCGGACACCGGTTCCAAGACGCCAAAAGATGAAGTTGAAGAGTCCTCGTATGAAACTGAGCAAAGGGAACTGCCTCGAACGAGGCCACCAGCAACCCCACCAGTCTCATCCCCAGACGAATGGACGGATGAGGATGGGAGAGGAGCAGCTGGACCAATTCCTGAATCATCAGAACCTTGGCCTGAGGAAGAAACACTCTGTGCTGGCAGGAGTCCAACAACATCCCCAGAAAAGTCACCACCCTGGCCGGAACCAGCAAGGACTTGGGGTAATTGATCACCCAGCCGAACCTCTCCAACATAGACACCACCGTGCTGGTGTCCCCCTCTGCTTGACTGAAGGAAGGAGCCATGATGAGAAGATCGTCCAGGTAAGGCACAATGCGAATCCCCTGAGCTCTGAGCAGGGCCATCACCCCCGCCAACACCTTGGTGAACACTCTCAGAGCAGAGGTGAGACCGAATGGAAGAGCCACAAACTGAAAATGCCGATCCCCCACCACGAAACGGAGGAACAGCTGATGAGCAGGAAAGATCGGCACGTGCAGGTACGCATCCTTGATGTCTATGGACGTCATAAAGTCCCCCTGCCGAAGCGAACCGATCGCAGACCGCAGGGTTTCCATGCGAAACTTCCGAGGACGAATAAACCTGTTGAGAAACTTCAAATCCAGAATAGGACGGAAGGACCCGTCCTTTTTGGGGACCGTGAAGAGATTGGAGTAAAACCCGCGCCCCACCTCTGAAGGAGGAACCGGGCAAATGACAGCTAAATCTAGAAGATTCCTTACTGCCGCCAGGAGCCCCTGCACGGCCAAAGGATCCAAAGACACCCGAGACCTGAAGAACCTTGGAGGAGGACGGGACTCGAACTCCAACTTGTAACCGGCCGAAACCACCTCCCGGATCCATCTGTCCGGGACCTCCTGGTCCCACACCCGGGAGAAAAGTTGCAACCGTCCCCCCACCCGAACGAGTGAGGGCGCCCCCTCATTGCTGGGTGGGCTTGGTAGCCGGCTTGGGCTTGGCACCCCAGACACGAGTGGGGCGGCCACGGCCTCTGCCCCTATTCCAACTGGCGCCCCTGGGGGCCGAGGAGCCCGCACCTCTACCGGCGCCGACTCCCCGAAAGGACGGATTGAACGAGACCATCCCCCGAAAGGAACGGCGAAATTTCTTGCGCTGAGGTAATTTACCTCCCTTGGCAACAGAATCCAGCCTCTCACCAAAAAGCCTCAAACCCAAAAAGGGCAGAGCCGTGAGCGATCTTTTAGAATTAAAATCGGCCGTCCACTGTCTCAACCACACACAGCGCCGGATAGCCACCAGCAAGGCAGTAGCCCTGCCACACATCAACATGGCATCCTCCTGAGCGGCCAGGATAAAAGACAAAAAAGCATCGCAGCGCTTAAGCCCAAGGGACTCATCACTGGTGGGCTCGAGATCCACCCCCAAGTCCCTGACAATAGACCTGACAGCAAAAGTCAAAAGAGCCGAGGCACAAACAGGCCTTAACACGGAACCCGCACATACAAAACCATGACGGGCAAGCTGATCAACCCCGCGATCCTCGCCGTCCCTGAGCGAAGTCGTGTCAGGTGAATGCATGACCGCCGTGTTGGACAGTCCCAGGACCGGAGTATCTACCTCAGGGGGAACAGACCAACGCTTCAACAATTCCGCCGGAAAGGGATACTTCCTATCCCAGCTAGACGGCACACCAACAAGACGTGTAGGTTGCTCCCACTGCTTGAAAACAATTTCTTCAAAATGCTGTTGGCTGGGAAACTCCAGACGCTGCTTGGACACCCCAAAAAGCTGACCCTTGGGCCTAGGAGCAACCACCGGAGGCTCCAAATCCAAAACCTCGAACATCTGGCTCAGAATGGTAGAGGAATCGAGAGGGAGGCCATCAGCCTGATCCCCCTCAGAACCCAGCAACTGCTGAACATCAGAATCTTCTTCCTCAATGAGCTCACCTTCTTCACGGGGACGATCCGACCAATCCAGATCTCCCACCACTTCCTCATCTGAATCCGGCGGGGGCGGAGACAGATGCTTCCGCTTAGCTGAAACCTTCTGAGCGGCTATAGCAGAAAACCGCTTCTCAAGGCTGGTCAAGCGGGCACATACATCAGACTGCGAATCCCCGCCCAGGACAACGTCACACGGGGTCCGGAATAAGCGAGGGGGAGAGGGAGATGGCGCGGCCGAAGAAGTGCTAGGCACCGGAGTACTGGACTGCCGTGCAATGTTCTGCTGTGCACAAGGGATACACAAAATGACATCATCTCCCTGGAGCGGAGTCCCACAACCCCCGCACACCTTGGATTGTCCCGAAGAACCATTCCCGGTATCTGTGGCAGCCTCCATGTGGTGAAATTTATGGTATTCGCAGAACCCAGGGATTTATGCGGTACGCGACCCGGGATGCCCCTAAATAGCCTAACACTTGTCTAAGGATAGTCACAAGATCCTGACCCAGGGGAATAGCATAAGACCCTTATAAAAATATAAATATATATATATATATATATATATATATTGCAATGAAAAAACACCCCCCACGAGCCAGGTATATATGACCGGGAGAGCCCTGCCAGACGGGATCCCAGGATCTGAAAGACACAAAGGGAGAGGGACAGGCGTCAATCCAGCACCATATACCAAAATCCACATAACATACAAAACCCCCCTTACACCCCCCCCCCCCCTCATTAACCAAAGCCACAGGAAATGGTTAATACCAACCAGCACCATAAAGATGCGCCGGAGCGAGGAGGAAGGAGAAGGAGGAGGAGAGGACATAATCCGAGGGGCCATCGCAAGAAAACCAAAAAACGCCTACCTGAGAGGGAGAGAGAAAACCGCGCAGCCAGGCAACGCAGAAGATGGCGGCCCGCACACAGCGCAGTGAGGGAGGAAGAGACAAGCTCCGGGAGCGCGGGAGCCGAGAAGGCCCCGCCCCTCCGGGACATCCAATCCGTGCGCAGCCCGCGCGCGCGCGACCCCACCCCCTGGCAGCGTCAGCGTCTGCCGGCGGGGACCGCGCTCAGACCTCAAGGACGGGACCGGACACACACGCTTCCGAATATTCATGACTAGAGATGAGCGAACTTTTGAAAAATTCGATTCGACTGATTCGCCGAATTTTCCGACAAAAATTGTTTCGACACGAATTTATTCGCGACGAAACGCTATTAAAAACGGCTATTTCTGAGCCTCCTAGAGCCTCAATAGGGTTGTAAACCATTCTGCCTTGCTGTAACACACATAGGATGCGTGCTGGGTTAGTTAAATAATACTTTAAATAAATATCACATGCAGATCAGAGGCATCGCTAATAGAATCGCAGAGCGGCACAATTGCAGAGAGTTGAAGTGGCATCACTATGAGGGGCAGGAGCCCAAACATTGCTTTAAAGAGATACTGGAGTTGGCAGCAGCAGGAGCCCAAAAATTGGATGAATCACACACTGGAGTTGCAAGCAGCAGCAGGAGCCCAAACATTGGCTGAAAGAGACACTGGAGTTGGCAGCAGCAGGAGCCCAAAAATTGACTGACACACCCTGGAGTTTCAAGCAGCAGCAGCAGAAGCAGCAGGAGCCCAATCATAGTTGAAAGAGACACTGGAGTTGGCTGCAGGAGCCCAAAGATTGGATGAATCACACCCTGGCGTTGCAAGCAGCAGTAGCAGGAGCCCAAACATAGCTTGAAAGAGACACTGGATTTGGCAGCAGGAGCCCAAAATGGATGAATCAAACCCTGGAGTTGGCAGCAGCAGCAGCAGGAGCCCAAACATTACTTTAAAGAGACACTAGAGTTGGCAGCAGGAGCCCAAAAATTGGATGAATCACACCCTGGAGTTGCAAGCAGCAGCAGGAGCCCGAATATTACTTTAAAGAGACACTGGAGTTGGCAGCAGGAGCCCAAAAATTGGATGAATCACACCCTGGAGTTGCAAGCAGCAGCAGGAGCCCAAACATTACTTTAAAGAGACACTGGGGTTAGCAGCAGGAGCCCAAAAATTGGATGAATCACACCCTGGAGTTGGCAGCAGCAGCAGCAGGAGCCCAAACATTACTTTAAAGAGACACTGGATTTGGCAGCAGGAGCCCAAAAATTGACTGACACACCCTGGAGTTGGCAGCAGCAGGAACCCAAACATTACTTTAAAGACACACTGGAGTTGGCAGCAGGAGCCCAAAAATTGGATGAATCACACCCTGGAGTTGCAAGCAGCAGGAGCCCAAATATTACTTTAAAGAGACACCGGAGTTGGCAGCAGGAGCCCAAAAATTGGATGAATCACACCCTGGAGTTGCAAGCAGCAGGAGCCCAAACATAGCTTGAAAGAGACACTGGAGTTGGCAGCAGGAGCCCAAAAATTGGATGTATCACACCCTGGAGCTGGCAGCAGCAGCAGCAGGAGCCCGAACATTACTTTAAAGAGACACTGGGGTTGGCAGCAGGAGCCCAAAACCAGCCATTTCGCCAAGCCTAAACTGTTTTTCGCTGGGCAACTCCTCCTCCTTTTCCTCCTCCTCCTCCAGTTCAGCTCCAACGGGGTTCATGTGGCCGTTAGATGTAAACGCCATGTCTCCAGTGCCCTGACCAGCCATGGTTTCCAACATGTGCTGTAGTACATGAAGCAGTGGAATCAAGTCGTTCATCCCGTAATCCTGCCGACTGACAAATAAAGTGGCTTCCTCAAAGGGCCTGAGCAAACGGCAGGTGTCACGTATGAGCTGCCACTGGTTGACATTGAAGTTACACAGGGGAGTCTCCCTATCCGCTTGGATCATCAGGAAATCCGTGATGGCTTTTCTCTGTTCATATAATCGGTCCAACATGTGAAGGGTGGAATTCCAACGGGTGGAAACATCGCAAATCAGACTATGTTGGGGGATACCATTCTGACGCTGTAGCTCAAGAAGGGTGTGTTTGGCGGTGTATGAGTGGCTGAAGTGCATGCAAAGTTTCCTGGAAGTTGTTAGGATGTCTTGCATATGGGGGGAACACTTCAGAAACCGCTTGACAACCAGATTGAAGACGTGAGCCATGCAGGGGGCATGGGTCAGGCTTCCTTGGCGCAGCGCAGACAAAATGTTCTTCCCATTGTCGGTAACCATGATTCCCATTTAAGTTTTCTTGGAGTAAGCCATGTTTGGATTTCCTGATGAATAAATTTAAGCAGTTCCTCCCCTGTGTGACTCCTTTCGCCAAGACAAACCATGTGAAGCACTGCGTGACACCTCCGTGCCCTGCACACATGGTAGACTGGAGGGGCACTGAGACTTGAGCCTACAGTGGAGGGTGAGGAGATGGCGGAGGATGAGGAGGCTGAGTCGCACAGTGTCACAGGCCCAACGGGCAGGGAACGCGGGGGCCGAAGCGGCGTGACCTGTCCAAGTTGCTGCTGCAAAGGGACCACATTCACCCAGTTGGCCGTAAACGACATGTACTGTCCCTGACCGTAGTTACAGCTCCAGACGTCGGCGCTGCCATGCACTTTGCTACACACCGACAAAAGTGTGCAGCGCTGGTACTGCCTTCTTGGCAAAGAAATGACGGCTTGGGACTCTCCACCTCGGCTCGGCACAAGCCATCAGTTCTCTGAAAGGTGCAGAGTCCACCACCTGAAAAGGGAGCGACTGCAGCACCAGCAACTTGGACAGGAGCACATTCAGCTTCTGCGCCGTAGGATGAGTGGGCGCATACTGCTGTCTCTTGGACATGGCTTCGCTGATGGATTGCTGGTGGGATGCATGACTTGGAGGAGGAGGAGCAGGAGCGACAGAGGATGGGTATGACGCACAGCTGCCTTCGGCTGAGGTGCTGGAGCCTTGGCTGGCAGAAATTGGGAGCGGCGTGCCACTTGGTGAGGAAGCAGACTGGACCACCCCTTGGGAGCCTCGGTTCTCCCAGGTCGCTTTATGGTGACGCATCATATGTTGACGCAGGGCCGTGGTGCCAACATTTGGGCCCTGGCCACGCTTCACCTTCTGCCTACATATCTTGCATGTGGCCATGTTACCCTCCTGTGGATGCTTCAGGAGAAACTGCCACACTGCCGAGTAGCTACTTTTCCCACCAACAGGCCTCACTGATTTGCTGCTATTGTCGCCAACTCCAGGAACCCCTGCCCCACTACCTCCCGATAAGGTAGCCTGCCGCGCAGCAGGTGCTCTACCCCGGCCCCGTTTGGCTCCAGGCTTTACAATTGTGCCCCCATGCTGACTGCCAACCATGCTGCTAACACCGGGGCAACCTGCGCCCCTCTTCTCCTGATGATGACGATGAAGCCCCTTCATCACCCGGCTCCCAAGTGCGATCGGCTTCATCGTCATCATCATTATCACCGAGTTGTGGCTGTACGTCACTGTTGTTCGTGGATTCATCAACAGTGTCTGGTGCAGGAGCTGGAACGCTCGCAGCACCCACGACACTGTCCACATCACTATTTGTCTGCCTAGCTAAAGAAGCCACCTCCATTTCTTGGCTGGGCAGTAGCTGCTGACTGTCCTCTATCTGATCGTCCTCTTCACTAAAGAGTGGAGCTGAACCCAAAGCATAGGATACGTCGCTGGGGGAGGGAACGGCGTAGGACAGAGGCAATGGGAGGACAGGGACGGCTCTCGGGGCATGCCAACTCAGGGTTGTGTCAGAGGAACCTACCGACCCTAGACTGGGGGTCTCAGAAGTAACTTGTGATGATGTTGTTGATGAGTGCGTTAACCAATCTACCACGGCAGATGCGTTACTGGTGGAGACACGACCGCTAGCAGATACTGGCAGACCAGGTCTCTCACCGTGACTCCTGCTGCCACTCGCCCCTAGTCTGCTGCGACCTCTGCCTGCTGAATCTTGGCCTCTGCCACTCCTCTTTGAACATTCTGGCACTTGTCTGCCTGACATTTTTATGTATTTGCTTATTTAGTATAAACAGATAGGGTTCAAGGTGCAGCTTTGGGGTGCCCTGCTGCCTGGTTTATTAAAAGCAGTCAAAAACAAATGGGATGGCCCCACAGCAGACTTGAGATCAGTATATATGCACACAGCAACAGTGTCTAAGCAGGCTCATACAGGCCAAACTACTTTAAATAAGTTTGCAGCTTAGAGTAAATACAGAGGCGAATAGTATGTTACAAAATGGAATGGCCCCACAGCAGATTTGAGATCAATATATATGCACACAGCAACAGTGTCTAAGCAGGCTCATACAGGCCAAATTACTTTAAATAAGTTTGCAGCTTAGAGTAAATACAGAGGCGAATAGTATGTTACAAAATGGGATGGCCCCACAGCAGATTTGAGATCAGTATATATGCACACAGCAACAGTGTCTAAGCAGGCTCATACAGGCCAAATTACTTTAAATAAGTTTGCAGCTTAGAGTAAATTCAGAGGCTAATGGTATGTTACAGAATGGGATGGCCCCACAGCAGACTTGAGATCAGTATATATGCACACAACAACAGTGTCTAAGCAGGCTCATACAGGCCAAATTACTTTAAATAAGTTTGCAGCTTAGAGTAAATTCAGAGGCTAATGGTATGTTACAGAATGGGATGGCCCCACAGCAGACTTGAGATCAGTATATATGCACACAACAACAGTGTCTAAGCAGGCTCATACAGGCCAAATTACTTTAAATACGTTTGCAGCTTAGAGTAAATACAGAGGCTAATGAGATTTTACAAAATGGTAATGTTCCCACAGCAGACTTGAGATCAGTTCAGTATATATGCACAACATCAAAAGTAGCCTGAAACAGCTAACAAAGCCAGTCAGCCAGTCAGTAACACTTAGGCTGGATGAAAAAAAAAAAAATCTCCCTGTGACTGCCTCCGATTTTTCCTAACTTTCCCTGCTTCTCGCTGACTTCCTGCCTGTCTCCTGCCTGTCCCTGTCTCTCTAACTGTCTCTCCCTGACTACAGCAGTGTCCTGTCTCTCACGAAGGCAATAGAGAAATGAGGAAAAGTAAGATGTCTGCCGCCTTAAATAGCGCTGTGACGTCACCGGGCTTGCTGGCTGCTGATAGGCTGCATGTGACTGCCCCAGCATGCACTGGAGCAGGGTAGATGTCTGGACATGTCCCGTCCGCCATCTGAGAATGCCTGTAATGTAAATGAATGGATGTTAAAGAAAAACTTTGAGCGATCGAAGCACGGGGAAATTCGGATTCGATCCGAATCGAATTTTTCATGAAATTCGGATCAAATCCGGGTTCGTCCGGATCGATTCGCTCATCCCTATTCATGACACTTGGGTAACTGTCCTGTAGAGGGCAATCTTGCAGAGATGACATGAAAAAAAAGGAACCCCTCCCGGTCCATAAATACCTGGGACCTCCCACCATTCCCCAGTATAAGACAGCAGTAAAGAGACCAGGAAGAGCCAAATGTAAACAGCAAAGAAAAAAGGTTCACCATATAAAGGATCCCAGAAAACCAAAAAAGGGCGGGATGAAGCGGGGTGTGTGACATACTTGTAATAACCATTTTACAGGTGAGTAATCACAAAATGGTATTATTCCCAGTATGTCACACACCCCACTTCCGAATATTCATGACACTTGGGACATCCAATAGCAGTGTCCAAAATGGGTGGGGATCCCAAAAAGGCAATAATGCAAACTTAAACTACTGCAGCTTGCAGAACTTTCGCACATCAACCTTATAAAACTTAGAAAAAGTATGAACAGAAGACCAAGTAGCAGCCTTGCAAACTTGTTCAACAGAAGCCTGATGCTGAAAAGCCCAAGATGCTCCAACAGCACGAGTAGAATGAGCAGTAACACCAAAAGGGGGAACCTTCCCCTTGGCAGAATAGGCCCCAAATCCATTTACTAATGATGACTTAGCGGGCGCCAAACCTTTCCTGGGCCTGGAAGGCACCACGAAAAAGGCTTACGAAAAGGAGAAGTAGCCACCAAATAATACTTCACACAGCGAACCACATCCAAAGAATGTAAAGTCCTCTCCTTGTCTTTGCTAGGCTTAGGACACAAGGAAGGGAGAACTACATCCTGATTCAGGTGGAAGGCCGAAACCACCTTAGGAAGGAAATCTGGCTTGAAGCGGAAAACTACCTTGTCCAGGTGCCTCTCAAAGTAAGGAGCCTGAATGGACAAAGCCGCCAACTCAGAGACACGCCGAACAGAGGTAATAGCAACCAAAAAAGGCAACTTTCTGAGTGAGCAGAGAAAGAGCAACATCATGCACCGGCTCAAAAGGAGGCCCCTGGAGAGCCGACAGAACCAAGTTTAAATCCCAAACCGGCAGCAAGGGCTTTCTAGGAGGCCTCACATGAGTAACCCCCTGGAAAAATGTCTTAACCAGGGGATGAAGAGCAAAAGACCTTTGAAAGAAAACCGCCAGGGCAGAAAATTGCCCCTTCAAAGTACTAAGCTGGAACCCCGAGCCCAGACCATGTTGAAGAAACTCCAGAATTCTGGGAATAGAAAACACCCTACAAGGCAAGGCCCTAGCCTCGCACCAGTTAATATAAGACCTCCAAGTCCTATAGTAGACGTTAGAGGAAGATCTCTTCCTAGCTCTAACAAGAGTCTGAACCACTGCATCAGAAAGACCTTCCTCCTTTAAGATGGAGGTTTCAGCAGCTACGCCGTCAAAGCCAGCATTGGTAAATTGGGGTAGCGTAGCTGACCCTGGGTGATAAGATCCGGAAGATGAGGCAGATAAAACTGATCTACTGCCAGCCGCACGACGTCTGCGAACCACACTCGTCTTGGCCACCTTGGAGCCACCAGAATTGCAGGTGCCCCTTCTAGAGTTAGCTTGCGCACCACCTTGCTCACCATGGAGAAGGGGGGGAACAGGTACAGAAACCCCTTTTCCCTCCAAGCCAGGGACATGGCATCCACTGCCAGGGCCAGAGGATCCTGAGACAGAGACACAAAGGCAGGAAGCTTGTGATTGTGACGTGAGGCAAAGAGATCCACCTCCGGAGTCCCCCACTTGTGACAAAGGGACTGGAATATCTTGGAACTGAGAGACCATTCTCCTCGGCGAGAGGATCTCCTGCTGAGGGAGTCCGCCTTCGTGTTCTCCACTCCCGGGATGTAAATGGCTGAGATGCATGGGACATTGCTCTCTGCCCAAACAAGGATCAGACATACCTCCCTGAGGGCACTCCTGCTGCGAGTCCCTCCTTGGTGATTGATGTTATCGACCTCCGTCCGATTGTCCGATTGGACTTGAACTGGCAATCCCTGCAAGAGAAGAGTCAAGCGAGACAGAACCAACCAAATGGTCCGCAGCTCCAAAACGTTGATGGGGGTATGAGCCTCCTGAGGTCCCCATAACCCCTGGAACTGGTGTTCCCTCCAGAAGCCCCCCCCCCAGCCCGACAGGCTGGCGTCCATGGTGACAGTTTCCCAACAAGGGGCCAGAAAGGATCTGCCCTTCAACAGATTGCTTGACACTAGCCACCACTGAAGGGACTGCTGAGCCCGGGGAGACAGCAGACAAGACCGATCTAATGACAAGGGACACCTGTCCCAAGTCGCTAGAAGATGGAGCTGAAGCGTCCTCATGTGAATCTGGGCAAAAGGGACTGCCTCGAAGGAAGCCACCATCAGACCTACCAATCTCATCCCTAGCCGGATAGACGGGCGAGGATTGGAAAGCAGAAGCCGAACCAAATCTTGGATCAGAAGAATCTTGGGCTGAGAAAGGAACACCCTGGCCTGGAAGGCATCCAGAGTCATGCCCAGAAACGAAACCTCCCTGGACGGGGATAGGGAGGACTTGGGATAGTTGATCACCCAACCGAACCTCTCCAGCGTGGATACCACCACTCTGGTGTCTAGCTCCGCTTGGCTGAGAGAGGAAGCCAAAATGAGAAGGTCGTCCAGTTATGGTACAATGCGAATGCCCTGGACTCTGAGGAGGGCCATCACCCCTGCCAGTACCTTGGGGAACACCCTCGGAGCCGAGGTAAGCCCGAATGGAAGGGCCACAAACTGAAATTGCTGATCTTCCACCACAAACCTGAGGAATCTCTGGTGTGCCGGGAAGATAGGTACATGCAGATACGCATCCTTGATGTCTATGGACGTCATGAAGTCCCCCTGACGAAGAGAATCGACGGCTGAACGCAAGGTTTCCATGCAAAACTTCCTGAAGCGGATAAACCGATTGAGGAGCTTCAGATCCAAAATGGGTCGAACGGAGACGTCCTTCTTGGGCACCGTGAATAGATTGGAATAGAATCCCAAGCCCCTTTCCGCGGAAGGCACTGGGCAAATGATAGCCATGTCCAGCAGATAACTTACTGCCGCCCGGAGCCCCTGTGCGGCCAGTGGATTCGAAGGAACTCGAGATCTGAAAAATCTGGGAGGAGGCCGGATCTCGAATTCCAGCTTGTAACCGGAAGACACCACTTCCAGAATCCATTTGTCTGAGACCTCCTGGTCCCAGACCTGGAAGAAGTGTCACAGCCGTCCCCCCACCCGCAAGGGTGAGGGCGCCCCCTCATTGCTGAGCTGGCTTGGCAGCGGGCTTGGGTTTGGAACTCCAGCTGTGACCTGGACGGGCACGACCTCTGCCTCTACTCCAGGAATCACCTCTGAGGGTAGAGAAGGCCAAAACTCTGCCAGTTCTGGCACCACGAAAGGAATGGTTAAAGGAGGCCACCCCCCGAAAGGGACGACGTTGCCTCTTACGCTGAGGTAACTTCCCTCCTTTCGTGACAGAATCTAATCTTTCTCCAAAGAGCCGCAACCCCACAAAGGGAAGTGCTGTAAGCGACTTTTTGGCCACAAAATCAGCCGCCCACTGGCGCAACCACACCGACCGCCGAATAGCTACAAGCAAGGCCGAGGTTCTACCACACATGACCATGGTGTCATCCAAGGTGCCAAGCACAAAGGACATGAACAATTCACACCGCTTAAGGGCGGCAAACTCATCACTAGCCGGGTCAAGCCTGGAAGGACTCAACAGGTCCCTAACCACAGACCTGGTAGCCACTGCTGTAAGCGCCTAAGAACAAACAGGCCGCAAGGCTGAACCGACACTAGCAAAAGCGTGGCAAGCCATCTGATCAATGCGTTTATCCTCACCATCCTTGAGAGTGGTGGAGTCAGGAGAATGCAAAATAGAAGTATTAGATAACCCGAGCACCGGGGCATCCACCTCGGGAGGGGACGACCATCGTTTTACCACGTCCACCGGAAAGGGATACTTTTTATCCCAACCTTGAGGAATACCTGGAAGCCGAGTAGAATCCTCCTATTCCTTAAAGTGGACCAACACCCAGGGGTGATCGGCCCGGGAATCTATAAGATTCCCGGGCGATCACCTCACTCACCGCGAGACATCCGAGATCGGGATGTCCCGTGGGGTGAACCCACCCCAAAAAAACCCAAACTCCTTACCTGATCCGCCGCCGCTTCCGCCACCGCCGCCTCGGCCGCCTCCCGCGCCCCGCTAGACGTGCGCGCCCGCGCCGGCCGTCCGTGAATGGCCGGCGCGGGCGCGCCGAGAGTGACACGCGGGAGGCGGTGGTGGACGCGCTGTCTTGGACGCCGCTGTCACCCGCTTGGAAGTCGGCGGGGATTGGACGGCGCGGTCACGTGGGAGCGGGGAGAGGTGAGTTTTTGGGGGTTTCTGGGGGTTTCAGAGAGCGGGACACCCCCGATCGGGGTGCCCCGCCAAAGTGGACCAAAACCCAGGATAGTCAAAATCCTGGGTGTTGGTCCACTTTAAGAATAATGCCATCAAAATGCTTTTGATTTGGGAATTCCAGGCGCGGCTTAGAAGTCCCAAAGAATTCCCCTTTTTGCGGAGCGGCCTCCTCAGGAGGAGAAATCGCCAGAACCTCAAAAAGGTGAGCCAAGACCTTCGGGGTATCCACAGCATCCCCCTGCCCTTGCTCAGTATCAGCACCAACAAACTGCTGATTGTCAGAATCCTCAGAATCCTCAAATAATTCCCCCTCTTCTAGCGGGGAATAATCAGACCAGTCAAGAAAATCATAGTCATCAAACTCAAAAACCGGTGTGGCCGGGACCCCGGACCCAGACGCCTGGGCCCCCGACTGCTGCGTTATGACCCGCTGAGCACAAGGTATGCAAACAAGTACATTATCCCCCGCAAGGGATGCCCCACAACCCACACGCTGCGGGGGTTGCCCCGAGGGGAGCCCAAGCCCGGTATCCTGAGAAGCCTCCATATGGTGATTTTTAATGTAGTCGCAATGACCAGAGGGATTTACGCAGTTAAGCTACCTGGGATGCCCCTTCAAGTACCAATTGGGAAGATTTTTTATTTTTTTTTATTTTTTATTTTTAGGAACCCTAAATTAAATTCTAAGGGACCCTAGAACCAGGAGAACCCCCTTTTTAAACATCAAAAGAAGGGATCCCACCTGGAAGACATGAGAACAGGGAAAACATAAGTGTCAACATGCACATCACCCAACACAAATATGAACAGATAAAATGGGGAAATAAACAGAAATTACTCACACCAGCAAAGCGGCGACCGTCAACCCTCACAGCAGCGAGGGAATGAGAGGGAGAGCAGTGAGAGCAGCGAGGCCGGAAGAAGAGGGGCGGGCCAGTGCACAACGCGGCCACACCTGGCTCCGGCCCCGCCCCCTCACGCAGGGCCCGGCCTCAGCCAGCAGAGCGCCTCAGAGAAGCCGACCTCGAGGGGAGGGGGGGGGGCACGACGAGCACACTGAGCGCCCGGCCCCGCCCCCTCCTTAACTGCACCTGGGTAGAAACCGGCCCAGCTAACAACGGCCGCCAAACGGCCGCCAAACTAACAACGGCCGCCAAAACACACCACATATACACACACCATACACACACCTTTTCCCCCAAATAAAGCCAAACAACCCACGGGAGAAAAGGCCTCCCCCCCCCCAAGGGGCACAGAGGGACATGGTAGGGGGGAGAACCCACACCAATAGGTGAAAGGGTAAGAGGGACGGGGCATCCCAAGCCGGGATCACCAACCCGGACACCGCCTACCCCTTTGTATGGGGTCTCACGGGGGAGCAAGCTCCCATACACACCACAGGTGCAGCCTACCATAGCCTGGACCTTCAGCCTAGGCTGGGAGGACATACTGCTATAGTTTAAATAAAAAAAGTTCAGGCAGCAATAGAAACAAATGTCATGAATATTCGGAAGCGGGGTGTGTGACATACTGGGAATAATGTTTATTCTATTTATGCATATTTCTATTGTAAAGAAGGCCCACCAAGGCTTCCTCCAAGTCTGCATGTCTTCGCCAAGTGCCAGCAGATGGCATGCTGTCCCTTGTACCCCCCCCCCCTTTACCAATGTCCACACCACAAAGAAAATTACATTTAATTTCGAACCACTCATCCCTCTGTGTCTCTATTGTTCTGTGCCTCACCCCACGCATTGGTTGTCCTTTTACTTAGGAGGTTCCTTGCATGTCTGTCCACTGACAGAGATAGTCACATAGGGGAGATTCCACAGAGGCCCCACCTCTGTAGTATATAAAGTTTTCCTCCACAGTGGCCAGAAATTCCCTCCGCTGCTGACATCAGAACAGATGGCCGGTAGATCTGGAGGGAGCCCTTGGACCTGACAGATCTACTGAGAGGACGCTCAGCAGCGGGACATGTCAATACCCCCTCCAATTACCTGCAACCTCCCCAGGAACTAGGGGTGCAGATAAGCCCAGTGCCCATCGGTATAGCACTGGACCTATTCCAAAGGGCATAGGGGCTGGGCTGTCCGGCCTCTGAGCCATGTGTTGCCAGCCCCAGTACCTGGTGCATTGGACTGGTTGGCCAGGGAAAGAGGGCCATGCTATTTTTTAAAATACTTTTAAAAAAAGTATAAAAAGAAAAAAAAAAAACATGATTTTTACAACCCTAACAGACACAAATGCTTTCATTCATTTTAAAGTGCAGGATCTCTTCAATATTACCAGTAAACATTTTTTTTTAACTGTATAGGGCATTAGAGAAGTGGAGGGGGTTATATTGATTTTTACAAAACTGTGTTGGTCTGCTTTAAAATAAAAAAGCTCTAATGCAGCCAAAAAATATATATGCTAATCATTGTATGCCCACACAATGTGAAGTTGATATGTTGAATCACTTGAATACCCTTGTATGCAATTTACAGCAGTCAAAAATACAATTCATTAATCACTTGTAGAATTGATTTTACTGTGTACAGCATGGCCTGTTTCATTCAATCATTACTTCTGGGTATTCCGCCACAAGGTGGCGCAGTTGACTGCAGAAGACTTGTGGCTCCTCCCGGCCCCATAAAAAGCCAGGAATCACAAATAGACCCCCAGTGTTGAAAAGCAGTTATGCAAGAAGCCGGGAGATAAACTATGAGCAAAGAATACACAGCCTAGAAAGGCTAACATAAACCAATCACCATAAAGGGGCAACCAAGGGCAACGATAACAAGGGAGGGATGAAACAGGCCGTGCTGTACAATCAATTCTACAGGTGTGTAATCACAGAATTGTATTTTTCCAAGTGTACAGCATGGCCTGTTTAGTTCAATCATTACTTCTGGGACATCCAATAGCAGTGTCCTTAAGTAGGGTGGGATCCCCAAGGAGTAACGGCAAGCAGTTCAGACCACTACCGCCTGAAGCACCTTGTGGCCAAAAACAGCATCCGCTGAGGCCCTAACATCAACCTTGTAAAACTTAGAAAAAGTATGAACAGAAGACCAAGTAGCGGCCTTACAAACTTGTTCAACAGAAGCCTGGTGCTGAAACGCCCAAGAAGCACCAATAGCCCTAGTAGAATGAGCAGTAACACGGAAGGGAGGTTCCTTCCCTTTGGCAAAATAAGCACGCACCACCGCCTGTCTAATCCACTTGCTGATAGTAGATTTAGCCGGACAGAAACAGAAGCCTGGTACTGAAACGCCCAAGAGGCACCAATAGCCCTAGTAGAATGAGCAGTAACACGGAATGGAGGTTCCTTCCCTTTGGCAAAATAAGCACGCACCACCGCCTGTCTAATCCACTTGCTGATAGTAGATTTAGCCGGAGGCAAGCCCTTCCTAGGACCGGAAGGAAGAACAAAAAAAAGAATCAGACTTCCTAAAAGGCTCAGTGGCGACCAAATAATACTTGAGCGCCCTGACCACATCCAGTGAATGAAGGTTCCGTTCCTTGGAATTAGCAGGGGCAGGACAATAGGAAGGTAAGACAATGTCCTCATTGAGATGAAAGGCAGATACAAACTTGGGCAAAAATTACGGGTTAAGACGGAACACCACCTTATCCTGATGCCGCTCAAAATAAGGAGGTTTAATGGAAAGCACCGCCAACTCAGAGACTCGACGTACCGAAGTAATAGCGACCAAAAAGGCCACCTTAAGAGTCATTATGGACAGCGCAGCATTGCACAAAGGCTCAAAAGGAGGACCCTGTAGAGCAGACAACACCAAATTTAAGTCCCAAACCGGTAGCAGAGGCGGACGCACATGAGTAACCCCCTGGAAAAAAGTCTTAATCAGCCTGTGATTCGCAAAAGATCTTTGGAAAAAAATTGCCAGAGCCGAAACCTGTCCCTTGAGAGTACTCAGTTGAAGGCCCGAATCCATACCATGCTGTAAAAACTCCAGAATCCTGGGAATTGAAAATTCCCGACAAAAAAGAGACTTGGACTCGCACCAAGCAATGTAAGCATGCCAGACCCTGTACTAGATAAAAGACCAGGATTTCTTCCGAGCCCGAATCAAGGTATCGACAACAGAGGCCGGCAAACCCTTGTCCATCAAGATAGAGGTTTCAGCAGCCAAGCCGTTAAAGCCAGCGTTTGTAAATTGGGATGGCGCAGCTGTCCCTGCGTGAGAAGCTCTGGATCGTCGGGCAGGACGAACCGATCTACTGCCATCTGTACGACGTCCGCGAACCATGCCCTCCTCAGCCAGCGGGGAGCCACCAAAATGGCCGGTATCCCCTCCTGGGCAATCTTGCGCAGCACCCAACCCAGCAGAGGAAAGGTAGGAAATACATAGAGGAGCCGAAACTCCGTCCAAGGAATTGCTAGCGCGTCCGTGGCGAAGTCCAGAGGGTCCTTTGACAGAGAGACAAATCTTGGAAGCTTGTGATTGTGACGGGACGCAAAACAAGTCCAAGTCCGGCTGACCCCCAGCGGCGACACAGGTCGTGAAAGATTTTGATGCTGAGAGACCATTCCCCCATGCGAGACGTCCCCCTGCTCAGGGAGTCCACCTCCTGATTCTCCACCTCTGGGATGTAAACCGCCGAGATGCATGGAACAGTCTCCTCCGCCCAAGACAAGATCAGAGACACTTCCTTGCTGCGGGTCCCTCCCTGATGATTGATGTAGGCAACCACGTCTGATTGTCCAAGCGGACCTATACAGCACGACCCCGAAGATGGGGGGTCAACTGGGAAAGAACCAACCGGATCGCCTGCAGCTCTAGGATATTGATGGGTGCGTGGGCCTCCTGGGGACCCCACTGACCCTGGAAGTTCAGAGACTGCCAAACTCCCCCCCCAGCCGGTCAGACTGGCATCCGTGGTGACAATCTCCCAGCGCGGAGGCAGAAAGGACCTGCCCACTAGAAGATTCCTCTGGTCCAGCCACCAGGAGAGGGAAATACCTTGACCAGAAAAGTATCCAGCGTCATGCCCAGAAAGGACCTTGCCAAAGACAGAGACAGTGAAGACTTGGGATCACCCAGCCGAAGGACTCGAGAGTGGACGCCACCACCTGAGTATCCTTCTCGGCCTGATGAAGGGATGGAGCTGCAATCAATAGTAAGGAAGAATGTAGTAGTAGAGCCATGACACCCGCCAGAACCTTGGTGAAGACCCGAGAGGCGGATGTGATACCGAACGGCAAGGCCACAAACTGGTAGTGGTAGGTGTTGATCCCCCGGGGGAACATCAGGAATCTCTGATGACCTGAGAAGATCGGCACGTGAAGGTTAGGCATCCTTGATGTCCACCGTGGTCATGAAGTCGCCCAGCCGAATGGAACTGACGGCCGAACGCAACGTCTCCATGCGAAAGTGCTTGAACCTGACAAACTTGTTGAGGCCCTTCAAATCCAGGATGGGACGCAGAGAGCCGTCCTTCTTGGGCACCGTGAACAGATTGGAATAGTACCCCCGACCCTGTTCCAGACGAGGTACTTGACAAAAGACCCCTGATGCCAGAAAATGTTTAACGGACAGACGGAGTCCCTGAGCAGACACAGGGTTTTGGGATATTCGAGATCTGAGAAATCTTGGGGGGGGGGACAGGCTGCAAACTCTATCTTGTAACCTCCAGACACCACCTCCTGAATCCACCGGTCTGAGACGCGAAGCCTCCAGACGTGAGCAAAGAGCCGAAGCAGTCCCCCCACCCGGTCGGTTGAGGGTGCCTCCTCATGCCTGAGGGGCCTTGGGAGAAAGATTGGGCTTGGAACCCCAGGCGAGACCGGGACGACCGCGAGATCTGCCTCGGCCCCAAGAGTCTCTGCAAATACCTGAGAAATGGGGGCCACGACCTCCCCTTGAGGCATGAAAGGAAGAGAAGGAGGACCCCCGAAAGGGCCGAGACTGCTTCCTACGCTGAGGGAGCCTACCATCCTTTGCCAGAACATCCAGATGCTCACCAAAAAGCCGGAGACCCGTGAAGGGGAAACTTCTTAGCTGTAGTGTCAGCTGCCCACTGGCGCAACCAAACATACCGACGCACAGCCACCAGGAGGGCCGAGGCCCTACCGCCCAGCCGGACGGCATCATCCATGGCAGCCAGCACAAAGGCTACAAAATCAGAGCAAAGTAAGAAGTCCCTATAATCCTCCTTTCTCTTACCAGACATGGCGGACTCAGCAAGGGGCTTGAGCTTCCTCTTAATGGCAATGGCCATAATGGCTGCAGCGCAGACCGGGCGCAAGCCTGTCCCCACAAAGGTGAAAGCGTGACACGCCAGCTGGTCCATACGCCGGTCTGCGCTATCACGCAGTGTAGTAGTGTTAGGGGACGGCATGACCAACGTGTTAGACAGTCCCGGAGCGTCCACCTCAGGAGGACATGACCAGCCAAAAAGGGATACCTTCTGATACCTTCTGTCCAATCTCTCGAAAATCAGGTATCATCCGGAAGCCAGGCATCCTCATCAGAGGAGGACCCCAGGTCACCCTGACGGTCCCCAGAGGAGTCCGAGTCACGGAAGAGCTCCCCCTCCTCCGGGGAGTCACGGCCACCATACGCGTCAAGGCCCTCATCCTCATCAGCAAAGAGGGACAACGCAGCTTCTAGGTGCCGCTTCTTGCAAGAGACCTTGCCCGATACTGGTCGGACCAGCTGCCGCTCAATGCTGGCCACGCGCAGGGTTAGATCTGATTGGGACCCCCTGCTAGTATCCCCCTCACTGGGGGCTAGATGCAGGCGCGGGGGAATAGGGGATGCCACGGGGAGCGCAGAACTGGGAAGAGAAACACCCAGCCCAGCCTGGTCCGCAATGATGCTTTGGGCACACAAACCACGCAACCACCACTCAGAAGGGATGGCCCGCACATGACACACAGCCGAGGCTGCCCCGAAGGACCCCCAAGCTTGCTATCCCCAGAAGCCTCCATATGGTGATTATCAGATAGGGCACAGTCAGCCCATCAGGAATAAAGGCTAAAAGAGCCCACCCGGAATGCCCCCAAGGGATGCCCCACAGAGCTGGGACAGGCGGAGGGGGGGGAGAGGTAATGGACCGGGAGAAATCACAATGCTGATCCTGTCTGAAAGACATAAGCAATACAATCATGAGTATCCCGCAGCACATGCCCCAAAACAAACCCCCGTCGGATCAACTCACGGACCAGCTGAGCCGCACCGCAGCACACACAGGAGCCAAGACACCGCAAGGGAAGACCAGCGATGAAGAGAAAGGGACCAGGCAGCGGAGGAAGCCCCCAGCAGCAGAGAGCATGGCCTTCAAAATGGCGCAGACGATCCTCGAGGGGTGGGCCGCAGGAGAATGACGTAAAAAGCGTCATCCCGCGGTGCCGCCCCCCTGCAAAAAGGTGCAATACGCCGGCGCCCACAGCAAAAATGGCACCGACGTCAGCAAGCCCTCCCTGTCCAGAAGTGAATCCCCACCAGCGGCAGAATAACCACCCGCCGCACAAGCGGCGGAAAGCCCGCCCGCGCCCAACCCTGCACCCACACCACCCCCCCCCCCGCCCACCGCGACCGGACTGCGGAATAAAGGAGCGGGAGGCGAGGGGAGGAAGAGGGAGGACGGGGGGGGGGGGGGAGCAGCGCGTGTGAATGACAGGCCAGCAGGGAGAGAAGGGAGGGGGGAGGGGGGGAGGACGGAGCCCCCACTTAAAAGAGGACCCCCACAACGCAGACTCCAATAAAGACTCACCCCCAGAATACACAACACAGTCAGCAGTGGTTCCTCCGTACCCCTAGGCTCACCATAGGCCTATGGACCGGCTACCCTTCAGTAATAGGGTCTGCGGTCTGGAGCAGAGCTCACCAAGCACCTCGACCCAGGCACTCCCCTACCGTCACCCGAGCCGACAGCCAAAGGCTGGGAGGCAGAAGGGTCCAGAAGTGGGTGGAATTAGGCTTGCAGGGCCGCAGGCTTGGTTGCCCCGCTCACCTGCGAAGAACCGTAGAGAGCCATCTTCTAGTCTGCAGTATGACTGCAGAGAAAACACTAGGGGTCTATTTGTGATTCCTGGCTTTTTATGGGGCCGGGAGGAGCCACAAGTCTTCTGCAGTCAACTGCGCCACCTTGTGGCGGAATACCCAGAAGTAATGATTGAATGAAACAGGCCGTGCTGTAAACTTGGAAAATTTGCATCAAAGCCATAGTCTTCATAAGAAAGTAGTAGGTAATAAGCATCTACTACCACCGTGTTTCCCCGAAATTAAGACAGGACTTATACTAATTTTTGCTCCAGAAATGGTGCTATGGTTTATTTTCAGGCAGCTGGCAAGTTGGTGGTGGCAGTACAGCAGCTCCAGTACAGTATTGTCACAGAGCCGTCTGGCAGCGGGAGATTTGGCCACGTGCCCGGCATGGCAGCAGGCTGGGGTACAGCCAGCAAGATCAGACATTTCACTCCCGACAGACAAGCTTACCTGTGTGACTTGATGTGTCCTCACTCTCCTTTTGAGCCATGATGTGTCCTCACCCTTCTTTACAGCCACTCCTGTCCCTCTGCTGAAGCCCGGCAGCTGTATTATGAATTTGGGGTAGGGCGCATTAGAAAAAAAGCTGAAAAATCATATTAGGGCTATTTTTCAGTGTATGTCTTATTTTTGGGGAAACAGGGCAGATGGTGTGATTTCTGTAGTATAAAAAAGGAAAATGTGCATCCCCTACTTAAAACAGCAAAGCTGCTAGTTTCAGCTGCAAATATGTGCTACTTTGCACTTTGAACAGGAACATGTAAGACCCAATCGTTGACTTTTGCGCTGTAAATAGTTAATGTACTCTACTCAACAAATCATCAAATCGTAGTTGGATGGTATAAAACACTATTTGGAACAGGGTCTATATCAGGGGTTCCGAACCAGTGGTACAGGTACTACTGGGGATACGCGGGATCTAATCTAGTGGTTCACAAGGCTGCAGACTGACCTGTACCCCAACCTGATCTGCTGCCATCTATTCTACACCCAGGTCTGATTTGACTCATTAATCCACAACAGCCCCAAACGTTAATAATCATGTGCTTTTCTGTTTTCCTGTATTGTGCGTTATTTAACTTTTATTTTTAGGTGATGGACAACCCATATGTACCACCAAGGTGGTACTTGAGAAAGTGGTACTTAATGAATATGGGTTAAAAAACCCTGGTCTAGACTCAATAGAGGTCTCTGTGGCTCTGGCACAAAAATACCAGGTAGAGAAAAATGAACTAATCGGCTAAATCATTTTTAAGCCATGTGAGGAGTATTCAAAATAAGGAATCTCTATTTATAGACATAAAAATGTAACGGGGACACTAATATTTTTCTGTTTTATATGAGTAAGTAATATTAAATTACACCTGACCAAAGTCATAAACCCAAAGACGCAGCTGTACTAATCCTCAGCAATAACTATCTTTGCAGAAATGGATACCTTTTAATAATTACTAAAATAGGAAAACCAAATAGATGTCTGCAGCTGCAAAAATAGTTTACTAGGCTCCTGCTTGCATTTGCCAAATTACTGCTCAGAATACTGTTGCCACCTATTGGTGAGCAGAGGTATCCCATCTAATTTGTGTATTGTATTTTGATATATTTTAAGCAGACCTAAAGTGCCTTAATGGCAACTCTGCAGGGAACCTAAGCCAGCTGGACACAGCAGTGCCACATGCCAGCTATTGGGGGGAGATGCAACTGCTGCAGCTGTTTTCTGCCCCCATAGATGGAGCTCTTCTGGGAAAAGTTGAGTATCTTTGTAATGCGGGGTGAGGACCAGGCCCACCCTAGCACAGAGTTGCAAGCAAGGTTTGAGATCTGCTTCAAGTAAGTGTGAAACAGAAAAGCAGAACTCTAGCCAAACTGTAGGTAAAACGTTCAAGCTCAATAATTAATGCTAGTACAGAAAAAATAGGCGGAAGAGTTTTACTGAAAAACGCGGGACTTCAAAAAGGCAAAGTTTGACCAACTTAGAGATGCCCTACACTGCACTGACTGGGAAAATGTCCTTAAGAACAAAAGCATGGACGCTAAATGGGATACTTTCAAAGGAATACTTAATTTTCAGTGTAACAGATATATACCTTACAGGAATAAAACTATTAGACACACATGTAAACCGATGTGGCTAAATAAAAAGGTTAAGGGGGCAATAAACAACAAAAAAAAGGCATTTAAACGTTTAAAGCAGGAAGGGACAGCGGAAGCGTTAAAAAACTATAAAGAAGAAAATAAACAATGTAAACAACAGATAAGGGCAGCTAAGCTGGAGACAGAAAGACTGGTCGCGAAAGAGAGTAAAACTAACCCCAAATTATTCTTTAGCTACATAAACCGTAAAAGGTACAAACCTGAGGGTGTGGGCCCCCTGAAAAGCAAGGATGGGACCCCTATAGAGGGAAATGAGGAGAAAGCTAATTTGCTTAACAACTTCTTTGCTTCTATGTTCACAAAAGAATTTGACATGCCCAGTGAAATGCAGGGGAATAACCGAAACCCTCCATTAAATGTCACTGGTCTAACCAAGGAAGAAGTCCGGCACCGTCTCAAGCAGATGAAAATCGATAAATCACCGGGACCAGATGACATACATCCTCGTGTTTTAAGGGAGTTATGTACAGTAATAGACAAGCCGTTATTTCTAATATTTGTGGATTCCATAACTACAGGGTTTGTTCCGAGGGATTGGCGCTTGGCAAATGTGGTGCCAATATTCAAAAAGGGATCTAGGGAGGAACCTGGGAACTACAGACCGGTAAGCTTAACATCTGTGGTGGGCAAGCTGTTTGAAGGTTTCTTAAGGGATACTATCCTGGAGCACCTTGGGGAAAATGACCTTATTACTCCATATCAGCATGGATTTATGAGGAATCGCTCCTGCCAGACAAACCTGATCAGCTTTTATGAGGAGGTAAGTTCAAGATTGGATCAGGGGGAGTCATTGGATATCATATATCTTGACTTTTCTAAAGCATTTGATACTGTGCCACATAAAAGGCTGGTACAAAAGATGAGAATGCTTGGACTGGGGGAAAACGTGTGCAGATGGGTGGGAAATTGGCTTAGTGATCGGAAGCAGAGGGTGGTTATCAATGGTACACACTCAGATTGGGTCACTGTTACTAGTGGAGTACCACAAGGGTCAGTTCTGGGACCAATTCTCTTCAATATATATATAAATGACATTGGGTATGGATTAAACAGTAAAGTCTCAATCTTTGCAGATGATACTAAGCTGAGTAAAGTAATTAAAACAAAGGAGGACAACAGGCAACTACAAACAGATTTAGATAAATTGGAAGCATGGGCAGTTAAATGGCAAATGAAGTTTAACACAGATAAATGTAAGGTTATGCACATGGGAAGGAGAAATCTGTCATGATTACACACTAAATAAAGGAACACTTGGTAAAACAACAATGGAAAAGGACCTAGGGGTTTTAGTTGACAATAAGCTCAACTGCAGTAATCAATGCCAGGCAGCTGCTGCCAAGGCAAACAGGATCATGGGGTGCATCAGGAGGGGCATTGGTGCTCATGACCAGAACATCATTTTACCCCTGTACAAGTCACTGGTCAGACCCCATATGGAATACTGTGTACAGTTCTGGGCACCTATGCTTAGGAAGGACATATCAGAACTGGAGCACGTTCAAAGAAGGGCAACAAAGTTAATAAAAGGAATGCGGGGGACTAGAGTACCCGGAAAGATTGTCCAAGTTAGGCTTATTTAGTCTAGAAAAAAGACGATTGAAGGGTGATCTAATAACTATGTATAAATATATTCGGGGTCAATACAAGGATCTGTCCCACAATCTATTTATACCCCGGAGTGTAACCATAACCCGGGGGCATCCACTAAGGTTAGAGGAAAGGTGCTTTCTCCACCGACATAGGAGGGGATTCTTCTCTGTAAGAGCAGTGAGACTATGGAACTCGCTGCCAGAGGAGGTAGTAATGAGGGATACATTAAAAATGTTCAAAAGTGGCCTTGATACCTTCCTGGCATGTAATAACATTTCCGGCTATGGCTACTAGACCACTGGAAGGAGTTAAACAGGCTGAACTGGATGGACTAAAGTCTTTATTCAGCCTTACATACTATGTTACTATGAAGGTTTTACAAGGGTGTACCTGAAGAAGAATCCATAGCAGTGTACACATATGCTCTATATAAAGCTTCCATCCATTTTTCCTTCCCACCTATCAGAAAATTAGAGATAGAAAACCCTAAGGTTAAATATTATCGAAACAGCCCTAGCAAAACTTCTGGTCCAAACGGTATAACAAATTCATACCTGAAAAGTATGTAGATCAACTAGTTCCTCAAGGATGACATTTTCAGGAGATCTCTGGAGAGGGAATGGCCTGGCCTCATTGTGTCTCAATAGATGCACCATCATTTCAGTCCCCACAGGTTCTATTCACTCTATTTATAGGAACTTTTTGAATGTCTGGTGTCTAAAGGACATTAAGGACAGCAAAATCAATCAATCAAAATCAACCAAAAATAAATAGAAAGCAAATTTGTCTGCAGAGGACACAGTCAACATAGGCCTTTATTACATTCGGGAACACACAGAACACACTGATGAATATGCCAGAGTTCTATCTTTCTTAATTTCAGACTTCAACACTATGAAGCCAAACTTATCCTACCCAATAAGTAAAGCCAGGTCTGTTTGTGTCTAGATTAAAGACAAGAAACACTTGAGCGTCTCAGGCTTGTGTTCTCTTCTCGCTACTGTACTCATTTTTTTTACCAGTGACTCCACCTAATTTGTCCACTTAGTCAATGTTTTAAAGTTAGTAGATGACTCCATCATTATTGGTCTCAAAACACCAATAACTAGCCTATGGGAATGAGGAGCTTGTCTACTGGTGCAAGGTAACCAGCATGACATTTTACATGGTAGTAGACTTCTGGAGGTACTCTCCATACTATTTTCATTAGTGGAGAAGAGGTGAAGAATATGCAAGAAACTACCATATTTTTCGCCATATAAGAAGCACCTAGGATTTGAAGGAGGAAAATAAGAAAAAAAAATATTCTAAACCAAATGTTGTGCTAAAACACCCCATTGCAGGCAATGTGGCACCCCCCTATCCCATTCTCCATGGGCAGTGTAGCATTCCGCCATCCCATTCCCCATGGGCAGTGTGGCATTCCCCCATCTAATTCCCATAGGCAGTGTGGCATTTCCCCATCTCATAGGCAGTGTGACAATCCCCCCTTCCATTCCCCATAGGCAGTGCGGCCTTGCAAACTTGTTCAACAGAAGCCTGGTGCTAAAAAGCCCAAGAGGCACCAATAGCACGAGTAGAATGAGCAGTAAGGCGGAAGTGTGGCATCCCCCCTCCCATTCCCATAGGCAGTGTGGCATCCCCTCTCCCATTCCCATAGGCAGTGTGGCATTCCCCCCATCCGATTCCCATAGGCAGTGTGGCATTCCCCCATTCCATTTCCATAGGCAGGGTGGCACCCACCCATTCCCCATTAGCAGTGTGGCATCCCCCCTCCCATTCTCCATGGGCAGAGTGGCATAAAAAAAAGTTATATTTACATGAACACTGTCCCTGCTCTGGCTTCTGACACGCCACTGCCTCTCGAGCTGGTGCACTGACACATGAGTGTTTGTGTCAGTGCATGCTGACACCCGAGAGGTAGTGGCAGCGCTGGAAGCCAGAGCGGGGACATCGGGCGCGAGACTCATGTAAGTATACTTTTTTTTTTTTTTACATTCGCCCAAAAAGAGACGCACTGACATCCCCCCCCCCCCCCCATTTTTTGGGGAAAAATAGTGCGTCTTATAGGCCACAAAATACGGTATATTTCTTGGCAACAGTTTAACAAAGTTTAGCAAAGAATGTTCTTACCTTGGCAGTAAAGAAGTTTGCTCTGTCTTATTACGATTGTTTTTCAATTCAGTGATAGGTGCTGTAAAGTGCTCCTCTTTTACTGCCTGGTATAATGGTGCTTTTAAAAAAGATAAATTGTGTTTACAACAGCGGAGAAAGAATTACAAGAAAGGTTAACGACAGTGAAAATCATTGGTTCTCCACTGCCAGCCATTCTGTATTATAGTGAACATACAGTAATTTGGGGCTGAGAGGATCATAGCTGGTCCTTTGCACCCTGGAAATTCTTTCTTCCAGGTACTTCACTTGGGACACCTCTATGCAAAACCTCCTGGTTCAAGATTTGCTTCTATCCTTCAGCTATCCAAATACTTAGTAGGTGAATCTGGCACTCCCAGACTCAAAACTGCAGCCCCTTATAATAAGTAGTAATAATGAGAACACTCTAACTTTATTGCTTTAATCATTCTCTGGTATACCTGTAATATGAGTCAAATGTACTTACACTGATGTACAGTATTTATTGATTCTGATAAAGCGGACCAACAATCAAAAATGACTTAAACCAGACCAAAACAAACAGTGCTTTTATGCATCCCTCCCCAGGGCACATAAAAAATATTTTACCTTCTTACAAATCCTGCTGTGGTAAATTTTAAAAATACAATTCTGTGATTACTCACCTGTAGAAATGATATTATGAGTATACAGTACGTCCTGCTTCAGATAAGAATCATTACACATGGGTATTACTCCACTAGATGGCGCTGGACTGCAGAGAGAGCGAAATTGGCTCCTCCCGGCCCCTCAAATACCCGGGACCTCCCACAAATCCCCAGCATTGAAAAGCAGTTAACGAGAAGCCGGGAGAATTAAAACAGGACCAAACTGGTAACTATAACAATGATAACAATCACCATACAGGGGATCCAGGATAATACAAAACACAAGGGTGGGGTGGAGCAGGACGTAATGTATACTCATAATATCAATTCTACAGGTGAGTAATCACACAATTGTATTATTCTTAGTCTACAGTACGTCCTGCTCCAGATAAGATTCATTACACATGGGACATCCAATAGCAGTGTCCATAAAGTAGGGTGGGATCCCCAAAGATAACAACATACAGGTCAGACCACTGCCGCCTGCAGAACCTTGCGGCCAAAAGCAGTATCAGCTGAGGCCCTAACATCAACCTTGTAAAACTTTAAAAAGGTATGAACAGAAGACCAAGTAGCGGCCTTGCAAACTTGTTCAACAGAAGCCTGGTGCTGAAAAGCCCAAGAGGCACCAATAGCACGAGTAGAATGAGCAGTAAGACGGAAGGGAGGATTCTTCCCTTTAGCAGAATAGGCCTGAATCACAGCCTGACGGATCCATTTGCTGATAGTAGACTTGGCAGGTGCCAAACCCTTCCTAGGACCAGAAGATAACACCAATGGTAAGGCTACAGGGCTAGCCCTCCTATGTCCTCAAATATAAGGCTGCACACACCTTATAAAATTAATTAGAAGTTTATTGCTCACATGGATCTTTAAATGTACAGGCAACATAAATCTTGACAAAACACTCTATAAAAAACATATAATTAAAAACCAACAGTGGGGAGAAGCATTAGGGCTAATTTCATGACATCAGTATAATGATGTGTCTAAATCATTAGATCAATTTATATAATGCCTGCTGTATACATGCATATGCGGATGCCCACGTGATGAGATACTAATATCAGGCCCACCAGCTGCATTCCCTGCCTGATGGAGGGATGAGGACAAGATAGCAGGAACTGAACCACCAGGGCACCATCAAGGATACTTCTAAGCAGGGTCCTAATAGCCACAGCCGTAATGGCAGAGGCACAGACCGGGCGCAGCACCGTCCCCACACATGCAAAGGCATGGGACGCCAGCTGATCAATGCCCCGGTCCTCAGCATCCCGCAGCGTAGTAGAGTCAGGGGAGTGCATGACAGAGGTGTTAGATAACCCTAGGACCGGGGCATCCACTTCAGGAGGGGATGACCAACGCTTCACCACATCAGCAGGAAAGGGATACCTCTTATCCCAACTCTTAGATACACCGGGAAGCCTGCTGGGACGCTCCTATTCCTTGAGCATGCACGAGATTATTAAAATGGGCTTGATCAGGAATTTCTAAACGTGGTTTAGCAGGATGAAACAATTCCCCCTGTTGCCTGGGGGCCGCAACCGGGGGAGAGATAGACAGAACCTCAAAGATCTGAGCCAACAGCCTATCAGTATCATCTGGGGCCCAGGGGTCAGAACCAGAATCATCATGACCCCTGGGCCTCTCATCAGATGACTCCGAGTCAGAGAATTACTTCCCTTCTTCCAAAGGGGTATAGCCAGACAGTTCCAAAAACTCATCAGCTTCCATAGGGAAAAAAGTGACATCAGGCATCAAGTGCCGCTTTTTAGGCTTTACGCGCCAAGGTATTAGCAAGCAACTTCTCAACACTAGCCAGTCTAGAAGACACATCAGGCTGAGAATCCCCACTTGTATGCAACTCAATGGGAGTCAAATTTAAACTTGTAGCCATACGAGGTGCAGGCCCAGCTACTGGTAAACCAGGCTGCAGCGCAAGCACCTGCTGGGCACAAGGTACACAGACCCGTACATTGTCAGCACTAGTAGGGGACACCCCACAAGGTACGCACAGCCGGGTTTGTCCCGAAGGAACCCCGAGCACATTATCCTGAGACGCCTCCATATGGTGATTATAGCGGCACAATAGGCCGATAGGGATTCACACTATCACAATAGCCTGCTAGGTAAGTGGGAGTAATTTACACACTAGGCCTCACAAGTTCAATAACTAAATAGAGGGAGTAGGGCCGGGAGAAACCAATAGAGGTCGGCCCGTCTGAAAGACATAAGCGAAGAGAATCCTGTAAGTGACATGTAAAAAGACATAGGGTAAATAAAGCCACTCACGGATCGCGGTAGGTAGATGCCAGTCACGCAGCACCCTGATCCAGAGAAAATGGCACTGGGTATACCTCGAGGCGCGGGCCGCGGAGACAGTGACGCGGAACGCGCCAACCGCGGGCCCTGCCCCCCCCGAAGAGCGCGAAGCCGCACACGTGAAAGCAGCCAATAACAGCGCACCAGCGCCTGAGGTAACGTCACCGCCAGGCGCGGAGCACAGTGGAAGTGCACGCGCGCGGTGGCGGCAAACTTAAAATAGCAACCAGTGCAACCAAGTCAGCGCGGCGACTGACACCAACCAGAGCTACAAGGGAGAGCGAGGGAGGGCAGCGTCCACTTAACATAGGGCCCACCGATAGACAGGGGCAAGGGGCAATAGGGCGGGAGCGGCATCCCATAGAGGCTCACCATATGTCTATACCGCCTACCCTTTGGTGGGGGATTGCGGTGGAGCAGCGCTCCTAAGCATCTGACAGCGGTGCTGCCTACCATCACCCGACCAGCGCAGCCAAGGCTGGGAGGCACATTAATAATGGAATGGGTGGGTATAGTCCTACAGGGCCGCAGGCTAATAGCCCCGCTCACCTGCGAGAAGAGAGAGCCATCTTCTTGTCCTTCGCAGTCCAGACTGCAGAGAAGATCTGGGGATTTGTGGGAGGTCCCGGGTATTTGAGGGGCCGGGAGGAGCCAATTTCGCTGTCTCTGCAGTTCAGCGCCATCTGGCGGAGGTAATCCCATGTGTAATCAATCTTATCTGGAGCAGGACGTACTGTATACTAAGAATATAGCGGTTCATGGATGTGCAGAGGCCACCTGCAAACAGGAAGTTCTGCTGAGCTTTCTGTTACTGTGCATATTCTTTATGTCAGTTGAATCCAGGCAGCAACATGGCTGAGATGCTGGGAGAGGAAGCTCCAAAATTGGCAGCTACCTTTCTTTTTCAACTGTGCCAGGCTGTTGGTCGGGTTAACACTGCCAGACATTGGGTCCTGTATTTGGGTGCAGATTGCTATAGTGATTGGGGGATAAAAGGATCACCCATAATCCCATGTGGTGCAAACCTATGGTAGCCACACTTATAGGACCCGGCTTTCAGCAGGGTAACTTTAAAGACTTCTTGTGCAGAGTAGACATGTACTTATTTAGTTTAGGGGTACACAACTTTTTGGGGGTCTAAAGGGCCACATTGTCTAATTGTTCCACTTAAAGGTGATGGAATTAAATGCATACAAGCTCTAACCTTAAAACATTGCATATACTTTTATGTGGGGAAAACAGAAGGAGGTGTTGAGCAGAGTTAAGGCAGGTTTAGGTGGGAAGAGGTGGATAAAGGTAGGCAGAGGTAAGCCCTGGTGAGGGGGGCAGAGGTGAAACAGACAGGGATGAGGTGGGCGGGGGTAAGGTTTTCTGAGGCGAGTCGAGGTGAGGAGAGATGGATAGGGGTAGGCAGAGATGTGGAGGGCAGGGGTATGCTGGGAAGAGGTAAACAGAGGTTGTCAGAGGTGAACTGGGAAGAGAAGTGATGGACAGAGGTGAGGCAGGAAAAGGTGGGGTGAACAGAAATAGAAAAAGGTGATGTGGGCAGAGGTGGGTATAAGTGAGACAGGAAAAGGTGAGGTGGGAAGAAGTGGGCAGAGGTGATGTGGGTAGAGGTAAGGCAGAGAGAAGTTAGTTGAACAGAGGTAGGTAGAGGTCAGGGGAACTGAGGTGGGGAGGGCAGAGGTAAGACAAGAAAAGGTGTGTCAAGAAGAGGTGAGGTGGGCAATGGCGAGGTGGGCAGGGGTGAGGTTTTCAGAGGTGGGTATCAGAGGACAGAGGTGAAGTGGGGAGAGGCGAGTAGAGGTGGGTATTATAGGCATGCAGCTGGAAGATTCGCAAAGGATGTGTATTTCTCACCCAGGATGTGGTAAAGGGGAATGCAGAAAGCTGGCTTCAGTGTTTTTAGAACACTGGAGCACCCTCCAGGGTGGGTTTTTCATGTCCATCTAAACACACACAGGTGACCAAGATTACATCATCACTGGGGCCTTTTTTTACTGTTTTTGCTGGACCCTTTTCCATGATGAGTTGAAGTGATTTGTGTTGGACTTTTATGTTACAATAAACGTACTTACTAAGTTTCATACTTCGAAGTAGAGACAGGTAGAAGTGAGATGAGCAGAGGTAAGGTGAGACAAGAAGGGAAGAGGTGGGGAAAGATGAGGTAGGCAGAGGTAAACAAAAGTGAAATGAGCACAGTTTTTCCTTTGGGAAGTATTTACTCACCTCGCCAAGGGATCCATCTTCTAAGTCCCTTGGTTTCAGTGCAAAATTCCGACGGGCGGCGCCATCTTGCATCCCATAAGGCACTGCACACGGCCCCCTGCACAGTGCCCATGAATGGAATGCATTGGGGATGCCCGAAATCCCACGAGAAGGTTGCGCATCCCTGATTGAATTGAATTTGCCTATTCAGGGTATGGGGGTGGTTTAGAGGATCAAAACTAAGGATTTTCACTTTCCTGGGTCTTTATTTTGATTTGGCTTACCTCTCCAGCGATCCCACAGCTCATGTGTGTGGTCTCATCCATTCAGCGTTCTATGCCATGCATATTAATCTGTGGCATAGAACAATGAATAGAAGGAAAGGAGCAGGCATCCCACGACTGCTTCCCTCTGCCTGTGCGAACCTGCACCAGCCATACAGATAGACCCGGTGAGGGAGTGCACAGCAGTCAGAGAGATCCTGGGGTATTTAATGGGTTAAAGATAAAAATAAAAAAAATGTCTGCAAGATGCATCACTTCCCCCAATAACTATTCCTCTATTTTTCTAGCTGAATGACCAGAAAGGTATAAGAAATTATATTTGTGTCACAAAACAGAGTATAAGGAAAACAAAAGCCAAAAAGCTTTTATATCCCAAAATAACTATGGACAAAATGAACAGGTCAGGAAGTAGAAACGAGGGCTGCGTTATCTTTGCAAGCTTCATGACCCATAAGAGATAGGGCACGGAGAGATGGTAATTGCAGGCAGTGATGGACTGGGAGGTGCATCACAGCAGCAGAACCATTTCACAAGCATAGAATCTGCCTTCCCAGGAGGGTACACTCTATTCTCTATATGCTCTATCAGTGTAAATGATGGCTAATGAAGACAAGCTGGTGAGGAATAAGCTTCAAACTTATTTTATGTGCTCCTAAAGTTATATTCACATAAGAATCCAATCTTAGAATAGACATTTATACATTCAGCTAGGTTTGACAACCACATTTTTTACAGCTTTTTGAGTCCTGTTTGCAGAGATCAGCATCCTTCCTCTGTGCGTGTGGCCAGCCACCCATTCAAGTGGGGGATGCTGCTCTGCGCATGCCTCTGTGCACCTGTCGCCTGAGCACCGATGGCACTGCTGGATTTGAGGTGAGGTAAGGAGTCTATTTTTCTTTTTTTTATTATTTTGCTGATGGGGAACTCTGACATTAGATGGAGATGATTTACTGTAATTCAAAAGGTGTCCTATCTTCTTTCACTCCAAAAATACATTAGTTGGATATTAGTTGGAAATCTTCCACTATCTATTATTAATATTCCTTAGTAACAGAGCACCTTCATGTCCCGTGATGCTGTACAAGGTAGAAATTACAGATAGTGTAAAACAAACAGAATACTTGTAATACCAGGGTTGGATTAAGTGTGGTGGAGACCCCTGGGCACAAAATCTTGTGGAGTCCCTTGTGCGGGTGCGTGCTGCCCGGGGAACTCCTGCTTTGCCATTCTGGGCGGAAACCAGTTTCCTGCATTGAGCTGCCAGCGGCTGTGCTTGGTGGCTTGTGTGCAGTGAGCATCCGCCGATCGACAGCTCTGCACCCACCATTCCTGTAGCGTTGCTGACGGTGGCTTTGCTGCTCTGCTGCTCTAGAGCTACTGCGGTCTGTACTGGCAGTCTGCGAATTTGGGGTTTATAGTTTGCTGCTCTAGACTTTCCGTCCTGCCCTGTGGTGGCTTTGGCTGCAGGTTTGTAAAAATGCAATTCTGTGAGTACTCACCTGTAGAATTGTTTTTGTTCTTGCATGGCACGGCCCGCTTCGGTATTCATTACAGTTGGGTTATTCCGCCACTAGGTGGCGCAGTGGTACTGCAGAAAGCTGTGGCATGTCCCGGCTCCCTATAAAAACGGGATTAACCATAGAGTTCACAGCGTAGACAAGCAGTGAGACAAGAAGCCGGGAGAGAATAAGGTAAAGAATGTAAAAAAGTAAAAAAACCCAATTAACTTGGAACAATCGCCATAAAAAGGCAACCAAGAAAAACTATAACAAGGGTGGGGCGAAGCGGGCCGTGCCATGCAAGAACAAAAACAATTCTACAGGTGAGTACTCACAGAATTGCTTTTTTCTTTATTGCATGGCACGGCCCACTTCGGTATTTATTACAGTTGGGACATCCAAAAGCAGTGTCCAGAATAGGGTGGGATCCCCAAAGAGTAACCACCAGTAGTTCAAGTCACTACCGCCTGAAGCACCTTGCGGCCAAAAGCAGCATCCGCTGAGGCCTTAACATCAACTTTGTAGAACTTGGAAAAAGTATGAACAGAAGACCAAGTAGCGGCCTTGCAAACTTGTTCAACAGAAGCTTGGTGCTGAGAAGCCCAAGAGGCACCAATAGCACAAGTGGAATGAGCAGTAATTCTAAATGGAGGTTCCTTTCCGTTAGCAGAATAGGCTTGAACCATCGCCTGACAGATCCACTTGCTGATAGTGGATTTAGCCAGAGGCAAGCCCTTCCTAGGTCCAGAAGTGAGAACAAAAAGAGCATCAGACTTCCTGAAAGTCTCAGTAGCGACCAAATAAAACTTCAGAGCCCTGACCACATCCAGAGAATACAGAGTTCGCTCCTTGGAATTAGCAGGATTTGGACACAATGAACGCAAGACAATTGGGTTGATTCAAAGAAACATGTAACAGCTTGGATTTGGGTCACGATCATCCTATTTTTCACGTCCGCTCGTGCGCTCGTATGAACTTGCGAGTGATTCAATAAGCAAATACGTTTCTATCCTAAAATATACGTCCGTTCGTATGGCAGTTCGGGAATCAGACCTATGTCAGTTTCCATCCTGAATTTTCCGTTTCATTTCTCAGGTTGCAACATTGGTTTTGCCCTTTTTCCTTTTTTGTCTGGACGTAAATCCTTCTGATCTTGCGGCTCCGCACTACAAACTTACCTCATTAAAGTGCATTCTAAATATTTGGTCTTTTATTTTTCTTTATTTCATTCATTTTGTAGTAACCAACCATTAATGAATGCATTTGCATAAGTAAATCTTACTTTGTTTAATTTTTAGTTAACTTGCATTTTTTACTTGTGGATTTAATTTTAATATTTATGCTTCAAATGGTACAACTTTAAAATTTTAGTGTGGTTACCCACACCCTCTACATACAGATTGCTCACAAATATTAAAAAACACCCAGCAACTTCTGCATGTTATGAGCCTAGAAACAGCCAAGATGGCGGCTCAGGTATTATCGGGCAGCCTGCAAACAGAAAGGGCCTTGTGACTGTGTTGCTCTGGATTCTTTGATTTCTGACCTTTCCATGCCCCCAGCTCTGCTGTGTCTGTGCAAAATACAGCAGTAACCCACATCCTGCACTTTATCCCGCTCTCCTCTCCTCAGTAAGTGTGATGCATCTGACCAAAGATGTGCTTTAAAAATTAAACAAAGCAAAGGTAAACAACTACACCAATAAATGCAATCTAAAAATATTATTCTAGTACCTCAATTTTAAAATAAATAACAAAGGACATAAGTTTCTTTAATTAACACAAATATATTGCAAAATAAAGGTTTACATGCAAAGGACTAATTAAGGTCCACATTAAAATGCTTTTAGAAGGCATACATGAATCAGGTATGCATTGCCATACAATTTATGGCCTCGGCCATGCTGATACATGCAGTTCATTGGAGCACAAGACGCGCAGACTCCTCCACATAGCCAAAAAACCTGTTCACGAACAGCAATCCGGCTGCTAAAAGGTGTCGGCTGTGGCTTTCTTTTAAAACGTATTTAGAGGTTTGAAAACTGCTCTCTGAATCACACCTAAACACATCCAATTAACCTAAGTTTTACGTTTTGATCGTAAGTTTTAGGATTTGATCCTAAGTTTTACGTTTTGATCCTAAAATTTAGGAACGAACTTCCGCTGATCGTAAGAGCATATACGCATTCGTACGTAGGCTCGTGCGAGTCGTAAATGGCCAAAAAAACAGGAAAAAATGACTAAAACCCACCCAAACTTACGATTCTCGATACGAAATCAATTAACTTTTGCTCTTTGAATCGAGGGGAATGTCCTGATTGAGATGAAAGGCAGACACAACCTTTGGCAAGAAATCCGACTTATGCCGAAACACCACCTTATCCTGATGCCTCTCAAAATAAGGAGGTTTGATGGAAAGCGCAGCTAGCTCAGAAACTCTTTTTACAGAAGTGATAGGCACCAGAAAGGCTACCTTAAGAGTCAAAATAGGCAAGGCAGCCTCACGGATAGGCTCAAAGGGAGGCCCTTGCAGAGCAGACAACACCAGATTCAAATCCCAGACTGGTAGCAAAGGCTTACGGGGTGGGCGCACATGAGAAACACCCTGGAAAAAGGTTTTAACCAACCAGTGATTGGCAAAAGATTTTTGGAAAAAAATTGCCAGAGCTGAAACATGGCCTTTTAAGGTACTAAGTTGAAGGCCCAGATCCAAACCATGCTGCAAGAATTCCAGAATCCTGGGAATAGAAAAACACCCGACAGGGAAGAGACTTGGCCTCACACCAGGCAATGTAAGCATGCCAGACCCTGTAATAGATAAAGGATGAGGACTTCTTTCTAGCCCGAATCATGGTATCAACAACAGAGGCAGGTAACCCCTTTTCCATCAAGATGGAGGTTTCAGCAGCCAAGCCGTTAAAACCAGAGTTTGTAAATTGGGATGGCGTAGCTGCTCCTGAGTGAGAAGATCTGGATCCTTGGGCAAGACGTGCCGGTCTACTGCCAACTGCACGAGGTCTGCGAACCACACCCTTCTTGGCCAACAAGGGGCCACCAGGATGGCCGGTACCCACTCCTGGGCGATCTTGCGCATGACCCTGCCCAGGAGAGGAAACGGAGGGAACACATAGAGAAGCTGAAACTTCGTCCAGGGTATTGCCAGGGCATCCGTGGTGAAGGCCAGAGGATCCTGAGAGAGAGAGAGACAAGTCTGGGAAGTTTGTGATTGTGACGGGACGCATCCGGCTAACCCCAGCAGTGACAGAGGGAGAGAAACACTCGGCTGTTGAGAGACCACTCCCCCAGATGAGACGTCCCCCTGCTCAGGGAGTCCGCCACCTGGTTCTCCACCCCTGGGATGTAGACCGCTGAGATGCAGGGAACATGCTGTTCCGCCCAAGACAGAATCAGGGACACTTCCTTGAAGGTTCACTTGCTACGAGTCCCTTTCTGATGATTGATGTAGGCCACGGCCGTCTGTTTGTCTGAGCGGATCGGAACAGCCCGACCCCGAAGGTGAGTGGATAGGCGAGAAAGAACCAACCTGATCGCTCTCAGTTCCAGGACGTTGATGGAAGCATGGGCCTCTCGTGGGCCGCACCGACCCTGGAACCTCAGGGACTTCTAGAAGCCTCCCCAGCCGGTCAGACTGGCATCCGTGGTGACCGTTTCCCAGCACGGGGGCAGGAAGGTCCTGCCCCCCTGAAGGTTCCTTGAGTCCAGCCACCACGAGAGAGACCGTCCGGCCAGGGGAGACAGAACAAATTCCCGATCCCAAACTGACAAGAGACGCAACTGAAGAGGTCTCATGTGAAAATGAGCAAAGGGGACTGCCTCGAAGCAGGACACCATCAGGCCCACCAACTGCATCCCCTGATGGATGGAGGGATGAGGACACGACAGCAGAGCCCGAGCTTGCAGCTGAAGACCCTCCACCTTCTGCTGAGGAAGGAACACCTTGACCTGAGAGGTATCCAGAGTCATGCCCAGAAAGGACCTCACCAAGGACGGGGACAGAGAAGACTTGGGATAGTTGATCACCCAGCCGAAAGACTCTAGAGTGGATGTCACCATTTGAGTGTCCCGCTCGGCCTGAGGAAAAGACTCGGCCACAATCAGGATGTCGTCCAGGTAAGGAATGATGCGGATGCCCTGGTTCCTTAGCAGAGCCATTACTCCCGCTAGCACCTTGGTGAACACCCGAGGTGCCGAGGTGATACCGAAGGGTAGAGCCACAAACTGGTAATGCTGATCCTGCAGCTCGAACCTTAGAAATCTCTGATGACCTGGGAAGATATGATGGGGCACCAAACAAATGACTCCAAACTCTAACAGGCAATGAACCGCCAGAAGCAACCCTTGAGCAGACAGGGGGTTTAAAGATATCCGGGATCTAAAGAATCTTGGGGCCGCCAGGCTGAAAACTCTATCTTGTAACCGGAGGACACTACCTCCTGAATCCACCGGTCTGAGACATGAAGCCTCCAGACGTGAGCAAAGAGCCGAAGCCTTCCCCCCCACCCGGGTGGGTGAGGGCGCCCCTTCATGCCTGAGGGAGCTTGGGAGAGGGTTTGGGCTTAGGATTCCAGGAGAGACCGGGATGACCACGGGGTCTGCCACGGCCCCAAGAATCTCTGCGACCACTGGAGAGGAGGGAGCCACAGCCCCCTCTGGGAATACGGAAGAAGGGGAGGGGGGCAGAGGACCCCCGAAAGGGCCGAGACTGCCTCCTACGCTGAGGCAGCCTTCCATCCTTGGCTAGAACATCAAGACACTCCCCAAATAGCCGCAGCCCCACGAAGGGGAGGCCAGTGAGAGCTTTCTTAGCCGCAGCGTCAGCTGCCCACTGTCGCAACCAGACAGAGCGGCACATAGCCACCAAGAACGCAGAGGCCCTACCACACAGCCGCACAACATCATCCATAGCAGTAAGGATAAAGGCCACAAAATCAGAGCAAAGTAAGAGAGTCATATATTCCTCCCCCACACTACCAGCTGTTGCGCCATCAATGAGACGCTTGAGCAGCTTCTTAAGGGCAATAGCATTGATGGCGGCAGCACATACCGGGCGCAAGCCAGCCCCCACACAGGTAAAAGCATGGCAGGCCAATTGATTCATGCGCCGGTCCTCACCGTCCCTCAGAGTGGTAGCGTCAGGGGAAGGCATGACCGAAGTATTGGACAAGCCTAGCGCGGATGCGTCCACTTCAGGGGGAAAAGACCACCTCTTAACAAGATCAGCAGGAAAGGGATACCTTTTATCCAAACCATTGGGCACAGCAGACAGCTTGTTAGGACGTTCCCATTCTTTAAGCACCAAGGTGGTAAAATGTTCCTGCTCAGGGAACTCTAGATGCTGTTTACCAGGGCGAAAAAGCTCCCCCTGCTTTCTCTTAGCTACCTCAGGGACAGCCATGT
The DNA here is from genome assembly GCA_027917425.1 of Gastrophryne carolinensis. Classification (NCBI taxonomy): domain Eukaryota; kingdom Metazoa; phylum Chordata; class Amphibia; order Anura; family Microhylidae; genus Gastrophryne; species Gastrophryne carolinensis. Next base: position 442,611,607 of record CM051234.1, read on the forward strand.
GCAAAATTTCAAAAATATGTGACAACAGATTAACAGTGTCCTCAGGGTACCATGAGTCCTCTCCGGACGCAGACCCAGGGTCACTATCGCAACCCTCCTGCTGGTTCCCAGAGGAGTCAGAATCCTGGGAGAGCTCCCCTATCTCAAGGGGGTGACAGCCACCAAGATCAATCCCCACATACACCTCAGTAAGGGGAGCGGGCCTGGGATTCAGGTCTCGCTTCGAGCCAGAGACCTTCCTAGGAATAGTCCTGGCAAGCTGCTTTTCAATGTTAGCCACCCGCAGAGCCAAATCAGAACATGACTCCCTGCCAACATTCCCCTCACTGGGACCCAATTGCAGGAGTGGGGGAGTAGGTGAAACCGAGTGAGGTGCAGAGCTTGGAAGCGAAGCAGGCAAACCAGCTTGAAGCGCAAGGAGACTTTCAGCACACGCCACGCACACCGTGACACTGTTACTCACAGGGGATACCCCATACATGGAACACAGCCGGGCTTGCCCCGAAGGGCCCCCAAGCACGCTATCCCCAGAAGCCTCCATATGGTGATTAACACAGGCGCAATAGGCCAGCAGTGGGTACAGGCTTAAGACAGAAGCCACCCAGGATGCCCTCCCACGGGATGCCCCCAGAAGTCAATGAAGGGGGAATGAGGGGAAGGAAGGAGTGGAGCCGGGAGAAACGACAACCCAATGCTATCCCGCCTGAAAGACATAATTAAAAACACCCATGAGCATCCCGCAGCAAATACACCCCCAATTCAATAAAAAAAAAACCAAAGGGGGGACTCACGGACCAAAGACACTGCGGGGTCACACAGGCACAGACCACTGGATAAGGCGACCCACAGGAGGAAGCAGTGCTGCAGCCAGGAAGGGAAAAATCCAGACGCGCAGCTTGTCCAAAATGGTGCCGGCAGAGGTACCTCGAGGGGCGGGCCGCGAGGGGAACGGCGCGATACACGTCATCACCCGGCCCCGCTTCCCCGAAGAGCGCAAAAAACGGCGCTCACGTGACCCGGCCGGCGCCATGACAAAGCTAAATCACCTCAGGTTATAGCGCCCAAAGCCGCAGAGCGCAGTACAAAGCGGCGCGGCAGCTCAGAAAACACCACAAAATACACAAAAAATGTCAAAACACCACAGATATCACCACTCGCCGCTACCATCCACCCCCCCCCCCCGAATGAAGTCATAGAGGGGGGGGAAGAGAGAGAGACGAGAAGGCAGCGGCGAGCAGCCATGGCCAGGGAGGGGGGGCTGCGGGGGGGACCCCAAAAGGAAACTAAGGGGACGCAGTCCCCAAACTACTCACCCCCTCAGAAGCCAGGACAGAAACTCCGCATCCCTAGTAGGCTCACTATAAAGCCTATGGCCGGCTCCCCTTTGTGGAACAGGGTCTGCGGTTTGGAGCTGCGCTTCAGGAGCAATTGATCCTAGTGCTCTTCTACCTTCACCCGATCTGTCAGCCAAGGCTGGGAGGCAGTGAGGGTCCAGAAATGGATGGAAATAGACATGCAGGGCCGCAGGCTTGGTTGCCTCGCTCACCTGCGCTAGAGAGAGCCATCTTCTAACTTCGCAGTATCACTGCAGAGGAAACACTGGAACTCTATGGTTAATCCTGTTTTTATAGGGAGCCGGGACATGCCACAGCTTTCTGCAGTACCACTGCGCCACCTAGTGGCGAAATAACCCAACTGTAATCATTACCGAAGCGGGCCGTGTCATGCAATAAAGAAAAACAAAAAAGGCTTGTCCGGGCATGGGGGCCCCCCACTGTTGCCGATAGCTTTGTTGCTGGCCCTGCTGCTTGTCAGTTCAAAGACTGAAAAGCCTCCTAAACCAGACCATAACCCAAAGGTTGGTGTAGGCCCTCTTTGCAGGGCAAGTGGTGGAGGCCCCATTAGAAAGGCAAGTGGTGGGGGCCCTGGCACATGCACCCCTTGTGCCCCTTATAATCCGGCCCTGTGTAATACAAATCTATTACGAGGCAGATGTGACAGAAATGTATAAATACATGAAACATGACACTTGATACTAGAATACGCTAAAAATTAGGGGCCTGTCCTTGCGAGCTTACAATCTAAAGGATGGGGCGGTGGACATGAAATGTAGGTCACAAATAGTATGTACTTATAATGGTGGCAAGTGCACTGAAGGTGTCAGGAATCTCAAGTCAATTGCTTAGGCCAGATGATGGTCTTGACTAAATAGGTGAATTTTAAGGGCATTCCTAATGGGTTGGAGCATGGTGCATTGTATAGGGTAGGTCATTCCAGAGGAATGGGGTGGTGTGTGCAAAGTCCTGAAGGAGAGAGTAAGAGGAGGTGATCATAGATAGAGACAGGAGGAGGTCCTAGGCAGAGCAATGGCTATGCCTAAGTTGGTATTTTGAAGAAATGTAGGAAGGAAAAAGGAAGTTGCCAATGATTATTATGCAATTTTTAACAACTAGAGGAGGTGCTAGGATGTGAAATTCGTACATCGTAGGCCTCAACTGGCGTCACTGTCATAGAGATCACACTGTACGGTCCCTTGATACTGGTCGTCATGACCCTGACAGGCTGAGGGTCCGTTTCACTACCACCAGAGAACCCAGCCCCGTAGAAAAGCCACTGGCTCTATTTGATATACCCCCAGTCCGTCAACAGGACTATACCAGAATCCAGCCCGGTAGTGTATAATATAACCAAGAAGCACCGACAAGTAATCAAGGTAACAGAGCAGCCCAAGATTAGGTTATATATTTAATCACTTTAGGAACACACTAGACAAACTATATATACTATATATACAGTGCAAACCCAGTAGAGCGACCCACAAACCCTCACAAACAAAAGGTAGCACAACTATTGATTATTAAAAAAATATACATTTTATTAATGACAAACCTAGAAATACACCAAATCACAATAGACACGTTTTAAAAACAAGGGATTTCCCCCCACCCCACAAAAACACTCCCTGCGTTCCGTGGATAAACCACTTTGTTGAGCTACACATCTCTACAAAGTGGTTTATCCACAGAACGTGTGGAGTGTTTTTTGGTTCCCCTCCATGCTGCTCTTTAGGCCTAAGTATTGACTATAATCAAATCCCATTGTTCAGTTGCCATTCTCTCTGCTTTTGTTATAGGGTTTTGAATATTGTACTTCACTTTGATTATCTGTGATTTTGGCACAATGCACTGGTACTTTATGTGTGTTTTTATAATAGGGTATATGGAGGTTGTATATGTTTTTGTATATATTGTTGCTGTTGTATTTTCTTGTCCCTTTGGTGTTTATCATTCATTATGAAAGAAAGACATTTTTTATGTTAACTGGCGGTTCTGCAGCAAGGGGAATCCCTTGTTTTTAAAATGTGTCTATTGTGATTTGGTGTATGTCTATGTTTAGCATTAAAGTGGACCAAAACCCACTCTGGAGTCTATGAGACTCCAGGGAAGGCATACTCGCTCCCCCCAGGGCATCCAGATTCTTGATACCCTGATGTGTAAAACCCCTTAGGTCGTCTGCAAACTCACCTTCTTTTCCGGTCCCCATGTGCGAACAAGGGCCGCTTCCCCATTATCCCTTTAGGGCGCGTCCCCGTGCCAGGCATTTGTTAATGGCAGCACCCTGTTAGAGGGTAGCAGGGGATGTGGCCACCAGCGCGCAGACTGGACGAGAGGCTGCGCATGTGCCATAGAACCGGGTGAGTGAGATTGTGCCATCTGGCGGGATTCACACAGCGGGGCATTTCTGATTGGGGTGTTCCGGGTGCTCCTAGCATCTATATACATGCAAAGAATAGATACAATTCAGGTAAGAAGGGCAAATTCAAGTGGGTAAGTTACAATCAGGGTTAGCAGAGTAAATGCCAGTTACCTTATTGCAGATAGATAATATGCAGGGGTTGTGTAGAAACTGCTAGATACTGTTCCTAACTCCACATGAGGCCAGCATATGAAAGGCAACACCTCACGTAACATCTTGTTAGCCACTCTTATTCTGTGTCTGCTGAGAACAGATCCATAGTCAGACTAGGCCATGGCCATTAGTTTTACCTGGCTGGATGAGCAGCAGGAGGAGGTAAATAATTAATATACTCTTTTTTCTTGTCTATAGATGCCCTTTAAAATAGGTAAGTTAAAGTGGACCGAAATCCACAGCCATCTCCCCTGGAATCTATGAGATTTCAGGGATGCCTAATTCCTTCCTCCCGGCACATCCAGAATCGGGATGCTCCATTGTGTGAAACCCCCTAGGTCGCCTGGTCCTTTTAGTAGGGTGCATGCCCGTGCCAGGCATTTGTGAATGGCCAGCGTGAGCATGCTCCCTGTTAGAGGGTAACGGGGGTGCGTCATACTCGGCTGCACTCAGCTCCTTAGATGAGCCTAGATGAGCTTGCATCAGCATAGTCGGGCGCCCAGATTGGATGGGAGGCTGCGCATGGGCCGTAGGACCGGGCAAATGTGAGTTAGTTCAAACAATCGGGGTTTCACACAACAGGGAAACCCCGATTGGGGTGCCCCAGGGGCAAGGACCAAAACCCAGAATAGTCAAAATCCTGGGTTTTGGTCCACTTTAAGGAGAGCCAAAGACGTGATCAGCCGTAACACTTTTGTCAGACACCAACAACATTAATAATAAAAAATAGAACCAAACTATACTAGACGGTGTCCAGGTAAAGGGTTTATATGAATATTAGGTTATGCAGACAACTCGACAGTGATGGAAGACTAGATGTCAGAGTAAATTCCATACTTTTATAAAGCCTGCCATATTTATGAAAAGGTCTTTATAGCAGAGGTCAGCTTCTATGGAAGGTTGATTCTGTACATGGTACTAATCTTAAGTATCTGCCAAGGGCAGTGTTAACCGGTAAATGTGGAGGCATTAGAGATGTACACACACAACATGACATCAGTCACCTTAGGGGAAGCAAGAATCAAAAGAGCAAGTCTTCTTGTAACTGTCCCTTCTCACCTTCATGGTACAGAGGCCCCTGCAGGCACCTTGCGTCCTTCTGTGGCAGCTTGGACAGCGGCGGTGACAGTTCATTCAGAGGGGAAGCCATGCTGTCACTAAGCATGGCAAGCATTTGCTCCTCGCCCGTCCATCTAAACATCACAGCGGATTCAGAGGTCACAGCTTCCCTGAAGTTACAGGTCATGTCATGTCGTTCAATGTTCCTTCACTTTTCCGCTAGCACTTTGCACCTGTAAATGCAGATTTTTTTTAAACAATTATTTCATGAAATAACATTAGAAACTTAAACCAAATGAACCTAAAACTAAATAAACTGAATGACAGTGTCAGTCTAGCCAAACAGCTTACCACCTGGCTGAACATTTGTACAACCCTCCAAGACAGTGTAGTATCCAGTAAAGTACTATGGGCACTGTATAATGTCTGCTTAATAGTGGACCAAAACCCATATATCTAAAAGACTCCAGGGCTGGCGGCTAGCCTTCCCCCGGGCTTCCAAAATTGGAAGTGTGATACCCCCTGTTGCTTCCCTTTAGCTGAGGTGTGCCCCTGTGCCCAGTATCTCTGGCTGAAATCGGAGAGTGCTTCCCAGACTCTAGGGAAGCCAGGGATATATCCAGTTAGCTGGTCACATCAGCCAGCATTCTTGAGATTAGCCAATAAGCTATCTCAAAATTGCGTGGTGGACGTGGCCATGGCGGTGTAAACCCCCATTTTTTTTTAAACCAGGCCCCCGCTGTTGGGTGGGTTTCTGTGCTGCTTTAGCCCTGGTCTGCAGGGGCCCTAGCTGTCTGAATAAAGTGTAGTAAAATCTGATATGCAACTGCAGCATTCAATTCTGTGCTTTTCCACAATTTTATGTGGCTTTAACAACCTCTCTATGCCCCCATCTGTCATGGAACTACAAGGCCTTCTGTATACCAAAATTGAGTGCATGAGTGGGGAGAGACTACTGTGAATCATGTATCAGAGGAGGGGCTGGCATGGCATGCAGACAGGGTAACTCATTTGGTTAGCTAATTAGGGTCATAGACTGAGAATGTGTTGCTTCCTCATATGTTAAAAAGAAAATACCAGTTTAATAAAATAAAAAAAAAAAAATCAGTTTTTTCTTTTCCTTATTTTCTTAATTCACAGATAACATATTTTGGATGTGCTCAACAAGCTTTGACGTCTTTTTTTCTCCCTTCTCACAACATATAATTTGGAGTATGTTCATCCCATTATCAAGTATTTTTTCCCTTTTTTAATAGTTCTTCACTTTATTGTAGGTTGTTTTGTTTCAGTTGTTGTTCTCACTGCATGGTTTCTGGTTCTTTTTACTCCATTTCTAGTGTTGGATCATAGTTGGATGGTGGACGTGCTGTCAGGAGGATCACTTGGTGTATTTACATGGGAGCACTGCTTTATTATACCTGGATATCTGAGCGGATCTGATCTTGGCTTGTAACCACCAGAGCTACTGGTTGGATCGCAGCTGGATGGTGGTTGGGAGTTCTTTCTTCTTGGGGAAGTCTATTTAAGGAAATCACCTGGGAGCACTGCTTTATAACATCTGGATAACTGCTGAGACGTTATGGACCATCTACAGCCTATTTGTTACCTTATAGCTGGGGCTGGGATTGGGATAGATATTGTACTGTTTTGGCCGAGTCTAGTGACTCCTTTAATATTCCATTTTGTGTATGACTGAATTTAAATTTGAATAGAAAGATGCATCAACAGGTGCTATTAACACTAAGGTTTCTCAATCATGCTTGGATTATATGTGGATATATTAGTATGTTTTGTACTATGTGTCTATGTGTGTTTTGTATATGCTTATGGGGTTAGACTGTCACATTTCCCTCACCCATTACTTTGAGGGTCCGCCCTGACAGCTGCAACTGCGCAATCTTTGGGGCTTATCAAGTTCCTTATTGGCAGCTGCACCCATACAGTGATTGGGAGCCTCCCCCCCCCTCTTTATTCTCCTTTGGCAATCTTTTTTTCTGTAAGAGGTTTGTATCCAGTGACACTGTAGCTTTGGGTGTGCCTCCTTTGATGGCTGGTCCTGAGGGGGTGGGTCCTCTTTTCCAGGCAGGACACAGGGTTTGTCTTCCCCACACTTGCCGCGTGCAGACCTCTTTATGGGGCAGGCAGGAGGCGTGGAATTTTTTCGCCACACCACTCCAAGCCTTTTGGATGGATTTGGGATGATCCCTGTGTGAACACCCACCAGTAGCCCAATATTCTTACCTCGGTGAACCCACCGTGCATGCACATCCTGCAGTGGCATCTCTCTCATCTTTCTAAGTCTGTGCACGGTGACACCTGCTGTGACTGAATGACTGGCCTGGCCTCCCACAGCCATAGAAGGATGCAGGGGGTACCGAGTGCGCGCTAGTGTGACTAAGCTCCCATTCAGTTTTTTTAGCTGCACATTAAGGTGCACAGAAGGTTGAAAGACTGGAGCAGAACCTTGTCTGCGCTGTGGGAAGTCTGGCAAGGTGTGTACATTGCGCAGCTGACGGGGTTTCACACAGTGGGGCATCCCAAATTGGAATCGGCCCTTCTTATTGCTGCTGCTTGTGGAGACTGCTAGGCACCATTCTCTGTATAGGTGACCCAGCAGACTTACTATACTATTTTCTGGAGGATGCTGGGATCATAGTCCAGAATTTCATATCATTACCTAATATATGACATTTTTATCAAAATGTGAGGCCACTTCCCAATAAAAAAAACAATTCTGTGAGTACTCACCTGTAGAATTGTTTTTATTCTTGCATGGCACGGCCCACTTCGGTATTCATAACAGTTGGGTTATTCCGCCACATGGTGGAGCAGTGGTACTGCAAAAAACTGTGGCACCTCCCGGCTCCCTATAAAAACGGGATAAACCATAGAGTTCCCAGCGTAGAGGAGCAGTGAGACAAGAAGCCGGGAGAGAATAAAGGAAATAATGTAACAAAGGTAAGAAAAACCCCAATTTAACTTGGAACAATCACCATAAAGAGGCAACCAAGAACAACGATAACAAGCGTGGGGCGAAGTGGGCCGTACCATGCAAGATCAAAAACAATTCTACAGGTGAGTACTCATAGAATTGCTTTTTTCTTTAATGCATGGCACGGCCTGCTTCGGTATTCATAACAGTTGGGACATCCAAAAGTAGTGTCCAAAAGGTAGGGTGGGATGCCCAAAGAGCAACGGCCAGAAGTTCAAGTCACTACCGCCTGAAGCACCTTGCGGCCAAAAGCAGCATCCACTGAGGCCTTAACATCAACTTTGTAAACTTTGGAAAAAGTATGAACAGAAGACCAAGTAGCGGCCTTGCAAACTTGTTCAACAGAAGCTTGGTGCTGAAAAGCCCAAGAGGCACCAATAGCATGAGTGGAATGAGCAGTAATTCTAAAGGGAGGATTCTTCCCCTTAGCAGAATAGGCTTGAACCACCACCTGACGGATCCACTTGCTGATAGTGGATTTAGCCGGAGGCAAACCCTTCCTTGGTCCAGAAGTGAGAACAAACAAAGCATCAGACTTCCTGAAAGACTCTGTAGCAACCAAATAAAACTTCAGAGCCCTAACCACATCCAGGGAATGCAGTGTCTGCTCCTTGGAATTAGCAGGATTATGGCACAATGAAGGCAAGACGATGTCCTGATTGAGATGAAAGGCAGACACAACCTTAGGCAAGAAGTCAGGCTTAAGCCGAAACACCACCTTATCCACATGCCTCTCAAAATAAGGAGGCTTGATGGAAAGCGCAGCTAGCTCAGAAACTCGCCTTACCGAAGTGATAGCCACCAAAAAGGCTACCTTAAGAGTCAAGATAGGCAAGGCGGCCTCATGGATAGGTTCAAAGGGAGGCCCCTGAATAGCAGACAACACCAGATTCAGATCCCAGACTGGAAGCAAAGGCTTACGGGGTGGACGCACATGAGAAACACCTTGAAAAAAAGTTTTGACCAGCCGGTGATTGGCAAAAGATCTTTGGAAAAAAATTGCCAGAGCTGAAACATGGCCTTTAAGGGTACTAAGTTGAAGGCCCAAATCCAAAACATGTTGCAAGAATTCCAAAATCCTGGGAATAGAAAAACACCATACAGGGAAGAGACTTAGACTCACACCAGGCAATGTAAGCATGCCAGACCCCGTAATAGATGGAAGACGAGGACTTCTTCCTAGCCCTAATCATGGTATCAACAACAGAAGCAGGTAACCCCTTTTCCTTCAAGATGGAGGTTTCAGCAGCCAAGCCGTTAAAGCCAGCGTTTGTAAATTGGGATGGCGTAGCTGCCCCTGAGTGAGGAGATCTGGATAGTTGGGCAAGACGTACCGCTCTACTGCCAACTGCACGACGTCTGCGAACCAAACCCTCCTTGGCCACCAGGAAGGCTGCTACCCGCTCTTGGACTATCTTGCGCATGACCCTGCCCAGGAGAGGGAATGGAGAGAACACAGAGAAGCCAAAACTTCGCCTACTGGGGGTTCGCCGACGAAGGCGTCATTAAGGCCAATTGATTGCTGCTATATAGAATAAGAGCCACATTTCATCAACTGCATATCAAGCATAAGCATCTATATAAGCATCAACTTTGTATGCCATAATGTCAACACAGTGACTTCCTTCACGAATAAAATTTGGCCTTTTCTTTCCCCTCCTTTTTGATTTTGGCTGGCCAGCCATGAATGTGTGATTGTGTGAGGTATGTGTGAATGCTTGGGGGTTGTGGCTGAATGGGGGCCCCCCCGAGTTTATTCATGCTATGCTAGCTTTTTAACTTTTTAGGGAATGTTGGGATACATGTATAAGTGCCATTTGTATTAGCTATCATTAAACGTGTGTGTATGGCAATTCATGCTGTGACAGTGGCTTTTTGGAGTGCCAGCCTTACAGGAACCAATTGTGTTTTGTGTGTTTATGTGATTGGCAATTAGGTTCACGGGCGCCCTTGATTAGGTGTTGGGCAGTGCACCGGTTTATTGGGTAAAGATCTCCCTGGCGATTTTAATATTTTGTTACTCTTCCTTGAAGGCTCTCTTGCTCCGAGTTCCTCCCTGATGATTGATGTAGGCAACCGCCATCTGATTGTCTGAGCGGATCTGTACTGCCCGACCCTGAAGGTCAGGCGAGAGAGAACCAACCTGATCGCCCTCAGTTCCAGGACGTTGATGGAAGCATGGGCCTCTTGTGGGCCCCACCGACCCTGGAACCTCAGGGACTTCCAGAAGCCTCCCCAACCGGTCAGACTGTCATCTGTGGTGACCGTTCCCCAGCACATGGGGCAGGACAGAAGGTTCCTGAAGTCCAGCCACCACAAGAGGGACCGACTGGCCAGAGGGGACAGAGCAAATTCCTGATCCAAGGACTCAGGGTCCCAAACTGACAAGAGGTGCAACTGAAGATGTCTCATGTGAAACTGAGCAAAGGGGACTGCCTCGAAGCAGGACACCATGAGGCCCACCAACTGCATCCCCTGACGGATGGAGGGATGAGTGCACGATAGCAGAGCCCAGCCTGCATCTGAAGACCCTCCACCTTTTGCTGAGGAAGGAACACCCTGGCCTGAGATGTATCCAGAGTCATGCCCAGAAAGGACCTCACCAAGGACGGGGACAGAGAGGACTTGGGATAGTTGATCACCCAGCCACAATCAGGGTATAGTCCAGGAAAGGAATGATGCAGATGCCCTGGTTCCTTAGCAGAGCCATCACTCCCGCCAGTACCTTGGTGAACACCCGAGGTGCCGAGGTGATACCGAAGGGTAAGGCCACAAACTGGTAATGCTGATCCTCCAACGCGAACCTTAAAAATCTCTGATGACCTGGGAAGATAGGCACATGAAGATAAGCATCCTTAATGTCCACAGTGGTCATGAAGTCGCCTGGGCGAAGGGTACCGACAGCAGAGCGCAGTGTTACCATACAAAAATGCTTGAATCTGACAAATTTGTTGAGGCCCTTTAAGTCCAGAATCGGCCTCAGAGAGCCGTCCTTTTTGGGGACGGTGAAAAGATTGGAATAGTACCCCTGACCCCGTTCTTGATGGGGCACCGAACAAATGACTCCTGACTCTAACAAGCATTGAACCGCCAGATGCAACCCCTGGGCAGATAGGGGGTTTATTCCGGGACCTGAGGAATCTTGGGGGAGGCTAGGCAGCAAACTCTATCTTGTAACCGGAGGACACCACCTGCTGTATCCAACGGTCTGAGACGTGAAGTCTCCAGGCGTGAGCAAAGAGCCGTAGCCGTCCCCCCACCCGGATGGGTGAGGGCGCCCTTTCATGTCTGAAGGGGCTTGGGAGAGGGTTTGGGCTTGGAGTTCCAGGAGAGACCGGGACGACCGCGGGGTCTGCCACGGCCCCAAGAATCTATACGACCACTGGGGAGGAGGGAGCCCTGGCCTCCTCTGGGAGCAGGAAAGGAGGAGCAGAGAACCCCCGAAAGGGCCGAGACTGCCTCCTACGCTGAGGCAGCCTGCCATCCTTTGCTAGAACATCAAGACGTTCCCCAAAGAGCCGCAGCCCCGCGAAAGGGAGAACAGTAAGAGCCTTCTTAGAAGCAGCGTCCGCTGCCCACTGGCGCAACCAGACAGAGCGGCGCATAGCCACCAAGAGCGCAGAGGCCCTGCCGCTCAACCGCACAGCATCATCCATAGCATGGAGGATAAAGGCCACAAAATCAGAGCAAACCAAGAGAGTCCTAAACTCTTCACACCCTCTACAAGCTGAAGCGCCATCAAGGAGGCACTTGAGCAGTGACTTAAGGGCAATAGCCATAATAGCCGCGGCGCAGACCGGGCGTAAGCCAGCCCCCACACAGGTAAAGGCATGGCAGGCCAGCTGATCCATGCGCCTGTCTTCACTGTCCCGCAGAGTGGTAGTGTCCGGGGAAGGCATGACCGAAGTATTGGACAAGCCTAGCACGGGAGCGCCCACTTCCGGGGGAACTGACCATCTCCTAACAAGATCAGCAGGAAAGGGATACCTATTATCCAAACCCTTGGGCTTAGCAGGTAGCTTGTTAGGACGTTCCCATGCTTTAAGCACGAAGGAAGTGAAATGTTCCTGCTCAGGGAACTGCAGACGCTGTTTAACAGGACGAAAAAGCTCCCCCTGTTTCCTTTTAGTCTCCACAGGGGGGGCAATGTGCAAAATTTCAAAAATGTGAGACAGTAAATTACCAGTGTCATCAGGATACCATGAATCCCCTGATTCAGGGTCACTGTCACAAACCTCCTGTTGGTCCCCAGAGGAGTCAGAGTCCGGAGGCAGTTCCCCTTCCTCTAGGGAATAACGTCCAGTAGTGACATCAAATTCTTCATACTCCTCTGTAGAGCGTGAGGGAGTTGAAGTCAGGTGCCACTTCTTGCCAGAGGCCTTCCTAGGAACAGACCTGGCAAGCTGCCTCTCAATGCTGGCCACCCGCATAGCCAAATCAGAGTGTGACTTCCTGCTAATATCGCCTTCACTAGGGTCCGATTGCAGGAGCGGGGAGTAGGCGAAGCTGAGGGACGTGCAGAGCTAGGCTGCGAAGCATGCAAACCAACTTTGAGACTTTCAGCGCACGGCACGCACGCCGTGACACTGTTGCTCACCGGGGATACCCCACACATGGAACACAGCTGGGCTTGCCCCGAAGGGTCCCCAAGCACGCTATCCCCAGAAGCCTCCATATGGTGATTAACACAGGCGCAATAGGCCAGCGGTGGGTAAAGGCTATACAAGAGCCACCCGGGATGCCCTCCCACGGGATGCCCCCAGAAGACAGTGAAGGGGGGATGAGAGGGAGGAAGGAGTGGAGCCGGGAGAAACCACAACCCAATGGTGTCCCGCCTGAAAGACATAAGTAAAAAAGACACATGAGCATCCCGCAGTGCATACACCCCTAATGTAATAAACCCCCCCTAAGAGGGACTCACGGACCAAAGACACCGAAGGGTCACTTAGGCACAGACCACAGGACAAGGCGACACACCGGAGGAAGCAGTGCTGCAGCCAGGAAAGGGGAAAACCAGGCGCGCAGCTCAATCAAAATGGTGCCGGCAGAGGTACCTCGAGGGGCGTGCCGCAGGGAGATGACGTGATACGCGTCATCAACCGGGCTCCCCCGAAGAGCGCGAAAAACAGCGTGACCAGGCCGGTGCCATGACTAAGAAAAATCACCCCAGGTGATAGCGCCCACAGCCGCGGAGCGCAGTACAAAGTGGTGTGGCCGCTAAAAACATCCCAAAAAAAGTAAAAACACCACAGAAAAAAACTAATAATCACCGCCACCCCCGAACAGAGTCAGAGAGGGGGGAAAGAGAGAGAGACAAGAAGACAGCGGGAGCAGCCATGGCCAGGGATGGCAGGGGGGAGGGACCCCAAAAGAAAAATAAGGGAACATAGTTCCCAAACAACTCACCCGCTCAGAAGCCATCCTAGGCCCAGAGACAGAACTCTGTATACCCAAATAGGCTCACCATAAGCCCATGGCCGGCTACCCTTTGTGGTACAGGGTCTGTGGCTTGGAGCCGTGCTCCAGGAGCCCTTGACCCTAGTGCTCTTCTACCTTCACCCGATCTGTCAGCCGAGACTGGGAGGCAGTGAGGGTCCAGAAACGGATGGAAATAGACATGCAGGGCCGCAGGCTTGGTTGCCCTGCTCACCTGCGCAAGAGAGATAGCCATCTTCTAACTTCGCAGTAGCACTGCAGAGGAAACACTGGAACTCTATGGTTAATCCCGTTTTTATAGGGAGCCGGGAGGTGCCACAGCTTTCTGCAGTACCACTGCGCCACCTTGTGGCGGAATAACCGAACTGTTATGAATACCGAAGCGGGCCGTGCCATGCATTAAAGAAAAATACAAATCTGTGATTACTCACCTGTAGAATTGGTATTATATGTATACAGCACGTCCTGCTCCAGAGATAATTCTTTACGTTTGGGTTATACATCCACAAGATGGTGCTGGACTGCAGAGACAGCAAAAAAGGGTCTCCTCCCGGCCCCTTATATTCCAGGGACCTCCCACAAAATCCCCAGTATTGACAAGCAGTTAGCAAGAGGCCGGGAGAATAACAACCCTAATCAAACAATTTTAACCATGATAATAACCACCATACAGAGGCACTAAGAATAATGAAAAACAAGGGCGGGGTGGGGCAGGACGTGCTGTATACATATAAAACCAATTCTACAGGTGAGTAATCACAGAATTGTATTATTCTAAGTATACAGCCATCCTGCTCCAGAGATAATTCCTTACGTTAGGGACATCCAATAGCAGTGTCCGTAAGATAGGATCCCCAAAAGCAATAACATGCAGTTTAAACCACTGCCGCCTGCAGAACCTTGTGGCCAAAAGCTGAGGCTCTAACATCAACCTTGTAAAACTTAGAAAAAGTATAAACAGAAGACCAAGTAGCGGCCTTGCAAACTTGTTCAACAGAAGCTGGGTGCTGAAAAGCCCAAGAGGCACCAATAGCACAAGTGGAATGAGTAGTAAGGCGGAAGGGAGGATCCTTCCCTTTAGCAGAATAGGCCTGAATCACAGCCTGCAGATACCTCGAGGGGCGGGCCACGGAGACAGTGATGTGGAATGCGCCATTCGCAAGGCCCGCACCCCCCCGAAGAGCGCAAAGGTGCCCACGTGACCATGTAAGCCAATGATGGAGCAGCAGCGCCTGAGGTAAAGTTGCCGCCGACCGCGGAACGCCGTACAAGCGCGCGTGGCGGCGGCTGCATTTTTAAAAAAGCAACCAATGCAACCAACACGCGCGGCAACACCAAACCAAAGCATACCACGGAATACAATCCCAAGGAGTGAAGAATACAAGGCAGAAAAAAAGAGGAACGGGTGGGAATAGTCCTACAGGACCGCAGGCTAATAGCCCCGCTCACCTGCGAGTAGAGAGAGCAGCGCCGACTGCAGAGAAGAACTGGGGATTTTGTGGGAGGTCCCTGGAATATAAGGGGCCGGGAGGAGCCACTTTTTTGCTGTCTCTGCAGTCCAGCGCCATCTTGTGGATGTATAACCCAAACGTAAGAAATATCTCTGGAGCAGTCTCTGGAGTATACTTAGAATATAACAGAAGGGCACTCGTCTTTTGTCCTACATAGCTCATTGGTCCTAGTTCTGCATTTGGCAAATCACCTGAGTCCATCCTGTATCAGCCAGGCCTGGACACCATTCACTGCTGCTTTCGTGTCTGGTTTGTGCCCCCCATCATCAGTCACAGGAGCGCTATACTGCCGCCTCTATTCATTATATTGGAGGGGTGTGTAAGGCCTTGGCATACCCCCTCCATTGCAATGAATAGAGAAAGCATGGCAGCACTCTTGTGACTGATAGAGGGGGCATGAGCGCGACACACCGTAGTTTCTGACCCCTGTTTGGGCAGCATGGGATACAATCAAGCGATCAGGTTGCTGATTGACTGAACAGGACTGATCAGCGACTGGGGGAAAAAGGCATGTACACTTTTGTTGATTTTATTGGATGGTCAATCCCTTTAAAATGTACAGTGCAGTATGAAATTTTACTTTTTTAGTACAACGATAGACAGTTTTTTTTGGTTCCTCAATACCGTAGCCAAAAAAATTGCCATTCTGTAAGAATGACAAAGGGGGCCAAAGACACTCCATCCGAAAATACCAGCTTCTATGTAAAACAATCCACTCCACACAGACATTTAAAGTTGTGGAAAAACACACACAAGGTGCTATATGGATAACCCAAGACTCTTTGTCACCGGAGCTTTTGAAAGCTAGGTGCATCCCTTGACGGGAGGGTCCCCTTGGAAAGACATTACATTAGATGGGCTATCATAAGAATTATGATCCATTTTTGGAAAATCTTAGTTAAAATGTTAGATATAGATATATATAGTGAACAAAGGTTTGTTTAGGGACCCTGAGCATATTCTGGCATACTGCATACCTTGCAACTTTTCAGGATGGGAAAGAGGGACACTTGTTAAATTAAACCACACCCCCTCATTGATTGATGGATAGGAGATAGGATGTAACAGTTACCACAACCTAGAATAGACAAATTAATCATTTATTGCTGCAGATCTACATGTTACACCTTAAAGAGGGACAAATGAGAACAACAAAGACTTGGGGCTATGGATTCAAAAGAGAGACAGTCCCTTCAAATCAGGGACAGTTGGGAGGTATGTTCGTTTGACTTGAAAACTCCCAGAATCAGTCAGCCAAATTTTCAAACAGTCTCTGTTTCTCTGCTAACAAGTTGCTTTTATGGTCTGAGGACAGGTAAAGAGGAATCAGACCAAAGCTGTGGCTTGAGAGACATATTAATTTATTTAGATACAATACTGCCCTCTGCTGTCTCACATGTATATTGGTTTCCCGTTACAGGATTAAAAACACTACACATTAGGATCGATTTATGGCTGTGCTTAACAAACATCAAAACTGCATGTGGAAACTTGCGCCTCGGCACAAAATGTATGGCGCCCTGCGCATCGCACAGGTTGGCGCATGCAAAATGTGACCACAAATTTCTGACTCGTACGTCAACTTGCGCATTCCGCATGAAATTTAGGTCTTTTTGAGCGCTAATGCCATAGAGCTCCATGCACATTTTGCTGGCCAAGCCATTCACTGGTCTCCATGGCCCCCATGTTTCTCCCCCATCTTTACTGTTTAGCAGTGGAAAATATGTCTCTCTAGCTGCTGTGTTTGAGGTGAATCTCTATTCTCCAATCTGTACTGGATTCCCTGTGGCACCTCCTTATTTTTATGTGTAGTGTTTTATTGGGCAATATCTTAATTACAGTTGACCTACAGTGTTGTGTTTCCCAGTATTTCTATACCTCTCCTTCCCTGCCTTACTATTTTAGTGTCTCAGTGCCTCATAATTGATCTACTAACGTATTGTTTTTTTAATTTTCTTGAAGAAAATACATTTGTGGCGAAAAGTCCAACTTTTTGGTGTTTGTAGATTAAAACTTAATTAAATTAAAAAAACCTCTTTAAAATGTTATATTTGTCAACTTTTCAAACAATTTTGCCAAATGTTATTTTCATAAAATTGCAAAAAAATACAATTTTGTGATTACTCACCTTGCAGAATTGGTATTCTAAGTATGCAGCACGTCCTGCTCCAGATAATGATTCATAACAGATGGGATTACCTCCGCCAGAGGCGCTTGACTGCGGAGATGGCAAAGAGAGGCCCCTCCCAGTCCATATATACCCGGGACCTCCCACAAATTCCCCAGTATAGAAAAGCAGTAAGGAGAACCAGGAGAAGCCAATGATAATAACCAACGTTAACAAGTATAACAATCACCATACAGAGGATCCAAGATAATGCAACAGGGTGGGGTGGAGCAGGACGTGCTGCATACTTATATCAATTCATCAAGGTGAGTAATCACAGAATTGTATTATTCTAAGTATGCAGCACGTCCTGCTCCAGATAATGATTCATAACAGATGGGAAATCAAATAGCAGTGTGCTTAAACAGGGTGGGATCCCAAAAGCAACAACGCGCTGTTCAAACCACTGCCGCCTGCAGAACCTTGCGGCCAAAAACAGCATCCGCTGGGGCCCGAACATCAACCTTGTAAAACTTGGAAAATGTATGAACAGAAGACCAAGTAGCAGCCTTACAAACCTGTTCAACAGAAGCCTGGTGCTGGAAGGCCCAGGAGGCCCCAACAGCATGAGTAGAATGAGCAGTAACCCGGAAAGGAGGATCCTTTCCCCTAGCAGAATAGGCCCTAAAAATAGCCTGACGAATCCATTTACTAATAGTAGACTTAGCAGGGGCCAGACCCTTCTTGGGACCCGAAGGGACCACAAACAAGGCATCTTCTTTCTAAAAGGTGCAGTAGCCACCAAGTAGAACTTCAAATTCCTGACCACATCCAGGGAATGCAAGGCACTCTCCTTGGAATTACCAGGATTAGGGCACAAAGAAGGAAGCACAATGTCCTAATTGAGATGGAAGGCAGAGACAACCTTAGGCAAGAAATCAGGCTTAAATCTGAAAACCACCTTGTCCTGGTGTCTCTCAAAGTAGGGGGCCTGAATAGAAAGGGCCGCCAACTCCGAAACATGCCTGACCGAGGTGATGGCCACCAGAAAGGCAACTTTAAGGGTAAGAATAGACAGAGAAGCCTCATGCACAGGCTCAAAAGGAGGGCCCTGAAGGGCAGACAAAACCAAATTCAAGTCCCAAACTGGCAACAGAGGTTTGCGAGGGGGACGCACATGAGCAACCCCCTAGAATAAAGTCTTGACCAGAGGATGTTGAGCGAAAGATCTCTGGAAGAAAAGAGCCAAGGCAGAAACGTGACCCTTGAGCGTGCTGAGCTGAAGTCCCAGATCCAAACCATGCTGGAGGAACTCTAGAATCCTAGGAATGGAACACACCCGACAAGGAAGGACCCTAGACTCACACCAGTCAATGTAGGCCTGCCAGATCCTATAGTAGATGGTAGAAGAGGATTTCTTCCTAGCCCTGATTAGAGTGTTAACCACAGACTCAGAAAGCCCCTCATCCCTTAAGATGGAGGTTTCAGCAGCCAGGCCGTCAAAGCCAGCGTTTGTAAATTGGGATGGCAAAGCTGCCCTTGAGTGAGAAGGTCCGGGACCAGGGGCAGAGCGTACTGATCTACTGCCAGTTGAACGATATCTGCGAACCACACCTGTCTTGGCCACCGGGGGGCCACCAGGATTGCTGGCACCCTTTCCTGAGCCAGCTTGCGCAGAACCCTGCCCAGCAAGGGGAATGGAGGAAAAAGATACAGGAGACGGAACCCCTGCCAGGATAGAGTCAGAGCATCCACCGCAAGGGCCAGGGGATCCTGGGACAGAGAGACAAAGATTGGAAGCTTGTGATTGTGGCGGGACGCAAACAATTCCACATCCGGTACCCCCCAACGGTGACATAAGGACAGGAAGACCTCGTTGCTGAGAGACCATTCCCCCAAGCAAGAGGTCCCCCTGCTCAGGGAGTCCGCCTCCAAATTCTCCACCCCCGGAATGTACACTGCTGAGATGCAAGGAACATTGTCCTCCGCCCAGGACAGAATCATAGACACCTCCTTGAGGGCACTCTTGCTCTGAGTCCCTCCCTGATGGTTGATGTAGGCAACCGCCATCTGGTTGTCTGAGCGAACTTGGACTGGCCGGCCCTGAAGGTGAGGAGTCAACTGGGCCAGTACCAACCGAACCGCCCTCAGTTCCAGGACGTTGATGGGGGCATGGGTCTCCTGAGGGCCCCACAGCCCCTGGAATTGTAGGGTTCTCCAGAAGCCCTCCCAACCTGACAGACTGGCATCCGTGGTGACCGTCTCCCAACAGGGGGCCAGAAAGGATCTGCCCCCCAACAGGTTCCTCGAGTCCAGCCACCACAAGAGGGACCGCCGGACCAGAGGAGACAGAACGAAAGCCTGATCCAGAGACTGATCCAGAGACTGATAGGAGATAAGAGTTGAAGAGGTTTCATGTGAAAATGTGCATATGGAACTGTCTCGAAGCAGGACACCATCTGCCCCACTAGCTGCATCCCCTGCCGGATGGAAGGATGAGGGCATGACAGCAGGGAGTGAACCAGAGCTTGCAGAGAGTCCACCTTCTGTTGAGGAAGAAAGATCCTGGCCTGCACAGTATCCAGATTCATGCCCAGGAAGGAAGTCACCCGAGATGGGGATAGGGAAGATTTGGGGTGATTGATCACCCAGCCGAATGACTCCAGAACCGTCACCACCCGCTGGGTATCCAACACTGCCTGCTGGAAGGACTGAGAAGTGATGAGAAGGTCGTCCAGATAGGGAAGAATGTGAATGCCCTGAGCCCTGAGGAGAGCCATGACACCCGCCAGCACCTTGGTGAAGACCCTGGGGGCCGAAGTGAGACCGAAGGGCAGTGCCACAAATTGGTAGTGCTGGTCCGCCAGGGCGAACCTGAGGAATCTCTGATGCCCTGGGAAGACTGGAACATGAAGATAAGCATCCTTGATGTCTATGGAAGTCATGAAGTCTCCCGGGCGCAACAAACTGATTGCTGAGTGCAGGGTTTCCATGCGAAAGTGCCTGGTCCTGATGAACTTGTTGAGCAGCTTTAAGTCCAGAATGGGTCTGACTGACTCATCCCTTTTGGGAACTGTGAACAGATTGGAACAAAAAACCCAGACCTCTTTCCACAGGAGGGACCGGACAGATGACCCCCAAGCCCAGTAGATTTTGCACCGCCAGAAAAAGTCCATGAGCTGCCAAGGGGTCTAGAGGAATCCGAGAATAGAGAAATCTTGGAGGCGGCCATGCAGCGAACTCTAGCTTGTAGCCAGAGGACACAACCTCCAGAATCCACCTGTCTGAGACTTGTTGTCTCCAGACACGAGCGAAGAGCCGCAGCCGTCCCCCCACCCGGATGGGTGAGGGCGCCCCTTCAAGGCTGAGGAGGCTCGGCAACAGATTTGGGCTTGGACCCCCAGGAAGATCCGGACTGGGCACGACCTCTGCCCCTGCCCTAGAAGTCTCCCCTAGGGCCAGCAAAGAAGACCCTTCTCCCGGGCCTGGACCCTCGGTAGGAGGAAACAAAGGCCCCCGAACGGGCCGTAACTGCTTCTTACGTTGAGGCAACTTACCCCCCTTGGCAAACAGGTCCAAGCGATCACCAAATAAGCGCAGCCCCTAAAAGGGGAGTCCCGTGAGGGCCTTCTTAGCAGCGTTATCAGCTGCCCACTGGCGCAGCCAAACAGAGCGGCGTATAGCAACCACCAATGCAGAGGTTCTACTACACATCCTAATGGTGTCATCTAAAGCAGAGAGGACATATGCAATGAACATTTCACACTGTGACAAGGCCCTGAGCTCGGCACTAGCAGTATCATAAGGAGCACCTTCCAACAGACCCTTGAGGAGAGACCTGATAGCAACAGCAGTAATAGGAAAGGCAGACGCACCCGGCGCCACATGCCGCCTTTTAGCCGGAGCCTTACGGGCCGCAGAGCTAGCAATCAGCCTCTCAATGTTAGCCAACCCGGAAGACACATCAGGTTGAGACTCCCCACTAGTATTTAGCTCACTGGGAGTCATAATCAGGCGAGGGGGAGTGGGTGAGGGCATAATGGCAGCAGACTCAGTCACAGATAGCCCAGAATGCAGCGCAAGGGCCTGCTGGGCGCAGGGTACACAGACCCGCACATCATCACTCACAGGGGATGCCCCACACACTACACACAGCTGGACTTGTCCCGAGGGGACCCCAAGCACAATATCCTGTGAAGCCTCCATATGGTGATCAAGGTGGCACAACTGGCCAGTAGGAATTACGCCGTATAAGCAATCCGGGATGCCCCAAATGTCCGCAGGGAAGTGGGAGGATTTAACACTTTTGGCCTCTAATAAAGTTGAGGAAACTAATAGAGGAGCCATGACCGGGAGAAACCTCTTTAATACAGTGTTCTTCCGTCTGAAAGACATAATAAAAAGCACCCATAAGCACAACAACAGTGATACAATGGATAGCAAACAATAAAGCCCGCAAGGGCACTCACAAACCACGTTCAGGGGGCCAGCAGACACTCCAAGAGGAAGGCAAGATGGTGCTGGAGGGACCTCGAGGGGCAGGCCGCATGAGGGGATGATGCGGAACGCGCGCCCGATAGGCCACGCCCCCTCCACAAGGCGCGCAATTGGAATGCATCAGCAGCCAATAGGAGGACCTGGAAAATTGATAGTGATGCCAAATTCAAATTAATACAGGGTGTGGAGCCCTGAAAGGGATGCATAGTAAAAAGCAGCAAAGTCTATAAACTAACATGGACACCCCCCCCCCGAAAGAACAAGGACAGGGGGGAGATAATGGAAGACCCTTAAGTGGTCCCACTGAAGACCAGGGCATGGGAGGGCAAAGGTGGACGGGGCATCCCAACTCAGGTTTACCATAACCTGCACCGCCTACCCTTTGGTGGGGGATTGCGGCCGGAGCCAAGCTCCCTAACAGAGCACCAGTGGTAGGTGCCGCCTACCAACACCCCACCAGCGCAGCCAAAGCTGGGAGGCATAAGGAAAAGGTGGAACGGGTGGAAATAGTCCTACAGGGCCAAGGGCTGCTAAGCCCGGCTCACCTGCGAGAAGAGAAGCCATCTTCTGACCTTCGCAGCCGACTGCAGAGAAGGAACTGGGGAATTTGTGGGAGGTCCCGGGTATATATGGACCGAGAGGGGCCTCTTTTTGCCATCTCTGCAGTCAAGCGCCCTCTGGCGGAGGTAATCCCATCTGTTATGAATCATTATCTGGAGCAGGATGTGCTGCATACTTAGAATATAGGTAAAAATACAGAAAAATAACTTGCAGATGACACTTTCATTCATAATGAACATGCTGGCAAATTTTAGGAATGAAATAAGCATGTCAGTTAGTGAAGTGGCTATTTTCTCCAGCTTTTTGCTGGAGGAAACTGGTGTACAAAATAAAAACATTTGCACACACTTTTCAGCCCTCAAAACAAACCATGAATCACGTGTGAATATACTCTTGAAATCTTACTCCATGTGCAAATTTACAAGCAAAACCGTCACAAAAAATACAATTCTGTGATTACTCACCTGTAGAATTGTTATTATGAGTATACAGTACGTCCTGCTCCAGATAAGAATCATTACACTTGGGTATTACTCCGCCAGATGGCGCTGGACTACAGAGACCGTGAAATTGGCTCCTCCCGGCCCCTCAAATACCCGGGACCTCCCACAAATCCTCAGCATTGAAAAGCAGTTAACGAGAAGCCGGGAGAAAGAAAACAGAACCAACTAGTAACAATAACAATGATAACAATCACCATACAGGGGATCCAGGATAATGCAAAACCAAGGGTGGGGTGGAGCAGGACGTACTGTATACTCATAATAACAATTCTACAGGTGAGTAATCACAGAATTGTATTATTCTTAGTATACAGTACGTCCTGCTCCAGATAAGAATAATTACACTTGGGACATCCAATAGCAGTGTCCATAAAGTAGGGTGGGATCCCCAAAGGTAACAGCAGACAGGTCATACCACTGCCGCCTGCAGAACCTTGCGGCCAAAAGCAGCATCAGCTGAGGCCCTAACATCAACTTTGTAAAACTTTGAAAAAGTATGAACAGAAGACCAAGTAGCTGCCTTGCAAACTTGTTCAACAGAAGCCTGGTGCTGAAAAGCCCAAGAGGCACCAATAGCACGAGTGGAATGAGCAGTAAGGCGGAAGGGAGGATTCTTCCCTTCAGCAGAGTAGGCCTGAATCACGGCCTGACGGATCCATTTGCTGACAGTAGATTTAGCAGGAGCCAAACCCTTCCTGGGACCAGAAGGGACCACAAAAAGGGCATCAGTTTTTCTGAATGGTGCAGTAGCCACCAGATAGTACTTCAGACACCTAACCACATCCAAGGAATGCAAGACCCTCTCCTTAGCGTTACTAGGATTAGGGCACAAGGAAGGAAGAACAATGTCCTGATTCAGATGAAAGGCAGACACGACCTTAGGCAGAAAATCTGGCTTGAAGCGAAACACCACCTTGTCCTGGTGTCTCTCAAAGTAGGGGGGCTGGATGGAAAGCGCAGCCAACTCAGACACACGCCTAACAGAGGTGATAGCCACCAAAAAGACAACCTTGAGAGTAAACCAGGGCAGCCTCCTGCACAGGTTCAAAGGGAGCACCCTGCAAGGCAGACAAGACCAAGTTCAAATCCCAAACAGGCAACATAGGCTTACGTGGGGGACGCACATGAGTAACCCCCTGGAAAAAGGTCATGATCAGAGAATGCTGGGCAAAGGACTTCTGGAAGAAAACAGCTAGGGCAGAGACATGACCCTTCAGAGTAGTGAGTTGGAGCCCCAGCTCCAACCCATGCTGCAGAAACTCCAGGATCCTGGGAATAGAGAACACACGACAGGGAAGAGACCTAGACTCACACCAGTCAATGTAGGCACGCCAAACCCTATAGTAAATGGAAGAAGAAGACTTCTTTCTAGCCTTTATCATGGTATCATCGACAGAGGCAGACAGCCCCTTCTCCATCAAGATGGAGGTTTCAGCAGCCAGGCCGTCAAAGCCAGAGTTTGTAAATTGGGATGGCGTAAGTGACCCTGAGTGAGCAGGTCTGGCACCCTGGGCAGAGCGTACTGATCTACTGCCAGCTGCACCACGTCTGCGAACCACACTCTTCTTGGCCACCTGGGGGCCACCAGTATTGCTGGCACCCCCTCCTGAGCTATCTTGAGCAGAACCCTGCCCAACAGGGGAAATGGAGGAAAGACATACAGGAGCTGAAAGTCCTGCCATGACATTGCTAGGGCATCCATGGCCAAGGCCAGAGTATCCTGGGACAGGAAGACAAAGGCTAGGAGCTTGTGACGGGATGCAAACAGATCCACATCTGGTTGGCCGCAATGGTGACACAGAGATTGAAACACCCTGTCCCAGAGGGACCATTCTCCTAGGCGAGAGGTCCCCCTGCTCAGAGAGTCTGCCTGCAGATTCTCCACCCCCGGAATTTACACAGCAGATATGCAGGGAACATTGTCCTCCGCCCAGGCCAGGATCAGAGACAATTCCTTGAGGGCCCCCTTGCTCGGGGTCCGTCCCTGATGATTGATGTAGGCAACCGCCGTCTGGTTGTCCGAGCGTACCTGAACAGGCCGGCCCCGAAGTTGTTGGGTCGAGTGAGCCAGAACCAACCTGATCGCCCTCAGTTCCAGAATATTGATAAGTGTGTGGGCCTCCTGAGGGCCCCACCGCCCTTGGAACTGCAGGGACTTCCAGAAACCCCCCCCAACCTGTCAGACTGGCATCTGTGGTGACCGTCTCCCAGGAGGGGGCCAGAAAGGATCTGCCCATCAACAGGTTCCTGGAGTCCAGCCACCACGAGAGGGACCGCCTGACTAGGGGGGACAGCACAAGGACCTGGTCCAGGGACGCAGGATCCTTGTCCCATACTGACAAGAGGTGGAGTTGCAGAGGCCTCATGTGAAACTGGGCATAAGGGACCGCCTAGAAGCAAGACACCATCAGGCCCACCAGCTGCATTCCCTGCCTGATGGAGGGATGAGGGCAAGATAGCAGGAACTGAACCTGTGCCAGCAGACTGTCCACCCTTAGCTGAGGAAGAAAAATCCATGCCTGAAATGTATCCAGATTAATTCCCAGGAAGGGAGTCACCAAGGAGGGAGACAGGGAAGATTTGGGATGGTTGATCACCGAGCAGAATGACTCCAGAGTGGACACTACTAGCTGAGTATCAAGCTCTGCCTGTTGGAGGAACTGAGAAGTGATGAGAATGTCGTCCAAATAGGGCAGCACGTGAATGCCCTGAGACCTGAGCAGAGACATCACTCCTGCCAGCACCTTGGTGAACACTCTGGGAGCTGAAGTGAGACCGAAGGGCAATGCCACAAATTGGTAGTGCTGATCCTCCAGAGCGAACCTTAGGAACCTTTGATGACCTGAAAAAACAGGAATATGAAGGTAAGCATCCTTGATGTCCACTGAGGTCATGAAGTCCCCTAGACGCAGGGAACTGATGGCAGAGAGCAAAGTTTCTATGCGAAAGCACCTGCACCTGACAAATTTGTTGAGGATCTTCAAGTCCAGGATGGGCCTGACTGACCCATCTCTCTTGGGCACGGTGAAAATGTTGGAACAGAAACCCTTGCCCCTTTCTCGTAAGGGGACCTGACAGATGACCCCCAGCTCCAGAAGGCTTTGCACCGCCAGAACTAGAGCCTGAGCTGACATAGGGTCCTGAGAGATCCAGGATCTGATGAATCTTGGGGGCTGCCAGGCAGCAAACTCTATCTTGTAACCGGAGGACACTACCTCCTGAATCCACCGGTCTGAGACATGAAGCCTCCAGACGTGAGCAAAATGCTGAAGCCGCCCCCCCCACCCGGATGGGTGAGGGCGCCCCTTCATGCCTGAGGGTTTGGAGCCCCAGGATGAGCCAGGGCGTCCACGTCCTCTGCCCCTACCCCAGAAATCTCCTCGCACCCCGGTAAGGGAGACCCCCCTCCCCTGTCTGGCTCCACGGTAGGGAGAAGAAAAGAAGCCCTGTCCCCGAAAGGGCCGAGACTGCCGTCTGCGCTGGGGTAACCTACCTCCCTTAGCAAACAGGTCCAGGCGGTCCCCAAACTGGCGTAGTCCTTTGAAGGGAAACCCAGTGAGAGCTTTCTTGGCAGAGTTGTCAGCAGCCCACTGGTGCAACCAAACCGAGCGGCGTATAGCCACCACAAGGGCAGAGGTTCTGCCACACATCCTAATGGTATCATCCAAGGCAGAGAGGACATAAGTCACAAAAACCTCACAACGAGAGAGCGCATTAAACTCCTCACTAGAAACATAATCAGGAGCACCATCTAGGACACTTCTAAGCAGGATCCTAATAGCCACAGCCGTAATGGCAGAGGCACAGACTGGGCGCAGCACTGTCCCCACACAGGCAAAGGCATGGGATGCCAGCTGATCAATACGCCGGTCCTCACCATCCCGCAGCGTAGTAGAGTCAGGGGAATGCATGATAACCCTAGGACCGGGGCATCCACCTCTGGAGGGGATGACCAACGCTTCACCACATCAGCAGGAAAGGGATACCTCTTATCTCAACTCTTAGGGACTTCAGGAAGCCTGCTGGGACTCCCATTCCTTGAGCACAAGATTATTAAAAAGGGCTTGCTCAGGAAACTCTAAACGTGGCTTAGCAGTATGAAACAATTCCCCCTGCTGCCTGGGGGCCGCAACCGGGGGAGAGATAGACAGTACCTCAAAACAGCCAATCAGTATCATCTGGGGCCCAGGGGTCAGAGCCAGAATCATGATGACCCCTGGGCCTCTCATTAGATGACTCCGAGTCAGAGAATTACTCCCCTTCTTCCAAAGTGGTATAACCAGACAGTTCCAAGAACTCATCAGCCTCCATAGGGAAAAGAGTGACATCAGGCGTCAAGTGCCGCTTCTTAGCAGAGGCCTTACGCGCCAAGGTATTAGCAAGCAACTTCTCAACATTAGCCAGTCTGGAAGACACATCAGGCTGAGAATCCCCACTGGTATGCAACTCAATGGGAGTCAAATTTAAGCTTGGGGGAGTAGGTGACGCCATATGAGGCGCAGGCCCAGCTACTGGTAAACCAGGCTGCAGCGCAAGTACCTGCTGGGCACAAGGTATACAGACAGAGGCAGAGGCCTTACGCGCCGTAGAGCCAGCAATCCTCTTCTCAATGCTAGCCACCCTGGTAGACAAATCAGGCTGAGACTCCCCACTGGTATGCACCTCACTGGGAGTCAGATGTAAGCGTGGGGGAGTAGGCAAAGCCACACGGGGTGCAGGCCCAGCCACAGGTAACCCAGATTGCAGCGCAAGCACCCGCTGGGCACAGGGTACACAATCCCGCACATTGTCAGCACTAGTAGGAGACACCCCACAAGCTACACACAGCCGGGCTTGTTCCGAATGAACCCCGAGCACATTATCCTGAGATGCCTCCATATGGTGATTATAGCGGCACAATAGGCCGATAGGGATTCACGCTATAAAAGCAACCCGGGATGCCCCAATAGCCCGCTAGGGAAGTGGGAGTAATTTACACACTAGGCCTAACAAGTTTATTAACTAAATAGAGGGAGTAGGGCCGGGAGAAACCAATAGAGGTCGGCCCGTCTGAAAGACATAAGCGAAGAGAACCCCATAAGTGACATGTATAATGACATAGGGTAAATAAAAACCACCCGCGAGGGCACTCACGGAACGCGGTATGTAGATGCCAGTCACGCAGCAGCCGATCCAGAGAAAAATGGCGCCGGGTATACCTCGAGGGGCGAGCCGCGGAGACAGTGACGCGGAATGCGCCACCCACGGGTTCCGCCCCCCCCCCGAAGAGCGCGAAGCAGCACAAGTGACAAGCAGCCAATAACAGCGCACCAGCACACAGCGCACCTGAGGTAATGCAGCCGCCAACCGCGGAGCACAGTGGAAGCGCGCGGCAGCAGCGGCATATTAAAAAAAAGCGCGGAGACTGACACCAACCAGAAGCACATAATACAGTGAAGCACCAACGCTTATACACCCCCCCTGAGAGCTACAAGGGAGAGCGAGGGAGAGCAGCAGCCACTTAACATAGGGCCCACCGATAGACAGGGGCAATAGGGCGGGAGGGGCATCCCATAGAGGCTCACCATATACCTATACCGCCTACCCTTTGGTGGGGGCCTGCGGTGGGGCAGCGCTCCTAAGCACCAGACAGCGGTGCTGCCTACCATCACCCGACCAGCGCAGCTAAGGCTGGGAGGCACATTAAAAACGGAATGGGTGAGAATAGTCCTACAGGGCCGCAGGCTAATAGCCCCGCTCACCTGCGAGAAGAGAGAGCCAGAAAAAAGTTTACTGTATAACCCTTGACAGGGCCCCATTTAATGTTCACACCAGGGCCCTGTAACATTTAGTTACGTCACTGCCCAGATAGTTTGTTTAAACTTTATCCAGGTCACTCCCTCACAAACTATGCACATACTATCTGATGCTTTGAATTTCTATGCTCCCCTTCTTCTGTGGCGTTGGGTGGTCCACAGCACTGAGCAGGTGAGATTCTTTTTTAAACCCCCAATTTAGTCCCAGTGTGGGAGATAATATCTTTTTGTATTCTGCCTGAACAGCCGCTTTAAAGGGGGCCTAAAAAAAAGACAATTCTGTGAGTACTCACCTGTAGAATTGCTTTTACCATGCATGGCACGGCCTGCTTCACGAAGTCATCACATCTAGGTTATGCCGCCACAAAGTGGCGCAGTGTACTGCAGAAGAGTTGTGGCTCCTCCCGGTACCATATAAAAACGGAATTACCATAGACTTATCCAGTGTTGACAAGCAGTTATTTCAAGAAACCGGGAGAAAATAAAGGTAAAACAGGTAATAGAACCCCAACTAACTTGGAGCAATCACCATAAATAGTTAACCAAGAAAAACGATAACAAGGGTGGGGTGAAGCAGGCCGTGCCATGCATGGTAAAAGCAATTCTACAGGTGAGTACTCACAAAATTTTCTTTTTCCCAATGCATGGCACGGCCTGCTTCACAAAGTCATTACATCTTGGACTTCCAAAAGCAGCGTCCATAAAGTAGGGTGGGATCCCCAAAGAGTAACAGCAGGCAGTTCAAACAACCACAGCCTGAAGTACCTTGCGGCCAAAAGCAGCATCAGCTGAGGCCTTAACATCAACCTTGTAAAACTTGGAAAAAGTATGAACAGAAGACCAAGTTGCGGCCTTACAAACTTGTTCAACAGAAGCTTGGTGCTGAAAGGCCCAAGACGCATCAATAGCACGAGTGGAATGAGCAGCAACCCTGAAAGGAGGAACCTTCCCCCTGGCAGAGTAGGCCTGCTCCACCGCCTGACGGATCCACTTGCTGATAGTGGATTTAGCCGGAGGCTCCTAGGTCCAGCAGCAAGAACAAAAAGAGCATCAGATTTCCTGAAAGACTCAGTAGCAACCAAATAAAACTTCAGAGCCCTGACAACATCTAAAGAGTGAAGGGTCCGCTCCTTGGAATTAGCAGGGTTAAAACACAAAGGCAGCAAAACAATGTCCCGATTGAGATGAAAAGCTGGCACAACCTTAGGCAAGAAATCCGGCTTAAGCCGAAACACCACCTTATCCTGATGCCTTTCAAAATAAGGAGGTTTGATGGAAAGCGCCACCAGCTCAGAAACTCGCCTGACAGAAGTAATGGCCACCAAAAAGGCCACCTTAAGAGTCAGAATGGGAAAAGCAGCCCCACGGATAGGCTCAAAGGGAGGACCCTGCAGAGCAGACAACACAAGTTTCAGGTCCCAAACAGGTAGCATAGGCTTACGTGGCAGACGCACATGAGTAACTCCCTGGAAAAAAGAATGGCTGGTACCCCCTCCTGGGCTATCTTGCACAGCACCCTGCCCAGCAGAGGGAACGGAGGGAACACATAGAGGGGCCAAAACTCCGTCCAAGGCATTGCTAGCGCATCCGTGGCGAAGGCCAGAGGGTCCTGTGACAGGAAGACAAACCTGGGAAGCTTGTGATTGTGGCGGGACGCAAACAGGTCCACATCCGGCAGACCCCAGCGGTGGCACAGTGAGTGAAATACCCTGTTGCTGAGGGACCATTCCCCCATCCGAGACGTCCCCCTGCCCAGGGAGTCTGCCTCCAGGTTCTCCACCCCCGGAATGTAAACCGCCAAGATGCAGGGGACATTCTCTTCCGCCCAAGACAGTATCAGGGACACTTCCTTGAGGGCTCGCTTGCTCCGAGTCCTTCCCTTATGATTGATGTAGACAACCGCCGCCTGGTTGTCTGAGCGGATCTGGACAGCCCGACCCCGAAGGTGTGTGGTCAGCTGGGACAGAACCAACCTGATTGCCCTTAGCTCCAGTACATTGACGGGAGCATGGGCCTCCTGGGGGCCCCACTGACCCTGGAACTTCAGAGACCGGTCAGACTGGCATCTGTGATGACAGTCTCCCAGCACGGAAGCAGAAAGGTCCTGCCCATTAGAAGGTTCCCTGAGTCCAGCCACCACGAGAGGGACTGTCTGGCCAGGGGGGACAGAGCAAATTCCTGATCCAGGGACACAGGGTCCCGACCCCAAACTGACAAGAGGTGCAACTGAAGAGGTCTCATGTGAAACTGGGCAAAAGGGACCGCCTCGAAGCAGGACACTATCAGACACACTAACTGCATCCCTTGACTGATGGAGGGATGGGGACACAAGAGCAAAGTCCGTGCCTGCTTCTGAAGGCCCTCCACCTTCTGCTGAGGCAGGAATACCTTGACCTGAGAGGTATCCAGAATCATGCCCAGAAAGGACCTCACCAAAGACGGAGACAGTGAAGACTTGGGATAGTTGATCACCCAGGCGAAGGACTCAAGAGTGGAGGTCACCACCTGAGTATCCTTCTCAGCTTGATGAGGAGATTGAGCCGCAATCAGAATGTCATCCAGGTAAGGAAGGATGCGAATGCCCTGATTCCGCAGCAGAGCCATCACACCCGCCAGCACCTTGGTGAACACCCGAGGGGCGAGATGATACCGAACGGTAAGGCCACAAAGTAATGCTGATCCTCTAGAGCGAACCTGAGAAATCTCTGATGACCTGGGAAGATTGGCAGGTGAAGGTAGGCATCCTTGATGTCCACTAAGGTCATGAAGTCGCCCGGGTGGAGGGTACTGACCGCCGAGCGTAGAGTCTCCATGCGAAAATGCTTGAACCTGACAAACTTGTTGAGACACTTCAAGTCCAGGATGGGCCTCAAGAACCCGTACTTTTTGGGGATCGTGAACAGATTGGAGTAGAACCCTTGACCCCGTTCCTGGGAAGGCACCGGGCAAACGACTCCTGACTCCAAAAGACATTGAACCGCAAGGTGCAAACCCTGAGCTGACAGAGGACTTTGAGACATCCGGGATCTGATGAATCTTGGGGGCGGCCAGGCTGCAAACTCTCTTGTAACCGGAGGACACCACCTCCTGAATCCACCGGTCTGAGACATGTAGCCTCCAGACGTGAGCAAAGAGCCGAAACCGTCCCCCCACCCGGATGGGTGAGGGCGCCCCCTCATGCTTGAGGAGGCTTGGGGGAAGATTTGGACTTAGGATCCTATGAGAGACCGGGACGACCGTGTGATCTGCCACGGCCCCAAGAATCCCTGCGGGCACCCGAGAAGAGGGAGCCACGACCTCCTCTGGTAGCATGAAAGGAGGGGAGGGAAGAGGAGGACCCCCGAAAAGGCCGAGGCTGCCTCCTCCGTTGAGGCAGCCTACCATCCTTGGCTAAAACATCCAGACGCTCACCAAAGAGCCGCAGCCCCAAAAAGGGTGAGCCCAGTGAGAGCCTTCTTAGCGGCAGTATCAGCCGCCCACTGACGCAGCCAAAGAGAGCGGCACATAGCCACCAAAAGGGCAGAGGCCCTACCACACATCCGTACCACATCATTCATGGCAGTAAGGACAAAGGCAACAAAATCAGAGCAAAGCAAAAGGGACCTATAGTCCTCCCCCCGTTACCAACCGTAGCGCCGTCCAGGAGACGCTTGAGCTGTTTACTAAGAGCAATAGCTGTAATGGCAGCAGCGCAGACCGGGAGCAGCCCAGCCCCCCACACACGTAAAAGCATGGCAGGCCAGCTGATCCATACGCTGGTCCTCGCTGTCCCGCAGAGTAGTAGTGTCAGGGGAAGGCATGACCGAGGTGTTGGACAGCCCTAGCACGGGAGCATCCACCTCAGGGGGACACGACCATCGCTTGACCAGGTTGGCAGGAAAGGGATACCTCCTATCCCACCCTTTGGGCACAGCGGGCAATCTACTAGGCCGTTCCCACTCCTTGAGCACCATATTAGTGAAATGGCACTGCTCAGGAACTCCAGGTTTCTCCGTTTGTCGGGACAAAAGAGCTCACCCTGCTTCCTCTTAGCCACCTCAGGGGGAACAATGTGCAAGATTTCAAAAATGTGAGCTAACAGGTTATCAGTGCCCTCAGGGAACCAATCATCTTCCCCAGACGCAGACCCAGGGTCACTGCCGTAACACTCCTGCTCCTGAAAGAGTCCCCCCTCCTCCAGGTGGTAAAGGCCAACAAAAGTATCAGGTCCCTCATCCTCCTCAGGAAAGAGGGACACCGCGGGAGCTAGGTGCCGCTTCTTGCCAGAGGCCTTATGTGGAACAGGCCTGGCAAGCTGCCTTTCAATACTGGCCACACGCAGTGCCAGATCAGACTGTGACCCCCCCGCTAGTATCCCCCTCACTGGGGGCAGGCGATGCCGAAGGGGGCGCAGAGCTGGGAAGCGAAGTGGGCAACCCAGCCTGGAGAGCAAGGACACTTTGGGAGCACGGCACGCACACCCTGACACTGTTACTCACAAGGGATACCCCACACATGGAACACAGCCGGGATTGCCCTGAAGAACCCCCAAGCATACTATCCCCAGAAGCCTCCATATGGTGATTTAGAAAGGTGCAATAGGCCAGCACAGGGTAAAGGCTAACAAGGGCCACCCAGGATGCCCCCCCAAGGGATGCCCCCAGAAGCCAGTAAGGGAAGCTGAGGGATGGTAAGGGGTAGTACCGGGAGAAACCACAACCCACAGTTGTCTCGCCTGAAAGACATAAGTAAAAACACGTAAGTATCCCACAGCACATGCCCCAAGGAAATCAAAACCCCTGAAGGGGACTCACAGACCAAGTAGGGCAAGGGCACCAGCCGCTAGACAACAGGAGGAAGCGACAATAGACGGGAATCACCGCCGCAGCACCGGGATGAGAATGGCCCCAGAAGCGCAGCAGAAACAAAATGGCGCCGGCAGAGGAACCTTGAGGGGCGGGCTGCGGGAGGACGGCGCGATACGAGTCATCCACCAGCCCCGCCCCCCCCGAAGAGCGCAAAAAGGGCGCTCATGTGACCTCGCCAGCGTCATCGCAGTAGAAAAAAGAAACGCCTCACACAAATAGCGCCGCCCGCCGCGGAGCGTAGTACAAAGCGGCAAGGTGGCAAAAAGCGGTTAAAAACACAGTAAAAAACAGATTAAAGCCAAAAGAAAGACACCCTCTCCGCTACCACCCGCCCCCCCTCCCCCGTGACGGGGAGGGAGAGAGGAAAGCAAGCGAGCAGCGCCGAGAGCCCAGGCCAAGAAAAGGGGGGGATCCCAAAACACCAGAACAAATAAACAGTCCCCAAAAACACTCACCCCCTCAGAAGTTAGGACAGGAACTCCGCATCCCAAACAGGCTCACCATAAAGCCTATGGTCGGCTACCCTTGGTGTGGTACAGGGTCTGCGGCTTGGAGCAGCGCTCCTCGAGCACTTGACCCTAGTGCTCCTCTACCTTCACCCGATCCGCCAGCCGAGGCTGGGAGGCACAGAGGGTACGGAAACGGGTGGAAATAGCCATGCAGGACCGCAGGCTTGTTTTCCCCGCTCACCTGCGCAATATAGAGAGCCATCTTCTATCTTCGCAGAAATCACTGCAGAGAGAACACTGGGATAAGTCTATGGTAATTCCGTCTTTATATGGTACCGGGAGGAGCCACAACTCTTCTGCAGTACACTGCGCCACCTTGTGGCGGAATAACCCAGATGTAATGACTTTGTGAAGCAGGCCGTGCCATGCATTGGGAAAAGAAAACCAAAGTACTCCATTATCTGATATCACATTATGCACATGCCCAAGATATCTGCAAGAGTCTGCAAAGTATTTGTAAGCAAACTTGTAGCACCCAGCATCAGCTATTGGAGCTGCCAGAGATTGCTCACCACATTAGGACTGGGAAAAGGTAAGCATGGGAGCCTTGTGCCCCTCTAACAACCCTGAAGTAAAGTCTGTTGGGAAAGTCTATTAAAGAGGACTTCCCCTTTGAGGCATATAGTTTTGTGTAAAGGAAAACTCCGCTTTTACTTTAAAAGCAAGCTTGTGGGCTTGAACTTGTAAGTAGCAAATATTTATCCAATTACGATTTTCAGGAAAATGTACACAATGTCATTGTTACGAACTGCACCTTCGCCACATTTTCTATAACTAGATATCTTGTTTGAACCTCTTTCCACTTGAGTGTAACACTCTTTTGGCTTAAGTACATGACTATACTAAATGCTAAGGGGAGAAATATCTCCTGAACAGAGAAGAGATGCTCATCTATGGCCTCCTTTCAATTTAAAGTGGACCAAAACCTGGTATTTTCACTATCCCTGACTTTGGTCTGTCCCCCTGGAGCTGCTCCACTGTGCGAAGCCCCCTAGATCACCAAGCTCACTTACCTTTCCTCGAGTCCACCCTGCGGCTAGAACAGCCTGCTGGAACCCTAGCTGCACTCGGGTATCACTCAGCTCCCTTTGGCTGTGTGTGGCCCTGCACTGCCATTCAGTTGCGGCGGGCGTGAAGCAAGTGATGCCGGCCACCATCGCACATGCGCCGTGGGCTCAAGGAAAAGGTAAGAATATCAGGCGACTTTGGGATGCTCCCACGGGAGGGAGTGGGCCTGCCCTGGACTCTTATAGACGTCAGGATGGTTTTTGGTCTACTTTAAGTTCTCCAGGGCCATGCAAAAAAAGTGGTCTAATATCCACTCACACCTAGAAAACAAAGGTTTTTAAATATAATTCAGAGATTTGAAGATTATTTAAAATTGCTTACTTTACATGGCTACTAACTGAAAAAGTTTGCAGGAAGTTAGTGTGTGCCTGGACAGGCACTTTAAGGTAGACTAAACCTCATAATTTAGTTGGCTCTCCTTAACAGATTTTGCTAAGGGCATCCTGATTTGGGACATATTCCTATGCTCCTTTACCATTGAAGG
This sequence comes from Gastrophryne carolinensis, assembly GCA_027917425.1. NCBI lineage: Eukaryota > Metazoa > Chordata > Amphibia > Anura > Microhylidae > Gastrophryne > Gastrophryne carolinensis. The sequence continues at coordinate 442,646,885 of CM051234.1, forward strand.
CTCCACTATGCCATTCGGCACTCCTATATCACTAAACTGTCCTTGTTTTGTTTAAGGACCCAACATGGACTCATGAAACATTGGCTGACTTTAATCTATTACCCTTCATTCTACACAAGGGCCCCTCTGCTAGAGAAAAAGACTGGGGCATATGCCAGTGGTTCCTTCTGGGCCTTATATGTCTGTACTTCCCTGATGACTGGTGTTAATTGCTAATGCTGTATGAGCTCCCGAGGGATCCCAGAGGATGTGCATGTTGTGGGATTTGATCCCAGGAGCAGGAAAAGTGGACTGGACTTAGACGATGTTGCTGTGGGGACAAAAAGTGACTATTGGCAGTTTGTAATTTTTGCCCAGATGATCCTTTTAAAGTGGACCAATCACCGGTCGGTCTGGCTCTGAAGTCTTTCGGCCGACTGAGTGCGCACCCGCAATTGCTTACCTTATCGCCAGCCCACCACAGCCGCATCTTTGCATGCTTCCGTGCCCAGATAGCCTGGACTTGGGAGGGCACTCTGCATGAAAGCTGTTTTTTTTTCTGGCCCTGCTCCCTATGCCAACGTTCTGTCTAAATCAATGCTTTTTGCCATGGATTAGTATGCACAGCATAAAGCACTGACTGGACAAGAGCCCCCGCATGTGCCATGGGAGTGGCAAAAAGGTAAGTGGTGTGGGCGTCCTGGGGTTTTTCACACAGCAGGGCATCCCGTATTGGGGTGCCCCAGGTAAGAGGACCAATCACCAGGATATTCAAAATCATGGTGAGCAGTCCTTGACTAAACTCACCATGAATGGGACAGACCTACTTTGAGACAATGGGCTTGATTCAACATAGAAAAAAATGGTTTTGGTTGAAAAATTGGATCACATGCGAAAACGTAAAAGAAGCGCTAGCGCAAAAATGGCCCAATTATGAAAAATCCATAAAAATATGTTGGAAGGCAGGACGCGGGGTCCCTTATACACCCGGCATCAAGAAATATCCAGTCAGGCTTGTTTTTTTTTATTTTAATAGAAAGAGGAGGAAAGCAGTGGTGGCAGCCTCTGTCACCCCTGATACACTAAACCTGTCACCCCTGGATCTCATTCCTACCATGACAGAATAAACCACAAGCTTGGCGGGAGTTTTATTCAGTTTGTGTGTAAAAGTGACTCCTCTTATTAGCCAACGTGTTTATTTAGATTTTTAGTATTATACAATTTTGCGATAGTGCTCCTTGAAATAACTTCAAGTGATTCAAAAAAGCTGATTAATTAAATTTGTCCAGTCGAAAATGTGGGTGAAAAATGTACATTTCCATAAGCAAATGGTTTTAGTAAGCGAAAATTTCCAGAAAATTGGCTCAAATTTTCCAGATGAAAATCGTAAATTGTAAAGTGTTGGTTTTGAAATGGTGCATTTGTTTTCTACATTTCACACAGCTTCAGAATGATCAGGTGACCTCCCCATGTAATATATCTCTTGTGCACTTGTGCAACTAATCACATTGTTATGAAGCATCACATTCATCCATGTAATTCTAGATATGCATTTAGTAATGGATCAAGACAACTGGACATGCTGTTTTCTTTTGTTATTCATCCTACTATTAGGAAAGGCAGCTGGGTGATTTGTGAAATGTGTTGAAGTAAATTCCTACAGATATGCAGGAGTTAACTTTATTTATTTATTTTGTAACTGTTTCAAATAAATTGAAAAAAGAATCGTGGCTCTTCCTGCAGATTTCCAAACTGGTGCACCAGGCACAGGAAACCCAGGGTTAAAACGGCCTTCCCCTGGAAACCACCCTGATCGGGGTGTCCTGGGGAAGTGGACCAAAACCCAGGATAGTCAAAATCCTGGATGTTGGTCCACTTTAATATTTTATTAAAACAGTAATTCAAAAATATAAAATTAACTAATAAAGAGATGTATAGATAAAGTCACGGGGCTTGCTGTTTTCTTTTGCTCCACATGTTTTGTTATTTATCCCACTGGATGTATGTGTGAATTCATCATTGCCTATTGGGAAAGGTGGCTGGAAGACTTGTGAAATGTATCAAATTAAAAAAAAATGCATAGATTTATTCCTGCAAACCTACTGGAGTTAGCTTTTACTTATATATATTTTTTTTTACTGTTTCAATTAAAATGAAAACAAATCATGGCCCCTCCCTTCAAATTACCAGGCTAGTGCACCAATCTGGCCCTGGAAACGCACTAACCCCTTTAGACTTTGGCCCAGGTTTGGTTCTCTGTCTGGGGTGTTGACAGTTTTAAAATATAAAGTTAATTCCGCATCTCTTTTACATTAAAAAAAAAAACATTTGCTGTTGCTAACCTGGCTTTTTTGGGTAAAGAAAACCATAAGGTAATTTTTTTACACCTGCTTGGAGCAGCTGTAAATAATTTGTTCAAAAGAGTAGTAAAAACATTGCTGAATCACAATAAGTTTTTACAATTGTAAATTTAGGATAGAAGACCAGGGAAAAAAAAAATAGTGTAGAATATGAAGCACGTTTTTTTCATTGGTGAAACACAAGAATTTGAAAAAGCTAAACATTTAGTATTTTTTTTCCTTATAAAACTAATTTCTTGAATCCAGCCCAATGTGTCCTGCTGTCCCACTGAATTTCCTAGGGACTTGTAAATCTCCCACTTTGTACAAGAGTTATCTGGTTAAAGAGGAACATCAGACCTAAAATAAAAAGGGACCGACCCTCTCCCCCCCAACGGCCCCTACTTACCTTTTGGATGTCCGGCTGCTTCAGGGCCCAATCCTCTGCCCCCTCAGCTTAGCCGTCGTGGCTCCATTGCATCCCATTTATGGCCACTATGCAGGCGTGAGATCGGGGGCTCTGCGCAGTGCCTGATGAGATGCAAGATGGCGCCATCCTTCAGAATCTGAAGGACCCAGAAGATGGACCCCCTGGCGAGGTGAATAAATAGTGCCCAAATTTGAAAGAGAGCGGAGGGGGGTGGGGGGGGGGGGTGGGAACAGTCCGATGAGGTTTGGGGCAGGTTTTAACCTCCCCCGGTGTTCCTCTTTAAATCTTGTTTAGTGGATGCAGATTAGGGGCAGGCAAGCATTTGGGGCAGCGACTATATAGGAAAGTCGCCCCATATCCAGCTGACACAGTGACCTGAGATTGGCAGCATGTCATTCCCTGCTGCTCATAGAGGATGCACACTGCAGATTCTGCAGAGCCGGTAATGTGCTGGGGGCAAAATAATGACATGCTCTGGGGAATATAGGTGGGGGGGTCATTCCATACTCGTGGCGGGTTATTTATTGCTCGGGGGGGGGGGGGGTCAATGAATGCTCTGGGGAGTAAGGGAAAGGGGGGTCATGCAATGCTCTGAGGGTGCATATGGGAGGGGGGAGCCATTTAATATTCTGGGGGGGGGGGGGAGGAGCTCTTAGATGAAGGGGCAGGAGCGGATCCAAGCATGCTGACTGGACGAGAGGAGCCAAATGACTGGTGAAGGGTAAGTCAGATTGGGCCACCTGGGGGGTTTCACACAGCGGGGCATCCCCGATTGGGGTGCAAGAACCAAAACCAAGGATAGTCAAAACTTTAAAGCTCTGGGAGGTAGGGTAAGGGGATGTCATGTAATGCTTGGGGGGGGGGGGGGTAGGGGAAATAAGGTGTACCAAAAACCATGCCACAGGGACCCTAAAATCTTTAAGATTCCAGGGCTGCTATATTTCCTCCCCCCCTTGTGGCATCCAGAATTGAGATGCCCCACTGTGTAAACCCCCCCAGGTTGCCAGAAAACTCACCTTTTTTCCCGGTCCAACGGCACATGCGGCCGCATCCCCACAATCCCTTTAGCAGGGCGCATGCGGGCCAAGGCAGGCATTTATAAATGGTAGAGGCTAGCGGGGGATGTGGCCGCCAGCACACTCAGAGTCTCCCCGCCCATGACGAAGGGGCGGAAGTGGATGCGAGTACACTAATTGGATGAGAGGCCACATATGCGCTGTAGGACCTGGAAAGGTGAGTTCGATTGGGCGACCTGGATGGTTCACACAATGGGGCACTCTCAATCGGTTGTCTCTGGGGCAAGGACCAAAATCCTGGGTTTTGGTCCACTTTATTGTTGGAGGGATAGGATAATTGAATGATGGGGGGCATGTAATACTCTTTGGGGATAAGGGAAGCCATTAAATGCTCTAGGGGTAGGAAAATAATTTGTTGGGAGGGGGCATTTGTGGCTCTGGGGGGTAAGGGGGTGGGGGTCATATAATGCTTGGTGGGGACAGAGAAGCTATACATCGCTCTTGGAGCCGGAGGCTAGGGACAATATTTGAATGTTCTGGGGGGGGGGGGGGAGCAGGAACATAATATAATGCTGGGGGTAGGTGAAATCGGGCACCGGTCACCTCTTCGTACACGAATAACGGGCAACGCTAACATGAACTATAGCCAACTGGAGGCGGACACGGCAGAGAGAAGCATGCGCACACGCTCCGCTCAGGCACGAGCTCGCTCACTCACCGGAGCGCGTGCACGGGTCGTCACGTGATGCCAACCAAGATGGCGTCGCCCACTGATACAACGTGAAGCTGTTTCGGGTATCAGAAATAAGGGTTTTTGAACTTAGACGAAAAGGATGTCGCGGCTAATTGTGAAGAATCTCCCTAGTGGGGTATGTGGAGGCGCGAATCCTCGTAGCGAGCCCAGTTCTATGCTCATTTATAGCCAGGCCATTAACAGTTTCAGCTGCCTGGCCTGTAGTTGCTATAGATGTGGGTTCTGAATCTGTTCTGTTGTGTTTATAAGCCGTATAATATGCCGCTTTGTGGTTGTGTTTGCTACAGCTGATAGTGTCCCGGGGGGGGGGGGGGGTGGATATACACAAATCACCCTTCTCTAATTGCTATAAGTATTGTGTTATGTTTACTGCATGTAACTGACTGCTTTTATCAGTACCGCAACTATATGTGACAGGGCCTTGGTGCAAGCTTTACATGGGGCCCTTTCAAGGATCATACAATAAACTTTTTTCCATATTTTAATTGAGTTGGATGCAGCTAGACATCTAAAGACCGAAACAGCAGAGACAAAAGGTGCTTCCTTTCTCTAAATGATGCCGAGTGATCTCACAACTGATAATTAAGGGGGACGAATGACAATGATGGGCCCCACTGACCTCCTATGCCCAAGTGTGGTCGCACCCCCTGGACCCTCTATAGTTATGCCTCTGGCTCTTATGATTGCTGCAAACCTGACTAACCCTGACGTATTTGTCTGTGGCTACAAACATTTCCCTTCCTTCCTTCAGGGAAAATCATTACTTCATGTCTGTGGCTCTTCTTCAGCAGTAGCCTCATCTGTTGCTGTCCTCTCCACTCCCTTGTTGGAATGCTTCTAAGGGGGGATTTGGACAGTCCACAGCGGCTGTTAGATAAAGATGCTGAAAGGGAGGAACCTGCTGGATGAGTTAAAATGGACCAAAACCTGTGATTTTCACTGCTGGTGAATTTGTTTTACCGGCAATCCCATGGCGCATGCACAGACTCTAATCCGTGATCTATGCCATGTTGACAGACAAGAGCTGTCATCCCTAAGACTGCCCTCGCCTGCTGTGCATGCCCACACCCAGCCATTTAAATAGGCCTGACACTGGAGCGAGCATCAGTCGGCGGGAAGTTGGGGTTGCTACATTGATCCACACACACACAAAACAGTGGTGAAAGATGGCCCTGTAATGTGAAGTGGTTTTCTTTCCCTTATCATACAGAACTCCACAAAGAAAGGGTTTACAGGCTGGTGTATTTTGTGGAACTGGACTCTACTGGATTAGGTCTACTTTAAAGGCAAATGATTAAAGGCTCTGTAAAGGCAAAAGAAATGAAATTTACTCTCTTAGGCTTAGGTTTCACACTCCCTTTCGGACGGGGGTTATATTCTCACTTTTTCCTGGTGCAAAAGCCATCAGGAAATATACAAAAACTTCAGAATAGAATCTGAATCAGTCTGAATGTCCGGGGAAAATAGTCACCACACATAGCAAGGAGGGCCTTCAATTTCAGGGAACTAAAAGTGGTAAAGATGGCATTGCATCATTTTTTGCCAATAATCTCAGATATGTCCAGATCCGCTGTACAAACAACAGGGTGGCACAAGATCAGCTGAGTTGATGCCTCTTTCTGAGACAATCTGTGCCAAGAGGGCAAGGTCAGTAGCCTCCTTGTGAGCATTCCACATCAAGGGGGAACTAAATCTTCTGGCGGACCTCCTCAGTCGAGTTCAGCTCAGACAGGTGGGGTGGGATTTAAACCAAAGTGTCTTCATGCAACTAGTAGATCTCTGGGGCTCCCCCGAGGTGGATCTCTTCACCACAAGAGAACATTCCAAATAACAATTCTCTCTTCACAGGAGCCAGGGAGCTCTGTGTGGTGGGGGGGAGGGTGTCCGATCTATGTTATGCTTTTCCCCTGTTACAGATCCTCGTTTGGTCATAAGGAAGATCAGGTTAGAGCAGGCAAGGGTGATCCTGATTGACCCCTGGTGGCAATGACTATGGTCTCCCTGCTAAGGCAGATGCCAGTAAGGCCTCTGATAAGACTTCTGCTGCATCGGGGACCAATATTCCACCCAGGCTAAGTATTTTCTGTTATATGTTTTAGACAAGTTTCTTCTGGGATTCCTTGGTTAGAACACTGAGGTCCAGGAGAAAGGGGCGGGGCATTTAACCACGTTGAGTTTGTGTTTCCTATTTAGTCGGGAGGAGCTACTCGCAGTGAGAATATCGAACACAAGTGAACCACACCATACAACACACCAAGGGGCACAGCAAGTGCCCAGAATGATGGGCCTTGCTCTGGCTCCAAGGGAGCGGTTGGAGGTTAGGTGTCTTGTTCAAGAGCATTTCTGTCTTGCCCTAGCTGGGAACCCAACTCTCAAACCGCCAATTACAGTACCGGTTCCCGAAACCACTCAAAAAATATCTGAAATGTAAATGTCTCCTTGCCGTGTACTTTGTCTCTGGGTGATGGGACTCCATGAGTGGCCACCCCGGAGTATTTTTTGTTTGTTAAAAAGATTCATGTGAGCTGTGATTAAGACATTAATCCACGTTTATTTTTGTTTTACAGATGAAAGAAGGCCGTTTCCGGGAGCTGTTCGCTGAATTTGGTACTTTGACTGATTGCTCTCTAAAGTATGCGAAGAATGGCAAATTCCGGAAATTTGGCTTTATTGGTTATGGATCAGAAGAAGAAGCCAAAGCAGCTCTAAGCCATTTTAACAAGAGCTATATTGACACATCCCGAATAGCTGTGAGTTATGTTTGTGTGTGGGTGTGTTTTTTTTTTTTCTGTTAACCGGGAGTAGCATTTAAAGCAGGACAAAATCTACCAGTGATGCAAAGCTAAACTAGCCAATCTCCCCGCTGATAATCCCCTGCTGGAAGTGACCAAAATAAGTCTCTATTTGACTGTGCCCAGGTGCCTACAGCATCTGCAGGCCCCGTGTCGAATACTCCATTGCTTCTTTCCCTGAAATCCCATGATGCAATCCAGCAATCGCTGGTCCTGCCACTCAAAATCTGTTACTTTGGGGAAATGCAGGGATATTAGTCAAAAAGATGAGTTTCAGTCTGCTTTAAAGCTTTTTTAATTATTTGTTCCAAAGGTGGAAGTATGTAAATCATTTGGAGATCCAGCAAAGGCCAAAGCTTGGAGTAAGCACTCACAGAAAGATACCAAGGACTCGGCTAAAAATAAAGATGGAAAGCAAACGCCAGAAAATAAAAAGGTAAAACTGAAGTTAAAAGCAAAAAAAATGTGGATGGTGAGTAAAAGCCAGGAAAAATCCGCAGGGTGAATGTGCTCATGTAATTTCAAAAAATGATACACTTGAGTGGCTATCTAAATTGTTTTATTGTTAGCTTTCTCAGCGCTCTTCTCCTTATATTAAAAGGAAAGTGTATATTTTTTGTACCAAAAAGATATCCCCAAGGAGCTGCTTTATTTTGTTTTAAATATGTTTTATGAATCAGTTTTGACTACCTGCAAGCAATTGGCAACATTCACTAAGAGAGTAGGGAGCCCTGCACACACAACGCTGCTGAAATGAGAGAGCTCACTCAACCTTACACATGCCCAGCAGCAGCATTTTGTGTGTACAGGACTCGCATCTCTTGACTTGGTGTATGTTGTATCTCTTCTAAGGCTATGTTTGCACCTATCCATTGCACTTCTGGTGTGGTAAGTGTAGGCATGTTGTGATAGATTTTAGCAATGCTAGAGGAACAATGTATCAAATAATTTTTTTAAAAACTCATCTTGCAAAGTAGTTGGTAATGGCGTGCAATCTGAAGAAAGGCGAGTTACAATTGGTCTACCCCAGGGCATTGTCCTGGGCCTTCTTTTTAATTTGTGACATAGGAAAAGGCTTGTAGGGTAATGTCTGCCCATCTGACGATGATACAAAGTTGAGTAATATGGTAATTCCTGGAGGTGTCTATAACATGGAAAATATGATTTTACTGAATGTTCAAAGGTGTGGAAACTGGAGTTCAATGTGTCAGAATGTAAAATTATGCACTTGGGGAAGGGAATCCCTGCTCTCATAGGGCAGTACTGTGTTAGCCAGGACTTTGGAGGAGAGATATTTAGGGGTACTGATTACTGAAAGCTACACGGTGAGTGGACAGTGTAGCCAGGCAGTAGGAAAAGCAAGCAGGATGCTCAACTGCATAGCTCGAGGCATCACCAGTAGGAAGAGTAAGGTTGTAATTCCGCTGTATAGAGCTCTGCTGAGGCCTCATCTGGAATGCTGTGTGCAGTTCTGGAGACCTTCAAAAAGACACTAAAATAGAACATATCGAAAGGCAGGCAACAGAAATGGTGGAATGACCTAAATTCATCAGAAGAGACTTAAAGCTGTACAAAACCTATGGCGGTCTCTGCCCTTCCCACGGGCTTCCCAAATTGGGATTTGCCGCTGTGTAAAATCCCCCAGGGCTAGTATCAACTGGCCAACGGCGCATGCGTAGACTCTTGTTCAATCAGAGCAGTTTGCTGTGAATATGTTATTAGGCGACACTTGGGATGCAGCCACTCTCGCTCCTCATTGAGACCTATGAGAGCTGTTTGCTGAATGACATGGTCACATCAAGCGGCTCTCATCGGACGGGCGGCCACACATGCCCCTTGTACCCAGGAAAGGTGAGTGACTACTGGCGACCTGAGGGGTTCACACAGCTGTGCATGGAACAGAATACATTTGTATAGTCTCAATAAAAGAGAAGAGACATGACTGAAGCCTTTAAGTATGTGGGAAAAAAAATTCAGGAGGGAAGTGGGAAGAAACTTAATATTAGAACAAGGGGGCTTAACCTTAAGCTAGTTGAAGGAAAGATCAGGAGCAATGTTAGAAACGTCCATCAGAGAGAGTTGAAAAATCACCAGGTAGCAAATTTAAATATGTCTGGGATAAGCATACATCTATACCAAGACGTGATCAACCATATGGTCCACTTCTGCCATCAACCTAGGATTCTGTGTAAGTAAAGGCAGAATCATAAGATACCTGTAGGAATACATCAAAGCAACTGGACTTGTTTAGCATCTGTGAAGGTTCCCATTCATCCAGGTCACAATATATTGGTAGGAATAAGAATCACAAGTGCGTTATTCGAGAGAATTGTTTTTTGTACTTGTCTTGTAAAAAAATGTGTTTTTTTTTTTCAGACGAAGAAGAATACTGCTCTTGAAGAAGTAAGTGTTTATGCTCTCCATGGGAAAAACAAAAAATGTAGCTTGCTTTTTGTACCATAATGTTGGTTGCAGGATATTATTATTATTATATGCTGACTTTGTCTACTATACTGTACACAGCTCAAAAAAGACAGCGGCTTCCAAGAGTTTCTAATGGTGCATCAGAACAGAAGCAAAACGGCCACCTGGGCCAACGATACAAAGGTGGAGTCATTGGAAAAAGCTGAAAGTCACTCGAAAGACGATTACCTTAATTTTGATTCTGAATCTGAGAACAGCACAGATGAAGAGGATGAGGATGAACCAGAAAAAGGTGATCAGCAAAGCTAACTAATTATTTCGGTAATTATTCGGGATGTTCCTTGGCGGGGGGGGGGGGGGGGTGCATCCGGATTGGCGATGCTTTCTCTTGGTGCATGGCCCCTCACAAGCCTGGTCCCCAGAGCCCTGAAACTCAACTTTTCCTAGCTCTCCTCTGTGACCTGGCACCCAGTGACCACTGGTGGCCAATTGCATCCTCTCCATGGGGCTAAGGAGTTGAGAATTTGGACTCTGGAACAGGTGAGCAGCCCTAATTTATGGTGTGTTTTTAGGGTGTGGGTCCACTTAAATTGGGACAGCTAAGAAAAGCAGTAACCCCTCTTTTAATAGCAATCACTTAATGGAAGTAGCATTTACATCATTCATAGGTACATGCTATAGATGGAACATGCATGCTGGTGCTTGCAGCTTCATGAGAGTCCAGGCAGTGTACAGGTTGTTTACAAAGGTTTAGTTTAAAGTTCTGTAGGCACATTTTCTCTCTACCTATTCTCTTGTTACACTATGGCTGGCTGGTGACAGCAGAAACTTCCCTCTTCTGTTGTCCGTGGTGTGCAGTGCCTGAGGTGGCCTCAGACCACTCTCATGCACTCAGTCATAAGAGAGCATACCCAATAGAGCACTTGGTGCTGTCAGTCTGGAGAATCTGCTGGAGAGTGTATGCTCTCAAAGAGCACCAAAAAGGCCTAGGAGTAAGGTTAACATAGACCATTCATTTAATTTCCTTCCCTACAAATATGCTTTAAAGCAGACCTAAAATCTGAATTCCAAGTACCAAACCAAGACAGAAATACTCACTCTTAATGCTAGCCCGTCCGCCTAGGAAACCCTCTTGGTTGTTTGCAGTTGCTGTGAATGAAGCAGCCCTAGGGATGTGGAAAGGTGAGTATTCTGCCCAATGTAAAGCTTTAAAAAGGTCCAACACCCAGGATTTTGACTATCCTGGGTTTTGGCCCACTTCCCCAGGGCACCCCGATCGGGGGTGCCCCACTACGTGAAACCCCCCAGATCGCTAGCTTCAACTCACCTCACCTCACCCTGCTCCTAAGTCGCATGCGCGGCGTCCTGCTAAAGAGAAGCACAAGATGCGGCCGTGGCCCGCGTATGCGCCGTTGGACCAAGATTTGGGTAAGGTTTGTGAGCGTCCTGGGTTGTTTCACACAGCGGGGCATCCCTATTTTGGATGCCCGCGGGGAGGGATTGGATTGGCCCGGGAATCTTATAGATTCCCGGCCTGATCCTGCTGGGTGTTGGTCTACTTAATGGGGTTTCTAGCAGGCAGGAATCTGGGTATCTGAGAGCAGACAAATAAAACATTGCTATGAGTTTCTACTTTTTGTCTGATTTTAAAGTCCCTGTACAGGCTATAAAAACTAACAAACATGACTTGCCAGCTCGCTGCACTCAGACCAGCTCAACTGCCGCCCCTATGAGGACTCGAGCCTTCAGACTGGCAAGTCAGAGAGGTCTGTTGTTTGTAACTGCCTGGGCAAACTCTTTAAATCTCTTAAGGTTTATATACAATGCAGTGAAACCCTTTCTGTAAATTCACACATGCTATGAAATCTCCCTTCTCCTTCTCTACTGAAGAAAGACCGGCTGGATGGGCACATTTCGCAGCCACTAGCAGAAGTCATTGGACTTTACAGTGATCCTCCAATAAGAGGCCCCTGGAGCCGGTGGCACCTGTGAAGAGGGAACCCAGCTTTCTGCCATCTGCTGACCAGTGAGAAGGGGCGAATCTACTGCGGGATGGTATCCTGTGTGATTGGCACTGGTTTCACTATAGGTCTTCTTTAAGCTGCTAATATCGAATTATTTCTGTTGCTGTCAAATTGCCTCTTGGTGATATTTGTGTAACAAACATTGCATCTCATGATTGCTTATTAACAGGTAAAAAGCTTGCCCTGCAATCTAATGTTTCTGACATGGAATACCTTAAGTCTAAGGTAGTAAGCGATGCTTCAGCTGGAGAGGAGAAAGCCGCAGAGCCCACTGATGGTGAGAGAGAAAATGTACAAGCTCCACAGGGCAGCAGCAAAGCTCCAGAGCCATCATCAGAGAAAAAGAAAGAGGTAAGTGAACCAATCATTTCCTGATTTCTTAAGTTAAACCTTGTCTTATGTCATGTGGGTTAGTTCCTGCTGAATTCATTCAATCTACCTGATCTTTTTACTCTCATTTCTCTGCTTTGCATTCCATCCAACGCATAAAGTATGTTCATGCTTCTAAGTCTGAGGTAGTGGCATTTAAGTGTAAACCACTCAGATGCACCCCTACAAATCAAAACCTCCCAGGTCCTATACAGCATTGGGGTTCACAGCATTACCTTTCAGTTGCATGCACACCAAAATCTATGAATCTTTGTTGTTGCCGTGTGTAGACACACATTGCTTTGCATTATATGTCTGTTTTTTTTTTTTTTTAAACATAATAAATATAGGATATAAATGCACAACAGAAATTTTAGGTTCTGGCCTCAAAAATCACCATGCACAACACATGTCCCTTTTTTTGCACTGAAAAGTAAGCAAGGGGTAACCAGCTTCTATAGCACACATAGATATGTGTGTATGTATTGCCGAGTCATTAGGCTATACTCTCCTGGGATCCAGGAACTGACCTAAAAGGGGACTTAAAGCGGACCAAATTCACATTTGTAATGAATTTTTCCCCCATGAATAGGTAATGAGTATGACTACTTTTTGCCAATTTTAACTTCTCCTGCTTCACTCTAATCGGAGATAATGGCGCCTGTTTTAGCCTCCTCTATGCATTGCCCTTGTTGTGTGTAGCAATGATGTCATCGCCACACCTATGCAATGACTCCCAGAGTATGTTGATTTGCTGGGTGCAAAAAGAACACCCTTCTGCTGGCCTGTATTGAGCTTTACTCTTTCAGGCCAGGCCTCTGCCTGACGGGCACCTAGAAACTACTGCATGCACTGTGCTGCCAATTCTGGGTCCACAATAGATAAAAATATCTGCATTAAAGCGGTCCTTCACTCTAAATAAGAGAATATCTTATATGTTTCCCACACCCTGTGCATACAGATTGCCCACATTAAAAATCATCCTACCTGCATCTACTACATGTTATGAGCCTTTAAACATCCAAGATGGCGGCTCATGGAACATCAGGCAGCCTGCAAACAGGAAGTGCCTTCTGATTGTGCTGCTCTGCATTCTGGGATTGCTGACCTTTTCCTGACCCCAGCTCTGCTGTTTGACCAAAGCACAGCTATAGCTCCGCCCCCTGTACTTTATCCCACACTTCTCTCCTCAGTAAGTGTGATGCTTCTGAGTGAAGATGGCAGCGCCCGTATCCTAAAGTCCTGAACAGAGTTGCAGCCCAGTGGGGGAAATAATAAGTGACTAAAAACTTAAAACATATTCATTTTAGATGCTGGGGAATAGTGTTTTAAGGGTTTGGGATTTTCAGTAAATCATGCTGAAGGTCCGGTTTAAGATGCAAGTAAAACTCTCTGGGGCAGAGGTGTGGCGGAAGGTGCTGAGGGGCCTGTCCCTGGTGTAGGTCTACTTTAATACATCTCAGCGCTGTGGTACTGGAAAGTACTTTACAACTGTAAAATAATAATAAAATCCTCTTATGCATCATAATCAAATTGAGCATATTTTACAGTGTCCATTGTAAAAATAAAAAAAGTTCAGAGATTAAACCTGAAGTGATTCATTATAATGTCACAATAAAGAGATGTCATTTAATATAGACATTTTAATGTTTTTTTTCCCCTCTAGAAATCAGCAGTTCAAACTGGGCCTACAACTCCATATACAATTAAGCTAAGAGGAGCGCCTTTCAATGTCACGGAAGTAAGTTTTATGTTATGGTCCACTCCATTTAATCTTGTTATAGTTGACCGACAACAGTATAATCTAAACCTCAAGCAGTATATTTGCAAAGCAAATGGCCTATATATTTCAACAGGAGCCCACCAGGTGCTTGATGCACAGCAGCCTGGGACAGATATACTTTAACTCTTATGTTGGTCACTCTATCTGCTGTTTTGATGATGTGCTTCATAATTCAAAGTTTCTCAAGTTTTTATAAATGGTGCGTTGTCTAGGGTGCAGTTAGCAGTAGTCTTGATGGACTCTTTAACGCTGGCACTCAGCCGATAATGAAACGCAACACATACTCGGGTATACTGTAGCTACCACCTATCAGATAATGCTTTCTATGTATACACAATTATTATATCCAACCTCCCAGCTTCTAAAAAAAAAGTAGGCTATACTGGTGATGAGCTTCAGTTTCAAGTTAAATTCAACCCTTATTTGTCTCCTATTCAACTCCAGGGCGTGACCAAGTCAGATATGAATGGGTTAACTCTTGACCGAAGGGTGGGACTGCGAGATTAAAATGTGTGGTTCCTCCCGACCTATATATACTTCTGACTGCCTTCCGCAATCCAGTGGACCCACTTATGCCTCCTGGAGTTGGTTGTGCTGATAGCATCGAATCAATCACTTTTGTTTTTGGAAGTGACCCACAAGAGCTGATAGATCCCTTATAAAGGGACACCAGGCAGCAGGTTTGTCTGGTGGCCTGTGGCATGGACAATGGGGAAATGGATTCCCCTCTGCCTATTTTCCCTTTCACCCCTTGCCTGGGCTATGCAGTGAGGGCACTGTGTAGCAACCCTGCGCTGCAGAATGCTGGGAACATTAACAGGCGCATGGAAGGAGGAGTCATGGGGGCTATGGAGAGCTCTGTTTGAATTCGGTCAAGGGGCCTGGATGGGGCACGGCTTCACTTCATTTCCCGGGTCTCGGATGTTCTTCCGGGTCGGGGAAAAGCACTATGGCAGCTTCTAAAGCACTGCAGCCTGCTGCCTGTGCCTCCCTCATTGCTGTGTGGTGAGACTCAATGCTCTCCGCACCTTTGCCGGCTGTTCCGGCTTCCAAATCTCAGGAAGATTCTTCAGAGGGAGAACTCTCATCCTGCAGCAAGAGAGTAGTTTGGGTTTGGATTCTCCTTCCGAACAGGGGTCCTCTATGTTCAAGGAGCAAATGGGTAATCTAACTCCCTCCATTCTAGAGGTTTTAGGAATTCCTGCTCCTAGAGGCCCTAAGAGGAAGAATCCATACAGATCCAAAAAACAAAGGCAGCTTTTTCTTGAGCAGTCTCACTTTATCAAACAAATTAGGTCTGATGGGAAGCTTATCAGGCTTCTCCCATTCCTTCTGGATAAATGATTTTCTTTTCCCTATGAGGTGGATGATCCTGTTTCGTGACTTTCTAGGCACACTGTTATTCCTACCTCAGACAGTGTTTCTCTTAGGGATCCGGTGGATAAGCAACTGGATCAGGTATCCAGGCATGCTTTTTCTCTGGTAGGATCGGCTTTACGGCCAGCCTGTGCTGCACTGCTTTGGGATGTCTCACACTGCCTATTGGGATCAATGCCATACTGCCTGTAGTAGGGAATGGTTGGAGGGAAAATGCCACACTGCCTGTAATTGGAGGATTATGCACCTTGCCTATTTATTTGGTTCTTACGGGGGCAGTGTTTTAGCACAACATTTGGTTCAGAATATTTGTTTTTCTTATTTTCCTCCTCCAAATCCTAGGTGTTTCTTATGGGCAAGGTGAAAAATATGGTACATTATGCTGTTATAACATTTTTAAGGAGCGATAAGGTGATTCATTTATCAACCGTATTTTTCTGTATTTTCTGCAATTATAACATTGTCATACATTTCCTGATATTTATTTCAGCAAAATGTACGTGAATTTCTCCTGCCGTTAAGGCCAGCAGCGATTCGTATAGTCAAAAACTTGCATGGTAACAAGACTGGTAAGTTGCTATGTAACTTTTGTGTTTCACATGGTATAACATGCTGTTGAAGAAGTTTATTTTATTTTTTTCCCTTTACTGATTAGCCTTTGTACCTCTGAGCTACATTTGCCTTTTGGTATTGATACTTGTCCATTCTGTGTTCCAGTGAACAAGTGGCAACTGGCAGGCTAGTGCATGGTGCTGAGCATGCCTGGCCAGTAAACCCTAATGTTTGGTGGCGCTCACAAGAGTGGGAGCATCTAAAATCAAGATGCCTCCATTCTGGGTGTATTTTCTTTGCCTGTGACCCCATATGTGAAGAAATAGATTTGCTTTCTTCAATGACGAAATGGGAAGTTTTTATCTGACTGGAAGCCATGAGTGGTCAGAGGAGTTTTACAAACAGTACAGCATTTTGCGTAATTAATTGCCTTTATGAATACATTTTCCTAACTAGGGTATTCAAGTAGGAAGTGAGACTAGAACTCCTGAATGGGCTTACATCCACCATAAAGAGACCCTAGGCATCGAATATTACCACTTATATACTATATTTATATAAAAAAAAAACATGAAGTAAGCATACTGATCGGGGTTATAAAGAGGGGGGGATTTACACATTTCAGTTTGAAATCTCTGCAGACTGAAACCCTCATATCAGTCAAGAACTTGCTTTTTTGCTTTAGATAGAATAGAATAATTTGAAAGAATAATTAAAAACTTTTTCCCCCTAATTTCTACAATTTCCAGTGGGATTTAAGCAGGTGAGGGCTGGTGAAAGGTTTAGGTATAGGTTCACTTTATTTCCTTGTGTTTTGCTTCCTGGGAACTTATACCAGACTTATACCGGACCAACACCCGTTTTTACCTTAATGAGTGTTGGTCTGGCTGTATGGTCATTGTAAGAAGTGAGGGGGGGAATCCAGAATGCTGGAGCCCCCCTCGCAGCAAACCGCATATACAGCTTGTTTTACTCGCCTTCATAATGAGCCAGCGGCGAGAACGGAGTCCCGCGATTGGCCGCCGGGCGGTCACATAGGCAGGTCCTGCCAGTGGCTGGCACAGAGGGCAAGACTGAGCCCAGGTGACCGCCCCGGCGGCCAATCGCGGGACTCCGTTCTCGTCACTGGCTCGTTATGAAGGTGCTTTTTGCTGCGAGGGGGGCTTCAGCATTCTGGATGCCCCCCCTCACTCCTTACAATGTCCACACAGCCAGACCAACACCCGTTAAGGTAAAAATGGGAGTTGGTCCGGTTTAATGTTGTGTCACAACCTCACTTTCTGTTTGCAGTAACTAAATAGAATGCTTTATCAAATGGAAGACACTAGTGTCCGAAAGATCAGCGGCATGTCTGCAGGGCAGGAACCTAATATTTTGCTCTGGCCATTACATTTTGGTTCCAATTACACTTATGGATATTCCCATTACAGCTGATAAGACAGAAAGTGGTGTCACAGACAGACAAAAAAGATACTGAAAAAGTTTTAATCTCCTCCCCACTATGCAAAGCTAAAAAAACATATAGTTGATGGCAAAAAAACAGAGCTTCTTAATTGATACAAGGTGGTCAGTTCATCCCATGCATCCTTTCACCGCCATGTGCCCACCACCAGTCACTGCCAGACTCTTACCAGACAAGGAGTAAGACAAAATATTCATGTCAATTTATTCCATAGACTTGTGGTTGCTACTCCCTATAGGAGACCCTTACAGTTTGGGTATATAAGGCTCACCATTACCTCCTGTTAGCACTATGACAGTGTATGTGAGCGGGCAGCACAGGAGCTGCCCATGTCTATCCACAACAAAACCTTTTTTGGGATGAACTGACCACCTTGTATCAATTTAGAAGCTTTGTGTTTTTTTGCCATCAACTATTTATGGGACTTGATTTATGTACTTGAGTCACGCACGTTGAGCTTATAACTTTAGATCTTTTGTGTTAACGCGGTATTTGTCTTATCTCTTGTTCTTTATTAAAAAAAACAAAACATATAGCTGGATTTTCCAGTGGACTGATTTGCCAATATAGATTAGTCATGTCAGTGTTGTGCATGCTACTGTAGTAAGATTATTGTATCTTGTCCTATCTGCTTTGTCCATCCAGGTTATATATTTGTTGACTTGAACAGCGAAGATGAAATTCGGAAAGCTCTGAAGAAGAACAAGGACTATATGGGTAAGATGAAGGACTGAAAGAGGCACCTTAAAGGAGAAGTATCGCAAATTTTTCTTGGTGACTTATATTTAAATGGTACTTTGAATGTAGGTAAGTGTTGGAGTAAGAATTACAAATTTAGAAAAAAATGATGTGTGTGTTGTGCAGCTGGAGACTAATAGCTCATGTTTATGTCTGCTGAGTGTTGGGGCGACACTCTGGCCTGTTCCACGCTGAGGAGAGGGGGAAACAATGTAACAAAGTAATCAGCTGTTCAGTGCTGGCAGCTGTCCAGCATAAGATAATATTGCAACATTGCCTGGCCAGAACTCATATATCTAAAACAGAAAGAAAAGCTCTAGAAGTCATTTAGCTCATTGGTAAATTCAATGTCTTTGAACCAGAGAGTCATTGGTTCAAATCTCAGACTTGCCAGTTTTTTTTTTTTGGGGGGGGGGGGGGTTTATTTATTTATTTTTTTTTTTAAACTCTTTATTTTGTTATTTTTCAATACGTTACAGACATTACAGGAACAAATAATCCAGTGATGTTGCAGAGTAAACCGGTGTAAACAAGAAGTACAATACAGCGAAGCCGGCTCCCCCATCCCTCCCATCCTCCACCTCCATTATTGCAACCCAACGGGTTCCACCGGGTAATAGTGTCGTTGATCATTCGGATCGGGCCCGAAGGGCTCCCCCCCACCCCGAGGTTGGCTCCTGTTCGCTGTGTCCACAGTGTTGGAGGGGTAATATGAGAGGAGGGGGCACCCCAGGGGGGCCCCGGTCACTCCTCAGTGAAGGTGGGGTCCGAGTGGCTAGTTCTAGGACCGGGTAGTCGTACTAAGTCCAAGTTGCATTACGGGTCCGTCAGGGGCCCCGTCTCTTGCTTTCCACCGGGCTGAGGTTGCCACTCCACTGCATCGTTACGAGATAAGTAGAACTAAAGGAAGGATAGGAATAGTGAGGGAGAGAACAATTGGTTAGGATTGAGACAACTAAAGAGAAAGAAAAGAGAGAGAGAAAAAAAAAAGGGGAGGAAAGTCGTCTCTCCCACGCCCAGGGCCGGGGGGGGGGGGAGGCAGATGGGGGCAGACAGACAAGAGGGACCCGGCGCCAGGCCCCCGGCTCAGATTGCCGAATCCCTAAAGAGATACCATGGCGTCCAGATCGCCCTGGACTGTTCTCCTCTGTCATGGGAGGCCGCCGTCAGTTCCTCCATTTCCCTGATTCTGTTAACCTCTCTAATCCATTCCCCCTTTGTAGGGGTGTGTTCCGACTTCCAAAATCTGGGGATCAGTGTCCTCGCCGCATTAATCAGATGCATCAGTATTGACTCCCTGTAGCTAGCAACGCTACATGTGCTGTAGTGTAGAAGCATGAGAGCCGGGCAACTCGGAACCTGAGAGCCAGTGACTTCTGTCATAAGTGGGATCACTTCAGTCCAAAAGGGTTTTATTCTCTGGCACGTCCAGAAGATATGGAAGAAGGACCCATCCTCTTCTCCGCACCTCCAGCATCTAGGCGAGGTTCCGGGGAAACATGCTGCCATATATTTTGGGGTGTAATACCACCTGGAGAGGTATTTGTAATTTGTCTCCTGAGTTTGTACTGCTATTGAAGATTTGTGGGCAAGAGTGAAAATCTTTTCCCACTCCTCCTCCGTGAACTCTCTTCCTAGGTCTTTCTCCCACCGCTGGCAGTATGGTGGCCTGGGTCCCTGTTCCTTTCCCAGCAATTGGTAAATCTGTGAGATCAGCCCCGCCGGGGGGTCCTTTCTCGTGATAAGGGTTTCAAAACCTGTAAGGCTCCGTGTGAAGGAGTCTCTGGGGCCTGTTTGTTGCAAATAATGCTGGAACATCAGTAGTCGCCAAGGGTCTAGTCGTGGATTGCTCCACCTATCTCTAAGTTCGTCTATGGAGCACCATGTCCCCCTCTGTATCAGGTCCTGCCCTCTCACCATTTCCAATTCTCCCCAACCCACCGTTGTCCGGAGTCTTTGACCACTCGGAAGTTCGGGGTTGTCTAGCAACAGGATTAGCGGAGATGGCCAAGGGGATATCCCCTCCCTCGATCTCAGTCCATCCCAAACCTCGAGGGTCTCCCTGACCATGGGGTTGGTCCTCACCCATTTAGCCGAATTCCTGGACGCCTAGGGCAAATCTCTCAACGAGGCCTCCACTCCCCCAGCCTCTATGGCAACCCATTTTTTCCTGCCTAGTCCCCTATTCCAGTCTACAATCCGCTGCAAGTGGGTCGCCTGCCAATACTTCATCAAGTCTGGCACTGCCAGACCTCCCCTGTTCCTAGGGCACTGCAGTAGGGTGAGTCTCAACCTAGGCTTTTTGTTACTCCATATGAACTTCCTAAAGATCGAGTTCAGGTTCTTGAAGTAACTCTTCGGGACATGACACGGGAGAGTCTGGAGTAGATATAAAATTCTTGGCAGGACCACCATCTTTATTATATTTATGCGTCCCATCCATGTGAATGTTGGGACATTCCAGTTTGCCAGATCCAGCTTAGTCTTATTCAACATTGGTATAAAGTTGAAACGGAAGACATCATCAATATTATTTGGTATTTTCACCCCTAAATAATTCAATGTCGGGGAGACCCATCTGAACGGGAGAGAGGCCCTGAGGTGTGTGGAGATGTCGTCCGGAAGATCCACGCCGAGTGCCTCGGACTTATCGAGGTTGATCTTGAAGTTAGAGAGTTTACCAAATCCCTCTAGCTCCTTCATGAGAACCGGTAGTCCTATCACTGGGTTTGATATAAAGAACAGGAGGTCATCCGCATATGCGGCGACCTTATGCTCCAGACCGCCAGCTCTTATCCCTCGGATATCTACATTCTCTCTTACATGTCGTAAGAAGGGTTCCACTATCAACGCGAAAATGAGCGGCGACAGTGGGCATCCCTGTCTGGTGCCGTTCGAAATCGGGAAGGGTGAGGAGAGATCGCCGTTAATCTTCACTCTGGCCTGAGGTCTAGAGTACAACTCAGTGACGCATCCCAGTGCTCTCGTTCCCAATCCTACATGTCTCAGCACCTCGAAAGCGAACTCCCAGTCCACGCGATCAAACGCCTTTTCGGCATCCGTTGATAGCAGCATGATCGGAGTTCTATCCGAGCGGGCACGGTGTATGAGGTTTAGGGTTCGGACCGTATCGTCTCTTGCCTCCCTACCCGGGATAAAGCCACATTGATCTTCCTCTATTAGATCTGGCAAATACCTTGCCAGTCGGTTAGCCAGGATCTTAGTGAATAATTTGAGGTCGACATTTAAGAGTGATATGGGGCGGTAGCTTTTGCAGCATAACGGATCCTTTCCTGCCTTATGGATCACTGTTATATGAGCTTTGAGTGCCTCTCCAGGGAGTTGCCCCGGGTCATCCCCGCTCCCTATCGTATTGTAGGCTCGGAGAAAGTGGCCACCCAGGACAGGGAGGAATTCTTTGTAGTATGCGGCAGTCAGACCATCCGGACCTGGTGATTTCCCAGCTGGGGTCTGCTTGAGCGCCTGTTGCAACTCCGCTTCTGAAAGCGGCTCCTCCAATCTACTGATCGCCTCCGTACTCAGCTGGGGCATACCTGACGTTGTGATATATCTCCTTTTCTTCTCTAAACCACCCTGAGGGTCCCCCATGCCTTGTGGACGAAATTATAGAGTGAGTGATAATATTCGCGGAACACCTTAGCGATGTCCCGCGTCTTATGCCACTTCTGTTGCTGTCCGTCTTTAATTGCCTCAATAAAGTTCATGGAGCGTTGTTTCCTCAAGGCCCGTGCGAGAAGCTTGCCGCTTTTGTTCCCCCACTCGTAGTAGAAGCGTTTGCATTTCTTTATCGCAAACGCCGCCTTTTGCAGCAAGATGGAGTTCAATTCCTCTCTACACGCCGTCAGTTCTTTCAAGGTGTCTCTTAGTTGGGTTTCCTTATGCCGTTTCTCCAGGGTCTGAATCTGGGTCAGCAAGCGATCTCGTCTGGTAATATCCGCCCTTTTCAGCCTAGTCCCCTGTTGGATTAAAACTCCTCTGACCACAGCCTTATGAGCTAGCCATAAGGTCATAGGCTTCATCCCCTCCGTGTCATTTAGCTGGAAGTAGTCGGCGAGGGCCTCTCGCACTGCCCCTGTCGCCACCGGGTCCTTCAATAGGGTCTCATTCAGACGCCAAGTCCATGCTCTACCACTTCTTTCCTGCGTCACCAGGGCTACGCCTACCGGGGCATGGTCTGACAATGACGCAACCCCTATAAAGGCATCGTGGGCCCTGGGCAGCAAATTGTGGGACAGGAGTACATAGTCTAGCCTGGCATATGTTGCGTGGGCTGTAGAATAGTGGGAAAAGTCCCTACCGGTAGGATTGGAGATCCTCCAGATGTCACATAGCTGCAGGCTGTGGAGGGCCTGTTTCACCTTCCTCAATCCCTTGTAGGGGATGGATGATTTTCCCGAGGAGGAATCCAAGAGGGGCTCCAGCGCGAGGTTTAGATCCCCACCCAAAATCACACTTCCCTCCTGAAATTCGGCCAGTTTGGCAAGGAACCCCAAGAGGAAGTCTACCTGACCAGAGTTAGGTCCATATACCGAGGCAAGTGTGTAAGTCTCCTCTGCAATCTTGCCTTTGATCATAACATATCTGCCTTCTCCATCTGCGCTCACGCTATGAAGATGGAAAGGCATGGTCCTGGACAGGAGTATCGCCACTCCCTTAGTTTTCGAGCTGGGAGACGAACTCATGAACACCTGGGAGTATAGTTTGGAGGAGAGTCTCGTGCGGCCATCTTTTTTAAAATGGGTCTCCTGAAGAAACACCACCTGGGCCTTTAGTCGTTTTAGCTCAGTGATCACCGCTGATCGCTTTTCTGGTATGTTAAGCCCTCTGCAGTTCAAGGAGACCACCCGTAAGGAGGCGCTCTGAGGGCCCGGGACACCACCCGGCCCCGCCATCCCCCCCGCCCGCCCCCCACCAGCCACCCCCCGGACGCCCGAGCCCCGGACGCGAGACAACCGGCAACTAAGAGGTATGAAGGAGGAAGGGTCGGGTAAAGCGTAGGTGAGTCGATGCGAGAGAAAGCAAGAAAATAGTAGGAGTCACAACAAAACAAGGAATACAAACCAACAAATTTGAAATTGTGAATTCCGGAGAGACCCAAGAATAATTTGGGTAACAGTCAAGCGATTATACTAACTCCCCTAATATAAGGGAGTCTAGTCCGGTGTCCCCCGCGAGAGTCTCCGGTAACCTCTCCCGGGACGACACTCGGACCACTGGGGGGAAGTGGAAGCCCGGCGAAAAGGAGCCAAGATTCAGTCCGCACTTGCAAATAATTAACTCCAACCAACACTCAGGCATCTCCCACTCCCTTCCCTCATAACACATAAACAGTTAGGCAGCAATATAGATTAAATTAACCGGTTCCCAGAGAAATCCAGGCGCGCAGGGCATTTAATGAAACGGTCAGCTGATCAAGTGACCGACCGACCCCCGAACGACCCAGCCGCCGTCCCGGAAAGGCACCCCGACCGGCCAGCCCATGGGCCCCGGCCCAAGACACCCCCCCAGGCCGGCGGGCAAGGCCCCCTCAGCAGGCCCCCGGCTGATCTAAGCCCCCTCACCGACCTCTCTATGTCTCTATGAACAAGGCCATCTCCTCCCTCTTCTCCTTCTCAGCCAGCTCATCCGCGGGGCCATCCCCTCAACCCGGGGCCCCCCCACCCCCTCGAGCCCGTCCCCTCAGTGCCGGGCGAGCGGACCGCCCCCCAGTAGTCACGCCACAGCAGTCAGGGTCCAGTAGCGGGGTCCCCCATAGGAACTCGTCACCGAATGCGGGGCACAGGCCACACCCCCGGCACGTCGGGGACACCCCCGTCACGGGAGTCGGTCTCCCAGGCGCGAAGCCACACCAAGCCGAGGAACCCCCGAGACCCGCCCGATGATATCTCCCCCCCCATCCCCAGCTCTGGGCCACCTCTGAAGGGGATGGGGAGGGCCGCACCCGCACCGGCTGAGCTCCGGGCGAAGGGGGGAATCCGCCCCCACCAGAGGGCCAGGCCGCCGTCTGCCGAATGGCTCAGTCGTCTCGACGGGAAGGACATATCCCCCTCCTCCAATCAGAGGGAGACCGTCCACCCCCGGGGCAGAGGGCACGCACCAACAAAGTCTAGTCATCCTCCCCTCCCAAGGGATCCCACATAAGGCGAGTAGGTCTTACTCCACCGGGGCGGGGGGAGTCAGACGTCCCCCTTTCATCTACCAAATCCGGGTCGTATCATCACCCGCCCCAGCTCCGGTTCGTGTTATCACCGTGAGCGCGGTCCATCCCCAGGGGGGTCGCAAGGGCCGGCCCTCCTTCTCTGGGGGGGGGGAGAGGGACGGAGGCCCCAGGCCGGGGGGGGGTGCCACCCCCCCCACTCTGGGAGGGGAACCCCCCCCGCCCAAGGCCCCAGAACCCCCCCGCCAACCCACCCGCAGATCCCAAACTCCCCCGGGAACCACATACTCGGCCATAAGAACAACAACAACTTTAACCAACAAACAAATTAACTGTAAAGTGTATGTAAAGAGAGGACATCACATCAGCTTTTCTAGCCATAACTCAATGTCCCCTCTATGTCCATTTGGGTGGATGTATCGCTACTCGGCTCCCGGGGGGGCAAAGTCAGCCCCCCGGACCGGGCCAGGAGGATCCCCCCGGCGCCTTCTTCGATCTCGGCCTCTTCTTCTCGGGCGCTGAGGAAGCGGGCCCTCTCTGCGGTCCAGCTCCCAAGCCAACCAGTTCGGAATCATGATCGGTGCAGCCTCCAAAAAATCAAACAGCTCCGCCAGCTGGGACGGTGCTTTCAGGACAAACGATCTGCGATCCTTTCGTATAATCAGTTGAAACGGATGACCCCAGCGATATGTCGCTCCCTTCTGTTGTATTAGCTCCAAAAGGGGTTTCAGCAATCGCCTCATCTGGAGGGTTCGGCGTGATAAATCTGGTAGCAAGGTGATCCGCGCTCCCTCCATCTCCACTGGACCTCGGCTCCAGGCTTTCTGCATTATGGCTTCTTTGACCTGGTAGTAGTGCACTCTGCAGAGTACATCTCTTGGACCTCTGAGGTCGAGCCGCGCGGGCCCCTGGACTCGATGAATTCGATCTATCTCGATGTGGTCCGAGGGGGGGCGGTCCAGCATATTATTGAACAGTCTCGTGACTTTTGCCTTTAGCTCTGGTGGAGTTATCGATTCGGGGAGACCCTGCAGCCGGATGTTGTTACGGCGATTTCTGTTTTCTTGATCGTCTTGTTGCAGTTGAAACTCGGAGAGCAGTCGTCTGGTGACATCTCGCTCACGTTCTAGAGCCTCAACTCTGGCTTGGACGTCTAGTTGTGCGGCATTATTGGCATCTACTCTACTCGACAGGTCTGCCATTGAGTTCTGCATGGATGTTATCTCCCTGCGAAACGTGCCTTCCATCCTGGTTATGTAAGTTTCAAAGTCTGAACGGGATGGCAGCGATTTGAGGGCATCCGCGATGTTCGTCCGGACCGACTCCGCAATAGCTGAGATCAAGGATCGGGGCAAAGCAGTTTCAGGACATGCATTATTCAAGAAATCGCATTCTGGGGGTCTCTCATCTATCCTGGGCGACCACTCTGTGTTTTGTGTCCCCAGCGGTGTCATAGTATGGTGTTCGTAGGGAGGTGCTGTGGGCCTACATCCTCCCGCGGGCCGGGCCATCTCTGCATAGCTGGCATAGCATGAGTCAGGGGGGGGAGTCCCCCACCCCTCCGATGCGGTCCTCTGGGTCCCCCGCCCACTAGCCATCATGTTGGGTTCAGGAGTCCACGAGCCCGGGTATCCCGCACACCCATGTGTGGGCCCCCACTCCACGGGATCTAGTCCAGCCCCCCGAGCTTTCTGCCCTCTCGGGCTGCTATGTATTGTGGCTGTGGTCATTATCCGTGACCCCCTCCCCAGTGGCATATCCAGCTGCAGGCTCTCTCTTCCCATTGGGTTTCCTCCAGGGATCATGGTGTCCTCCCCTGGGTCTGGGCCCCTGACTGCCCCATTCCCCCTCACAGGGCTGCTGGCACCCACCTGCAGAGTGATCTCTTCTCTGTGTGTCTCAGGATCCATTTGTCGTATGCTGTCAGCCTGAGATGCTGCAGGGCCAGGGCATGACGTCACCTGTTGCTGGGTAGGGGATGGCTCCTCTAAGGAGAACAGCTCACAGCCGCCCGCTCTCTGCCTCTCTTCTTCTCTGCAGTGCGGCATGTGCTCCACTCCCGCAGGGTGCGGGAGGAGCCCGGTTCCACGGCTCTGCTCGTCTTCTCCCCTGGCTGGGCCCACAGATGCGGTGGGGTCATCCTCCGGCCCGGATCCCGGCATGGCGGGACTCCGCCCCCGCCTCACCGCGGTCGGCTCCACTTCTCTCTCTCTCCCCAGACACGGGGGCTGCTGCGGCTCTGAAGCCCGACTCCTCTCCGGCTCCTCTGATGGGCTGCCTCTCGCCCCCCTCGCCACGGACATGTCAGCAGGTGAGTCCGTCTCCGCGTCCGCATGGGGGGGAGCGCTCCCCGCCTCCTCCATTTCCACACCTGGCGTCGCCATCTTGGTACACGGGGGATCAGGGCTTCCAGGAGTGTGCGCCCCAAAGTAAGCAGTGATGGGTGCTCCTCTGCGGGCCCGGGGTGTGCTCCTCATCTTCCTACGTTTGGACATTCGGTCCGATTGCTGCCTGTGCGCCAGATAATTAGTATTAAGGGGATTAAGTGGGGAGCCAAAAATCTCGGCGTCCTATCCCTCCATGTGCAAGCCACACCCCCCGGGGGGTTTATTTTATTTCAGAATTGGATTTTTATGTTTACATCCTGTTTTTTTGCTCTAAACATTTTTTATTTTGACAGTTTTCCCTTCATGTTGGCTCTGCTGCAGAATCTTTCAGTTTACCATTTTCTCTTTCATATTCTTATTTTTCATTTTTCCATATGATCTTTCTTTCAGCTTTGTGTGTTTTGAGCAAAGCCCAACCCAGGCCTGTCTAAATGACTATCTGCGTGAGCGCGCCAGAAAAATGGGGGGGATCTGTGGTTATCCAGGGATCGTTTCACACGTTGGGGCATCCCGATTTAGGATGCCCAAGGGGGAAGGTCAATGGCCGGGTCTTATAGACTTCAGGGTCGGCCACTCAGTGTTTTATTCCACTTTAATACCTTTTAGATTTTCCTGCACAGTTATTCAAAGAAGAATTTCAGTAGTTTTCAGTCAGTTTAGTTTATTTTGTATAGATTTTACACATTTGAGTCACCTGGTCTCATAACAAAAGCAGCACCTCACACACACACAGCGTTACCACTGATTACAGTGTCAGCCTCTGAGGTAAAGTGTTGCTAGGAGACCAGTGGGCTAAATGAAGCAGCTCACTAAATACAACCCTGCAGATCCCCCTATTCAGCAAATGGACTGAGCCATTGTCATTATACAATTTAAAACAAAGGCAGATATTTTTTCCTTTTTCTATCGCCACATTATTTATACACATGTTAGAAGCTATTGTGTGGCTATTTAATTATTTATCTTTTTTAATGCAAATTTCGCGATACTGCTCCTTTAATAACCATTTTGAATCTGTTATAGAATGGGAACATGCTAAACTAATGCTAATAATTCATCATATCTAACCCTTTGATAAAAATGGTATATAATGAAGCCTACGTACTATTAAATGTATACTAAAGCCTGGGCAACTTATGAAAAAAAATTCCCCCCATCTATGGATATCTGCATGTATCGAAGCCTCACACTGCCATCTGGAACACTACATATGACAGTACAACCTATTTGTTGTTCTATGGTTACACAGTGGAGAAGTGGACTGACTCTAGCCTGGGCTTAATATGTGAGGGTTTGCTTTTCAAACTTTTGTATTATCGATTGAAGCACACAGTGCCACCTCTGTAAATAAAGTTTTTGCACACTTATATTTATAAATAGCTAAGGATTTAATGACAGATTTCCATCTTTAAAGGTTAATTCCACTTTTGATGGCATTTTTCCATTATTGTACAAGTGTGTAATACCGCGCTGCTCAAAGCTATGTTAAAATTTACAAAGGTACAGCTCAACGTGTGACATGTAGGATTCCACTTCCTACCAAAATCTACAAATTGTACACATCCAAATTTACACAGAGCTATTAAAAAGTCCACAGTGATGCAAATCAATCCACAGGTGTTCTTCTTAGGCTAAGTAATCCACCACCGAGCAATCAAGCATCTTACCGGACGGCCAATATTAATAGGCAAAAACAGGTGTGATCATTCAGATTATATCTTGATCTCTATAGTATTCACTCCAACTCATCACCAAAGCAATGCTTTCAACGAATCGAATTTCAGAGCATACAATTATCGGGGAAGAGCAACCCCCTCTTATTCCAGAGCTCTGTTCTTATCAGGAACTCCACATTAAAGGTTCAGAGTAAAGGAACTCCAGATTGAATACACTCTAGCAGTAGATCTTCATCCCGCAACACAAGTTTAGTGCTAGAAGTCCCTGTAGGCAGTACAAACATTGGAATTTTCTCTGATAATCCCCGAGCTTCTGCAGGCACTCCCGGTTTTGATCCCACAATCCTTTCTCTGGGAGGTCAGATCCCTCTTCACCAAATTTGTATGGGGGGGGGGGGAGAAACAACATAGAATCGACAGGGATATGCTTATGAAGACAAGCATTATTGTGCACCAAAATGATCAATGTGCTAAGCTTATCTGTTCATTTTTCCTTTCTATTTTCCTTTCTATTTGTTTGCAACTCCATGTTAAAAAGAAAACCGTTTTCTATAACAACAACCTGTTTACCATAGCAATGTACATCAATGTGGTGTGTTTAAAGTACAGATCAGAGACGTTTTGATTCTAGCTTGCTAATCATCTGATTGGCTAATTGGCTGAGGCAGAGTATTAATCCCTTCTGCTCCAATTCAACTTCTTCAGACGGAAGGAAACCAGTCTTGTGTTTCAGTAGCTAAAAGGTTACTTGCAGATTTCTCTGCTTGGGAGCTACATTACTGCTGCTTTGTTTAGTTACAGTGGAAGGATTCTGGCAGTTGTAGTACAAATGCATATTAAGGGCTTTAGTAAAAGGCAAGAAAGCCACTCCTATTTTACCAAGACAGAGTCAGACATGCTGATAGGTAAATAAGGTATGGGGGGCACAATCAAGTGTTTATTTTACATCTGGGAAAAGGAAAGCAATAGGGCAGAACACCAAAAAGAGAGCTTTCCTGTAACGCATCCTAAACTTGTAAAAGAAAAAAAAATATTCAGGAACGTTTCCATAGATCAGAGGTGCCGCAAAAGTATAAGGCTCCCCTGCTTACCCTTCACCAACTTCTGTGGATTCAGTCTTGCTCCCACAGCCCAGACAAGTGCAGCACTTTCATCTTTTATCTGGCCAGGGATGTATTGGAGTTCATGAAGCTCAGCCAAGTTGTCCATAGAAAATATTGGGTGCCTCGGACTGACCTAGTAAACCTCTCACACCCACCTATGGGCTGGAAGCCCGAAGGGTGACATCCTGTTTAGAAAGCAGTGCTGCGGAGCGTGATCTTCAGAGCCGGTAAAAGGTAAGCAGAAAAGCTTTGTGCTCCTGATGGTACCCCTGATCTGAGTTCTAATAGAAAAGCCCCCAAAACGGGATTATTCCTTTTAAGGGGAGTTAAAGTGGACCTTCACCCTGAATTAGAGCATACTTTATATGTTTCCCACACCCTATACATACAGATTGCTCACATTAAAAATCATCCTACCTGCATCTACTGCATGTTATGAGCCTTTAAACATCCAAGATGGCTGCTCATGGGGCTTCAGGCAGCACAGCTATAACCCCAGCCCCTGTACTTTATCCCGCTCTCCTCTCCTCAGTATGTGTGATGCTTCTGAGTCAAGATGGCGGCGCCCGTCCTGAACAGAGTTGCAGCCTGGTGGGGGAAAGAATTATAAGTGGCTAAAAACTTAAAATATACTAATTTTAGATGCTGGGGAATAATTTTTTAAGGATTTGGGCTTTTCATGAAATCATGCTGAAGGTCCGGTTTAAGCCCCATGCTTTTTAGCATGTGTTGGGCGGGAGGGGGAAAAGCAAATATAAGCATGTAGTGTAATGTAAGCGGGTATCACGGTTTTCATAGCTACTATAAGTATACAGCTAATCCTGTCCCTGTACAGGTGGAAGATACATAGAAGTGTTTCAAGTCGAGCAAACAAAGGAATCCTCACTGTCTAGTAAGGTAAAGGACAAGCCATGGGAACGGCAGCTAAAAGATGATGAGATTCAAGAGGATTTATCAGACTCTGGAAGACTTTTTGTAAGAAATCTGCCATACAGCTGCTCAGAGGAGGACCTGGAGTCCCTGTTCTCTAAATATGGTAAATCTTTAGATATCAAATTGTTTGTTTGACTAGATATAAAAAGCAGATATTTGTATGAAGTCAAAAAGATGATCTATTATATGGATGGTAATAAATAAAAAAGGCACAGAGCTAATATATATGATTTAAAGTCCTCTTTAAAGTCCTTCCAAATGCTTTTATAAGTCCACCATGTGCATCAGAAATCCAATAATTCCAATATTATATCTATGGCATCATTATAGCAAAAACTATTTGAGAGGGCTTAAAGCGGACCAGCAGTCATAAATGACTTAAACCAAACCAACACAAGTGCTCATAGACATCCCTCTCCAGGGCAATTTAGATTTCGGCACATAAATATTAATTTACTTTTTTCTAACTCCTGCCGTAGTGAATTTTAGAATCTAAATGGCAGGTCCTCCTGCAAACAGGAAGTGTTGCTGGGCTTCCTGTTACTGTGCATTGTCAGTTATTTCAGTTGAATCCAGGCAGCAGCATGGCTGAGATGCTGGGAGAGGAAGCTCCAATATGGCCGCAACCTTTATTTTCCAACTGTGCCAGGCTGTTTGTCCAGTTTAACTCCATGCAGATGTTCTGGATTAACAAGCAGATTCTTTGCTGCAGAACTGCATGGAGGCAGCCATCTTGTTACACACATAAGCATCAGGGGAGAGCTGTGCCAGCTTCAGCCCATGCCAAACTGAGAGATAAACGCCTCCACACCAGCAGCTTGTGTATTATGTTATATAAACTCACACACTTAATAGCTGGCTGCTAGAAGGATTGTGTGTGTGTGAGCCTGTGAAGAGTTGCAACAATGTATATTTATCACTGTTCACTGAAGACTCTGCATTAACTGAATGGTGTGAGATAAATTCAAACAATAGGGTTGATTCCCAGCCTTCTACATTCTTTCCCGTTTTTATCTCTCCGTGTGAACATTACACATGGCTTTCTTCAGTATCGGAGCGTTCACATGATTCAGAGCCTCCATCGGGAGCATCTCGTATTGTTCCCGATGATGTGAGAGCCATTGAGAACACTGTGAGAATCTCTCTTAAAGCCAATTTCACAGATGAGGCTCTTGTGTATGTTGATGTGAAATTCTCACTCGTAGTGTTTTTAGAGTGTTTCTTTTACGTATTTTGTGTGAATGTCAGGTGAGATGTGTGAATGTCAGGTGAGATTCTTCTAGTTTCCATCGGAAAATTCCTGTTTTTACCTTCATTTAGCCCCTAAATTCCGTGAACTTTTCGTTGTTGTGAGATTTATGCAGAGACAGTCTTTTTTGGTGGATTCATATGCAAGCCGATTTTTTTTTTTTTTTTTTTTTTTTTTTTTTTTTTAACTGTTTCACATACCCTGGTCCTGCCCATTACTTATTGTTGTGCCAAATCCCTTCTGTTCCAAAGTACTTAGTATGCCATGCATTCTTCTTCTCCTAAAGCATACCTTAACCACTTTAATGCATTCTTTTTAATTCATAAAGCATACCTTACCCACTTTAATGCATTCTTCTTTTTAAATCATAAAGCATACCTTAACCACTTTAATGCTTGCCATGCATTCTTCTCTACTTCTTCCTAGTTGAATATTTGGGATGCCCACATAGATATAATGTAAAAATTACTGAGGTTATGCTACCTAGTGGCACGTAGCGTCTGGTGAACGCTGGGTGCTGTACGTAAAACCACATTTAATAAAGTGAATCTGGTGAGTGCCTATAACGGCTCCATGTAGCGTCACATGTATTACTACAGGCAGCTCAGCAGGTTCAGGAGCGCCACATATTACCTTTCGCTCAGTGTCGCTCTGCCATACATTTCAATATTTCAATGGGGTTTCATTTGTTGGTGTTTAAATAGTGTGTTGGGCAATTAAAATTATTTTTTTTTTTGCTCAAATCATTGTGTGACCTCTCCTGGCTGCAAACACTTTTGTAACACCGGATTAGTTATTTTTTCTTGCACCTAGGTAAAAAAAAATATTTAAAAAAAAAAAAAAAAAATCTAACTCCATGGCCTGTTGCACCAGGCCCAAGTTTCCCCCCACTACCCAGAAAAAGAACATTCTTACCTTCCAGGCAAGTCACCTAAGCAGTGTGACCAAAATTTTAAATAAACAACATTCAAGCAGACCTTAAGAGTTGCATAAAAACATAAATATATATATATAAACTATGAAATTATTATTCTTAATGTGTTTTTATTTTTAATATTTTTGGGGGAGTGGTTAATGTTTTTGAAAATGTAATTTTGTAAAAGTAAAAAAAATATATACCTTATCAAAAATAGGTCACATTTTATTAAAAAATATTTTAAAATGTTTATTTTGGGGGGGTGTTTAAAAGAAGGTGACAGCCTCCCAGTGCCTTAAGAACTTAATTCTGTTTTTTCACACACCACGAAAGCACAATCTCACCAACAAATAGTGCCCGGAAATGCCGTCGGAAATTTCTGAACTTCCTTTTTTGACTTTTGGCCTGCTTTAAAGTAGAGTTGCGTCTGAACCTGTCAGGCTTTTATTGCCGTTTGTAACGTTTTTTAGGAGAGATCCACTTCTTTCCTGTCTTGACATCCATGACTTGCCAAATTCAAATTATAGCAAAGCTTTGCATCTGGACATGCAGTAGGGTAAAAATGTCAAAACTGAAAAGTCGTCTGACCCAGAAATAACTTAAAGTTGACCAAAACCTTGGATTTTGACCCTCCTGGGTTTTGGTCCTTTTCTCTGGGGTTTCCCAGTACCGTTCATACCTTGGGATTGACCGAATAGGGCACCACTGAGCCTACAGGAACTCCTGCTATGAAGTTTTTCTAGCTAGCATACTTCAAAGCATTGGTCCAGATGTGATGGCGGGGTAATAATTCATAAGGAATTAGGAAGCCATTGTGTGCATCAACTGGCCACATTTTTGTTTTGAGATCATAAAGCATGCGTATGCGAGTCTCCTGTCATCCCAGGATGCTCAGGGCCAGGGATCTGAAGAACTCGGACCAGGCACCTGAGCGCCATGGGTCCATTGGCACCAGAACCAGCTGCCTATGATTTTATAAGGCCTTTAAAATGTAGCTAGTCACTGCTAAGAGGTTGAGACTGAGGCTCATCCCCAGTGGGAGTTTCCCGCCTGTGTGTAAATGTCTGAAAAGCCAAGACTCTTTTGTCTTTCGTCTGTATCCAGGGGGACCAGGATCCAGCAGGCTCTACTTGACCCCTATAGTGGTTTGCATCACATCACTAGTGACCCACAACTTCTGGTAATGGATATACATAAAATTTGATCATTCTAATTGTAGCTTACCCACTTGTAATTGCTCTTCTGACCTGTGAATGTATCTATTCATTGTATGTATAGGGTTTGTCTGTTACGCTCTTAAAGCGATTAAACACATAACTTAATCTTGGGCTGCTCTGTTACCTTGATCTCAAATCCATTTGTCTCTCCTTCTCGGTTTTATTCACAACCGGGGTTGGCTTCTGGCCCGATTAAAATCCCGGTAACAGATCAGGGCTTTATCAAACAGAGCTGGTATTGCTATGGGGCTGGCAGACTTTTGTTCACTGGTGGCAAGCTAAGCTCCCTGAAGGGGCTGGTATCAAGGGACCGTGTTGCTTGATTTGGGTGGCTGTGACTTCAGTTAAAGGCACACGGTACCAATTCCTCACAGGTCAACTTTAAGCTGAAATTTCTTTAGCCTTGGTGGGGCGATAGAAAGGGAATGTGTCGCACATCTTCATGACATTCACCACAGGCAGTAAACCCTGCTACAGGATTTAACCACCTTATATTTTGGTTGAAAGCGTTGTCCCTCCCAATTTAAGCACAAATCATGATTTGTGCGAAATGTTTCAGTCGTCTTACCAGCGATATCACTAACAATTTTCCAAAATCCACTGCTAACTTTTTATTTTCACCTTTAGGGCAGATCTCGGAGATTCATTTCCCCATTGACAAACTCACAAAGAAACCAAAAGGCTTTGCCTTTGTTACTTTCCTCATCACTGAACATGCAGTCAAAGCCTATGCAGAAGTTGATGGACAGGTATTTAAGGTGCGTTTAAGAACAAGATAAATGAAGTTAATTTTTTCCATGCATTGTGCAACTTTTCCAGCACTGCTCGGGTCATACCTTCCTGCTGTCATTGAAATACAGTTTTAACTGGGCAGGGCCAGCCTTAACGCTGTATGCATGTCAGCATAAAGATTTTTTGGTAATAAAAGCTTCTTTCTCCAGGGCCGGATGTTGCATGTACTTCCCTCAACAGTCAAAAAAGAAGAGGAAGCTGAGAGTGCGGAATCCAGTGGATATAAGAAACAAAAGGCCTTAAAAGACAAAGCTAATAGCTCCAGGTATGGTTTACAAATCAAGCGCTCCAAATGTTAGCTCTGGCCAATAACTCATGAAAAAGGAAACCCTGGCTCAAAAACATTGCATTTAAAGTGGACCAATCAACCCCTGCGGCCAGCCAGGAATCTAAAAGATTACAAGACCAGCCTGCCCCCAGTGCATCTGGTATAGGTTGCGTGAACCCCCCCCCCCCGGGGCCGCCGGTAATCTTAATCTTACCTGATCCTGGTAGGCTGGGGGTGCGCACTCCACATGTGAGCCGAGGATGCGTCCGCTGGTGCGCCTATGCTGGCGAGAAGTTCAAATCGTCTACTATATGCGGTGCATTAGTATGTGCCACATAAAACGCTGATTGGACAGGCACTTGGGCGTGCGTCTTGGGAACATAGAAAAGTGAGTGAAAGTGGGCGATCTGGGGGGTTTCACACACGGGACATCCCGATGTAGGACAGGAGCCAATGACCAGGATAGTCAAAATCCTGATGATTGATCCACTTCAAAGGACCAAAACCCACCCTGGAGTCAGGGCAGGCATACCCGCTCCCCCTGGGCCCCCCCGATCTCTGAAACAATCGCATGAAATCCCCCAGGATTGCACGAAAACTCACCTTTGTTCCGTTCCAACGCCGCATTTGCGAGTAGCAGACACATCCCCGCTATCCCTTTAGCAGGACGCATGCCCGCGCCAGGCAATGGTCCACGCTCTTCATTAGAGGGTAGCAGGGGATGATGCGGCTGCCAGCGCGCTCGGATGAGCTCCTGGACGAAGGGCATCTGAGCGTGCTGATTGGACAAGTGCATGTGTCATAGGACCAGGAAGAGGTGAGTTTGTTCGGGTGACCTGGGGGGTTTCACACAGCGGGGCACCCCCGATCGGGACCAGAAACAGGTTAGTCAAAATCCTCAGTTTTAGTCCACTTTAATAAAACAAATACAAATTTGTAAATAAAACTTAGATCACATTTCACCTTTCAGCTTGTTGTGTTCCAGTATTGTGTTTATAATGTGAATGAATGGCACTGATTGAAGGCCTGGGCGAGTCTGTCATTTCCCCCTCAGTGTCTATAGAAGTAAGCTGTTAAGTGATGCATTGTTGCTTTGTAAACGCCAAGTACAGCATGCAGAAATTACAATTTATGCAATAAAATAATATGCTTAAAAAAAACTTTACTACAGCAATTTTTTACTGAAAAAAGCTGCCCCTATAAAAAGGAACAATAACTTTCTGATTCTTAAAGCACATTCCAGGGCTCCCATCACCCCTTGCCCTCTAGGCACAAGCTCCTGTCCAGGAGAAGGCTGTGGCTTATTTATTGGAAAAGAGTGTCGGTAACATACCACATAGTTGGTTGATTATTTCATAACTGGTGATTCTATGTGTTTATTTTCTTTTTAACCCTAAATGTACTGGGTCTCCGATCCTCCTATCTTATCCTATCCGATCTTGCTTTAGCTCTCACAATTGGAATACACTGTTCATGGGCACCAGTTCAGTGGCAGAAGTGATTGCTCAGAAATACAACACCAGTAAGAGCCAAGTGTTGGATCATGTAAGTGTTGCTTAGACTTGCCTGGATTATGAATAAGACATTTCTTCTCTGCGAGTTTACAACTTGGATCTTTGTTTTGCTCTGCGTTTTTTCTACAGGAAGGAAAAGGAAGTGTAGCTGTAAGACTTGCTTTGGGGGAAACACAGCTAGTGCAAGATGTTCGCCAGTTTCTCATTGAAAATGGAGTCAGTCTGGATTCTTTCAGCCAGGTAATGTTGTGCTTTGTATTCATTATGTATCTTGCTTCCCTTTTAAAAGGCCTTTGCATAATCCTACTAATACAAAAATCTTAAAAGGTATACCTGCCTAGCTGCTTTGTAATTACTAGTCTCGGGGTGCCTGTATTTTCTACCCAGTGTTTTGTTTCAGCCTTTAAACCAGACCTTCACCCCTTTTTAAAGAAGTATATTGCGTCATAATTTGCCAGTATATGAGTGTCGCTCCCGCTGTTCACACACATTCATCGGCACAGTGCACAGCAGGCATCTACACGCATGCTCCCCAGCCAAGCCCCGGGTACGAGTGTGGCTGCCTGATGCATGGAAGTCTCAAGCAGCCTGAGCCACACTGCTTCCTGCATTTCTGCTTACAGTCCAGGATTCTCAGGGGCCGCAGCAGTTTGACCCTTCCAGTTTGCCGGCCGCTGGATGGACAGCAACCGCCATTACAGTGACAGGCATGAAGATTTCCAGGGAAAACATAAGATGAGGGGGCATTTATGCTGACCAATCTTGATAGCATAGTTAATCATTGCAAATGGTCCCTTTTTGTTGGCAGGGTGTTGGTCAGCTTTAAAGAGGAACTTCAGCCAGAAATGACTAGAGTACCTCTTTAATATGCAGGAACGAGATCGGGCTTCCACCGCCTGGGTACTCTCCTCTTCCTGGATCCTTCTACAGCAGCTTGCATGGTCCAGTGGTTGCACAATAATGTGCTTGCCCTCCAGCCATGCTGATAGGTTGCTCACAGTCACGTGGGTCGCACAACCCGGAAGAGGTGAGTATCTGGTCGGCCGGTTCTTTCTTTAGTGGCAGTGATGCACCGCAGGGCAGCCCCACCCAGGCTTCCCTACTGCTGTATATATTAAAGAGGGATTCTGGTCATTCCTGGCTGTAGCTTCTCCTTCTCCCAGCCGTGTTTCTTTTCTTTTTTTTTTTTTTTACTAAGGCGGTTACCCAATATTCATAGCACCAACCAGATTCGGTATGATATCTGAATGGTAGCCAATTGCTAATGACCTCAGTTACAACTAAACTATCACATAATGGCAGTTAAATTGAAGTGCTCACCATTGCTGAGCATTTTGTACTGTAACGGAATGTATCATCGCTGGAAAGCATCAGGGGATAGGGCTTGGCCAGGGAGCAATATGGCCAACTGCATCCAGTTCCTGTTTGGTCCGCTTCATTTACTTACCTTGCCTATGATTGGACTGTGCATGCATGAGCTTTATTACAATCAGCCTTCCCACCCCCCTCATTTTTGTGTATCTACGCCAGACATTGGGCAATGCCTAACCAGGGTGCTGCATCTTGCCCATGTGCCGTGGGATCGCCAGCGAGGTGAGTATACTAGGCGATATGGGGGGGGGATATCACACAGTGGGGAAAAGTCCCAAGTGTAATGTCTATAATGTGTGTGTAATTGTAGTGTTTTGCAGGTAAGAGCTGCTGGTATTACCACCCTTCCATAGAGTTATTTGTCAATACTCCAGTTTTGTAATAAACCATTTTATGAGTATTTGGGACCAGTAACTAATCCTTTTTTTAATCTGTTATCACCAGGCCTCTGGACCACGCAGTAAGACTGTGATTTTAGCAAAAAATCTCCCAGCTAACACAGAGGTTTCTGAACTCCAGCAAGTATTTGGAAAGTTTGGAGATCTAGGGAGGGTATTGTTGCCAGACGGTGGCATAACTGCCATAGTGGAGTTTCTTGAACCTACTGAAGCAAAACAAGCATTCCGTAAACTGGCATACACTAAGGTAGAGCCTGTCCTTTTCAGTTAAGCATGAAAATTACTTGTTAATTAATCTTGTGCAAGATGATATATATAGTTTTTATTGTGGGCTTATTAGGTAATACCAGACAAAGACGATGATTTCTATGGCATAAACCAGGATTATTTATTTTATATATTTACATACATATAATGCAATAGGTGAAGAGAATTGTTCACTGCAACAGTTGAAGCTTTAGGGCATCTATTCTATAGTGGTTTTACAGCCCAGTGATCTGAATATTTGGGGAGGGGGGCTGAAAATAGTATGCATCTCTGAATACAGATGACAGGCTTTATCTGATTTATCTCTTTAAGATGTCCATTAGTTTCATCATATTTTTTGGCCTTCTATAACACTAAAATATGTTGCAATGTAGAAGACAGCCATACTTATATAAAATGCTAATAAGTTACTGGTTTATGATAAGGGCCGACTACCCAACCTAAGCAGCTTACTGTTGCAGTTATTGTGACCAGTGGTACTCCAGCCGTATAAATGCCTATTAAGTCACTGTATTTAAAATAGACCAACACCCTCCACGGAGACCCCCCCCCCCCCCCGCTCAATCCAGCACCACGATTGGCTGCCCGATGCTCACGTGAGCAGGACAGCGGCTGGAACATCACTACCCGAGTGAGTGCCAGGTAGCAAATCGCATCGCTGGATTCCCGGTGGTGGAGCAAAGTTAAACCTGACCTTCACCCTACATAAGAGCATATCTTATATGTATTCCAAGTATGTCACACACCCCGCTTCCAATATTCATGACATATGGGTTATAGCCAGTAGAGGGCGAACTTCTGCAGAGATGACAGGAAAAAAAGGAGCCCCTCCCAGTCCATAAATACCTGGGACCTCCCACACATTACCCAGTAATCGTCTCTGCAGACGGCGAGCAAGTCAGAAGATGGCTATCTCCTTCTTTGCAGGTAAGCCGGGTTACACCCAGCCCTTTTTTACTCCTATTTCTGCCCGGACCTGATTTAAAATTCAAGCCCTATGCCTCCCAGCCTTGGCTGTAGGTCCGGGCGATGGTAGGCTACACCCTAGCAGGTGTACTATTAGGAGCCACGCTCCTCCGTGAGACCCCATATGAGGAGGTAGGCTGTTACCAGGTTGGTGATCCTGGTTTGGGATGCCCTGTCCCTGTTATCCCTCCTCTACTATTGTAGTCTGGGTTTCCCCCTTCCGTTTCTCCCTTATTCCCGAAACTGTGGGGGGGTGTTTCCTTCTCCCTTCGGGGTGTTTGTTTGTTTTCACTTGTCTTGTATATATGTGTGTGTGGAGTGCTTGCTGCAAGTAAACTGGAGACATTGCTGCGGCTGCCCAGGAATAGGCTCCGCACTCGGCTGGGAGAGCTTCTTCCCCTCCTTTCCAGTCACGGGAGGGGGTGGGGCTCGGCGCTGGCGGCGGCCCGCCACCTGTCTCTGCCGCCCTTTGCGGCGCCCAGCCAATAGCTGGGAACCGTGTTTCTGGTATGAATAGGAAGGGGGCGGGGCCTTCTTCTTCCTCCTCTCCTTCCAGTCTTGGTCGGACGCCATTGTTCTGTGAGTGCCCTGCGGGGCTGTTTTCCTTGTACCCTTGCTATTGTCCTTTGGCAGTGCGGTGTCGTTTTTTTACAGAGTGGTTATGTATTGCAAGACACGTTTGCTTATATACATTGAATATATTTATATAATTAGAAATTTGCATATATTGATGTCATGTATGATTGCTGGCATTTGATTGTAGTGTGCCTCTCTTACGGGGTCAATTCTTATTGTGTCTTTCAGGAGACTCCCTGCTTCATAAAAAGGGGGGGTTCTCCTGGTCCTAGGGTCCCTTGGCTAAATTTGGGGCATTACAAATCCTCCCACAAACGGACTTAAGGGGCATCCCGAATTGCTTAATGGCGTAATTCCCTTTGGTCGTTGCGACTACCACAAAAATCACCATATGGAGGCTTCCCAGGATACCGGGCTCGGGCTCCCTTCAGGGCAATCCCGGCAGTGTGTGGGTTGTCGGGCATCCCTTGCAGAGGATAATGTGCTGGTTTGCATACCATGTGCACAGCAGGCCATAACGCGGCAATCGGGGTCCCAGGCGTCTGGGTCAGCGCCGCCGGCCCCATCACCTTCTCCACCACGCCTGATTCGTACCCCAAGTGACACGGTCATTAGCGGGGAGTCACATTCTGATGTCTGTGCTAGACTGGCCAACATTGAGAAATTGATTGCTAGCTCTGCGGCCAGAAAGGCCCCGGCTAAGAGAAGGCATTTGTCACCGGCTGCACCGGGTTTGGAATTTGATGAGGATGATTCCTTTGACTGGCCTGATTATTCCCCATTGGAAGAAGGGGAATTGTTCTCTGAATCTGAAGGCTCTGAGGATCAGCAATTTTTGGATGCTGGGAAGGAGTGTGGAGATACCGTCGATACCCCCAAGCTTCTGGCCTATATTTTTGAGGTGCTGGCTATTTCTCCGCCTGCGGAGGCCCCTCCACAGAAGGGGGAGTTTTTTGGGACCTCTAAGCCTCGATTGGAGTTCCCAAATTAGAAGCATTTTGACAATTTGATTCTTAAAGAATGGGAAAGGCCCAGACGGCTTCCCGGTGTTCCTCAAGGATGGGATAGGAAGTATCCTTTTCCGGTGGACGCGGTGAAGCGCTGGTCGTCTCCTCCTGAGGTCGATGCGCCTGTTCTGAGTTTGTCCAACACATCCGTTGTGCACTCACCAGACGCCACCACGCTGAAGGATAGTGAGGACCGACGTCTTGATCAAATGGCGTCTCATGCCTTTGCCAGCGTGGGTTCGGCCTTTCGTCCTGTTTGCGCTTCAGCGCTCACGGCTGTGGCTACCAAGTCTGTAATTAGGGGCCTGTTGAATGGTCCCCAGCTTAATCCGGCCAGTGATGAATTTGCAGCGCTTACGCGGTGTAATTTGTTCATGAACTTTGTCTTATCAGCCTTGGACGACACAATATGCATGTGTAGCAGAACCTGCTTGTGGCTATACGTCGCTCGGTTTGGTTGTGCCAGTGGGCGGCTGACATTGCAGCTAAGAAGTCACTTACAGGGCTACCCTTCTTGGGTATGCGTCTGTTTGGAGATAAACTGGACTCGGTGGCGAAAGGAGGTAAGCTACCACAACGCAAGAAGCAGCGTCGCTCCTTTCGGGGTGCAGGCTCCTTTAACCCTTCCTTTCGTGGCTCTAGAGCAAGCAGAGGTGTTGCTTACTCTGCCTTCAGAGGTGACTCCTGGGGCAGGGGCAGAGGACGTGCCTGTCCCGGAACTACCTGGGGTACCAGACCCAAGGCTGCTGCCAAACCAGCTCAGCAATGAGGGGGCGCCCTCACCCTCGCGGGTGGGGGGACGGCTACGGCACTTTGTCCAGGTCTGGACCCAGGAGGTCACAGACAAATGGATCTTGGAAGTGGTCTCTTCCGGGTACAAGCTGGAGTTCGAGTCCCGGCCTCCTCCCAGATTCCTCAGGTCCCGGGTTCCCTCGGAGCCCCGGGCTGCGCAGGGGCTTCTGTCGGCAGTACAAAATCTTCTGGACTTGGAAGTCATCTGCCCGGTGCCTTTCTCAGAGAGAGGCCAGGGCTATTATTCCAACCTCTTCACGGTGCCCAAGAAGGATGGCTCCATAAAGCTTCTCAACAGGTTCATCAGAACCAAGAAGTTTCTCATGGAGACTCTCCGCTCGGCCATCAATTCTCTTTGTCAAGGGGACTTTATGACGTCCATAGACATCAAGGATGCTTACCTTCATGTACCGATCTTCCCAGGACACTAGAGGTTTCTCAGGTTTGTGGTGGGAGATCAGCACTTTCAGTTTGTGACTCTTCCATTCGGGCTGACCTCGGCACCAAGGGTGTGCACCAAGGTGCTGGCAGGTATAATGGCCCTTCTCAGAGCCCAGGGCATTCGCATTGTGCCGTATCTGGATGACCTCCTCATCACGGCATCCTCTCTCAGCCAAGCGAAACTGGACACCAGGACAGTTGTGACAACGCTGGAGAGGTTCGGCTGGGTGATCAACTACCCCAAGTCTTCTCTCTCCCCGTCAAGGGAAATTTCCTTTCTGGGCATGAATCTGGATTCCATTCAGGCCAGGGTGTTCTTACCTCTGTCAAAGGTGCAGATGATTCGAGATCTGATCCGTCTTCT
This sequence comes from Gastrophryne carolinensis, assembly GCA_027917425.1. NCBI lineage: Eukaryota > Metazoa > Chordata > Amphibia > Anura > Microhylidae > Gastrophryne > Gastrophryne carolinensis. Next base: position 442,689,339 of record CM051234.1, read on the forward strand.
TCTGTCCAGGCCTTGCCCGTCCATCCGGCTAGGGATGAGGCTGGTGGGGTTGATGGTGGCTTCCTTTGAGGCAGTTTCCTTTGCTCAGTTTCACATGAGGTCGCTCCAGCCCCATCTACTGTTGGCTTGGGACAGATGTCCGCTGTCATTGGATCAGTCATTCCGGATGTCTCCCCTGGTTCGACAGTCTCTTCAGTGGTGGCTGGAACCAAGAAATCTTCTGAGGGGCAGGTCTTTTCTGACCCCTTGTTGAGAGACGGTCACCACGGATGTCAGCCTGTCGGGCTGGGGGGGTTTCTGGAAAGAACATCAGTTCCAGGGGCTGTGGGGTCCTCTGGAGGCCCACACCCCCATCAATGTCTTGAAGCTGAGAGCTATTCGGTTGGTGCTGTCACGCTTGACGCATCACCTCCAGGGTCTACCGGTTCAGGTTCGATCAGACAGTCGGACTGCGGTCGCTTACATCAATCACCAAGGAGGGACTCGCAGCAGGAGTGCCCTCAGGGAAGTTTCTCTGATTCTTGCTTGGGCGGAGAGCAATGTCCCCGTGCTTTTCAGCAGTGTACATTCCGGAAATGGAAAACATGGAGGCGGACTCCCTGAGCAGGGGATCCTCTCGCCGAGGGGAATGGTCGCTCAACCACAGGGTATTCCGGTCCCTTTGTTGCAAGTGGAGGATTCCGGAGGTGGATCTCTTTGCCTCACAATCACAAGCTTCCTGCTTTTGTGTCTCTCTCAGGATCCTCTGGCCCTGGCAGTGGACGCCTTGTCTCTTGCCTGGAGGGATCTGGGTTTTCTGTACCTGTTTCCCCCCTTCTCCCTGGTAGGCAGGGTGGTGCGCAAGCTGGCTCAAGAGGGTGCGCCAGCAATTCTGGTGGCCCCAAGGTGGCCAAGACAGGTTTGGTTCGCAGACGTCGTACGGCTGGTGGTAGGTCAGTTTAGGCTGCCCCTGTTTCCGGATCTGATCACTCAAGGTCAACTTCGTTACCCCAATTTACAAACGCTGGCTTTGACGGCGTGGTTGCTGAAACCTCCATATTAAGGGAGGAAGGTTTGTCTGATGCTGTGATTCAGACACTTGTTAGAGCCCGGAAGAGATCTTCCTCTAACATCTACTACAGGACTTGGAGGTCCTATATTGACTGGTGTGAGGCTAGGGCATTGCCTTGCAGGGTGTTTTTGATTCCTAGGATTTTGGATTTCCTTCAACACGGTCTGGACCTTAGTACCTTGAAAGGGCAGGTCCCTGCCCTGGCGGTCTTCTTTTTTTTTTTTTTGTATATTCTTTATTTATATAACTTTTTATCCATACAAGAAAAACAGACCTCATGACATAGCAAATACAACAGTGGCTCCAGCTGGTGATTAAAGTGGACCAACACCCAGGATTTTGACTATCCTGGGTCTTGGTCCACTTCACCCGAAAAACTCACCTCACCCCGCTCCCAGCGCCGACGGACAATCGGTTTGACAGCCGCGGACAAGCGGCTCCTCTGCCGCCGCCTCCCGCGCGTCACTCTTGACGCGCGCACCCGCGCCGGCCATTCACAGACGGCCGGCGCGGGAGCGCGCACGTCTAGAGGGGCGCGAGGGAGGCGGCGGCGGAGGAGCAAGGTAAGGTTATTTGGGGTGTTTGGGGGGGTGTCACCCCGCGGGACATCCCGATCTCGGATGTCCCGCGGGGAGGGAGGTGATCGGCCCGGGAATCTTATAGATTCCCGGGCCGATCACCTGTGGGTGTTGGTCCACTTTAAACAGAAAGCACAGTGTTTTGGACATTACAGATCAGATTTCAAGTGAAAAATGGCACATCTTAATTCATCTAATCAGCAAACCATCCAATTGTACATCTCATTTCACCAGAGGAGGGGAACAACCTGGGGGGGGGGGGGGGGAGGAAGGGAGGAAGGGAGGGAAGTGCGCAGGGGAGAAAAAAGAAAAAGGGGGGGGGAACTGGAGGACACCTAGGTGTTTCCAAACAATCTTGCATTCATCAGATTCGGAGAACGCATTCCAGCTATACCATGTACACGTGAAGCTTTCCTGCCTTTTGTCCTTAGCAAGAATCATGCTCTCGAACCGCATAATCTCATTGACCTTTAATACCCACATGGCTATAGAGGGAGGATCAGCTTTTTTCCACATTTGGGGAATGCAGGCTTTCGCCGCGTTTAGCAGGTGACACAACACTGATTTCTTGTACCGTTTAGTTGGGGTTTTCGTCGAGTGGAGAAGGCATAGGGCTGGGTCCTCAGGGATATCCATGTCAGCCATTCTCCCCGCTATTTCCCTAACAGCATCCCAAAATGGTTTAAGTTTAGAGCAGGACCAAAAGATATGCAATAAATCACCCGGTGCTGCTCCACACCTCCAACATGTAGAGGGGGTATCTGGGAACCATTTATTAAGAAGAGACGGCACCCTATACCATCTGGTAAGGATTTTATAGCTACACTCCTGGAATCTGGAGGGGGGCAATCAAAGTGGGGGGGGGGGCAATCAAAGTTTTATACACAAACGAGAGCGTGTGTCTCTCCGCATTTCTACTCGAGCACAGCTCCTCGAATGGAGTAAGCTTTCTTTGCCCTTCAACAAGATCCTGGAGCGAGGAGAGAAAGTGGAGAAGCTGCATACGCTGCCATCCCGACCAAGCTGGAAGGCCCTTAGTCTGCTAAGCTGTCTAAATCCATCCATCCTTCATCCACCCAGAAGTGCCTTGCCCTACAAATCCCACCTCCCATCCAAAGCTTTGCGATGCGCCCCTCACACCCAGGTGGGAAGCAAGGGTTACCGAGGATTGGGAACAGCGGGGAGGGGCAGGGAGAGAGGTCAGGGCGGCCCAGGTATTGCCTACTAACCCTTAATGAGGTACCCAAAGTGGGGTGTTTCATCGCTAACGGGGTATCTTTGCACGACAGCCACAAGACTCCAGCCAGCGGGGAATCTGAGAACTCCTGTTCCAGGCCCACCCACTGTTTGTGGTTACCATGGATACACCAATCTATGGCCCTGCTCAAATGGACCGCTGCGTGATACAGCACCGGGTCTGGAAATCCAAGACCCTCATGCTCTTTATCTCTGGTCAGGATATTCCTACTAAGCCTCAGTTTCTTCCCTCTCCAAACGAACTTAACGAAAAGGGCTCTGACCTTTTGCAAAAAGGTCAGCGGGACTGCCACCGGGAGGGCCTGCAGGAGGTATAGTAATCGAGGGAGGAGATTCATCTTGAGGGCGTTACAGCGACCAAACCAAGACAACCGACCCGTGGACCACCGAGACATCTCCTCCTCAAACTCTTTCAGAAGAGGGGGGAAAGTAAAGAGTAAAGATGTTGTTTAGGTTACTCCCGATTTTGGTCCCAAGATACGTTACACATTCTTTCGCCCATTTAAAAGGGAACGAGTTCTGGATGTTAAGGAACCTTTTGGGGGGGGGGAGTTTACATTAAGCGCCTCAGACTTTTGGTAATTGATCTTATAATCTGAAAGCTCTCCATAACGCCTCAGTTCTTCCAAAAGATTGGGCAGTGATGTTTCTGGCCCTGTCAAGCTAAAGATTAAATCATCTGCGTAGGCGGCTACTTTGTAATGACTATTGGGTCCCACCAACCCTCTGATATCGGGGTTCCGACGGACCTTGCACAAGAAAGCTTCAAGGGTAATGATAAAAATCAGTGGGGAGAGAGGGCACCCCTGCCTCGTCCCATTAGAAATCCTAAAAGAATCTGAAAGGATCCCGTTCACCTTCACTGACGCCAAGGGCGAGCTATAAAGGCTGGAGATCCAGCTCAATGCATTAGGCCCAAGGCCAATGTGCCGCAATGTGGCGTGCATGAATTGCCAATTCACATGGTCAAACGCCTTCTCGGCGTCGGTGGCGAGAAGCAGGGAGGGGAGGGTCTTCCGCTGGGCCATATGGATCAGGTTTAATACCTTTATCATATTATCCCTAGCCTCCCTAAGCGGCATGAACCCCACTTGGTCGAGACCTATTATATGGTGCAGATGAGGTGCGATCCTGGAGGCCAAAACCCTTGCGAATAATTTTACGTCGGAGTTCAGGAGCGAGATTGGTCTATAACTGGTGCAGCAGTTTGGGTCTTTACCCTCTTTTGGGAGCACTGAGATGTGAGCCCTAAAGGAGTCCTGCGGGAGTGTCCCCCCATCCCTGAGAGAGTCGAACACCCCCAACATTTTATGGGCGAGGATAGGGAAGAATGTCTTGTAATATGGTAGACTTAGGCCGTCTGGGCCCGGAGCTTTCCCTCCCGAGGCCCCAGCCACCGCCTTTTGAAGTTCCAACAGGGAGATGGGCTCCTCCAATTCTCTCAAAACCTCTCTGGGGAGCTTAGGCATTCCCGACTCCTGCAGATACTGCGCTATGCGAAGTTCTTGTCTCTCCCCCTTTGTGCTGGTGATTATATAATGATTCATAAAAGTTGCAGAATGCCTTAGCGATATCTCCAGTCAGGTGGACCATTTGGCCCTCTGCGTTAACGATCTTGGGGATGTATGTCCTAACCCGTTCTGCCCTTAAAGCTCTCGCCAGCATTCTACCGCACTTATCCCCAGATTCATAAAAAGCTTTTTTACATTTGATTAACTGGGCTCTTATTCTATCACAACAATGAGTTTTCAACTTCTCCCTGAGGGAGGTCAACTCGGCAAGATGAGAAGCCGCCAGAGACTTCTAATGAAGCTTTTCCAACCTCCCGATCTCGCCGAGGAGCCCCAGAGTAATTTCCACCCTCTCCTTATTTATTCTGGACCCCAGCTTAATAAAGGTTCCCCTTATGAAACATTTATGGGCCTCCCACAGGACCCCAGTGCCATTCTCACTTGAGGTGTTTAACTCAAAGAACTCCTTAAGATCCTTCTGGACCTCCGTCAATACGTTTTGGTCTTCAAGCAAAGAAGCATTTAACCTCCAGGACCAGCACCTCGGGACAGGAAGGGGCAGGGAGACAGTGAGTGCGACATGGGCATGATCCGAGACCGTGATGTTCCCTATGGTCGAGTCCACAACTCGAGACAAGGAAGTACCGTATTTTTCGCCCTATAAGACGCACTTATTTTTCCCCAAAAGTGGGGGGAAAATGTCAGTGCGCCTTATCGGGCGAATGTAAAAAAAAATTAAAAAAAAAAAATTAAAAAAAAAAAAATCACCCGTCCCCGGCGCTCCCGCGTTGTCTGGCACACTGCGAGAGGCCAGAGGAGCGGCGGGGGCTCTGTCCCGGCCCCGCCGCTGCGATCGCTGTCTTTTCAGGCAGCGATGACAGCGGCGGGGCCAGAGACAGAGCCCCTGCTGCTCCTCCATCTGCTGCCGGGCTCAGAGCACATGCGAGCACGAAGGTCCCGGCAGTGGGTGGGCGTGGCCTGCACCGGCGCAGGCCACGCCCACCCGCTGCCCGGACCTTCGTGATCGCATGTGGGGGAGCAGATGGAGGAGCGGCGGGGGCTCTGTCTCTGGCCCCGCCGCTGTCATCGCTGCCTGAAAAGACAGCGATCGCAGCGGTGGGGCCGGGACAGAGCCAGCTCGTGAATGGGGTGGGCGTGGCCTGCGTCGACGCTGCGGCGCAGGCCACGCCCACCCCATTCACGGAGCCGGCCGCTCAGCGCAGCGGTGTCAGTGGACAGGTGAGTTTAAGTTTTTTTTTTTTTTTTACTATGGCGCCTGCCTGTACTAATGGGGGGAGGGGGGTGGGAATGGGGGGAGAGGGGCCACACTGCCTATGGGAATGGGGGGAGAGGGGCCACACAGCCTATGGGAATGGGGGGATGGGGATGCCACACAGCCTATGGGAATGGGGGGAGAGGGGCCACACAGCCTATGGGAATGGGGGGATGGGGATGCCACACAGCCTTTGGGAATGGGGGGAGGGGGATGCCACACAGCCTATGGGAATGGGGGGAGGGGGATGCCACACAGCCTATGGGAATGGGGGGATGGGGATGCCACACAGCCTATGGGAATGGGGGGATGGGGATGCCACACAGCCTATGGGAATGGGGGGATGCCACACAGCCTATGGGAATGGGGGGATGGGGATGCCACACAGCCTATGGGAATGGGGGGATGGGGATGCCACACAGACTTTGGGAATGGGGGGAGGGGTATGCCACACAGCCTATGGGAATGGGGGGAGGGGTATGCCACACAGCCTATGGGAATGGGGGGATGGGGATGCCACACAGCCTATGGGAATGGGGAGAGGGGGATGCCACACAGCCTATGGGAATGGGGGGATGGGGATGCCACACAGCCTATGGGAATGGGGGGATGGGGATGCCACACAGCCTATGGGAATGGGGGGATGGGGATGCCACACAGCCTATAGGAATGGGGGGATGGGGATGCCACACAGCCTATGGGAATGGGGGGATGGGGATGCCACACAGACTTTGGGAATGGGGGGAGGGGTATGCCACACAGCCTATGGGAATGGGGGGAGGGGTATGCCACACAGCCTATGGGAATGGGGGGATGGGTATGCCACACAGCCTATGGGAATGGGGAGAGGGGGATGCCACACAGCCTATGGGAATGGGGGGAGGGGGATGCCACACAGCCTATGGGAATGGGGGGATGGGGATGCCACACAGCCTATGGGAATGGGGGGATGGGGATGCCACACAGCCTATGGGAATGGGGGGATGGGGATGCCACACAGACTTTGGGAATGGGGGGAGGGGTATGCCTCACAGCCTATGGGAATGGGGGGAGGGGTATGCCACACAGCCTATGGGAATGGGGGGATGGGGATGCCACACAGCCTATGGGAATGGGGAGAGGGGGATGCCACACAGCCTATGGGAATGGGGGGATGGGGATTCCACACAGCCTATGGGAATGGGGGGATGGGGATGCCACACAGCCTATGGGAATGGGGGGATGGGGATGCCACACAGCCTATGGGAATGGGGGGATGGGGATGCCACACAGACTTTGGGAATGGGGGGAGGGGTATGCCACACAGCCTATGGGAATGGGGGGAGGGGTATGCCACACAGCCTATGGGAATGGGGGGATGGGGATGCCACACAGCCTATGGGAATGGGGAGAGGGGGATGCCACACAGCCTATGGGAATGGGGGGATGGGGATGCCACACAGCCTATGGGAATGGGGGGATGGGGATGCCACACAGCCTATGGGAATGGGGGGATGGGGATGCCACACAGCCTATGGGAATGGGGGGATGGGGATGCCACACAGACTTTGGGAATGGGGGGAGGGGTATGCCTCACAGCCTATGGGAATGGGGGGAGGGGTATGCCACACAGCCTATGGGAATGGGGGGATGGGGATGCCACACAGCCTATGGGAATGGGGAGAGGGGGATGCCACACAGCCTATGGGAATGGGGGGATGGGGATTCCACACAGCCTATGGGAATGGGGGGATGGGGATGCCACACAGCCTATGGGAATGGGGGGATGGGGATGCCACACAGCCTATGGGAATGGGGGGATGGGGATGCCACACAGATTTTGGGAATGGGGGGAGGGGTATGCCACACAGCCTATGGGAATGGGGGAAGGGGTATGCCACACAGCCTATGGGAATGGGGGGATGGGGATGCCACACAGCCTATGGGAATGGGGAGAGGGGGATGCCACACAGCCTATGGGAATGGGGGGATGGGGATGCCACACAGCCTATGGGAATGGGGGGATGGGGATGCCACACAGCCTATGGGAATGGGGGGATGGGGATGCCACACAGCCTATGGGAATGGGGGGATGGGGATGCCACACAGACTTTGGGAATGGGGGGAGGGGTATGCCTCACAGCCTATGGGAATGGGGGGAGGGGTATGCCACACAGCCTATGGGAATGGGGGGATGGGGATGCCACACAGCCTATGGGAATGGGGAGAGGGGGATGCCACACAGCCTATGGGAATGGGGGGATGGGGATTCCACACAGCCTATGGGAATGGGGGGATGGGGATGCCACACAGCCTATGGGAATGGGGAGAGGGGGATGCCACACAGCCTATGGGGATGCCACACAGCCTTTGGGAATGGGGGGAGTGGTATGCCACACAGCCTATGGGAATGGGGGGATGGGGATGCCACACTGCCTATGGGAATGGGGGGAGGGGGATGCCACACAGCCTTTGGGAATGGGGGGAGGGGTATGCCACACAGCCTTTGGGAATGGGGGGAGGGGTATGCCACACAGCCTATGGGAATGGGGGGATGGGGATGCCACACTGCCTATGGGAATGGGGGGATGGGGATGCCACACTGCCTATGGGAATGGGGGGATGGGGATGCCACACTGCCTATGGGAATGGGGGGAGGGGGATGCCACACAGCCTTTGGGAATGGGGGGAGGGGTATGCCACACAGCCTTTGGGAATGGGGTGAGGGGTATGCCACACAGCCTATGGGAATGGGGGGACGGGTATGCCACACAGCCTTTGGGAATGGGGGGAGGGGTATGCCACACAGCCTATGGGAATGGGGAGAGGGGGATGCCACACTGCCTATGGGAATGGGGGGAGGGGGATGCCACACTGCCTATGGGAATGGGGGGAGGGGGATGCCACACAGCCTTTGGGAATGGGGGGAGGGGGATGCCACACAGCCTATGGGAATGGGAGGAGGGGGGTGCCACACAGCCTTTGGGAATGGGGGGAGGGGTATGCCACACAGCCTATGGGAATGGGGGGATGGGGATGCCACACTGCCTATGGGAATGGGGGGAGGGGGATGCCACACAGCCTTTGGGAATGGGGGGAGGGGTATGCCACACAGCCTATGGGAATGGGAGGAGGGGGGTGCCACACAGCCTTTGGGAATGGGGGGAGGGGTATGCCACACAGCCTATGGGAATGGGGGGATGGGGATGCCACACTGCCTATGGGAATGGGGGGAGGGGGATGCCACACAGCCTTTGGGAATGGGGGGAGGGGTATGCCACACAGCCTATGGGAATGGGGAGAGAGGGATGCCACACAGCCTATACTAATGGGGGGAGGGGGAAAGCCACACAGCCTATGGGAATGTGGGGAGAGGGGGATGCCACACAGCCAATGGGTATATGGGGAATGGGAGGGGGGGATGCCACACTGGATATACAGGGAATGGGATGGGGGCATGCTACACTGTCTATGGAATGGGGGCATCCCACACTGCCTATGGGAATTGGATAGGGGAATGCCACACTGTCTGTAATGGTGCGTTTTTGGTTTAAAATTTTTTTTTCTTATTTTCTTCCCCCAAATCCTAGGTGCGTCTTATGGGCAGGTGCGTCTTATAGGGCGAAAAATACGGTATGTGGGATCAGAAAAAAGTCCAGTCTAGAATACGACCCATGTGGCACAGAGAAAAAAGTGTAGTCCCGATCGCTCGGGTGGAGTATTCTCCAAGGGTCCACCAGTTGATGGAGGGCCAGAATCTTTTTAAGTCGTTTCAGCCTGGCAAAGGATTCATGAGGGCTCCCCTTCGACGTGTCAAGGAGAGGGTCCAGTGCCACGTTGAAATCACCACCTATGATCAACTCCCCCTCTTTAAAGGGGGCCAGCTCCTCCAAGACTCGTTCCAGAAAGGTGATCTGGCCTGAATTGGGCGCATAAATATTGACAAACGTATAGACAGAAGTAGCAATCCTCCCCTTAAGGAGGATCCACCTCCCATCCCCGTCCGTCTTGAGAGCCATTAACTCCCAAGGGAGGGCAGCCTCCAACAAAATGCTAACTCCTTTGGACCTAGAATCCGAGGAATGACTATGGTAGGCCCTTGGATACGCCTTATTACAGAAGGAGGGAGGGTTACTGGCCCTAAAGTGGGTCTCCTGTAAAAATGCAACCTTGGCCTTCAACCCCTTAATATTTCTTAATACCAGGGACCTCTTTTCCGGGCTATTTAGGCCCTTGACATGGAGAGAGACGACTTTTAGGTCAGACATGGCGTTAATTGCGAATACAGCTTGGTCAAAGGTACAGGAACTCTAATGGCAAGACCCCAAAACTACCCAATGGGCTAGCTAGAGCAACCAAAAGGGTCTCAGGGCCCCTCCAGATAGGATAAGGGTAGGGAGAGGGAAGGGAGAAGGGGGCAACCGAGAGGGGGAAAAAAGGAACACAAATACACTAAGATATCCTATACGGATATAAAGGAGGACCAAATCAGGCGGGCAACCAGTCCCGACTTGGTCAGCCTATTGGGGGTAACGTGTCACTACTTTAGCTAGGGCCCTTCACAAGCCGGGACTCACCACCCCTAATCCCCGTTTGAGCTTAAATCGCAGTGGGCAGCAAAACAGGCAAGAAAGAACCTAACAAACTAACTTTAAACAGGGCCTGAAGGCCCAACAAACATTAACCATTGGCAGAACTAAAAAAAAAAAATTCACAAAAGAAAGCACTCAATGCAAAATGTCATAAGAAACATAGCGCCCCGGGAAGCCCATACAGGAATGGTACACCTGATAGGACACCCAACGGCATCCTTCGCCTCCACCACAGAGGGTTAAGCCAGGGGAAGGCCAAGGAGGAACCACCAAGGGAGCGCTAGTAACCTGAACTGTCCATGGCAAAATCACTCTAAACTAACGCGGGACTCGGTGTTCCGCCTGACGCGGACGCCTGGGCCTCCCAACACATTTCAGGTCTCGGAAGCTCCTCGTCCGGCTCTCTCATCACGCTGGGCCAACAAGTGCACATCAGGCGCCAGCCAGTCCGGGACCTGAATCGGATCGCACAGAAGGAAGGCGAACAGGTTTTGAAGGTCACGCTGGGATTTCAGAAAAAAGGAATTTCCGTCTTTCCTGACAATCGGGTGGAAAGGAAACCCCCACCGGTAAGCCGCTCCTGCCGCGACTATTGCATCTAGCAGGGGTTTCAACGATCTCCTCATCTGTAAGGTTTGCCTCGAAAGGTCCGGCAAAATTTTGACCGGGCCATTCTCCCAGCTCTTCCTCGCGATTTCCTCCTTTAGGGTGTAGAGATGAACCCTGCAGATCACGTCCCTGGGGTTCGACGGATCTTGGCTTCTCTGGCCCAGCGCCCTATGCACTCTATACAGCTCGATTGGAGTGGAAGGTTCTCTGTCCAGTACCTTATTGAAAAGAGATATGACGATCTGTTTCAGGTCCTCACCTGGGGAACCCTCCGGGATGCCCCTGAGTCTCAAATTATTTCTCCGATTGCGGTTTTCAATATCATCCATTTGAAGGTGGAGCGTTTGCAGCAGGGCTTCCTGTCTTTCACATCTCTCCTCTAAGGCCTGGATGCGACAACACGTTTCAACTGACCCCGACTCTAGCGAGGCAACTCTAACATCCACTTCTGCAACTTGCATCTTGACCGCTGCCATTTCCTTCTTGTGAGCCTCCTCATACCTAGCAATCAGATTTTCCATGTCCGCCTTAGTCGGCACACCTTTCAGCAACGAGATAGTCTCTAGATGAATGCTGCTTGTAGCGGTCGCTGGTGATAAGGATGAGGCATGCAATAAAGGGCTCCAAGGCGGGATGGGGGTGACGTTCGGGACCGGATCCCACTCCTCCGTCCAGATCGGGGGGGCCACAGAGATCGAGCGCGGCTCGGGAGAAGACATGGGGGAGGGACTGCCGCGCCGCGTGTCTCCCTGCCCAACTGGGGAAGCCGGCAGCCGTGAAGGCGGAGAGCCCGGATCCGGATAACATTCAGGGGCCCCTAGAAGACTCCTCCTCTCCCTTGGTGGCCTCTGCGGCAGCGTGGAACCCACCAACAGGGGGGCGTCGGGGTCAGTGGCAACACTGTGGGGACTGTTATAACCCGCTCTGGGTACAAAAGCGAACCTGCCCAGCCCAGACCCACCGGAGGGCACGTTTATTGAGAGCTTATTTTTGGGCTGGGCATCCCGGGTCAGAACGCCTTCACTCATGGAAAGTGAATGTGTCCCTGGGACTGATCCAGTAGGGGTCTCCACTGCTACCCTGAGTGTTGGAGCATTGCAGGGGGTCATTCTTTCCCCCCTGCCAGTGACAATTGTGGATTCACATTCCTGCAGCGCAGTGAGCACTGAAATACGAGCGGAGACTTCCCCAGCCCCCTGCCCCTCCCTGCTCGTCTCCGGGGCTGTGGACTCAGCCTCCGCCGTGTCACCTCCTGTGGACGGCGGCTTCACTGCACCTTCGGCGCTGGCCGTCATCTTGGTGCACCCACCTCCTCCCGGCGGCGGCTGGCGCTCCTCTCCTTCACTCGGGCGGCGTCCCCCGCCGCCGCAGACACTTCGGTGCGGCTCCCCCGCTCACCAACGCTGGAGCGCCCTAATAAGGACGAATGCTCGTCTTCACTCCGCCAGGTAACGTCCTTTGCGGCCTCCATCTTGCCCACAAGCACTGCTTCCCTTTCCAGGCTCCTGGAGAATGCCTTTGCCTTGGGGGAACTCTTGTTGCGTTCCCCTCCAGCTCCTCTGCCCATCGTCTTTCTCCCCATTTAATCCGGGGACACTGATGCTGCCTCAGATCTCCTGAGCTCAGCTACCCACATCCTCCCACCACCATTGCAAGGACAAGCCCCCGCCCTGGCGATCTTCTTTCAAAGGCCCTTTGCTCTGCATCCCTTGGTTAAGACTTTTTTCCAGGGGGTCACTCATGTGCGGCCCCCTAGAAAGCCTTTGTTGCCCGTTTGGGATTTGAATTTGGTTCTGTCGGCCCTCCAGGGGCCTCCTTTTGAGCCGGTGCAGGATGTTGCACTTTCTTTGCTTACACAAAAGGTTGCATTTTTGTGGCTATTACCTCTGTTCGACGTGTCTCTGAGTTGGCGGCTCTGTTCCATTCAGCCCCTTACTTTGAGAGACACCAGGACAAGGTGGTCTTTTGCTTTAAGCCAGATTTCCTTCCTAAGGTGGTTTCTGCCTTCCATCTCAATCAGGATGTGGTTCTCCCTTCCTTGTGTCCTAAGCCTAGCAATGACAAGGAGAGGGTCCTGCACTCTTTGGATGTAGTTCGTTGTGTGAAGTACTATTTGGTGGCTACTTCTCCTTTTCGTAAGACGGACGACTTGTTCGTGGTGCCCTCCGGGCCCAGGAAGGGTTTGCCGCCCGCCAAGTCTACCATTAGTAAATGGATACATCAGGCCATTGTTGGGGCCTATGCTGCCAAGGGGAAGGTTCCCCCTTTTCATATCACTGCTCATTCTACTCGTGCTGTTGGGGTTTCTTGGGCTTTTCAGCACCAGGCCTCTGAACAACTTTGTAAGGCTGCTACCTGGTCTTCTGTTCATACTTTTTCCAAGTTTTATAAGGTTGATATGCGGGCCTCAGCGGATGCTGTTTTTGGCCGCAAGGTTCTGCAAGCTGCAGTGGTTTAAATTTGTGCGTTATTGCCTTTTTGGGATCCCCACCCTTGTTGGACACTGCTATTGGATGTCCCATATGTCATGAATATTGGAAGCGGGGTGTGTGACATACTTGGAATAATACAATTTTGTGATTACTTACCTGTAAAATGGGTATTATAAGTATGTCACACACCCCGCTTCATCCCGCCCTTATTGTATTCTGGATCCTTTATATGGTGAACCTTTTATTGTTAATATTTTTGTATTTGGCTCTTCCTGGTCCCCTTACTGCTTTACTATACTGGGTAATGTGTGGGAGGTCCCAGGTATTTATGGACCGGGAGGGGCTCCTTTTTTTCCTGTCATCTCTGCAGAAGTTCGCCCTCTACTGGTTATAACCCATATGTCATGAATATTGGAAGCGGGGTGTGTGACATACTTATAATACCCATTTTACAGGTGAGTAATCACAAAATGGTATTTTACCCCACCCTGTAAATACAGGGTTAAACATCTTCCTACCTGCACCTATTGCCTTTTCTGAGCCTTTTAACATCCAAAAGACTGCCTGCAAACAGTCTCTTCTGACTGTCGCTCTGCATTCTGGGATTGCTGTCCTTTTCCTGATCCAAGCTCTGCTCTGTTTGTGCAGAGCACAGCTTTAATCTCATCCCCCCTCCTCTCCTTAGTATGTGATGCTTCTGAGGCAAGATGGCGGCGCCATGACTCTGCAGAGCACAGCTATAACCCGACCCCCCTGCACTCCCCTCCTCAGTATGGGATGCTTCTGAGGCAAAATGGCGGTGCCTGTATCCTAAAGTCCTGAAGAGAGTTGCAGCCTAGCGGGGGAAAGAATTAAAAGTAAGCGACAAAAAACTTAAAATATATTAATTTTAGATGCTGGGGAATAGTTTTTTTAAGGGTTTGGGCTTTTAATGAAATGATGCTGAAGGTGCGGTTTAAGGTAATATTATGGGCGTCCTGGGGTTTTATGTGTGGGAGGGCTCCAGCATTCTGGATGCCCCCAAGACTGTCAGATAGCAGTGCAGAGATTGTTGGTCAGCTTTAACCCCTAAGCCCATGTGTACACTGAGACTTTCTTCATTATTTCATATTGATAACCTTATACTCTGGCTTGTAAAAGTGATGACACATTTGCCTACTTGCCATCTTTTCATTTAGTTTCAGCACGTACCCTTGTACCTGGAATGGGCTCCCATTAATGTTTTCAGTACTCCACCTCCGAAGAAAGATGAACAAAATAAAAAGAATGAACCTGCTGAGGAAGAAAAGGGTGAGACAAAGGGATGAACTAATCTTTTAGCACAAGAGTAACTTTTTAGCAAAGTGGTGAAGGCTCAGGTGGCTCCTATTTCCCGAGCTTTACCAACATTTCCAGGCCAACATTTAGCCTGCTGTAAAGTCAGATTTTATGGTGAGTCTCTTTTGTTTGTGTTAATAGAACAAGAGGTAACCCAGACTGATACGAAGAGTGAGTCTGATGAGGAGGAAGATGATGAAGAAGCCCTTCCAGGCTGCACGTTATTTATTAAAAACCTTAACTTCAGCACCACAGAGGATGCTCTTAGGGAGGTAAGCTATGTTCATGTATGCTTGCCCTTATTTGCTTGATGCAGAGCTCATTCTCGCTCTCTTACTATGTTACAGGCATTTTCAAAAGCTGGAGCTGTGAAATCTTGCTCTATTTCCAAAAAGAAGGATAAACAAGGTGAGTGGACATATTTGCCTCAACTTTCGTTTTTTCGTTTTCCAGGTAAATTCCTAATTGATTCTGTTTAAAATTGGATATATGGTCCTCAAAGTTAACACTGGATCAGTCAGGTTTAGAGGTTTACTTCCTTTTGAGGTATTGCTTTAACTTCTGCTAGCAGTATTTACACAGGTTCCGATTTTATGAATTCATACAAAGGCTCAGTAATGTAGTTACATAGCAATACCTATACGCAGCAATAGCATTTGTATAGGAAGGTAAAGTCATATTCCAGGCATAACAAAAACAAAGCTGTACTTCCCTTTTATGCCCTGCAGCAGCTGTGATGATCACCGCCGCCCCCCAAGCCATCAGTCACCGTTATGTTGCCACACCTGCTCTGTTCACTGCAATGGAGAGGGTGTGTAAGGCCGGGTCTGATGGCAAGGATGTGTGTGTTTGACATGGAAGTTGGGGTTAGGTTGCAACGGTGCTGGACTTGATCTGGTAGTTAGGTTTTTTGCATACCCTGCTCTGCTCCTCCGATCTCGTGCGTGCACAGTGTCATCGCATAGGCTGCCATGACACTCGGCACAAATTTTGCAAGATTTGAAAAGTGTCATGTTGCTTTTGAAGAGCGTCCGGCGAAGGGTGAGTATGTACTCTGGGACGGCTGAGGGGGGAGGGGGTGGAAAGGGTCCAGGAATGCTGCCAGATGTCTGCGTTTTAGACATCCAAAAGGCAGTGCTGGAGGGTGAAGGGATGAAGAGAAAAGGTCTGATGTTCCTCTTTGAAACAATTATGCTACTTTAATACATTTTCAATGAATAAAGATCAATCTGAAAAACTACTACTACTTCTAAGGACTACATTAAATCAGGGCAACAAAGACAACTGCCGCTGAGCCAGAAATGAGCCTTCCATATGATAAATGAGTGTTTCTATGTGTGTGATGATGGAGGTGTAATACAACCTTCACTTCCATTGTTTTACTTGTGCATGGATTTTCATACAGGAGAATCCTACCATAATTTTCACTATGACTATTGTTTTCTCTGATGCCGGAATGAGACAATTCTATGAGAAAAGGGTGTAGCTCCTGCTTTATTCCTTCAGGTGATGTCATTGCCCCACCTATGCAATGACCAGTTGCCTAGCGTCTCATTGCTATAGCAGAGATTTCACAGCCCAGTCTCCTAAACGTAAAACCATGCGTAGTAACTGGCCAGGGAACTGGGATGGTGCAATGGCGACATAGGGGCCAGCAGAGAGAGGTCGCAAAAAATCTGCGTTCCAGGACAATTCTGTAGGTGAAAACATTTCTAGTTCTACACCCTAAGAGGGCCTCAGATACATTTATTTCACAAGGTCAGTTGCTTTCAGTCCGCTTTAAAGTGATTGACAACCCATACCGACCACCCAGGTGGCAGCATGAGATGGTAAGAAAATGGAAAGTGTACAGGTCAGCCCGATGAGCCAGTGATCACTGATGAACTGTGTTGCGGGCCTTAATCTTGGGATCTGGTAAGTTTTATTCAATCCGACTAGGAAGGGAAAGTTGCAGGGGATAAAATGGGAGTGGAAATAAATATATATATTTATTTTTTGCATGGACTATGGTGAGTGTTGATATATTTGCTCAGATAAACTCCACTGCTGTTTTAGCTTTTAGTAGTTTTACAGTCCCTATTTTACAGGTAATCTTCTATCTATGGGCTTTGGCTTTGTGGAATACAAGAAGCCAGAATACACACAGAAAGCACTACGACAATTGCAGGTATATTTTATATTAATATTTCAAAGCTTTCTTCCATCTTGCTAATTTATTAGCCATTTCATATGTCCTGTACAAATATGACATGTACAGTAAACTTAAATTCACATTTTTGAAAGTATCAGGGTGCTGAGCTGATCTATTTTTTTTTTTTTTTTCTTTATGCCCGCGAATGTGTGTTTTATGAAAGCAGTTTTCACTACTTCCAATCGGTTGCTATCGGCAACTGTACATCAAGTCTGTACAACAATAAGTGATAAGTGAGCCCTGTACACACAGAACACTGCTGCTATGGCCGCTGCCACTCACGATTCCACATGCCCAGCAGCATTGTTCTATGTGTCCAGCACACACATCTTTTTTGTAGATCTTGATGTGTGGTCGCCAATAGCAACAGATTGCTTCTATAAAACATGCATTTGCTAACCTAAAATAAAAAGATACTAGATTAACTCAGCACCTTGATTAATTATTTTGGCACAAAAGTATACATAAAAATGCCATAAAAAGTGGACTTTTCCTTTTAAAGTGAACTTGTCAAGCCAACACTGGCCCTCCATTATCCCATTCTGAAAGCTTTCCTGTGAACCCTTATTGTGCAGATGTGAGCTGTGTACAAATGATTACTGATAGGTATTGCACATAAAAAGCTGTTATAGAGCACTTCACTGGTGTAACCAAAATAGGTTAGATTTCAGCACTGTGAGGAAAGGCAAATAAAGGTAAAACCTGTTTCCACACATATTCCTATTACTACTGATTCAGCAGACCTATTTTGGTGAGCCATTTTTTGGTGATCTCACATAGAAATTTACTCAAAGTGTAAAAGCCTTTAATTCGGGATGTGTTTTGCAGAGAAGTTTTGGCGCAATTGGAGCTGCCATTTTGGTAATGCCAGTTCTGTACAATTTCTTGTTAATTATAAGCAAAAAACACTTCAATCCTGTTCTGCCCATTGTGCCAAACTGGTGCAGCTTTATTTTAGAGCACCCAGTGCTGTGATATATATGGCACTAGCTATAAATTAGACAGCCTGGAGGCCGCATCAACGCTACCTGTTTTTCGTTTGTTAAGTTGCACACGGAGTGCAGCTGAGGCAAAAATATTGTTGCCGAATGGTATGAATTTTGATCCACTTTAATTTTTCCCCCCCAGCACCTCAGGTGACGCTGCTGGCATGGCAGCCAGCCATGCACAAGGGTCAAGATGTGCATAACCACCGACCATAATGTCCTAAGATAAAATCAAAGAAAATATAGTGGACTAAAATCTTATTTTCCTAAGCAAGCATGTACTTGGTTGGTTAAAAGAAGTGACATGAACATGATATAGATATATATATATATCACTATAAAATGTGTGTTTTTTTTGCCAGCATTTAACATTAGATGAGCATCAGCTGGAGATCAAGCTATCCGAACGGGTCCTCAGGTAAGTCTGCTTCTATTGAGCTGTGCTTTTAGCTGGCATGTTGAAGAGTTTGTATGAACTTAAAGGGATTGAATAGTCAAACTATAAAAGCAATTACCTGGCAGCTTAGCTGATGCAGGGTCTCCAGCGCCTCCTCCCTTATCCAGGCCACAAATGCAATCCTGAGGCTTGTCAGGTTGCTCCTCCCCCCTCTCTCAGTGATGGGCTACAATGGAGCCCTCCACACTGTAGAACAAGCCTGTCTCACTCCAGTGCGATACAAACTGCATGCTTGCATTACTCGGTCTTATACCAGTCACAGAGGACATAAGGTATACTTTTTACCCGCACTTATTTCTTTTGCAGTTGTTGGTTATATAGTTATTCCAAGTATGTCACACACCCCGCTTCCAATATTCTTGACATATGGGTTATAACCAGTAGAGGGCGAACTTCTGCAGAGATGACAGGAAAAAAAGAGAGCCCCTCCCAGTCCATAAATACCTGGGACCTCCCACACATTACCCAGTAATCGTCTCTGCAGACGGCGAGCAAGTCAGAAGATGGCTGTCTCCTTCCTTACAGGTAAGCCTGGTTTTCACCCGGCCCTATTTCTGCCCAGACCTGAATTAAATTTTAAAACAACTATGCCTCCCAGCCTTGGCTGTGGTTCCGGGCGAGGGTAGGCTACACCTTAGCAGGTGTCATAATAGGAGCCAGGCTCCTCCGTGAGACCCCATTTTAGGGAGTAGGCGGTTACCAGGTTTGGTGATTCTGGTTTGGGTTGCCCTGTCCCTGTTATCCCTTCACTACCTTGTAGCCTGGGATCCCCCCTTTCCGTGTCTCCCTGTTCTCCACAACTGGGGGGGGCGGCCCCTTATTCCTTTGGTTGGTTGTTTGTTTCACTGTTATGTGTGCAGGTTGTGTGTGTGCTTGTGCTGTGGTCTGGCGCCATTTGCGGCTCCCAGCTATTCGCTGGGAACCGCGTTGCTTGTACTGCAACTAAAGGGGGCGTGGCCAGGTGCGGCGCGCGATCCGCTGGCCCGCCCTTCTTCTTTCTCTTATCCTCTCGCTGCTGTGGCCGACACCATTACCTTGGGCTGTGAGTGCCCTGCGGGGCTGCTTTTGAGGACCGACGTATTGAACAAATGGCATGTCATGCCTTTGCCAGCGTGGGTTCGGCCTTGCGGCCTGTGTGTGCGTGCTTCAGCGCTCACGGCTGTGGCTACCAGGTCTGTGATTAGGGGCCTTTTGAGTGGTTCCCAGCTTAGCCCAGCCAGTGATGAATTTGCTGCGCTTACGCGGTGTGAATTGTTCATGACTTTTGTCTTATCTGCCTTGGATGACACAATATGTATGTGTATCAGAACCTCGGCGTTGCTGGTGGCTATTCGCCGATCGGTCTGGTTGCGCCAGTGGGCGGCCGACATTGCGGCCAAGAAGTCACTTACAGAGCTACCCTTCCTGGGTATGCGGCTGTTTGGAGATAAGTTGGATTCGGTAGCGAAAGGAGGAAAGCTACCACAACGCAAGAGGCAGCGTCGCTCCTTTCGGGGGGCAGGCTCCTTTAATCCTTCCTTTCGTGGTGCCAGAGCAGGCAGAGGAGCTGCCTACTCTACCTTCGGAGGTGACTCCTGGGGCAGAGGACGTGCCCGTCCTGGTCCTGCCTGGGGTTCCAAGCCAAAAGCCGCTGCCAAGCCAGCTCAGCAATGGGGGGCGCCCTCACCCTTGCGGGTGGAGGGACGGCTGCGGTACTTCATCCAGGTCTGGGCCCGGACGTCACAGACAAATGGATCTTGGAAGTGGTCTCTTCTGGGTACAAACTGGAGTTTGAGTACTGGCCTCCTACCAGATTCCTCAGGTCTCGGGTTCCCTCTGACCCCCGGGCTGCGCTGGGGCTCCTGTGGGCAGTGCAGAATCTTCAGTCATATGCACGGTGCCTTTCTCAGAGCGAGGCCTGGGCTATTACTCCAACCTTTTCACGGTTCCCAAAGAGGATGGCTCCATGAGACCCATTCTGGATTTGAAGCTTCTCAACAGGTTTATCAGAACCAAGAAGTTCCGCATGGAAACCTTGCGCTCAGCCGTCAACTCCCTTCGTCAGGGGGATTTCATGACATCCATAGACATCAAGGATGCTTACCTTCATGTACCGATTTTCCCAGGACACCAGAGATTTCTCAGGTTTGCGGTGGGAGATCAGCATTTTCAGTTTGTGGCTCTTCCTTTCGGGCTGACCTCGGCACCAAGGGTGTTCACCAAGGTGCTGGCGGGTTTAATGGCCCTTCTCAGAGCCCAGGGCGTTCGCATTGTGCCGTATCTGGACGACCTTCTCATTACGGCTTCCTCTCTCTGACAGGCGGAGCTGGACACCAGGGTGGTGGTGACTACGCTGGAGAGGTTCGGCTGGGTGATCAACCAGATCAAAAGTCTTCTCTTTCCCCGTCAAGGGAGATTTCATTTCTGGGCATGAATCTCGATACCATTCGGACCAGGGTGTTCTTGCCTCTGTTGACGGTGCAGATGATTCAGGACCTGATCCGTCCTCTTCTTCCAACCCGCGCCCGTCTATCCGACTAGGGATGAGGCTGGTGGGGTTGATGGTGGCTTCCTACTGTTGGCTTGGGACAGATGTCCGCTGTCATTGGATCAGTCATTCCGGATGTCTCCCCTGGTTCGGCAGTCTCTTCAGTGGTGGCTAGAACCAAGGAATCTTCTGAGGGGCAGGTCTTTTCTGACCCCTTGTTGGGAGACGGTCACCACGGATGCCAGCCTGTCGGGCTGGGGGGGGTTTCTGGAAGGAACATCAGTTCCAGGGGCTGTGGGGTCCTCGGGTGGCCCACACCCCCATCAATGTCTTGGAGTTGAGAGCTATTCGGTTGGTGCTGTCACGCTTGACGCATCACCTCCAGGGTTTACCTGTTCCGGTTCAATCGGACTGCGGTCTCTTACACCAATTCACCAAGGAGGAACTTGCAGCTGGAGTGCCTTTCTCTGATTCTTGCATGGGCAGGGAGCAATGTCCCATGCATCTCAGCAGTGTACATTCCGGGAGTGGAAAACATGGAGGCGGACTCCCTGAGCAGGGGATCCTCTCGCCGAGGGGAATGGTCTCTCGACCACAAGGTATTCCGGAGGGGAGGTGGATCTCTTTGCCTCACAAGCTTCCTGCATTTGTGTCTCTGTCTCAGGATCCTCTGTCCCTGGCAGCGGACGCCATGTCTCTTGCCTGGAGGGATCTGGGGTTTCCTGTACCTGTTTCCCCCCTTCTCCATGGTAGGCAGGGTGGTGTGCAAGCTGTCCCAAGAGGGTGCGCCAGCAATTCTGGTGGCCCCATGGTGGCCAAGACCGTTTTGGTTCACTGACGCCGTACAGCTGGCAGTAGATCAGTACAGATTGCCTCTGTTTCCGGATCTGATCACTCAAGGTCAACTTTGTTACCCCAATTTGCAAACGCTGGCTTTGACGGCGTGACTGCTGAAACCTCCATTCTAAAGGAAGAAGGTTTGTCTCATGCTGTGGTTCAGATACTTGTCAGGGCTAGGAAGAGATCTTCCTCTAACATCTACTACAGGACTTGGAGGTCCTATATTGATTGGTGGGAGGCTAGGGCCTTGCCTTGCAGGGTGTTTTCGATTCCTAGAATTTTGGATTTTCTTCAACACTGTCTGGACTTGGGGTTCCAGCTTAGTACCTTTGAAAGGGCAGGTCTCTGCCTTGGCGGTCTTCTTTCATAGGTCCTTTGCTCTTCATCCTTTGGTTAAGACCTTTTTTCCAGGGGGTCACTCATGTGCGGCCCCCTCGAAAGCCTTGTTGCCTGTTTGGGATTTAAATTTGGTTCTGTTGGCCCTTCAGGGGCCTCCCTTTGAGCCGGTGCAGGATGTTGCATTTTCTTAGCCACCAGAAAGGCAACCTTTTGAGTGAGCAATTACCTCTGTTAGACGTGTCTCTGAGTTGGCGGCTCTGTCGATTCAGGCTCCTTACTTTGAAAGACACCAGGACAAGGTGGTCTTTCGCTTTAAGCCAGATTTCCTTCCTAAGGTGGTTTCTGCCTTCCATCTCAATCAGGATGTGGTTCTCCCTTCCTTGTGTCCTAAGCCTAGCAATGACAAGGAGGGGGTTCTGCACTCTTTGGCTTTGGTTCCTTGTTTGAAGTACTATTTGGTGGCTACTTCTCCCGTTTGTAAGACAGGCGCCTTGTTCGTGGTGCCCTCCGACCCAAGGAAGGGTTTGGCGCCCGCCAAGTCTGCCATTAAAAATGGATACGTCAGGCCATTGTTGGGGGGCCTATGCTGCCAAGGGGAAGGTTCCTCCTTTTCGGATCACTGCTCATTCTACTCGTGCTGTTGGGGCTTCTTGGGCTTTTCAGCACCAGGCCTCTGTTGAACAAGTTTTATAAGGTTGATGTGCGGGCCTCAGCGGATGCTGTTTTTGGCCGCAAGGTTCTGCAAGGTGCAGTGGTTTAAAATTGTGCATTATTGCCTTGTTGGGATCCCCACCCTTGTTGGACACTGCTATTGGATGTCCCATATGTCATGAATATTGGAAGCGGGGTGTGTGACATACTTGGAATAATACCATTTTGTGATTACTCATCTGTAAAATGGGTATTATAAGTATGTCACACACCCCGCTTCATCCCGCCCTTATTGTGTATTCTGGATCCTTTATATGGTGAACCTTTTTATTGTTGAATTTTTTGTATTGGCTCTTCCTGGTTCCTTTACTGCTTTCCTATACTGGGTAATGTGTGGGAGGTCCCAGGTATTTATGGACTGGGAGGGGCTCTCTTTTTTTCCTGTCATCTCTGCAGAAGTTCGCCCTCTATTGGTTATAACCCATATGTCAAGAATATTGGAAGGGGGGTGTGTGACATACTTATAATACCCATTTTACGGGTGAGTAATCACAAAATGGTATTATTTCAAATGCTAGAAGCAACTGCAGTGATAAGAGATCCTCTATCCAACTTCGCAGACAGGTTGGAATAAAATCTGCCAAATCATTACTTGTGCTAGTGCTAATTTTTATTTATAAAGCACCATCACCTTCCATAGTGCTGTACAAAGTAGTAGTTACAGACAGGAAGCAACATATAGTACGAAAACTATTTCAAATGTAGTGTTAGAGAATTTGCAATGAATATTCTGAATACAAGATACAGTAGGAGAGAGCCCTGTCCGTGTGAGCTTATAGACTAAGGGATAACGGGAAGGCACACAAACTGTCCGTATTTATTGCCTAAGCCAGGTTGTATGCTTGCCTGAATAACTGGGTTTTGAGGGTGCTTTTGAAAGCTTGGAGGGTTGGGGAGTGGTGGATTGAGAGGGGGAAATGGGAGTGAGAGAAAGTGACCAGGGTGCAGAACAGGATAAAGTCAGAAGCAGACCAGAGCATATAGGTTGATATTGTTGGATTAGAGATGAGATGTTACATAGGAGTCTGGCTGGGGAGAGCTTTGTAGGTAAGAGTTAGAGGTTTTCCCGGGCTGATCGATTAATCCCCCCCGGGGCATCCAAAATCGGGATACCCCGCTGTATAAAACCCACCAGGTCACCCCATTCACTTCTTTTACCAGTTCCACGGCGCGTTAATGAGCCAGGGGCGCATCCCACTATACCTCTGGCAGGAAGCGTGCGCGCACCAGGTATTTGTGAATGGCCGGTGCGGGCACACTCCCTGTTAGAGGGAAGCGGAGAATGCGGCCGGAGCCAATGCTCTTAGACGTCCCGTGGCACCAGGAAGAGGTGAGCTGGTCTCAAGGGGGGAGGGGGGTCGTCCTGGGGGGTTTAACACAGCGGGGCACCTGCGGGGAAAGGATCAAAATGTTTTGGTTCACTTTAAACAGGGTTCGCTGTGGGACTGGCAGCCTGTGAAGGGACTGACAGAGGGGAGCAGAGCTGGATGAGCGAGAGGAGAAATGGATGAGGCAAGCAGCAGAGTTCTAATAGATTGGAGGGGTGCCAGTCTTTTAAAGGGTAAACCACAGACTGTTACACAAATGTTCTAGATGATCATTCAACTTGAAACCCTTTTATTGCAGAACAAAGGAGACAACTATAAGGAAAAAACAGACTACCAAGAAACAGAAGAGCTCAAAGATTCTTGTTCGTAATGTGCCCTTTCAGGCTACTGTTCGTGAGATCAGAGAGCTTTTCAGGTAAGGAAATGGAGATATTGTTATGCCTAAAACTACACAGCAGGGGGAGCTCTTGTGCTGTGTTTGGGGTTATGATCGGAGCTTGTGTGTGAACATATTGTCACAAATTAGTATGCATTGGGTATTCTTACATCTTGCCCTCTTATTTCCTCCTGATTGTGAATATCTGTGCATTGTGTTGTGCAGTCTGCGTTGGTGTTCTGCCCCTTAAAAACTGCCTGTAACCTTGTGCCTTTCTCCCATGTCACTGTTTGGCTATGTTGCAGTGTTCACGCTTGACTATCCTTGTTGTTCCCTGTGTCCTTGATGTGCATATGGAAGACACATTGTGTGCACTAAATACTATCTTTGAAGATGGTATGGGGGTAGGGGTAAGCGTCATGTGAGGTGGGCAAAAGGGCTCTGAAAAGTGCTGGCTGTACAATTTTAATATTTGGGGCAGCAAAGGATTTCCTGTGTCAAAAACATTCCTTTGAGGATTTCATGCATCCTGCATTCGTTCTGTTATTTTCATGTAACAGGATTATGGTATGCCTGTAGCTCGAACCCACGCTAGGTGGAAAAGAGACATTCTTCTAAAAACGGGCCTGTAACAGAGGGTCATGACACGTTTTATTTTAATAAAAATACTGACCTAGTCTCTATTTGCATTGGGCAGGGGTATTTAAAACACAAAAATCCACACAGTAAAAGTGAGACTCTCATTAAAGATTGCTGTGATTGTTGGAATCGGGATGCCCTGCTATGTGCAACCCCTCCAGGGAGCTCACCTGTCCCAGCTCTAGCGGCACATGTGCGGCTCTTGTCCAGTTAGAGAACTTTGCTTTGACTGAGTCATTTGACAAGGGACCCTGTTTACAATGGAGGGCAAGCTCTTCTGCATCCTTGGCTTGGACAGGTGTTGCCCATTGAAAACAGTCAGAGCTATTTGGCAAAGGATGTATACACTGCAAACTGCTCTGATTGGATGAGAGCATTGGAACAGGGAAAGCTGAGTTTTCATGGACGAACTGGGAGATTACGCACAGCATGGCCAAATTCCCGAGTCTTGGTCTGCTTTAAATAAGCAAAGTAGGTCTTCCTCTCCAAAAACCTAGACACACTTGGATCTATCCCCACCACCCCCCATCTGCTGTTTTCTTTCCTTTCCAAGCAGAGCAATGACGAATGTCTGTCTGTTTCTGTGCATTAGCTGTTGACCTGTTGTGGCTGGCAATATGGACACCAGGCCTATGATAGCTTTCTAATGAAGAAACTCACTCCTAACTTACATATAATCCCACCGACTTTTATTCCACTGTCCATCAGGTTAGTCTTTGGAAAGATGCTTGCCAGCACAAAAGAGGGATAGGCTTTAGCTGAGGGCCATCTATAGCCAAGGGGCAATGGAAGGTGGGCAGGGATGTGATTAATGTCACCTGACCTTGTTTCACCCATCCTTCAGGCCATTGACTATTATTGTGGTCAACAGCATCCTTGCACCACTACCTGTGCTCAACACCAGCCATAGCTATAGATCTGTAACCAGTATATCTTCTGCTCGTGGTTTGCTCTGTTTGCATTACATTCTTTTTACATTTGTTCATCTGCTTCGGAAAACCTGCCTATTAACTAGTAACTATAACTAAGACAAACTACAACTTAGCCACAAAGCAGTATATATCACAAAAGCTCCCATTTTTAAGAGAATAGTGTTGGTCAATCTGCTGGGAAAGGGGCATTTAGATTACCTAGATTACCGGAGGCAACCCCTCCCCAATCATAGCCTGGTTTTAGTTATCTTCCCTGTGCTTCCCCTGTGAAGTTCAGCTTTGCAATTGGCTACATGGTCTGGGGCTCTTTTCGCAGGTAAGTGAGGCCAGGGTTTGTGCAGGTGAGGTGAGGAGGTTTGATAGCAGATTGGTCATCAACGCCCATTTTTTTTTTTTTTTTTTTTTTTTTCAAATCATGATGTTTTAAGATAAACTCCCGTTTGTTCTGGTGTTCTGCCTTATTGTTTTCCTATTC
This sequence comes from Gastrophryne carolinensis, assembly GCA_027917425.1. Lineage (NCBI taxonomy): Eukaryota > Metazoa > Chordata > Amphibia > Anura > Microhylidae > Gastrophryne > Gastrophryne carolinensis. Next base: position 442,715,679 of record CM051234.1, read on the forward strand.
TGGAATGTAAAATAAACATTTGTCTTAGGATTGTGCCCCCATAACTGTGATTTATTTATCGGCTGTTTCCAAGTTTCCTTTATTCCTGTGGCTCTGTGTTGCCAATGTGGGAGTAGCCTTTAGTAAAGCCCTTGGTATAATTTCTGCCTACAAGTTCCAGAATCTTTCCACTGTAACAGGTGAGCTTATCAGAAGCTTTGGCTCCCCAGGTGAGGAAGCTGCCAGTAACCCTTTAGCTACTGGTACACAAGATTGTGATCCACGCCATATGAAATTGCTAAATTAGAACAGTAGGGGGTTATGTGCTTAGAAATGTGTATCGTCATCTCTACCTTAGCCAATAGGGGATTAGCAAGCCAGACTCAGGAAGTCTCTGGTCTGTACACAAGACACACCACTTTTATATCTGTTGCTAAGGTAAACACTTTGTTGCTAGAGAAAATGGTTTCCTTTTATAACAAGGAGTTGCAAACAAATAGAAAAAAAATAACAGTTTAGCTGAGCACCTTGTACACATTATTTTGGCCAACAATAGCGGAAACTTTTTTTAAAAATGTCATTGCAAATGCAATAAACCTGAACCTTGCAGTGTATCTATTAAACTTTTTAAATCTAACAACTTTACCAAAATGTGGCCTAAAGCGGAACAGAACCCAGGGTGGCTGGCCCTGGCCAGAATTGGGGTGCCTTCTCTCGGAATTCCCCCAGATTGCCAGTAAAAGCTTACCTGTTCCCAGTTCAACGGCGCATGCTAGGACTCTCATACAAGCAGAGCCATTTGCTGTGCCTATGTTCTTCAGCAAATGGCTCTGATTGTTTGCAATGGGGAGCGAGAGCGGGGACATCCCTCTGCAAACTTTAGGCTGCGTGCGCGCCCGCCCAGCCATTCAGATAGGCTGCGATGGGAAAGCATGCGCTGTTGGGGGTGCAGCCGCTTGCACTCCCCCTTGAAGACTATTGGAGCCATTTACCGAATGGCATAGTCACAGCAAACTGCTCTGATTGTAGGAGAGCCTGAGTGAATGAGGTGAGTTTTACAGGATGTTATGGGGGGGGGGGGGGGGGGTCACACACTAGGGGATCCCAGGGGCACGGAACTAAACTCAGAATAGTCAAAATCACAGGTTTTGTTCCTCCTTTTAAGTTAAAAAAAAATAGATATATATAATCTATCTATCTATCTACCGTATATACTCGAGTATAGGCCGACCCGAATATAAGCCGAGGCACCTAATTTTACCACAAAAAAACTGGAAAAGTTATTGACTCGAGTATAAGCCTAGGGTGGGAAATGCAGCACACATAAACCCCAATACACCAGCTGCCACCGCCTGGCCTGCACAGACACAATTAAAGCAGAACAAAACCCAGCGGAGTCTGGCTTGGAATCTGAAAGATTCCAAGGCTGGCTGCTGGCTTTTTCCTGGGGCATCCCAGAAAGGCCAGTAAACATTTACCTTCCCTGGCTCCAACGGCGGGTGTGCGGGCTCTGATCCAATGAAAGCCACAGGCCATTACTTCATAATTTGGCAGGCAGGAATGCCATTCATGTAATTGAGAGCCGTCTACTGAATTAGGTACATATTGTTGGTGGGTGGCTCTCACTGGACCAGAGCCTGTGCATGCGCCGTTGGACTGGAGAGGTAAGTGATTATGGATGACCTGGGGGGTTTCACAGCCCTGGAATCTCAAAGATTCCAGGGCTGGCTGCTTGCCTTCCCCAAGGGCATCCCAAATCAGGATGCCCAAGCTGAAGGCCAGCAGCCAGCCCTGTAATCTTTTAGATTCCAGGGCCGGCCTCTTATGGTTTTGTTCCACTTAAAATAAAACATTGCATTAGTGAGCTTGCTCCCTGCCCTGCTCCTCTAATCTTAAATTCAATGTGAACACACAATCTGTACAAACCCCCATCAACATACCGTAATCTAATTTTTCTTTTTCAACCCCCAAGTGACAGTCCACCCTCCCCCCGAATCCCTGCCCGCTCCTCCATTACCTGTTACCAGGCGCTCCTAGGTTGCCGGTGTACTGAGCAGGCCGGCAGCCCCCGCGCACCTTCTTCACTGATAATGTCGGGGAAGGAGGGAGGAGCTAGCCAGGCCGCTCTCCTATTCACTGACGCGGCCACAGCATAACGCGGTGACCGGCGGACAATGCAGACAGGGAGGGAGCGAGGATGGCTGGGTGCGTGATCGCCGGGCACGCGCGCTGGACGGTGACATGCGCGAAGCCCGCTAGGTAATTGAAAAAAAAAGACAGCTGAGTCCTGACTCGAGTAGAAGCCGAGGCGGCTTTTTTCAGCCCAAAAAGTGGGCTGAAAAACTCGGCTTATACTCGAGTATATACGGTATATCTCCAGGCATATTGACCATTTTTTTTTTTTTTTTTTTTTATTGAGTGCTGCTTTTTACAGATAAACGTATATACATAGCCATATACAGAATAGAAATTGGGGCCACCATGTTTATATCTATTCTTTATTCAAACTTCATACAGCACGTTTGGAGAACTTAAGACTGTGCGCCTTCCAAAAAAGATGGCTGGCACTGGAACACATCGTGGTTTTGGATTTGTGGACTTTGTAACTAAGCAAGATGCTAAGGTAACGAATGAAACAGACCTTCTTTAATCACTAATCTTATGTCATTATCAAAGCTTGAGTATTAAAGCTTTGCTGTGTCTGTGTCTTGCTTCTATTAACAGATGATGGGCATAATTGGCCTTTTGGCAAGACAGCCGTTTGTCTGTATGTGGTTTTCCGTGCACACCCTTACCCCACACCTTTGCTTCCACCTTTTTATATAGCGGTATCTCAGCTAGTCTTTTTGCAGCTCCTTTCCTTTGTCGTTTTATGCGCCTCACTTTTCCCTCCAGACATGGGGGGGGGGGGATCCTGTTTTCAAACCCCCACCTCTGCTCTTAAATAGCTGTTTTCACACTGCCTGTTTTCCAATTAACAAGTGATGCATCTGTATAAATAAACAGGCAGAGGGGGGTGATGTTTAGATGCTGCTTATGTTGAACAAGATCTACCAATTACATCCTCATTTGTACCCTGCATTCTCAGTTCTGGTAATATTTAGCTCACACTATGTCTCGACCCAGTCTCTCTGTCTTCATTAGCTGTTAATACCACAGACTCTACCACCTCTAGTATAAGATGCAAGCAAAGGCAACCTGTGACCTATGAAACAAAGAAAGCTTTCCTTTAAAATTGCTGGATTCCAGGTGTATTTTATTATGGTGTTGCATGTGCTTTCCTTTTATGTATTTGAAAAAATGAAGTTATTTTTATGTTTTGTTTTTAACTAAATTTCCAGTATTTTTCCAGTATTTCCAGTGTAACAAATATTAATGCTTTCCTGGGGCTTATACGTGTATATTTAGGGGGATATTTGTATTGGTTATGGCTATTTGCGTACAATAATTATTCACAAAAGGGAATTGTAATATTTTAGATTGCACAAACACACACACGATATTTAACGTCTTACATAGACTTTATTTCTCTCATATTCTACTCCAGGGCATCATCGATTCAGATATGAATGGGTTAACTCTTGGCCTAAGGCAGGACTGCAAGATAAAAGCTGTGGTCTCTCCCGGCCTACATATATTCCCAGCTGCCCTCCAGCTTCATTCCTGCAGTTGGACTGGACTGTGAATGGTTTGCACGGATTTATTTTCCCTGTCCCCTTTCTATTTTTCTTTTTAAAAGCCATTATTTCAGGAAGCGGGGGATTTGAACCCTGTCTGTCTGCCAGGCCCCTTATGTTCCCACTGATCTAGAAGGACCCACTGCTAATGCCTCCTGGCCTCCTGGTTAAACTGATAGCGTTGGAGCAGGGAGAGGTGAGGGTGCCCAGCTGCCAAGGGTTTAGCCCTACTGGTATCCAAGAGCTGTTCCATATAGCCGAAGCAGTGGTCTGGGGATGCAACTTCTAAGAAGATGGCGCCTCCTTTTGAAGAAGGTTGTCTTTTTGATGAACGTCTGGATGATACAGAAAAGGAAGTCTCTGCCTGCTTATTGTGGCATCTGCTGATTTCCATCCTTTGTGGCAACAGAGGTTCATTTAACTCCAGACACAGAGAGGATTAAGAGTAAGCCTAAGACCCAGAGCAAGGCCGGATCCTTCTGGCAGAATAAGTCTCAACCCCCTTCCAAGCTCTCCCAGGCATGAAGGGATGCCCTGTTGGATGTGGTGGCGGCTTCTGCTCTCTGCGCCTCTTTGGATGTTTCAGATGCATGGATATAAGAGAGAGTTTCATCTGGTTACAAGATCGAGTTGGGAGCCAGGCTTCCTCAAAGGTTAATTTCTTCAAGGCAATCCCAGAATCAAAAGAGGGCAGAATCATTCAAATCTGCAGTGGCTCATCTCTTGAAAGTGGAAGTGCTCGGTCCTATCCCCTGGTCAGAAAGGGGTTACGTTTTTTACTCCAATCTGTTTGTAATCCCCAAGAGGGATGACTCGGTGCCTCCAATTCTGGAGCTCAATAGGTTTGTCCGACTTTGGAGATTTTGAGAGTCGTTAAAGGTCCATGATAACAGAACGGCAGCATGGGGATTTCATGACCACAGTGGATTTAAGGGATGCTCACCTGCATATCCCAATCTTCCCAGGCTTTCAGATAAGTCTGTGATTTGCAGTAGATAGCCTTCATTTCCAGTTTGTGACTGCCTTTTAGCCTCTCCTTGGCTCAGAGGATTTTTACAAAGGTTTTCTCAGGCCTTACGGCTCTTTTAAGGAGCAACGGAGTAAGTGTCACCCTATACCAAGATGATCTACTAATCAGAGCTTCGTTATTTCAAGAGGATCTGAGGGACTCAAACAGTGTTGTTTATCCATCTGAAGTTTTCCAGAATTATCAACTATGCATGTCACATGTGATTCCTTCAAAAATAATATTGTAATCGCTCGGAGATTGAACCTCGGAGCTGAGAGGTCATCTAGTCAAGATTCAAGCCAGCAATATGATGGCAGTGGCTTATATCAATCGCCAGGGGGGCACCAGAAGCAGGTGTGCTCTCAGGGAGGCGAGTCAGATTTTCCCGTGCATCCTGGCTGTCCACATACCGGGAGTGGACAATGTTCAGGCCGATCATCTAAACAAGGCAGCTGTGGGTCAGGCAGGAGATTTTACAAGCCCTGTGCAATCGGTGGGGGACATCGGACATGGATCTCTTTGCTTCCTGGCACAATCAAAAGGTGCCAAGGTTCGTATCTGGGACCGGAGACCCTGTGATGATGGCAGTAGATGCCCTAACCTTTCCATGGTCAGCGTTCAAGCTTCTATATTCCTTCCCTCCGTTACCACTCCTTGGCCGAGTACTAAAAAAAAAAAAAAGTAGCTCTCGAAATGATTCCAACCATCCTGCTAGCTCCTTGCTGGCCAAGAAGGACTTCAGACGTGGTAAGAATGTGGGAGGGCGAACCTTGGCGGCTGCCCAACCATCGGGACCTTCTCACACAAGGACCCCTGCAGCAACCCAGTGTTTGAGTGCTTGCTTAGACTACCTGGCTATTTAGACCAGCATCTTGTCAGACAGAGGGCTGTCTGTTGGAATCATCAAAACATTGATTAGGACCAGGAAGCTGACCTGTCTAAGATTTACTATAGAGTCTTTATTTCCTAGTGTGAGTCCAGGGGTTATGTCTGCAAAACCTTCTCTTTTCCCTATGTCCAGTCCATATACGTGTGGGTATTCCGCCACCAGGTGGCGCCAGTTACTGCAAGATCCAAAGCTGTAACTCCTCCCGGCCTCCAATAAAAAGAGCTCTCTCCATAGAGTTCCCAGATTCTTCTTGCAGTACATGCTGGGACCCACGGACGCCAGTCTGACCGGCTGGGGGGGGGGGGTTTGGCAAGCGCTGAAGTTCCAGGGTCAGTGGGAGCCACAGGAGGCCCACCTACCCATCAATCTCCTAGAGCTGAGAGCGATTATGTTGGTACTTCTTCAATTGATTCCTCATCTAAGGGGTCGTTTTGTCCAGGTCCGCTCAGACAATCAGACGGCTGTCTAATTAAAACAATGATAATGCACAGAGCAGTCTGTTATGGTGAAGAACGCAGCTTCAATGGCAGTGTGGATAATATAATGAGGAAAACCCCAGGAACATGCACACTTCAACACGTGCCCTCCACCACTCTTATATACTCTTACCAGCAAGGATAAGAAATCATGCCATATAATCCAATACGATCTTCGCCGTGGAAATTAAATATATAATTTATCCAGATCCTCAACTTGAGACCGCAGATTATTAGCGGATAATCAGAAAGATCTTCTCATTGATTAACACAATGTCTGGTACTCTCATTCAATATTAACCCATATGAAAGAGAAGAAATCGAATCTAGTGCAACTCAGTAAAAACAATGATACTTTAATCGTACTAAAAAATTACTCACAAACCACTTCTTGGTCTCAGCGCATAAGAACAAATCACTTAAAGACACTGTCCCAAAGCTTCCCCACCGCGGCCGCTGGTAAGGTGAAACTAGAGATGTCCAAATATATAAAATAGCATGCCATGCAACTGCCCCGTGTCCTGTCGCCTGACGCGTTTCGTTGTCAAAAAAACAACTTTCTCAAAGGCACAGGTGCGGGGAAACAGAAACCATATAAAAGAAAAAAGGAGGGAACTTACCCATCCCCAGCCGGGTCATAGTTGCGATACCCGGAACTGAAAACAAAGTGCGGGACTGAACCGGAAGTCATCCGGACACAGTACGTGACATCAACTAGGATGACAGACGGGGCTTGGGCCACGCCCCTCTTAGCTGCGTAGCGACGTCAGCGCAGATGATGAACGGGGCCTGATGATGAATACCTCGCCCCGTTGGTCTGAAATGACGACGTCAGTTCCACTGACAAAAGCAGCCTGGAAACCACACCTCCCTGTCATAAGTAGCGGCAAGCCCAGATCTTTGCTAGACAAGCCGAGAGCGCTTAATTGCCACGCCCCTCCGTCACAACTAAAGGGACCAGGGAACCTGTCCTCTAAACGTTTAGAATACAGCATGTCCAGAACTACCCGGGACATGCCGAGGGGGGCGTAATTACCACAACAAACCTAATCCATACTACCCGACCGGGAAGAAAAACTATATATAAAAAATATATATATACAAATATATAAAGTACAAAGGGCTATCAGGTATTAAGGTAATAAGAATGTACCCCAAATAATCCATATATAAAAACGCACTTTCCCTATAGGCTCCCTAGGGCTTATGACTATATAAAAAGGGAATGGTGAATCATAAAAATACCGCGGCTAGCGGGGAGGAAGCTCAGAGACAATTAAAAACACAAACCTTCATAAACATGCAAAAGGAACAATACAAATTTCAATGGGAAAAAAAAATAATACAATTAAAATCAAAACAAGAACATAACCAGAATGACACATAAGGTCCCTAGAGAGGGAAAGCTCTAAAAAGAAACAATAAGTGATAACAAACATGTATACTCATGACGTGTCAATAAAACAATTAAGATCTAGATCAATGTTGAGCCCACTGGGAGATAAAGTATCAAGGTTAAAAATCCATTGGGTCTCTCTTTGAGAAAGATCCCTTACCACATGTGAGCCTCTCCAATGTTTCTCCAGCTTATCTATCCCAAAGAACGTCATTAACTTGGGATCACTATTGTGTTTCTGCTTGAAATGAGGCGATAAGCTGTGTGATTCAAAGCCCCTCTTGACATTATAAATATGTTCCCTGATACGTACTTTTAACTCCCTCGTGGTTCTCCCAACGTAAAAGAGTTTACAGGGACATCCAATAAGATACACCACATTGGTGGATGTGCAAGAAATAAATTGTCTAATAACATGCAATTTTCCCTCATCCTTAACCTTAAAGTACTTCACTGGTTTGGGCAAAACAGTACAGATCCTGCATCCCATACATGACCCACACCTGTAGAAACCTTGTAGGGATCCCAACATTCTCACCGGTCTCTGAGGGGGATCCACAAAACTTCTAGTCAACAGGTCTTTCAGATTCGGTGCTTTCCTGAAAATCACCCTAGGATTCTCGGGTAACTCTGGTCCTAAAATGGGGTCATTTTTTAAAATATACCAATGCTTAGTAATGAGCTTCTTAACCATTTTATGTTGGACATTAAAAGAAGTGATGAATGCTAAATCAGATACAGATCCCTGCTTTCTTAAAGGGGGCTTTTGCAACAAAAGTGATCGGTCTACCTTCCTAATTCGATTCCTCTCTAAATTTGTCATGGTAGTGTCATACCCCTTCTCAAAAAAACGTTGAGACAAAAGAGAGGACTGTGTGTCATAATCACCTAGACTGGTACAATTACGTCTCAGCCTGATAAATTGGCTCTTAGGGATAGTTTCCAACCAACGGGGGTGGTGGCAACTTCTGCGCGGAACATAACCATTCGTGTCCGTTGGTTTAAAGTACGTACAGGAAACCAAACGTGAACCATCTATTTTCAACGTGAGGTCCAAAAAGTTCAGACTTAGCACTGCTCTCCATTGTGAATTCAAGATTAAAGTCATTCTTATTGACCTCATTAAAAAACGATTCTAGGTCCACCTGTGGCCCATTCCAAACACAAAGGACATTGTCTATGTATCGCCGCCATGCAATTAGATTAGGCCACATACCTAGGCCGATGAACTGCGACTCCCACCAGCCCACATACAAGTTATCCATACTAGGTGCAAATTTGGCCCCCATCGCCACCCCCTTCTTTTGTAAATAGAACGTGCCTCCAAACCAAAAATAATTATGCTTCAAAGCAAAGGACAAGCATTCTATTACATAATCAACTTGTGAAGTCGGCAGGGTGGGGTGGAGGCTAAGAAAATGGCGCACTGCAGTTATTCCCTTAACATGGGGGATGACCGTATATAGTGATGTCACATCCGCCGTGGCCAATCTAGATTGTTCATTCATCCGTAGATTTTCACACAGATTTAATACCTGTCCCGAATCTTTCAAGTAGGAAGGCAGGCCCACCACCAATTCCTGTAGAAAAAAATCTACATATTCTCCTAACCTACAGGTTAGAGAGCCCAAACCACTTACTATAGGACGACCCAGTGGTCTAATCAGAGATTTATGTACTTTTGGTAAGAAGTAAATAGTTGGAACTTTTGGGGCCCTAGGGGAGAGGTAGTCAAATTCCTTCTTGGTGAGAATGTGATTATTCAGGTCTTTCTCTAACAGCTGATCCAAGGCCACTTTGTATTCCAAAGTGGGGTCCTTTGCTAGAACCTCATAGGTCTCAACATCAGATAATAGCCTCTCCATTTCTGCTAGATAATCGGTTTTATTCATTACCACTACCCCCCCCCCCCTTATCACGCTTGGCCTCCAACTCACGGAAGCCTACATCAATCACCAGGGCAGGACTCGGAGCAAGCGAGTCCTTCAGGAAGTGTCCCAGATTCTGACTTGGGCGAGGGAGAATGTTCCCTGCATCTCGGGGTAGAAAACCTGGAGGCAGACTCCCTGAGCAGGGGGACTTCTCGTCTGGGGGAATGGTCTCTCAGCAACAAGATCTTTCACGCTCTGTGTCTCCGCTGGGGTCTGCCGGACGTGGATCTGTTTGCGTCCAGACACAATCACAAGCTTCCAAGGTTCGTCTCCCTGTCAAGAGATCCTCTGGCCTTCGCCACAGACGCTCTGGCAATTCCGTGGACGGAGTTCCTGCTCCTTTATGCATTCCCTCCGTTTCCACTGCTGGGCCAAGTGCTGCGCAAGATAGCCCAGGAGGGGGTGCCAACCATCCTGGTGGCTCCTCGCTGGCCGAGGCGGAGTTGGTTCGTGGACATAATTCGGATGTTAGTCGATCTCTACGTCATGCCCGACGACCCAGGGCTTCTCACACAGGGGTCGCTACGGCACCCCAATTTACATGATTCGGGCACGAAAGAAGTCTTCTTCCATGATTTACTACAGAGTTTGGCGTGCTTACGTTTCTTGGTGTGAATCCGAGAGTCTCTCTTGTCGTACTAGGATTTTAGAATTCTTACAACACGGCTTAGACCTGGGTCTACAGCTGTGGACTCTCAAGGGTCAGGTATCTGCATTGGCCATTTTCTTTCCAAAGATCCTTTGCCAAGCATAGGCTGATCAGGATTTTTTTCCAAAGAGTTACCCATGTTCATCCACCATGTAGGCCTGTGTTACTGGTGTGGTATTTGAATTTGGTGCTCCAGGGTCCGCCCTTTGAACCTTTGTGTGATGCTGATTTTTCTATCTTGACCCAAAAGGTGGTCTTTTTGGTTTCCATCACCTCAGTGCGCCGGGTGTCAGAACTGCCGCTTTTTGTATGAAGCCTCCCTACTTTGAGCGGCATAAGGATAAAGGTAGTTTTTCGCTTCAGGCCTGACTTTTTGCCTAAGGTCGTTTCTCCCTTTCATCTTAATGAGGAGGTTATTTTGCCTTCTCTGTGTCCGGAACCGTCTAACTCTAAGGAAAGGACCCTCCATGCCTTGGATGTGGTCAGAGCCATTAAGTATTACCTGGTTGCGACTGAATCCTTCCTGAGGTCAGATTCCCTTTTTGTTCTCTCTGAGGGGCCAAGTCCACTCTCAGTAAGTGGATTAGACAGGCAGTGGTGCAAGCCTACTCTGCCAAGGGGAAGGATCCCCCTTTTCGTGTTACCGCTCATTCTACTAGAGCTTTTGGTGCTTCCTGGGCTTTTCAGCACCAGGCCTCTGTAGAGCAAGTTTGTAAGACAGATACCTGGTCTTCTGTTCATACCTTTTTACTAAGTTTTACAAGGTTGATGTTAGGACCTCAGATGACACTGCTTTTGGCCGAAAGGTTCTTCAGGCGGTAGTGAAATGAACTACTTGCTATTCTGCTCTGGGGATCCCGCCCTATTATGGACACTGCTTTTGGATGTCCCACACGTATATGGATTGGGATGGCCCGGACTGGACATAGGGAAAAATACAATTTTGTGAGAAATCACCTGTAGAATTTGTTTTACCTTTGTCCTGTCCAGGCCGTCCCACCCCGCCCTTGGTTCATTTCCATTTTTGGTTGTTTGCCTGTTATGGTGATTATCTTTTTGGATTGGACCGTTGTCCTTACCTTTTTTTGGAGAGAGTTCATGCTGTAGCATGTTAGTTGACATGTTTTCTTGGCCTCCCGGCCAGTCTCATTTACTGCTTTTTTGACATTCTGGGAACTCTATGGAGACAGCTCTTTTTTTAGGAGGCCGGGAGGAGTTACAGCTTTGGACCTTGTAGTAACTGGCGCCACCTGGTGGCGGAATACCCACACGTATATGGATTGGGACGGCCCAGACTGGACATAGGTAAAACCAATTCTACAGGTGAGTACTCACAGAATTGTATTATTTCCAGAATCCTGGAATTTTTGCAGAAGGGGCTCGGTGAGTCGGTGGGTCTTCAGTTAAGTACCCTCAAGGAACAGGTCTTGGCCTTGTCAATTTTCTATCGGCGACCCCTTGCAGAGAAGGCTGATAAAGACATTTATGCAGGGGATCACCCATGTGCATCTACCCAGAAAGCCTCTTTTGCCTTCATGGGACCCGAATCTAGTTCTATTGGCCCTTCAGGGGCCTCAAATTGAACCTGCAGCAGCAGCATTTGTTTTTTTCAGTCAAATAATCTTACTTGGTGCTACACAAAGACAAGGTGGTCTTTCACTTTAAGCAGGACTTTCTTCCAAAAGGTAGTCTCCTCATTCCATCTTAATGAAGAGGTAGTTCTTCCTTCTCTGCCCTGCTCCTACTAGCCATAAGGAGAGAGCTCTCTACTTCTTGGATGTGGTGAGAGCTCTTTTATATTTCCGCAACTCAGACCTTTCACAGGACTGCCACCTTATTTATCATTGTGACAATGTATCATTGTCGAGGACCAAGAAATGGTCTAGCGCCGGCCACATCTACCATCAGTTGATGCATCACATAGTCAGTGTTGAAAGCCTACGTTTCTAAGGGGAAAGAACCTTCTTTTCGGGTCACTTTCTACCTGGGCCATGGGCACAGCCTGGGCCTTTCAACACCAGGCATCAGTGGAACAGGTTTGCAAGGCTGCTACCTGGTCGTCTGTTCATACATTCACCAAGTTATTCCAAGTATGTCACACACCCCGCTTCCAATATTCATGACGTGGGTTATGGCCAGTAGAGGGCGAACTTTGCAGAGATGATAAGAAAAAAGGAGCCCCTCCCGGTCCATAAATACCTGGGACCTCCCACACATTACCCAGTTTTCGTCTCTGCAGACGGCGAGCAAGTCAGAAGATGGCTGTCTCCTCCTTGCAGGTAAGCCGGGTTCACACCCGGCCATTTTTGTCCCTCTTTCTGCCCGGACCTAGTTATGTTTTAGTCCCCTAATGCCTCCCAGCCTTGGTTGTAGGTCCGGGTGAGGGTAGGGTTCACCTTAGCAGGTGTATTGATAGGAGCCACGCTCCTCCGTGAGACCCCATTAAAAGGGGTAGGCGGCTACCAGGTTGGTGACCCTGGTTTGGGATGCCCTGTCCGTTTTCCCCCGTTTCTACTACTGTAGTTAGGGATCCCCCCTTACATTACTGTGCTTTCTCCCCTTTTCTTCCCCTGACTCCCTGACCTTTATTTTTAGTGTGTGTGTTTGTTCACTGTTTATTCATGTTTGTGTGTGTGTGTTAACGTTCGGCCCGCACGCACGCTTCTACCCTCCTCAGTGAGGGGGGGGCGGGGCCTGGCGCTCTCCCGCGTCGGCGGGGCCATGTGCTGGCGCGCTCCGCGTTGGCCCGCCCCCTTCACCCTCTCCTCGTATGGACGCCATCTTCTGCGTGAGTGCCCCATATGGGCTCCTTTAGCCAGACACCTGTGCTTATGCTCTCCTTGCCTGCCCTTCTGTCTAACCTCGGGTACATGTCGCGGGGCGTTATTGTTCCCCTGGGCTACATACATCGGGGGCACATGTGTATAAATGATATATTCATAGTTCGGTGTATGTGTGTGTGTGTGTGTATATATATATATATATATATATATATATACAGTCAGGGCCAGAAATATTTGGACAGTGACACAAGTTTTGTTATTTTAGCTGTTTACAAAAACATGTTCAGAAATACAATTATATATATAATATGGGCTGAAAGTGCACACTCCCAGCTGCAATATGAGAGTTTCCACATCCAAATCGGAGAAAGGGTTTAGGAATCATAGCTCTGTAATGCATAGCCTCCTCTTTTTCAAGGGACCAAAAGTAATTGGACAATGGACTCTAAGGGCTGCAATTAACTCTGAAGGTGTCTCCCTCGTTAACCTGTAATCAATGAAGTAGTTAAAAGGTCTGGGGTTGATTCCAGGTGTGTGGTTTTGCATTTGGAAGCTGTTGCTGTGACCAGACAACATGCGGTCAAAGGAACTCTCAATTGAGGTGAAGCAGAACATCCTGAGGCTGAAAAAAAAGAAAAAATCCATCAGAGAGATAGCAGACATGCTTGGATTAGCAAAATCAACAGTCGGGTACATTCTGAGAAAAAAAGGGATTGACTGGTGAGCTTGGGAAATCAAAAAGGCCTGGGCGTCCACGGAAGACAACAGTGGTGGATGATCGCCGCATACTTTCTTTGGTGAAGAAGAACCCGTTCACAACATTAACTGAAGTCCAGAACACTCTCAGGGAAGTAGGTGTATCTGTCTCTAAGTCAACAGTAAAGAGAAGACTCCATGAAAGTAAATACAAAGGGTTCACATCTAGATGCAAACCATTCATCAATTCCAAAAATAGACAGGCCAGAGTTAAATTTGCCCAAAAACACCTCAACAAGCCAGCTCAGTTCTGGAAAAGTATTCTATGGACAGATGAGACAAAGATCAACCTGTACCAGAATGATGGGAAGAAAAAAGTTTGGAGAAGAAAGGGAACGGCACATGATCCAAGGCACACCACATCCTCTGTAAAACATGGTGGAGGCAACGTGATGGCATGGGCATGCATGGCTTTCAATGGCACTGGGTCACTTGTGTTTATTGATGACATAACAGCAGACAAGAGTAGCCGGATGAATTCTGAAGTGTACCGGGATATACTTTCAGCCCAGATTCAGCCAAATGCTGCAAAGTTGATCGGACGCCGCTTCATAGTACAGATGGACAATGACCCCAAGCATACAGCCAAAGCTACCCAGGAGTTCATGAGTGCAAAAAAGTGGAACATTCTGTTATGGCCAAGTCAATCTCCAGATCTTAACCCAATTGAGCATGCATTTCACTTGCTCAAATCCAGACTTAAGACGGAAAGACCCACAAACAAGCAAGACCTGAAGGCTGCGGCTGGAAAGGCCTGGCAAAGCATTAAGAAGGAGGAAACCCAGCGTTTGGTGATGTCCATGGGTTCCAGACTTAAGGCAGTGATTGCCTCCAAAGGATTTGCAACAAAATATTGAGAAAATAAATATTTTGTTTGGGTTATGTTTATTTGTCCAATTACTTTTGAGCTCCTAAAATGTGGAGTGTTTGTAAAGAAATGTGTACAATTCCTACATTTTCTATCAGGTATTTTTGTTCAACCCTTCAAATTAAACGTTACAATCTGCACTTGAATTCTGTTGTAGAGGTTTCATTTCAAATCCAATGCGGTGGCATGCAGAGCCCAACTTGCGAAAATTGTGTCACTGTCCAAATATTTCTGGCCCTAACTGTATATATATATATATTTATGATAATTATATATATACGTAGTCGGATACCTGTATATGAATATTTCGGCTGTGTGACTGTAATATCTATGCTAGGGCATCCCTTACTATGCTCTGCTCTTATGTGACCTATTTTGTGTGTTACAGGTGTCCCCGTATAAGTGCATTTTAAGGGGTCTCCCCCGGTCCTGGGGTCCCTAGATATAAATATTGTCCATCCCTAAAATCCTTCCACTGGGACTTTTAAGGGGCATCCCGGGTTGCTTATGCGTAATTCCCTACGGTTTTGCGACTGACCACAAAAATTCACCATATGGAGGATCTGCAGGATACCAGGCCCGGGATCCCTTCGGGACAATCCGGGCCATGTGTGGGGTATCCCTTAAGGGGGAGAATGTGCTGATCTGTATACCATACGCACAAAAGGCCATAACGCGGCAGTCTGGTACCCAGCCTTCGGGGCCGGCTCCTCCCGCTTCATCGCCTTCCCCGCTTTCTCATGTTTGGGCTAGGTTGGCCAGCATAGAGAAAATGATTGCTAGCACGGTGGGCAAGAAGCCCCAGGCTAAAAAGAGACAATTGTCGTCGGCCCAGCCCTTGTGGGACACTGACGATGAGTCCGCTGAATTGTCCGATTATTCCCCGCTTGAGGAGGGGGAATTGTATCAGGATTCAGAGGCTGACTATGGTCAGCCTGGGAATTCCAATGCCGGGCAGGCGCTGGGGGATGCCGTTGATACGGCCACTGTTTTGTCACATTTATTGGAGGTGTTGGATATTGATCCACCTGAGGCACCCCCTCTTAAGAAGGGGGAATTTTTTGGGGCCCACAAGCCCCGTCTGGAATTCCCTACCCAGGGTCATTTTGATGCGCTGATACTTAGGGAATGGGAGAGGCCCTGTCGGCTCCCTGGTGTACCTCAGGGATGGGATAAGAAGTATCCCTTTCCGGTGGAGGCGGTCAAGTGCTGGTCTTCTCCCCCCGAGGTCGACGCGCCTGTGTTAGGTTTGACCAACTCTTCTGTACTGAACACCCCTGAGGCCTCTTCATTTAAGGATGGCGAGGACAAGCGCCTGGATCAGATGGCGTGCCACGCATTTGCCAATGTGGGCTCGGCCCTGCGACCGGTTAGTGCATCTGACATGGTGTCGCTTGCTACCAGGTCTCTTATCAGGGACTGGCTGAATAACGCTCAGCTGGATCCAGCTAGTGCTGAGTTCGCTGTACTTAAGAAGTGCGAGGTGTTCATGGATTTTGTCATGGCTGCGATGGAAGACTCCATTGTCGTGTGTAGTAGGACGTCAGCCTTGCTGGTGGCCATGCGCAGACTGGTCTGGCTCCTCTAGGGGATGCCCCTCCCGCACTATTGCCCCGTGTAGCGGTGGGCCCTGTACAAAGGGTCACCATCCTCCCTCGTTCCCCCCGTAGCTCGGGGGGGAAAGAAAGGGGGGGGGGTGTGTGGTGGTCTCAGTGTATGGTGTTTACACGCTTATGGCCTTAGTATTGTCCTTTGACTGGGATTCCTGGTGTCAGAGCCGCGCTGTTTGCATTTTTATTGTGTATCTGTCGCCCGCCGCGTGCACCTCTTTCCTTTACTGGATGTGCTGCGCCGGGCGGCGGCGTCGCCTCAGGCGCTGCGGCGTCTTCATTGGCAAATCATTTTTCTAAGTGTGTCATACACTTCGCTCCTCATGACAACGATGAAACTATCTCAGAGCTTTGCGCTATTCGGGAGGGGCGGGGACCTGATTTGGCACGCTCCGCGTCGCAGCCCGCTCTGGCCTGCCCTTCGAGGTTCGCTTGGCGCCATTTTGATGCTGGTCACACGCACGCGTGGTAGCGGTCCTCCTCCTCCCTTGGTCTGTAAGTGCCCTCGCGGGCGATTTTCATGATCCTTGATTACTGCGCATGGTTCTGACACCCTTTATTCCCATTATGTCTTTCAGACTGGTGAACACCATTGGCTTCTCCCGGCCCGGTGTAAATTATAGCGGGCCTTGTAATATTCTCCCACTTCCCTAGCGGGTCTTTGGGGCATCCAGGGTTACTTATAGTGTAAATCCCTACTGGCATATTGTGCCTTGAATAATCACCATATGGAGGCATCTCAGAATTATGTGACCGGGGTCCCTCTGGGACAAGACCGGCTGTGTATAGCGTGTGGACAACCCCATGCTGATGCTGACAGGGCACGGGTCTGCGGACCCTATGCCGAGCAAGCACTGGCTCTGCAATCAGGTCTGCCAGTGGCTGCTCCTCGCTTCATTTCACCTATTTCCCCATGCTTAAATCTCGCTCCTGCTGAGTCGCATATAAAGGGGGAGTCGCAGCCTGTTGCGTCTTCCAGAATGCCCACGGCTGAACAGTTCATTGCGAGGTTGTCAGAGCGCAAGGGCCCTGGTAAGAAGCGGCACTTGACGTCTCCTGTTTCTGTCTTTCCTATGGGAACTGAGGAGTTTTCTACTCCGTGTGACTATTCCCCTTCTGATGAAGGAGAGCTATTCTCTGACTCAGGCTCATCTGATGAGAGGCCGAGGAGTCATGATGATTCTGGACTTGAATACTGGGCCCAGTATGACACTGGCGATTTGTTGATTAAGGTCTTTGAGGCTCTGTCTATCTCTCTCCCTGGTGAAGCTTCCAAGCTGAGAGGGGAGTGTTTCCATACAGCAACAGCATGTTTGGAATTCCTAGAACAGGCTCACTTCCATGCTCTTGTTCTCATGGAATGGGAATCCCCCAGTAGACTCTCAGGGATCCCAGGGGATTGGGATAGGAAATACCTCTTTCCCCCTGAGGTGGTTAATTGCCGGTCATCTCCCCCCGTGGTGGATGCCCCGATCATTGGGGTTCCTAACCCCCCCTTTATTACAGCCCCTGCTCATAATACCCTTCGGGATGCTGAGGACCGGCGCATTGAGCTGCTGGCCTCACATGCCTTTTCTTGTGCAGGAACGGCGTTGCGCCCGGTCTGTGCCGCGGCTACTACTGCGGTGGCCGCTAGAACCCTCATCAGAAAGATGCTTGATCATCAACCTGATAATCTCCCCTGGGAGGTGTTTGTAAGATTCATCCTATTAGCGTTGGACGACACCATTAGAATGTGTGCAAGAACTTCTGCCCTTGCGGTGGCTATACGTCGCTTGGTTTGGCTGCGACAGTGGGGTGCTGACGATGCTACTAAAAAGACTCTTACTGGGCTTCCCTTTAGAGGGCTACGCTTGTTTGGGGCCCGTCTAGACCTGTTTGGCAAAAAGGGTAAGTCACCCCAACGTAGGCGGCCGTCTAGGCCCCCTCGGGGCAGGGGCACCCCTATTTCCCCCTTCCTTAGTGTTAACAATAACCAGGGGTTTCCTTCGTGGGGGCTCGCGCAGACTCCGGCCCCGGGAGCAGCAGACAACGCTCTGGCCCCTCCGGTGGGGCTAAGCCTAAATCTTCCACCAATCCCCCTCAAGCGTGATGGGGCGCCCTCGCCCATCCGGGTGAGGGGATGGCTGCGGCACTTTGCTCTTGTCAGGAGGCTTTACGCCTCATACTGGTGGATTCAGGAGGTTGTGTCCTCCGGATACAAGATAGTTTGCTGCGCGGCCTTCCCCAGTTTTATCAGGTCCCAGGTACTCCTGGTCCCTGCCGCTGTTCAGTTGCTGGCACAGGCCATGCAAGGTCTGCGAGGTCTGAGGGTCACTTGCAGATTGCCCGTAACAGACAGAGGAAGGGACCGCTACGCCAACTTTTCACAGTCCCCCAAAAGGATGGGTCAGGCTGGCCCATTCTGGATTCACAGCAATTCTCCAATTACAGGCAGTTTTCTGCATGGAAACTCTGAGATGGGCCATCAGCGCCTTGCGCCCAGGGGGCGGCTTGCTGTCTGGGGTGCTCTATAAAGCTTATGTTCACATCCCAGTGCCTTTAGGACACCGAGGCTCTTCAGGTTCGTGTTGGAAGTCCAACACTGCTAATTGTGGCCTGGTTATCTGGCCTCTCCAACTCCCAGAGTGCTCACTCAGGTGTTGAGTTGGATACCCGGCTGATGGCGTCCATTGGGAGTCATTTGGATGGGTGATCTTTCACCCCAAGTCCTCATTGTCCCCTTAATTGGTAATCCCATTACTAGGAATGAATCTGGATCAGGTTCAAACGAGAATATTCCCTTCTCCACAATAAAGTGGACAATCTGGTCACATGGGCTCAGTCCCTCATTGCTGTCCCGGTCCCTTCACCAGGCAGAGATGCAGCCGGTGGGCCCGTTGGTGGCTTGCTCGGAAGAGGTCCCTCATGTTCAGTTCCCCTTGGGCCCTTCTGCGACTTCTATTGTTAATACAGGACAGGGATCTGGCATCCCTGGAGTAGGGTCTGTGGGCCTTCCCACCTGGTAAGACGGTTTCTCTTGGAGTGGATGAACTCAAGGAACCTGTCTGGGGGCAGTTCCTTCTTACCCATTCCTGGAAACGGTCACCATGGATGCCAACCTATCAGGTTGAATGGGGAAGATTTCTTCTGAAACTCCCTGCGATTCTGAGGGTGGTGGGGCCCTTAGACGGTCCTTACGCCTATTGATGTTTGAAACAGTGAGCGTTTTTCAGTTGGTTCTGTCTCGCTTGACTACTTCCCTTCTGGGCTTGCCAGTCTGGGGGCGCTCGGTCTGTCTGACGACAGTGTCCTACATTAACCATTGGAAGGGGCCTGGAGCTGGTGGACCCTCCAGGAAGTGTCTAGGTTCCTAATCTGGGTGGAGACAATGTTCCCTGCATATCGGTGATATTCGTTCCGGTGGAGCCCCTCTGCGACAGGATGTGCTAATCCCTGTGTCACTATGGGGTCCAACCAGTTGTGGATCTGTTTGTGTTCCATCACTATCACAGGCTCTCGGCCTTTGTTTCCCTGTCCCAGGATCCTCTGGCAGTGGTCCGGATGCCTTAGTAACGTCATGACTGGACGTTCGGCTCTGTATGTCTTTTCTCCATTCCCCCTGCTAGGCAGGGTTCTGCGCAAGATTGCTCTGGCAAGGGGACCAGTGATTCTGGTGGCCCCCAGGTGCCCTAGTAGAGGGTGGTTATGGTACCAAGGACAGTAGTTTTCTGTACCTTTTGCCAGGAGTGCTAGCTATGCTCACTCAGGGCTCCCTTTATGTCACTCCAATCTACAGACTCTGGCCTAGTCGACCTGACTGCTGAAACATCCATCTTGATGGAGACAGGCTTATCTGTCTCGGTGATTGAGCCTATGGGAAGGCTAGGAGCAAGTTTTCTGCCTCTTCTTCTTCTATAGGGTGTGGCATACCCATATTGATTGGTGTGAGTCTAGGTCTTTTCCCTGTTGGGCGTTCTCGGTTCCCAGGGTTATAAAGTTGGTTGCAGCATGATTTGGAGTTGGTTCTCCAACTCAGTACTCTGATGGGTCAGATTCTGCCCTGTCCACCTTGCCTTAGTAGTCTCTGGTTCAGTCTTCCTTGGTTAAGACTTCCTTCAGGGGGTACTCATGTGCATCCCTCATGTAATTTTATGGTCCCTGCTGGGTTTTTTCAATTGGAATTTCATTCTGTCTGCTTGCAGGGTTTTTGTCCCTTTGGTCCTATTCAGGATGCTGTCGGGCTGTCTTCCCCTCAAGTTGTCCTTCTGGGGACTGTTGCTTCGGTCAGGTGTGTGTTAGCGGGCGGCTCTGTCTACCTAGCCCCCATTCTTTGAGATACACCAGGATAAGGTGGTGTTCCGCCTGAAGCCGGACTCTCCGCATCCGGCGGTGTCTTATGTTCATTGTTTCGAGATATTTTTCTTCCTGCTGTGCCCTATTCCTGGCAACACTGAGGAACGGGTTCTGAATTTCTTGAACAGGTGTTGGAAGTTTTCCTTGGTAGTCACTGTGTCCTTTAGGAGAACTGATGTTCCTTGGGGCCTATGGACATTACATCCTGAATGTGCCCGATCTCGTCTGCTCTCGGGGAGTTGGGCGGCTTTGGCTCTGGTTATTACTTGAATAAATGTTTCTTCCGGTCCTTGGAAGGGTTTTTTGGCTTCTGCCAAGTCTACTGTTAGCAATTGGATTCGTCAGGCTGTTACTGAGGCCTATTCCAACTAGGGGAAGAACCATTTCCTTTTCATCTTCATTCTTATTCTGCTCGTGCTTTCTTGCCTCTTGGCTTTTCAGCACCAAGCTTCTGTTGAACTGGTTTGCTAGGCCACTACCTTGGCCTTCTGTTCATACCTTTGCAAGTTTTACAAGGTTGATGTTAGGGCCTCAGCTCATGCTGTTTTTGGCCGTATGGTTATGCAGGTGACAGTGGTTTTATACTGTCTGCTGTTGTCGTTTTTGTTGGGGATCCCACCCTACTTTATGGACACTGCTATTGGATGTCCCAAGTGTAAGTACTATATCTGGAGCAGGACGTACTGTATACTTAGAATAATACAATTCTGTGAAATACTCACCTGTAGAATTGATATTATTTGTATACAGTACGTCCTGCTCCACCCCACCCTGGTTTTTCGTGTTATTCTGGATCCCCTGTATGGTGATTGTTACCATTGTTATAGTTACCAGTGTTTTGGTGGTTAATTCTCCCGGCTTCTTGTTCACTGCTTTTCAATGCTGGGGATTTGTGGGAGGTCCCCGGGTATTTGAGGGCTGGGAGGAGCCTGTTTTGCATATCTCTGCAGTGCAGCGCCATCTGGCGGAGGATAACCCAAGTGTAAGTACTATATCTGGAGCAGGACGTACTGTATACAAATAATATCAATTCTACAGGTGAGTATTTCACAGAATTGTATTTTTTCTGTACCCAGGAGTTTGGAGTTTCTTCAGCATAATCTGGACCTGGGGTTCCAGCTTAGTACTTTGAAAGGACAGGTCTTTTGCTTTACACCCGCTGGTTAAGACTTTTTTCCAAGGGGTGGCGCATGTGCGGCCCCCTCGAAAAGCTTTAGTTCCTGTTTAGGATTTGAATTTGGTTCTTTCGGCTCTTCAGGGTCCTCCTTTTGAGCTGCTACATGATATTGCTCTTTCGGTTCTCACTCAGAAGGTTGCCTTCTTGGTGGCGAGTCTCTGAGTTGCCGGCTCTGTCGATACAGGCCCCTTACTTTGAGAGACACCAGGATAAGGTGGTTTTTCGTTTTAAACCGATTTCCTTCCTAAGGTGGTGTCTGCTTTCCACCTCAATCAGGATATTGTTCTCCCTTCCTAAGCCTAACAATGACAAGGAGAGGGTTCTGCACAATTTGGACGTTGTTCGCTATGTGAAGTACTATTTGGTGACTACTTCTTCCTTCCGCAAGACGGACGCTTCTTTCGTGGTGCCCTGCGGGCCCAGTAAAGGTTTGGCACCTGCTAAGTCTACGATTAGCAAATGGATTCATCAGGCCATTGTTGGGGCCTATTCTGCTAAGGGGAGGACTCCCCCTTTTATGGTCACTGCGCACTCTACTCGTGCTGTGGGTGCATCCTGGGCTTTTCAGCACCAGGCTTTTGTTGAACAAGTTTGTAAGGCTGCTACTTGGTCTTCTGTTCATACTTTTTCCAAGTTTTACAAGGTTGATGTGCGGGCTTCAGCGGATGCTGTTTTTGGCCGCAAGGTTCTGCAAGCTGCAGTGGTTTGAGTTGGTGCATTCTTTACTGTTTATGGTTCCCACCCTTGACGGACACTGCTATTGGCTGTCCCAACTGTCAAAACTTATTGCAGAGGAGTGTATGTCACACTTGGAATAATACCGTTTTGTGATTACTCACCTTTAAAACGGATATTATAAGTGTGACATACACTCCGCTTCACCCACCCTGTTTGGTATTCTGGATCCTTTATATGGTGAAACATTGTTTTTTGTTAGTATTGTTATATTTGGTTCTTCCTGGTCCCTTTACTGCTATCTTACACTGGGGAATTGGTGGGAGGTCCCAGGTAGTTATGGACCGGGAGGGGCTTCTTTTTTTGCATTCATCTCTGCAGAAGTTCGCCCTCTACTGGAGAATAACCCAACTGTCAAGACTTATTGAAGCGGAGTGTATGTCACACTTATAATATCCATTTTAAAGGTGAGTAATCACAAAATGGTATTTTTTCTACTTAGCACGGTGGTGACCATTTACCATCATTATGCTTGCTGCTAATACTTTGCCTGCTAAAGTGTATGGTTGTTTGAGATAATATATATATATATATATATATATATATGATTTATATAGGACAGATACATATGTTATAGACAATATCATTGTATGATTATCTTCTGTCTGTGTATGCCTTGCTTATGGGGTCCCTTGGTTAAATTGGGGCATTACAAATCCTCCCATTAACGGACTTAAGGGGCATCCCAGGTAGCTCTCTAGCGTAATTCCCTCTGGTCATTGCGACTGCCATAAAAATCACCATATGGAGGCTTCCCAGGATACCGGGCTTGGGCTCCCTTTGGGGCAATCCCTGCTGTGTGTGGGTTGTGTGGTATCCCTTACGGGGGATAATGTACTGATTTGCATACCCTGATTTGCCATAACGCGGCAGTCGGGGTCCCAGGCCTCTGGGTCCATGCCTCCGGTCTCATCTCTACCCCACCCCTCCTTATCCGTACCCCAAGTGACGCTGTCATTAGTGGGGAGTTGCAATCTGATGTATGTGCTAGGCTGGCCAACATCGATAGATTGATTTCTAGCTCTGCGGTCAGAAAGGCCCCAGCTAAGAGAAGGCATCTGTCGCCGGCCGCGACGGTACTAGATTTTGATGACTATGATTCCCTTGACTGGTCTGATTATTCCCCGCTTGAGGAGGGGGAATTGTTTGAGGAATCTGATGCTGAGGATCAGCAGTTTTTTGATACTGATGCCGGGCAGGCGCTGGGGGATGCCGTGGATACCTCCGAAGTCCTGGCCCATCTATTTGAGGTACTGGCTAATTCTCCGCCAGCGGAGGCCCCTCCGCAGAAGGGGGAATTCTTTGGGATTTCTAAGCCCCGCTTGGAGTTCCCAAATCAGAATCATTTTGATAGCATGATTCCTAAGGAATGGGAGAAGCCAAGCCGGCTTCCCGGTGTTCCTCAGGGATGGGATAGGAAGTATCCCTTTCCGGTGGATGCGGTGAAGCGGTGAAGGTGGAAAGTTACCTCAGCGTAAGAAGCAGCGTCACCCCTTTCAGGGGGGGAAGGCTCCTTCAATCCTTCCTTTCGCGGTGCCAGAGCAGGCAGAGGTTTTTCCTACTCTAATTTCATAGGTGATTCGTGGAACAGAGGCAGAGGACGCGCACGTCCAGGCCCTAACTGGGGTTCCATGCCCAAGCTCGCTGCCAAGCCAGCTCAGCAATGAGGGAACGCCCTCACCCTTGCGGGTGGGGGGTTGGCTGCGGCGCTTCTTCCATGTATGGGCCCGGGAGGTCACGGACAAATTGATCTTGGAAGTGGTCTCTTCCGGGTACAAACTGCAGTTCGAGTACCGGCCTCCTCCCAGATTCCTAAGGTCTCTGGTGCCCTCGGATCCCCAGGCTGCGCAGGGGCTCCTGTTGGCTGTAAAGAATCTTCTGGACATGGAAGTCATGTGCCCGGTGCCTTTCTCAGAGAGAGGCCGGGGCTATTATTCCAACCTCTTCACGGTTCCCAAAAAGGATGGATCCATAAGACCCATTCTGGATTTGCAGCTTCTCAACAGGTTCATCAGAATCAAGAAGTTCCGCATGGAGACTTTGCGCTCAGCCATCAATTCCCTTCGTCAGGGGGATTTCATGACGTCCATAGACATCAAGGATGCTTACCTTCATGTACCAATCTTCCCAGCACACCAGAGATTTCACAGGTTTGTGGTGGGAGATCAGCACTTTCAGTTTGTGGCCCTCCCTTTCGGGTTGACTTCGGCACCAAGGGTGTTCACCAAGGTGCTGGCGAGCGTAATGGCCCTTCTCAGAGCCCCAGGGCATTCGCATTGTGCCGTATCTAGACAACCTCCTCATTACGGCATCCTCTCTGTCAGGCGGAGCTGGACACCAGGTTGGTGGTGGCGTCGCTGGAGAGGTTCGGCTGGGTGATCAACCATCCCAAGTCTTCTCTCTCCCCTTCAAGGGAGATCTCGTTTCTGGGCATGAATCTGGATACCATTCAGACCAGGGTGTTCCTACCTCATGCCAAGGTGCAGATGGTTCAGGATCTGATACGTCTTCTCCTGTCCAAACCTCGTCCTTCTATCCGGCTAGGGATGAGACTGGTGGGATTGATGGTGGATTCCTTCGAGGCAGTTCCCTTTGCTCAGTTCCACATGAGGTCGCACCAGCTCCATTTATTGTTGGGCTGGGGACAGGTGTCCGCAGTCATTGGATCAGTCATTCCTGATGTCTCCCCGGGTTCGGCAGTCCCTTCAGTGGTGGCTGGAACCAAGCAATCTGATGAGGGGCAGATCTTTATGACCCCTTGTTGGGAGACGGTTACCACGGACACCAGCCTGTCGGGCTGGGGAGGTTTTTGGAAGAAACATCGGTTCAAGGGGCTGTGGGGTCCTCAGGAGGCTCACACCCCCATCAATGTCTTGGAGCTGAGAGCTATTCGGTTGGTTCTGTCATGCTTGACGCATCACCTACAGGGCTTACCGGTTCAGGTTCAATCAGGCAATCGAACTGCGGTCGCTTACATCAGTCACCAAGGAGGGACTCGCAGCAGGAGTGCCCTTGGGGAAGTTTCTCTGATTCTTGCATGGGCGGAGAGCAATGTTCCATGCATCTCAGCAGTGTACATTCCGGGAGGCCGACTCCCTGAGCAGGGGATCCTCTCGCCGAGGGGAATGGTCTCTGAACCACAAGGTATTCCGGTCCCTCTGTCACAAGTGGGGGATTCCGGAGGTGGATCTCTTTGCCTCACGTCACAATCACAAGCTCCCAACGTTTGTGTCTCTGTCTCAGGATCCTCTGGCCCTGGCAGTGGACGCCATGTCTCTTGCCTGGAGGGATCTGGGGTTCCTGTACCTGTTTTCCACCCTTCTCCATGGTAGTCACGGTGGTGCGCAAGCTGGCTCTAGAGGGTGCGCCAGCAATTCTGGTGTCTCCAAGGTGGCCAAGACAGGTTTGGTTCGCAGACGTCGTAAGGCTGGCGGTAGATCAGTTCAGGCTGCCCCTGTTTCTGGATATGTTCACTCAAGGTCAACTACGTTACCCCAATTTACAAACGCTGGCTTTGACGGCGTGGCTGCTGAAACCTCCATCTTAAGGGAGGAAGGTTTGTCTGAGGCTGTGATTCAGACTCTTGTTAGAGCTAGGAAGAAATCTTCCTCTAACATATACTACAGGACTTGGAGGTCCTATATTGACTGGTGTGAGGCTAGGGCCTTGTCTTGCAGGGTGTTTTCGATTCCTAGGATTTGGGAGTTTCTTCAACATGGTCTGGACCTGGGGTTCCAGCTTAGTACCTTGAAAGGGCAGGTCTCTGCTCTGGCTGTCTTCTTTCAAAGGTCTTTTGCTCTGCATCCTCTGGTTAAGATTTTTTTCCAGGGGGTCACTCATGTGCGGCCCCCTAGAAAGCCTTTGTTGCCCGTTTGGGATTTGAATTTGGTTCTGTCGGCCCTCCAGGGGCCTCCTTTTGAGCCGGTGCAGGATGTTGCACTATCTCTGCTCACTCAAAAAGTTGCCTTTTTGG
This sequence comes from Gastrophryne carolinensis, assembly GCA_027917425.1. Classification (NCBI taxonomy): domain Eukaryota; kingdom Metazoa; phylum Chordata; class Amphibia; order Anura; family Microhylidae; genus Gastrophryne; species Gastrophryne carolinensis. The sequence continues at coordinate 442,741,922 of CM051234.1, forward strand.
TGGCTATCACCTCTGTTCGGTGTGTCTGAGTTGGCGGCTCTGTCCATTCAGGCCCCTTACTTTGAGAGACACCAGGACAAGGTGTTTTTTCGCTTTAAGCCAGATTTCCTTCCTAAGGTGGTTTCTGCCTTCCACCTCAATCAGGATGTAGTTCTCCCTTCCTTGTGTCCTAAGCCTAGCAATGACAAGGAGAAGGTTTTTGCACGCTTTGTATGTGGTTCGTTGTGTGGAGTACTATTTGGTGGCTAATTCTCCCTTTCGTAAGACTGGCGCCTTGTTCGTGGTGCCCTCCGGGCCCAGGAAAGGTTTGGCGCCCGCCAAGTCTACCATTAGTAAATGAATTCGCCAGGCCATTGTTGGTGCCTATACTGCCAAGGGGAAGGTTCCCCCTTTTCAGATCACTGCTCATTCTACTCGTGCTGTTGGGGCTTCGTGGGCCTTTCAGCACCAGGCTTCTGTTGAACAAGTTTGTAAGGCTGCTACTTGGTCTTCCGTTCATACTTTTTCCAAGTTTTATAAGGTTGATGTGCGGGCCTCAGCGGATGCTGTTTTTGGCCACAAGGTTCTGTTAGCTGCAGTGGTTTACAATTTGTGCATTTTTGCCGTATTGGGGCCCCCACCCATGATGGACACTGCTATTGGATGTCCCGCATGTACCATTTTGTGATTACTCACCTGTAAAATGGGTATTATAAGTATGTCACACACTTCGCTTCATCCCGCCCTTTTTGGTATTTTGGATCTTTTATACGGTGAACCTTTTATTGTTAAGATTTTTATAATTGGCTCTTCCTTGTCCCCTTTCTGCTTTCCTATACTGGGTAATGTGTGGGAGGTCCCAGGTATTTATGGACCGGGAGGGGCTCCTTTTTTCTTGTCATCTCTGCAAAGTTCGCCCTCTACTGGCCATAACCCACATGTCATGAATATTGGAAGCGGGGTGGGTGACATACTTATAATACCCATTTTACAGGTGAGTAATCACAAAATAGTATTTTTCAAGGTAGAGTTGAGTTTCTACATGGCTTACTCATCAAGACAGAGGAATGAGGTTAACACTTGAAATTCCTGCCGTGAGAGAAGGGTACTGCTTTGGGACATCCCATTCTTTTGAATGGGTTCCACCCTGGAGTGGAATATGAGAAAAAATAAAATTCTGTGATTTTTCTCCTGTAGAATTGGTTTTCCTCTAAGAGCAGCTCTGACGACCGCATCCTCCACCTCCCTCTAATAGGGAGCATGCCCGCGCCAGCCATTCACAAATCCCTGGCGTGGGCACGCTCACTGCTAGCGGGAAGCGGAGCACGCTGCTATTAAAATGCGCTGTGGGACCGAGATAAGGTGAGATGGCTGTGGCGATCTGGGGGGGGTGGGGGTGGTTTTCACACAGCGTGGCACCCTCGATCGGGGTGCGCCCTGGGAAAGGACCAAAACCCAGGATAGTCAAAATCCTCTATTCTAAGTATGTCACACACCCCACTTCAAACATTAATTCATTAACATGGGTATTCACCGCTAGGTGGCGCTGCTTTGCAGAGAAGTCCAGAAAAAGCAAGCCCCTCCCGGTCTATACATACCTGGTATCTCCTAACAATTCCCCAGTGTTCTTCTCTGCAACGTGGCGACAAGACAGAAGAAAGAAGTCTCCTGCTTGCAGGTAGCCGGGGTATCACCCCGGCCCCCCCCCTTACGGTCTATTTCTGCCCGGCTTCTTTTTATTAGTCCCTGGTTATTGGTAGCCTCCCAGCTTAGGCTGTAGGCTGGGCAAGGGTAGATAGCACCTTAGGTGCTTAGGAGCTTGCTCCTCCGCTCGTCCCCATATTATGGGGCATAGCGGCGATCCGGTTTTTTGGTGATCCGGATGTGGGATGCCCCGGGCCTGATTTTCCCCATTAGGTTCTCTCCCTGTCATTTTTCCTTCCCCCATGTATACATGTGCTTGTGTGTGTGTGTTGTGAGGCAGGGACGGGTGGCCTGGCTCCGGCCCGTCCGGTCTGCCTTTATAGGGTGCTTGGTGGTACGGTAGTCCCTGTGGCTGGTGTTGTCGGGTGGCCTGGCGGCGCGTCGCGCCGGTCCGCCAGGGATACGGGCGGGCCGGGCGGCATGCTCCGCCGGCCCACTCGACGGCTTAGGCGGGCGTCATCGCGGCGCCCGCGGCTGGGGCCTTGGCGCGGCTGCGGTGGATGTCCCGCTGGCAGGAGGGGCCGGGCGGCATGCGTTGCCGCCGGTCCTCCTGTGGGCTGATGCGGGCGCCATGGTATTGTGGCGCTCGCGGGCTGCGGCCTGCGCGGGCCGTGTCGTGTCTGACGAGGTACGTGGGGGGCGGGGCTACAGAGGTCCCGCGCTCCTGGCGGGCCCGCCTTTCTTCCCCGTCTTCGGCTCGTTCTGACGGCGTGTCTGTGCGGAGCTCAGGTGGGTGCCTGCTTGTTCTCCCGGCCCTTCATGTTGTCTGGACGCTCTTTTTAGTGTGAGCGTCCAGTTTGCTGATAGGGGGGGGGCAGCGTTCTTGTTCCCTTGGGATTGCACTGGCCTTGGGTCCATTTGGTCTGTGCCTCCGTTCCCCTCCCCCCCCCCCCCTCTCTTGGGGGTGGTGGCGGGCCTTGGGGCATGCTGGCTCTCACTGCATGTATTATTATATGTATATATATTTATATAGCCGGCCCTGTGTTTGTTTGAGCCACCTATTGTGTGTCTGTGTGCATGTATTTCCAGATCCCGGGATTCCTTCACTCTGGGCTCTCCCGGTCGTATATACCTGGCTATTGGGTTCTGGGTCCCTTTTGCTATTCCCTGACAGGCCTGTTTACACATTTCATCATATATATATATATATCTATATATATTTATAGATATTTTCTTAAAATCCCAGTGGGGCATCCCGGGTCGCTTACTGCGTAAATCCCTGGGGTCTGCGAATACCATAAATTCACCATATGGAGGCTACCAGAGATACCGGAACTAGTCCTTCGGGGCAGTCCAGGCTGTGTGGGGGATGTGGGACTCCGCTCCCAGGGGATGATGTTATCATTTGTATTCCATGTGCGCAGCGGAACATAGAGCGCCAGTCCGACACCTCGGTGCCTGGGACTTCTTCTACCGCGCCTTCTCCCTCCCCTCCTCGCCTGTTCCGGACCCCGCGTGACGCGGTCGTTGGGGGTGATTCGCAATCTGAGGTATGCGCCCGTTTGGCCAGCCTCGAGAAAATGTTTTCCGCAATGGTCGCTCAGAAGGCTCCAGCCAAGCGGAAACATCTGTCTCCGCCTCCGCGGGACTCAGATGAGGAAGTTGAGGTACTGGACTGGTCGGTTCGTCCCCTTGAAGAGGGTGAGCTTGTTGAGGAGTCAGAGGATGCCGAGGTTCAGCAGTTGTCGGGCGCTGAGGGGGACCTGGAGGAGGGGCCCCCCCTTGATAGGCCCACTATCCTGGCCCAAATGTTTGAGGTTTTGGATTTGGATCCGCCGGAAGTTACTCCTCGGCCTAAGGGTCAGCTTTTTGGGGGGTCCAAGCAGCGCTTGGAGTTTCCCAGTCAACAGCATTTTGAGGACATTGTCCTTAAGCAGTGGGAGCAGCCTACGCGGCTTGTCGGGGTTCCGCCTAGTTGGGACAAGAAGTATCCTTTTCCATCGGATCTGTTGAAGCGTTGGTCTGTCTCTCCCGAGGTGGATGCTCCTGTTTTGGGGCTGTCTAATACGGCAGCTGTTCATCTCCCTGACACTACTTTTCTCAAGGACGGCGAGGATCGAAGGATTGATCAGTTGGCCCGTCATGGGTTTGTCTGTGCGGGTTCGGTTTTGAGGCCTGCTTGTGCTTCTGCCTTTCTGTCATTGGCGGTTAGGTCTATGGTCAGGGACTTATGTGTGGATCTTGATCCTACCGGTGATGAGTTTCTAGCTCTTAAGCGTTGTGATTCCTTTTTGTCGTTTATTCTGGCCGCCCAGGAGGATGCTATGTTGATGTGTGGCAGGGCTACTGCTCTGTTGGTGGCTATTCGTCGTTCAGTTTGGCTGAGACAGTGGACGGCTGATTTTAATTCTAAAAGATCGCTTACGGCTCTCCCCTTTTTGGGTTTGAGGCTTTTTGGTGAAAAGCTGGATTCTGTTGCCAAGGGAGGCAAGTTGCCTCAGCGCAAGAAATTTCGCCGTTCCTTTCGGGGGGCGGTCTCCTTTAATCCGTCCTTTCGGGGAGCCAGAGCCGGCAGGGGTGCGGGCTTCTCGGCTTCCAGGGGCGCCAGTTGGCCTAAAGGTAGAGGCCGTGGCCGTTCCGTTCACGTCTGGGGCGCCAAGCCCAAGCCTGCGGCCAAGCCCGCTCAGCAATGAGGGGGCGCCCTCACCCGTACGGGTGGGGGGACGGTTGCGACTCTTCTCCCGGGTATGGGACTTGGAGGTCTCGGACAGGTGGATCCGGGAGGTGGTGTCGGCCGGTTACAAGCTGGAGTTCGAGTCCCGCCCTCCTCTAAGGTTTTTTTCAGGTCTCGGGTGCCCTCGGATCCTTTGGCCGCACAGGGGCTCCTGGCGGCGGTAAGGAATCTTCTGGAATTGGCAGTCATCTGCCCGGTCCCTCCTTCAGAGGTGGGGCGCGGGTTTTAATCCAATATCTTCACTGTACCCAAAAAGGACGGTTTGTTCCGTCCGATCCTGGATTTGAAGCTTCTCAATAGGTTTATTCGTCCCCGGAAGTTCCGCATGGAAACCCTGCGGTCTGCGATCGGTGCGCTTCGGCAGGGGGACTTTATGACGTCCATAGACATCAAGGATGCTTACCTTCACATTCCGATCTTTCCGGCTCATCAGCGGTTCCTTCGCTTTGTGGTGGAGGATCGGCATTTTCAGTTTGTAGCTCTTCCGTTCGGCCTCACATCTGCGCCGAGAGTGTTCACCAAGGTGTTGGCGGGAGTGATGGCCCTGCTCAGAGCTCAGGGGATTCACATTGTACCTTACCTGGACGATCTCCTCATCATGGCGCCTTCCTTCAGTCAAGCGGAAGGGGACACCAGTTTGGTGGTGTCTATGTTGGGGAGGTTCGGCTGGGTGATCAATTATCCCAAGTCCTCTCTGGTCCCGGCCAGGGTGGTGACTTTTCTGGGGATGTCGTTGGACTCTTGCCTGCACAGAGTTTTTCTCCCCCAGGCCAAGGTCCTTTTGATTCAGGAATTGGCTCAGCTTCTTCTTTCCAATCCTCGCCCGTCCATTCGGCTAGGAATGAGACTGGTGGGGTTGATGGTGGCCTCGTTCGAGGCAGTTCCCTTCGCACAGTTTCACACGCGGACGCTTCAGCTTCATCTTTTGGCGTCTTGGGACCGGCGACCGCGGTCGTTGGATCGGTCCTTCCGGATGTCCCCTCGGGTTCGGCAGTCTCTTCTGTGGTGGATGGTCTCGGACAATCTTCTGAAGGGCAGGTCGTTTTTGACCCCGCTTTGGGAGACTGTCATCACGGATGCCAGTTTGTCAGGATGGGGAGGTTTCTGGAAGGATCTTCAGTTTCAGGGGCAGTGGGTCCCTCTGGAAGCTCACTTGCCCATCAATGTTCTGGAGTTGCGAGCCATCAGGTTGGTTCTGTCTCAATTGACACATCTTTTGCAGGGCCTGCCGGTGCAGGTGTGGTCGGACAATCGGACGGCGGTTGCTTACATCAATCACCAGGGAGGGACTCGCAGTCTGGGTGCCCACAGAGAGGTGTCTCTGATTCTTGTTTGGGCAGAGACTCATGTCCCTTGCATCTCGGCAGTTTACATTCCAGGAGTGGAGAACACGGAGGCGGACTTTCTGAGCCGGTGTTCGTCCCGCCGTGGGGAATGGTCTCTCCATCCCCAGGTGTTTCGGTCCCTGTGTCTTCGGTGGGGGACGCCGGAGGTGGATCTGTTTGCCTCTCGTCACAATCACAAGCTTCCGATGTTCGTGTCTCTGTCCCGGGACCCTCTGGCTCTGGCGGCGGACGCCATGGCCCTGAGCTGGAGGGATCTGGGGTTTCTTTATCTGTTTCCTCCGATTCCCATGCTGGGCAGGGTTTCTGCGAAAGCTGGTTCAGGAAGGAGTTCCCGCCTTTCTCGTGGCTCCAAGGTGGCCAAGGCGGGTGTGGTTCGCGGACATCGTTCGTCTGGCAGTGGATCAGCTCGATCTGCCTCTTCGGCCAGATTTTCTCACTCAGGGTCAGTTGTGTTACCCCAGTTTACCAACGCTGGCTTTGACGGCTTGGCTGCTGAAACCTCCATCTTGAAGGAGGAAGGTCTTTCGGATTCGGTCATTCGGGCTCTTATTAGTGCTAGGAAGAGATCCTCTTCTTCCATCTATTATAGGGCTTGGAGATCGTATATTGATTGGTGTGAATCTAGATCTTTGCCCTGCCGGGTCTTTTCCGTTTCCAGGGTTTTGGATTTTCTTCAGTCAGGGCTGGACTCTGGTCTTCAGCTGAGTACTTTGAAGGGGCAGGTTTCTGCCTTATCTATCTTTTTACAGAGGTCTTTTCAAGCCATTCTTTGGTCAAAACTTTTTTCCAGGGGGTTCGCATTTGCGGCCTCCTAGGAAGCCGTTGCTCCCTGTTTGGGATTTGAATTTGGTTCTTTCTGCCTTTCAGGCTCCTCCCTTTGAGCCTTTGCGGGATATTGCCTTGTCTACTCTGACTCAGAAGGTTGCCTTTCTGGTGGCCATCACTTCTGTTCGGCGTGTTTCAGAGCTGGCGGCCCTGTCGATTCAGGCCCCTTATATTGAGAAACATCAGGACAAGGTGGTTTTCAGATTCAAGCCGGACTTTCTTCCTAAAGTGGTCTCTGCTTTCCATCTTAATCAGGACATTGTTCTTCCTTCTTTGTGTCCTAAGCCTAGGAATGACAAGGAGAGTGCGTTGCACTGCTTGGATGTTGTACGTTGTGTCAAGTTCTATCTGCGTACTACGGCTTCTTTTCGTAGGACGGATGCCTTCTTCGTGGTGCCCTGTGGGCCTAGGAAGGGTTTGGCTCCGGCCAAGTCTTCTATTAGCAAATGGATTCGTCAGGCGATTGTTGGAGCCTATTCTGCCAAGGGGAAGGCTCCCCCTTTTCGTGTTACTGCTCATTCTACTCGTGCTGTTGGTGCGTCCTGGGCTTTTCAGCACCAGGCTTCGGTTGAGCAGGTTTGTAAGGCTGCTACCTGGTCTTCGGTTCACACCTTTTCAAAGTTTTATAAGGTTGATGTGCGGGCCTCAGCGGATGCTGTTTTTGGCCGCAAGGTTCTGCAGGCTGCAGTGGTTTGAGTGTGTCTGCATTATTGCCTGGTTGGATACCCTCCCCATTTTGGACACTGCTGTTGGATGTCCCATGTTAATGATTTAATGTTTGAAGTGGGGTGTGTGACATACTTAGAATAATACCATTTTGTGATTACTCACCTGTAAAATGGGTATTATAAGTATGTCACTCACCCCACTTCACCCGCCCTCTTTGGTATCCTGGTTCTTTATATGGTGAAGTTGTGTTTATTCACAGTTGAGGGTTACTTTTGTGTTTTGGTCTCCTGGTATCTTGCCTTTATTGCTGTTTGAATACTGGGGAATTGTTAGGAGATACCAGGTATGTATAGACCGGGAGGGGCTTGCTTTTTCTGGACTTCTCTGCAAAGCAGCGCCACCTAGCGGTGAATACCCATGTTAATGAATTCATGTTTGAAGTGGGGTGTGTGACATACTTAGAATACCCATTTTACAGGTGAGTAATCACAAAATGGTATTTTTAAAAGCCTACCTTCTAACCATCCCCCAACACAGGTTTGGGTGGACAGCAAATCAGCACGCTCTGCTCCATTCAGCTTCTGCTAGCTGCTGTTCTGCTCCATTTTGATATACGACTGTGTAAATGTACACAGCGTTTGCGTGAGATTCACTAAGCAGGGCATCCAAAATTGGGATGGCTCAGGAATAGGGAATAGACCGGCCCTGAAGTCTTTTAGATTGACCAGAGTTCCTCTCTATTGCAGTTCTGTGCCAAGGAGGGCCCTGGTCCACAAACTAACTTTCCTACCCCCTTGTTATCAGAGAGGTCTGCATTATAGAATGACTAACCTTTCCTTAGTGGAGCTCCATCTGACGGGCGACAGAGCATTTGCGCCTGCTCCAATAGAAGGCATGCTTTAGTGCAATATGCAGCTGTTTTCTGGTCCCTGATATATTTTTCTTCATGAAGCCCTTTATCTCCTGAATTTGGGGCTTACGGCAGTGGGAGTAAATGGGGTAACATGACAGATGCCATGTGTTGGTTCAATGCACGGTTCCAAGTGGTAAATCATGTAAAGCCAGGTTATGATTAGAATGCACCTTGAACTTCATACACTTTGAGTTGTAATTGGTCAATCAATATCTAGTGGAGGCAGGGTGCAGTTCTGAGGCGTGTTTGCACTTGTGCAAATGCAGTCACATGCATGCAAAGAGATGCTTTACTTCACCAAGTTTTCTTCCGTTTTTTGCCTTGTATGTAATTTTTAGGCCTTGACCTTGATATTCCTTTTATTCCCCAAACATAGAGAGCATTTAATGCGCTTTGTCACAGTACACATTTGTATGGACGAAGACTTGTACTGGAATGGGCCGAGACAGAAGAGAGTGTGGAGGCTCTAAGGAGAAAGACAGCAGAACAGTATCACGGTAAGAAAATACGCTACAAAAAAGCGTAATGTATTTTCTTTCAAAGCTCTTGCTTTTACATTACGTAGCACTGCACCATCAGTGTATACTTTAAACCTATCGTTTACTAAACCTAATTAGAATATGCCTTTGTGGATTCATCTAAATCAGAAATAAAAGACCCTGGATGCTCTCATAATGGCATGCTGACAGAAATACTGTTGTGGCTTGTGTCATTACTGGCGCAACTCCTTATATTTACTAAATATAGGTTTCTGATTAAAGTGGACGAACACCCAGGATTTTGACTATCCTGGGTCTTGGTCCACTTCGGTGGGGCACCCCCGATCAGGGTGCCCCGCTGTGTGAAACCCCCCCAAACACCCGGATAACTCACCTCTCCCCGCTCCTAGCGTCGACGGACAAGCGATTTGACAGCCGCTTGTCCGTGGCTCCTCCGCCGCCGCCGCCTCCCGCGCGTCCCTCTTGACGCGCGCGCCCCCGCGCCGGCCATTCACAGACGGCCGGCGCGGGGGCGCGCACGCCTAGGTAAGGGGGTTTGGGGGTTTTGGGGGGGTTTCACCCCGCGGGACATCCCGATCTCGGATGTCCCGCGGGGAGGGAGGTGATCGGCCCGGGAATCTTATAGATTCCCGGGCCGATCACCCGAGGGTGATGGTCCACTTTAAAAAGCCAGCATCCATGGTTCGACCACGCCCTCAGAGGGATATAGTAGAGAAAAAGCGTTGGCTTTGTTAGTGTGTCCAGAACCCTCATCTGCTTTTCGACTGACACATTGCTGATATCCAGAGAAACATTTTCTATTTCACTAGTTAACTTGAAATCTTATAAACACTGTATTTTACAGCCTATACACCTGACTATAAGATGCACCTGGGGCTTAGAGGAGAAACAAAAAATATTCTAAACCAAATGTTGTCAAATAGTGGTGTCCCCCCCCCCCAATTCCCCCATTATAGGCAGTATGGCATTCACCCCTGCCAATTCCCCCCATTATAGGCAGTGTGACATTCTCCCCCACCCTCCCCATTATAGTCATTGTTGCTTTCTCCCCTTCCATTCCCCATTATAGATAGTGTGGCTTTCTCTCACATCTCATTCCCTATTATAGGCAGTGTGGCATCCCTCCATCCCTTTCCCCATTATAGGCAGTGTGGCTTTCCACCTATTTTATTCCACTTTATAGGCAGTGTAGCATTCCCCAATCCCATTCCCCATTATAGGCAGTGTTGCCTCCCCCTCACTCCCCATTATTGGACCGTGTAGCACATTCAACCCAACTCCCCCTCCCACCCCCTGAATGCTGGAAGTATGGTGGACGGGCAGGGTAACTGATCCCTGGCCACCAGTGCTGCTGCTGATTCCTCAGGCACGGCGTGCACACATACATAGGTCCATGCAGCGGTTGGGCATAGCCTGTGACAAGAATCTATTGAGGACAAAGGACGTGGCTGCGTTGAGAACAATGGACCTGGGTGTGTCAGTTGCCCTGCCCTCTCCCTGCCTGTATGCCACTCCTCCCTAGTAATGTAAGTTTCCTTCCTTTTTTGTTTTTTCATCCGCCCCATAGGAGAAACTAACATTATCCCCCCACTTTTGGGAGGGGGTGCGTCTTATGGGGTGAAATACAGTGTATATAAGTCTTTTAAAATCCACCTGTGCTAAACCATTTTCAATGGCATGTATACCATATTACTCAGTTAACGTCATAACAATGCCTGGTTGTTTAGTATTATTCATTCAGTTTAACATAAATGTATGCTGGTGTTAAAGATTGTCAGACGATGTATGCAGCTAAAGTGATATTCTCAGTGTGCCACACACCCCGCTTCCCCTTTAATTCTTCACGATTGGGTTACTCACCGCCAGGTGACGCTGTTGCAGAGAGAAAGTCTTGTAACGAGCCCCCTTCCGGCCTATATATACCTGGTACCTCCCATTTAACACCAGTGTTTTTCTCTCTGCATGACGACAAGACGGAAGAATGAAGTCTCCTGCTTGCAGGTAGCCGGGGTCTTACCCCGGCACCCCCTTTGGGTCTATTTCTGCCCAGTTTGATTGTTTGTTACCTATATGGTGGCTATGGTGCAGTCTTCTGAGACCACTGCCCTTAAGGATGGTGAGGATCGTCGGATTGACCAGTATGCTCGCCATGGTTTTATTAGTGCCGGATCGACGATGCGCCCGGTGTGTGCTTCGGCGCTTCTTCTATTGGCGGTCAGGTCCGTTATTCAGGATCTATGCGTGGATCTTGATCCCGCTTGTAGTGAGTTTAGTGCTCTTAAGCAGTGTGAGTCTTTTATTTCCTATGTTCTGACCGCTCAGGACGATGCGCTGGCTATGAGTAGCAGGACAGCGGCAATGCTGGTGGCTATTCGTCGGTCAGTGTGGCTGCGCCTTTGGTCGGCGGACTTAGTTTATAAAAAGGTGCTCACAGCACTTCCCTTTTTGGGCTTGCGACGGTTTGGTGATAAAATTGATTCAGTTGCAAAAGGTGATAAAATGCCTCAACGCAAGAGGCCTCGTCGTCCCTTTCGGGGGGCAAGTACTGTTAGGCCTTCCTTTCGGGGATTCAGACCGGGTAGGGGGGCTTCCTTTCCCGCTACCAGATGTGCAGGTTGGACCCGGGTGGGGGCCGTCCCACTCAGTCCTGGGGCACCAAGCCCAAGCCTGATGGTAAGCCCGCTCAGCAATGAGGGGCTGCCCTCACCCGTGCGGGTGGGGGGACGATTGCGACACTTCTCCCAGGTTTGGGACCAGAAGGTTCCGGACAGATGGATCCGGGAGGTGGTGTCGTCCGGTTACAAACTGGAATTCGAGTCTCGCCCTCCTTCACGGTTCTTTCGGTCTCGGGTGCCCATCGATCCTTTGGCCGCACAGGGGCTCCTGGCGTCGGTAAAGAATCTGTTAGAAATGGCGGTCATCCGGCCGGTACCGCGCTTAGAGATGGGCCTCGGTTTCTACTCCAATCTTTTCGCAGTCCCCAAAAAGGACGGGTCGGTTCGTCCCGTCCTGGACCTGAAATTACTCAACAAGTTCATCCGTATTCGGAAGTTTTGCATGGAAACTTTGCGTACGGCCGTCGGTTCCCTTCGGCAGGGGGACTTCATGACGTCCATAGACATCAAGGATGCTTATCTTCATGTTCCCATCTGCCAGGCTCATCAACGTTTTCTTCGATTCGTGATGAAAAATCAGCATTTTCAATTCGTGGCACTTCCGTTTGGCCTTACCTCGGCTCCAAGAGTGTTCACCAAGGTGCTGGCAGGGGTGATGGCCATTTTCAGATCTCGGGGCATTCGTGTCGTACCTTATTTGGACGACCTTCTCATCATGGCTCCGTCACTCAATCAATCGAAGACAGACACCAGGTTGGTGGTCTCCACGCTGGAAAGCTTTGGTTGGGTGATCAACTTCCCCAAGTCCTCCCTCGCTCCGGCCAGGGTGGTGTCCTTTCTGGGGATGCAGTTGGACTCTCGTCAACACAGGGTGTTTCTCCCCCAGTCCAAAATTCATCTGATTCAGGAGTTGGCTCGGGTCCTCCTTTCCAATCCTCGGCCGTCCATCCGTCTAGGGATGAGGCTGGTAGGGTTGATGGTTGCCTCCTTCAAGGCAGTTCCTTTTGCTCAATTTCACACGAGGACGCTTCAGCTTTATCTGTTGGCGTCCTGGGACCGGCAGCCTCGGTCGCTGGATCAGCCCTTCCAGTTGTCCTCCCGGGTCCGGCAGTCTCTCCAGTGGTGGTTGGTCTCGGCCAATGTCGTGAAGGGCAGGTCTTTCCTGACCCCTCTTTGGGAAGTTGTCACCACGGACGCCAGTCTTTCGGGATGGGGTGGATTCTGGAAGGAGCTTCAGTTCCAGGGGCAGTGGGGACCTCAAGAGGCCCACTTACCCATCAATGTTCTGGAACTGAGAGCCATCCGTTGGGTTCTTGCTCTCCTGACTCAACACGTTCTGGGCCTTCCGGTCCAAGTGCGTCCAGACAATCGAACAGTGGTTGCTTACATCAATCATCAGGGAGGGACTCTGGGTGCTCTCAGAGAGGTGTCCCTGATCCTGATCTGGGCGGAGGCCCATGTTCCTTGTCTCTCGGCGGTGTACATTCCAGGAGTGGAGAACCAGGAAGCGGACCGGTTGAGCAGGGGCTCTTCCCGTCTGGGAGAATGGGCTCTCCATCCTCAGGTTTTTCGCTCACTGTGTCTCCGATGGGGGACGCCGGAGGTGGAACTGTTTGCCTCTCATCACAATTACAGGCTCCTGAACTTCGTGTCGCTCTCCCAGGATCCTCTGGCTCTGGCAGTGGACGCCATGTCCCTGAGCTGGGGGGATCTGGGATTTCTATACCTGTTTCCTCCGATACCCATGCTGGGCAGGGTGGTTCGGAAGTTGGCTCTGGAAAGGGTGTCCGCCATTCTCGTGGCCCCAAAGTGGCCAAGGCGAGTGTGGTTCGCAGACATCGTTCGGCTGGCAGTGGACCAGTTCGTTCTGCCTCTTCGGCCCGATCTGCTCACTCAGGGCTGGTTGTGTTACCCCAATTTACCAGCGCTGGGTTTGACGGCCTGGCTGCTGAAACCTGCATCTTGAAGGAGGAGGGTCTTTATGACTCAGTCGTCAAGACTCTGATCAGTGCCCGGAAGAGGTCTTCTTCTATCATCTACTATAGGACTTGGAAAGCCTATATCGCTTGGTGTGAGATTAGATCTTTTCCTTGTAGGGTCTTTTCGGTCTCCAGGATTCTGGAGTTTTTACAATCTGGCCTAGGTCTTCAGCTAAGTACGTTGAAAGGGCAAGTTTCTGCCTTATCTATCTTTTTTCAGAAGCGTTTTGCGCTTCATCCTTTAGTTAAAACTTTTTTCCAGGGGGTTACGCGTGTGCGGCCCCCAGGAAACCATTACTCCCTGTTTGGGATTTGAATTTGGTTCCTTCTGCTCTTCAGGCTCCTCCTTTTGAGCCTTTGCAAGATATTGCTTTGTCTACCCTGACTCAGAAGATTGTCTTCTTGGTAGCTATCATGTCGGTCCGGCGTGTCTCGGAGTTGGCGGCCTTGTCTATCCAGGCGCCTTACTTTGAGAGGCATCAGGATAAAGTGGTCTTTCGGTTTAAACCAGACTTTCTTCCTAAGGTTGTTTCTGCTTTTCATTTGAATCGGGGTATTGTTCTTCCCTCCTTGTGTCCTAATCCTGAGAATGACAAAGAGAGGGTTTTGCATTGTTTGGCTGTAGTACGCTGTGTTAAGTACTATTTGATTACGTCTCCTTTTCGTAAGACTGATGCCTTTTTTGTTGTGCCCTGTGGGCCTAAGAAGGGTTTTGCACCGGCCAAATCTTCCATTAGCAAATGGATACGTCAGGCCGTTATTGCGGCCTATTCTGCTAAGAGGAAAGTTCCCCCTTTTCGTATCACTGCTCATTCTACTCGCGCCGTTGGAGCGTCTTGGGCTTTTCAGCACCAAGCTTCTGTTGAACAAGTTTGTAAGGCCGCCACTTGGTCTTCTGTTCATACTTTTTCTAAGTTTTACAAAGTTGATGTGCGAGCCTCAGCGGATGCTGTTTTTGGCCGCAAAGTTCTGCAGACTGCAGTCATTTAAGTTATGCTTCATTTTTGCCTTCGGATACCCATCCCTTGTGGACACTGCTTTTGGATGTCCCAATCGTGAAGAATTAAAGGGGAAGGGGGGTGTGTGGCACACTGAGAATAATACCATTTTGTGAGTACTCACCTGAAAAATTGATATTGTCAGTGTGCCACACACCCTGCTTCACCCCCGCCCTTTTCGGTATCCCGAATCCTTTATATGGTGAAGCTTTTATTTATTTTGAGGTTACCGTTAATTACTGGTACCTTGTCTTTCTGCTTTTTAAATCGCTGGTGTTAAATGGGAGGTACCAGGTATATATAGGCCGGAAGGGGGCTCGTTACAAGACTTCCTCTCTGCAACAGTGTCACCTGGCGGTGAGTAACCCAATCGTGAAGAATTAAAGGGGAAGCGGGGTGTGTGGCACACTGACAATATCCATTTTTCAGGTGAGTACTCACAAAATGGTATTTTTGACATGTCTTTCTTGTTGTTATTCTTCTGTATTTGTGAAGCACACAAGCAGGATATTAAGTATAAATCGGTAAATATGCTCTTTGAGCTATGATATTCGAATTGAAATGGGGCCATCTTAAAACAGAAAGGATCGCCATTGGATCGTGGAAAGGTGAGAGGAGTTGCAGTGGGCGAACTGGGGGGGGTCATACATTGCACGGCATCCCAATATGGGATGCCCCGGGGCACGGACCAAAACCCAGGAAAGTCAAATTATCAGTTCCTTATAAGGGACTACTGGTAATTTTAGATGTTTAGAAGTTTTTCCCCTTATGGTTATACCAGAGGACCCTGGGGGAAAGAAGGTGACTGATTACACAATTATTTATGTTTTATTATTATTAATGTTTGGGTGCAATGGAGACTCTGTCTAGAGGGACAATTGCCCTGTTTTCCTGTGTACTTGGCTCTTCTGGCCCCTGCAGGGTCCCCCCTGCTGCCTAGGAGTAGTCAGTGACCGAATTGCCCCCCTCTGTAGCACTTGTATTGTACAGTTAGTCAGAATTATTTTTTTGTGTGTTAAGAGCTTGCAATGCTTAACACATTTGATTGGAAAATCCTCCTTATTCCCTTGATATTTCCTTCCTTTTTTCTATGAACATTTCATTTTTCCCTCCTTTTTCTCCTACTTTTCTGTAGTTTTGCATTTGTACTATTTCTTATCTTTCTCAGCCTTCTTTTTGCTTCTTTTTCCCCATTAACTTCTCCCGTCCCTCCATCTGGCTTATTTGTCTCCCCCTCCTTCGCTTTCCCCTGTCAGCAACTGTGTCTCCTAGCAGGTTAATTAGTATTGACTAGTTTTCTGCATTCTGTAAACATGTCAGTCAGTGGGGCCTCCCACTCCATACTCAAAGGAGGGAACTTCCCTAGAGAAGACAGCAGGGCAACACTGAGAAATAATGCCTGGGATTTGGGGAATATTGCTGTGCCACTCATCTAGAGAGGCACCATTCAGCATACATGATACCAAAACACCTATTTGGCCAACAGCTGCATAGAAAACATTTGCATTGTGGTAGAATTGTGATGATATTTTAAATCGGTTTATGAATTCTGATTATGGCAGCTATGCATTTTGATATTTTACATGACCGTAATATTCATCTCGTTTCTCACAAAGGTTCTCCAAAAAAGAAGCCAAAAGCTTCTGTCTTGATGGAAGATTTCATGGAAAGTTTAGACCCAGATGCGAAGGATGAGTAACATGTAAGGCATCTACTACACTGTATATACAGGGGCAAATATAACTTTTATTTTGTTTCACAAGACATTACAACCGGGAAACAGATCAATGTTTTGAGGCCTTCTGTGAGGAACAAAAAAATATATGCATAAAACTACATAGCCCTTTTTACCACAGCTGTGGAATTTTACTTGTCTTTGGTGCTGCCAGATCCTGCTATTTCTTGCTAGTGGTTGGTTACCAAAATTAAGTTCAGTCAAAGTTTCTGTGGCCTCGATTCAATAAAGGTAGAAAAATATTCTCATGGTAGTAAAAGATTCAATTCATGAGAAAAAAGCCTGAGAATGTCACTGTTGTTGAATCACCAGATAAGAAGTCAATGGCACTTTATTCCAAGTGTGACATACACTCCGCTTCAATAAGTCTTGACAGTTGGGTTATTCTCCAGTAGAGGGCGAACTTCTGCAGAGATCTATCCTAAGATAAAGAGTACATACAGTATACACATAAGGGCAGACTAGATGGACCGTATGGTCTCCTTCTGCCGTCAACCTTCTATGTTTCTATGAGATGAATGCAAAAAAGAAGCCCCTCCCGGGCCATAACTACCTGGGACCTCCCACCGATTCCCCAGTTGTCTTCTCTGCAGGGAGCGAGCAAGACTGAAGATGAAGCTTCTCTTACTTGCAGGTAAGCCGGGCTCGCACCCGGCCCCCCTTTTTTATCCCTATTGCTGCCAGGACCCTCCTAAATTGTCCCTGTATTGAGCCTCCCAGCTTCGGCCGCGGGTCCTTGGTAAAGGTAGGAGCACCCTCTGGGTGCTGTAGGAGCGCTGCTCCACCGTGAGGCCCCACCACGGGGTAGGCGGTGATCCAGGTTTTTGGTGATCCTGGTGTGGGATGCCCCGTCCCTACATGCCTATTGCCTTATTATGGCAGGGTTCCCACTCCCCCTTCCGGGCCCCTTACTTTCCTCCGGGGGGCGGGGGGGTATGTATCCCTGGCCTTTATTCGCAGTGTGTGTGTTTGTTCACCTCAGTCGGGGGGGCGGGGCCTGGCATTCGCCCGCGTAGGCGTCGGCCGGCTACAGCCCTATCGGCTGGAAGCGCGGCTTGGGGGGGAATCCCGCGTCTCCCTCTCCTCCTGTGGATGCCATCTTCTCGTGAGTGCCCCATACGGGCTCCTTTAGCTGATAATCTTATAATATATTTGCGGTACATGTCGCCGGGCGTTAGTGTGCCTGCGGGCTACATACCTCGGGGGCATATATGTTTGTTGGATATATTCTTAGTTCGGTATATATATATATATGTATAATGGTGTGTGTGCCTATATGCCTTTTTAAAGTGGACCAACACCCTGGGGTGATCGGCCCGGGAATCTATAAGATTCCCGGGCCGATCACCCCCCTCACCGCAGGACATCCGAGATCGGGATGTCCCGCGGTGAGGAACCCCCCCGAAAACCCCCCAAAAACTCACCTCCTCCCGCGCGCCCCTCTAGCCGTGCGCGCGCCCTGTCAGAGGGACGTGCGGGAGGCGGCGGCGGACGCGCTGGCTTGTCCGTCGCTGTCAGCGCTTGTCCGTCGCTGTCACCCGGCCACGTGGGAGCGTTTTGAGGTGAGTATTGGGGTGTTTCTGGGGGGTTTTACACAGCGGGGCACCCCTAATCGGGGTGCCCCCCTGAAGTGGACCAAAACCCAGGATAGTCAAAATCCTGGGTGTTGGTCCACTTTAATTGCTATACATGGGTGAAAATTGTGTGTGTGTGTGTGTGTGTATATATAATATATAATATATATATATATATATATATATATATATATATATATATATATATATACCGTGTTTCCCCGAAAGTAAGACACTGTCTTACTTTCTTTTTATCCCCAAAAGCCCCACTACGTCTTACTTTCGGGGTATGTCTTATATTGGAAAAAACTCACTTTTTGGGGAATCCTTCAACGATGTCTTCTCTCACACGCTGCTCCTTCCCTCACACAAAGATGGCGGGCTCGCTCACTCCCTTAAATATGCCGGATGACGTTGGTGAGCGAGCCCGTCATTTTCATGTGAGGGACAGAGCAGTGTGAGAAAAGGCCTTGCTGGCCAATAGGGGGAGACCTAGTAATTACATCAGGTGGAGGGGCGGGGTTTACAAAGCCGCAACAACTCACAGCGACAGCAGCTGTGAGCGGCGGTGCCGGCCGCCGCGGACTTCACTAGGGGGGGGTGATAGCCTATGCGCTGGGATGATCACCGGTGAGGGGGGCCCCCGGTCGGGGCTCAGTCACGTCGGGCTCCTCGCAGCGCCCGCAGCTCACCTCCGGTAACGGCGCTGCTCCCGCTCTGTGCTGCAGTGAGAGCCAGATGACAGACGCTCCTCTGCACCCGGCGCCGCTCGTCTTCTGTGGGTCACCCACGGTCTCTGGGGCACAGGAGGGGGGAGACCGCCCGGCAAAGCGGACCTCCCGTACAGATGCCCCGGCCTCTACAGTCAGTGGGGGCGATAGGTCAGTGGCAAGATGGCGGCCGTGCCTCAGCTCCTGCGCTCGCAGCCCCGGATCCACCGCCGCCTCTCCTCCTCTCAGGTAGGTCCCGTCGGTGCAGGGGGATACACGCCGGGGGGGGGGGGCTATATCGCTTCCCTCAGCCCCGTTCGACAACAATGTTATTTCCCCCGAAAGTAAGACATACGTCTTACTTTCGGGGTACGGCTTATATTAGGCGACCCCTCTGAAACTCCCCATGTGTCTTACTATCGGGGAAAGACGGTATATATATATATATATATATATATATATATATATATATATATATATATATATATATATATATATATATTCTCTCTGTATATTTCGGCTGTGTGACTGTAATATCTATGCTAGGGCATCCCTTACTATGCTGCTCTTATGTGACCTATTTTGTGTGTTACAGGTGTCCCCATATAAGTGCATTTTAAGGGGTCTCTCCCGGTCCTGGGGTCCCTAGATATAAATATTGTCCATCCCCAAAAATCCTCCCACCGGGACTTTTAAGGGGCATCCCGGGTTGCTTATGCATAATTCCCTACGGTCTTGCGACTGACCACAAAAATTCACCATATGGAGGCTCTGCAGGATACCAGACCCGGGGTCCCTTTGGGACAATCCGGGCCATGTGTGGGGTGTGGGGTATCCCTTACGGGGGAGAATGTGCTGATCTGTATACCATGCGCACCAAAGGGCATAATGCGGCAGTCTGGTACCCAGCCTTCGGGGTCAGCTCCTCCCGCTTCATCGCCTTCCCCTCCCCACCTGATCCGTACCCCAAGTTACATTGGTACTAGTGGGGAGTCGCTTTCTCATGTTTGGGCTAAGTTGGCCAGCATAGAGAAAATGATTGCTAGCACGGTGGGCAAGAAGCCCCAGGCTAAAAAGAGACAGTTGTCGTCGGCCCAGCCCTTGTGGGACACTGACGATGAATCCGCCGAATTGTCAGATTATTCCCCGCTTGAGGAGGGGGAATTGTATCAGGATTCAGAGGCGGACTATGGTCAGCCTGGGAATTCCAATGCCGGGCAGGCGCTGAGGGATGCCATTAATACGGCCACTGTTTTGACACATTTATTGAAGGTGTTGGATATTGATCCACCTGAGGCGCCCCCTCTTAAGAAGGGGGAAATTTTTTGGGGCCCACAAGCCCCGTCTGGAATTCCCTACCCAGGGTCATTTTGATGCGCTGATACTTAGGGAATGGGAGAGGCCCTGTTGGCTCCCTGGTGTACCTCAGGGATGAGATAAGAAGTATCCCTTTCCGGTGGAGACGGTCAAGCGCTGGTCTTCTCCTCCCAAGGTCGACGCGCCTGTGTTAGGTTTGACCAACTCTTCTGTACTGAACACCCCTGAGGCCTCTTCACTTAAGGATGGCGAGGACAAGTGCCTGGATCAGATGGCGTGCCACGCATTTGCCAAGGTGGGCTCGGCCCTGCGACCGGTTAGTGCATCTGCCATGGTGTCGCTTGCTACCAGGTCTCTTATCAGGGACTGGCTGAATAATGCTCAGCTGGATCCAGCTAGCGCTGAGTTCGCTGTACTTAAGAAGTGCGAGGTGTTCATGGATTTTGTCATGGCTGCGATGGAAGACTCCATTGTCGTGTGTAGTAGGACGTCAGCCTTGCTGGTGGCCATGCGCAGACTGGTCTGGCTCCGTCAGTGGACAGCGGACGTTGGAGCCAAGAAGTCACTCACAGCTCTCCCCTTCTTGGGGGCGCGGTTGTTTGGAGATAAATTGGACGCTTTTGCTAAAGGAGGTAAGTTACCTCAGCGGAGGAAGCAGCGCCGTCCCTTTTGGGGGGCGGGCTCATTCACTCCTTCCTTTCGAGGGGCCAGAGCGTCTAGGGGCCTGGCCTTCTCGGGGGTCAGGGGCTCGTCCTGGAACAGAGGCAGAGGTCGGGCACGTCCCGTGGCTGCCTGGGGTTCCAAGCCCAAGCCTGCTGTTAAACCGGCTCAGCAATGAAGGGGCGCCCTCACCCGTAAGGGTGGGGGGGCGGCTGCGGCTCTTCTTCCAGGTCTGGGCCCGGGAGGTCACAGACAATTGGATCTTGGAAGTGGTCTCCTCCAGGTACAAGCTGGAGTTCGAGTACTGGCCGCCCCCAAGATTCTTAAGGTCTCGGGTGCCCTCAGGCTGCGCAGGGGCTCCTTTTGGCAGCGAAAAGCCTTCTGGAAATGGGGGTTGTATGCACGGTGCCTCCGCTGGAAAGAGGCAAGGGTTACTACTCCAACCTTTTCACGGTTCCCAAAAAAGAGGGTTCGGTGAGACCCATTCTAGATCTCAAGGTTCTCAACCGGTTTATCAGAGCCAAAAAGTTCCGCATGGAGACTCTGCGCTCGGCTATCAATTCCCTTCACCAAGGGGATTTCATGACATCCATAGACATCAAGGATGCGTATCTGCATGTTCCGATTTTTCAGGCACATCAGAGATTCCTCCGGTTTGCGGTGGGGGATCAACATTATCAATTCGTAGCTCTTCCCTTCGGTCTGACCACCAAGGTTTTGGCGGGCGTAATAGCTCTGCTCAGATCTCAGGGCATTCGCATTGTGCCTTATCTGGACGATCTGTTGATCTCTGCTTCTTCCCTTCAGCAGGCAGAACTGGACACCCTCCAGGTGGTGTCGACCCTGGAGAGATTCGGCTGGGTGATCAACCGCACCAAGTCTTTTCTCTCCCCGTCTCGAGTGATTTCATTTCTGGGCATGAATCTGGATACCAGTCGGGCCAGAGTGTATCTGCCACAGACCAAGGTGCAGGGGATTCAGGACCTGATCCATCTTCTTCTGGCCTGCCCTTGTCCCTCTATCCGACAGGGGATGAAACTGGTGGGCCTGATGGTGTCCTCCTTCGAGGCGGTGGCGTTTGCACAATTTCACATGAGATCTCTTCAACTTCTCCTATTGACGTATTGGGACAGGAGCCCACAGTCTTTGGATCAACCTTTCAGGATGTCTCCCAGGGTTTGGCAGTCGTTTCGGTGGTGGCTGGACTCGAGCAATCTGGTGAAGGGCAGATCCTTTCTGGTCCCTTGTTGGGAGACGGTTACCACGGATGCCAGCCTGTCTGGCTGGGGAGGTTGTTGGAAGAGTCATCAGTTCAGCGGGGTGTGGGCTCACACCCCCATCAATGTATTGGAGCTCCGAGCCATTCGTCTGGTTCTGGCTCGATTAACCCCACAGTTACGGTTCAGGTGCGTTCGGACACCTGAACGGCAGTGGCCTACATAAATCACCAAGGAGGGACTCGCAGCAGGAGTGCCCTCAGGGAAGTCTCTCTCATCCTGCGATGGGCGGAGAGCGATGTTCCTTGCCTTTCGGCAGCCTACATTCCGGGCGTGGAGAATACGGAGGCGGATTTCCTGAGCAGGGGGTCCTCTCGCTACGGAGAGTGGTCTCTTAACCCCGAGGTCTTTCTGGATCTTTGCCGCAAGTGGGGGACTCCGGAGGTGGATCTCTTTGCCTCGTGGCACAATCACAAGCTTTCGGCGTTTGTGTCTCTTTCCCAGGATCCCCTGGGCTTGGCAGTGGACGCCTTGTCTCTGGCGTGGAAGGACCTGGGTTTCCTGTACCTGTTTCCACCTGTCTCCATGCTGGGCAGGGTAGTTCGCAAACTGGTTCTAGAAGGGGCACCAGCGATTCTGGTGGCTCCAAGAAGGGTTTGGTACGCAGACGTCGTAAGGATGGCCGTAGACCAATGCCGGCTTCCCTTGATACCGGCTATCCCAGGGTCATCTACTTTACCCCAATTTACAAACGCTGGCTTTGACGGCCTGGCTACTGAAACCTTCATCTTTAAAGAGGAAGGTTTGTCTGAGGCGGTTGTTCAGACCCTGATTAGGGCTAGGAAGCGGTCCTCTTCTGGCATTTACTATAGGACTTGGAGGTCCTATATTGATTGGTGTGAGGCTAGGGCCTTGCCTTGCAGGGTTTTTTTTGTACCTAGGGTTTTGGAGTTCAGCATAATCTGGACCTGGGGTTCCAGCTTAGTACTTTGAAAGGACAGGTTTCTGCTCTGTCGGTTTTCTTCCAGAGGTCTTTTGCCTTACACCCGCTGGTTAAGACTTTTTTCCAAGGGGTGGCGCATGTGCGGCCCCCTCGAAAAGCTGAAGTTTCTGTTTGGGATTTGAATTTGGTTCTTTCGGCTCTGCAGGGTCCTCCTTTTGAGCCGCTACATGATATTGCTCTTTCGGTTCTCACGCAGAAGGTTGCCTTCTTGGTGGCGATTACCTCGGTTCGGCGTGTCTCTGTTGGCGGCTCTGTCGATTCAGGCCCCTTACTTTGAGAGACACCAGGATAAGGTGGTGTTTCGTTTTAAACCGGATTTCCTTCCTAAGGTGGTGTCTGCTTTCCACCTCAATCAGGATATTGTTCTCCCTTCCTTCTGTCCTAAGCCTAACAATGACAAGGAGAGGGTTTTGCACAATTTGGACTTTGTTCGCTGTGTGAAGTACTATTTGGTGACTACTTCTTTCAGCAAGATGGACGCTTTTTTCGTGGTGCCCAGTAAAGGTTTGGCACCTGCTAAGTCTTCGATTAGCAAATGGATTTGTCAGGCCATTGTTGGGGCCTATTCTGCTAAGGGGAGGACTCCCCCCTTTTAGGGTCACTGCGCACTCTACTCGTGCTGTGGTTGCATCCTGGGCTTTTCAGCACCAGGCTTCTGTTGAACAAGTTTGTAAGGTTGCTACTTGGTCTTCCGTTCATACTTTTTCCAAGTTTTATAAGGTTGATGTGCGGGCTTCAGCGGATGCTGTTTTTTGGCCGCAAGGTTCTGCAAGCTGCAGTGGTTTGAGTTAGTGCATTCTTTACTGTTTATGGTTCCCACCCTTGACGGACACTGCTATTGGATGTCCCAACTGTCAAGACTTATTGAAGCGGAGTGTATGTCACACTTGGAATAATACCGTTTTGTGATTACTCACCTTTAAAACGGATATTATAAGTGTGACATACACTCCGCTTCACCCACCCGGTTTGGTATTCTGGATCCTTTATATGGTGGATCCATTGGTTTTTTTGTTTGAATTGTTATATTTGGCTCTTCCTGGTCCCTTTACTGCTATGTTACACTGGGGAATTGGTGGGAGGTCCCAGGTAGTTATGGACCGGGAGGGGCTTCTTTTTTGCATTTATCTCTGCAGAAGTTCGCCCTCTACTGGAGAATAACCCAACTGTCAAGACTTATTGAAGTGGAGTGTTTGTCACACTTAATATCTGTTTTAAAGGTGAGTAATCACAAAACGGTATTTTTACTCCTAAGAAAAGTAGAGAACTGTTTACTCCATTCTACATTGTAGTAAAAGCTGCCATTGACCTTCATTGTCTTTTTTTCTAGTGATTCAGTAACAGTGACATTCTCAGGCTTTTTTCTCACGAATTTAATTTTTTACTACCATGTGAATTATTTTCTACCTTTATTGAATCGAGGCCTGTGTGCTTCTGGAAAACACATTAGAAGCACCCACATTTATGCAAGCCATCTCACCGGCCCTTCCCCTTCTCCTCTCATTGCAGCCTACGCGTAGGATTAGTTGCTGCGTTAGGGGCACATAGTGATGATATGATGAACACCAATTTTCTTAATTGTGATTGTGTCACTCATAAATCCTAAATCTCCAGTCAATTTTTCCCCAATTTGTTCTCTGGAGAGTGGTTATAATTGGTTTAATGTTTTTGCTGTCTTTGGCCTCATTGTTTACTCATTGAAGATATGTACATTTAAAAGCAAAGCCAAGGGTGATGTCGGGACCAAAAGGTGATAATCAGCACAAATTATGTTGTTTCTACACAAGTGACGGCAGACCAGAAGTGTGGCTGTATTGCCAAAGTCTAGCCTCCCCACTCCCCGGACTTTAATACATCTATAATCTATATTGCTGCATACATTTGACTAACAGATTCATTGTTTTTTTCACATACATCCTAAAAGTAGAGCAGGAGACAGAAAAATTATCCAATGTCTCATATCTGTGGTGGCAAAAGTGTGATTAGCAGAACAGTTGAAGAAAATTATATATAGGAATGACAGTTGTGGCTAGATGACTGGATTTTCCCAACACATATTTGTGTATCCCAACACGTAAGTGTATCATGGCATAAACAAAGCAGATTTCTGAAGAGCTCAAAAGAAAAGTTGGTGATTATGATCATCAGGCTGGAAAATGTTACAAAATTATCACTCAAGAGCTTGGACTTTACCAATTTATAGTCAGACAGATTGTGTACAAATGGAGAAATGTAAGACCTTTATTACAGTCCCTAGGATTGGTCTACCAACAATGATCATGTCGAGAGCAAGGCATATATTAGTGAGACCGCTAAGCAACTAAGGTCCTTTGTCACATTGGCTAATGTTTAGGTTCATAAGTGCACCATCTGGAGGACACTGGACAACAATGGTGCACATTGCTGTATTGTAAGGAGAAACCCACTTCTTACATTGCTGCCCATCTTTATTTTTTAAAAGATCAATAGCTGGCAGCTATTGGTGGCTATTTTGGGTGACACATGAGACGAAAATATCTTTTTGGTTTATATAGGAAGTGTTATGGTTGTGCATTCCAGCATAGAAACCTCACATCATCTGTGAATCATGGTGGTGAGAGTATAATGGTTTGGACCTGTTTTGTTGCATTTGGGCCAGAATGGTTGCCATCATTGATGGAATAATGAGTTCTGTAGAAAAATGTCAGGACACCTGTCCGTGAGCTAGATCTTAGAATAATGTGGGTTATGCCACAAGATCATGACCCTAAGTATTCTACCAAGGAATGGTGAAAGAAGAATAAAGTTAATGTTTTGGTATGGTCAATTCAATGTTCTGACCTTAATCTGTTCATGGTAGGAAACCCATCAACACCAGACTTGAAGCTGTTTCGTACAGAGGCATGGGTAATTATTCCTGCAAACCAATGTGCAGGGCAAGTTAATAATTGTCAAAAACATTTAGATGCAGTTAATGCTGCATGGAGGGATGGTTATACCAAATACTGAAATCAAATGTATTTTTTTTTTTACCGTTTAAGATTAATTACTTGTTTGTTTGATCTGTTCTCTTTATCAATTAAGGACTAGGAAAATCTGTTTGTAGCTTTAGGTTTAATGTATGCAGTAATATAGATAGTCCTGAAGGGGTCACAAATGTTGAAGCATCTCTGTATGACACCGGGCGCCCAAAAGGTTTTATCTACGTGTTTTAAAATTGTTGCTTATCCTCTTACGCAGGTTACTTCCTATAAGAATATCTATATATCTACTCATATTTGTGTATGTGCCTAAATCTATATTCATGTGCAGCTCTGGTCTTGTGTACACATGCTGACAGGTGGTGTCTGCAGATAGTTCAGGTACTTGGAAAAGTCTGATTCAGCCATCGCTTTATGCTGGAACAGATGAAGTAGGATGATGCCCCCCTTCTCTTCCCCCCCTGGGCACCATGTGATTGACACTTACAAATGACCCAGCTGAGCGCGCAGCGCTGTGACCGTGCCGCTCCTCCCAGACTGCCAGCGTTTTGTCATCTCATTACCAGCCGTCCCCTGATTCCACTCAGCCGAGAGAACCTTTAATACCAGCAATCTCTGTGTAACACTGTGGCCAGATGGGCTCCTCTCCCCCTTCTTTCCAAGTGCAGCCTCCCTCCTCTGGATGCCCAGACTGTCCGTTGTTTGTATTTTCTCCCTTTCCTGGCATAAACATTCCCTCTCTCCTATATTCATAGCCCTTTAAATCCCCCCAACTGTTACACTGCTTCCTTCATCAATTTGTTATTTATAGAAAAAGCGCTGATTATTAAAGGCTTTTTTTGTGATTATACATACCCTGCTATTTTCTTGCACATTGTTACAGCACCTGATGAAGTGTGCATAGAAAAGCTAATTTGATTTGCAGTCATGTCTCTGCACACAGCTAGCATACTTACTTGCCTCTTGGCTTAGGGCTACAGTGCTTTCTCATGGAAGACTTTGTGTATGTCTAGGTTAAAGTTTTTTTTTTCTCTTTTCTCCTCATATAGGTTCACTGAGCCCACAAATTGCTCCTACAGAAGAGATATGCAGCTGTTGTTTTTTTTTAACGGACCTGGACTACTGGACTTGATTTGATTAGTACTTGTTTTTGAATACAAGGGACTAATTTATGGACTAAAAATGTGCATCACAAAACTGCAATAATGACGACTTCGGATTTTATTTTTCTTCTGTTTTTAATAACGTCTTATGTACTTGTGATAGCACTGTCAATGGCTCATCTCTCAACAGTCCAAAGAAATAATCTAAGACTGGTCACATGTTTGTTTGAGGCTGAGGACTGTCCTGTATCACTTTGTGATGAAACGAGATAAAAAAAAGAAGTCTGTATAAAGTATATCTGGGAGGAGATATTGCCCTGGTCTATGTGGCATGGAAGGGGCTATTTGGCCCAATGTAAAAAAAAAAATATATATATAAAATACATTTTTATATATATGTCGAGGGACAGGCTGAATGCCACAAGTTGTTTTGCAATTAAATATCAATGTCTGAGAGGTTCAAAACGTACTTTAATTAGTGTGCTTTAAAGTGTTTGCCCATGCTAAAAGGAAAATCAAAGCATTGTTTCCTTATCTTCTATGTAACTGACCTGTGCTGCTGCAAGAAGCTGCTTAATTTCAGCTCCTTATCTGTAGGTTTTGCATGACCACTGAGAAGAGGACATTACTCCGCTCCTCCAGCATCATATAGCATGGGACATACCAATCACTGTGCCTACAAGGCTTATTCTTTTAAATTTTTTTATTTCGTTGCTGAGTACACTGTGCTGTTAGACATTTATACTTTTATTTTACATCTAACCTGAAGAGCGTCTTTAGAGGGACAGTCCACCCTGCCTAAAAAAGTCACATACCCGCCAAACCTTAGACTTGATCCTGCAGAGATCTGAGGGCTTTTGTCCTCTCCTGGCCTCGCTCTGTTCTGTGCTGAGTTCGAATCCGAGTGGGTGCCTCGCAATGTACCCACTGCTGCAAATTAATGGCAGAGCCTAATCCCATGTGACTGGCAGCAGGGCCCGCAGCAAGGCTGGGGAGAAGATCAGGATCCAAGGGTAGTCGAGTAGGCTTATTCTTAGTATACAGTACGTCCTGCTCCAGATAGAATACTTACACTCGGGTATTACTCCGCCAGATGGCGCTGGACTGCAGAGACATCAAAAATAGGCTCCTCCCGGCCCCTGAAATACCCAGGGATCTCCCACAATCCCCAGATCTTCGCTGCCGTCTGGACTGCGAAGGACAAGAAGATGGCTCTCTCTACTCGCAGGTGAGCGGGGCTATTAGCCTGCGGCCCTGTAGGACTATTCCCACCCGTTCCATCAGTAATTGCCTCCCAGCCTTGGCTGCGCTGGTCGGGTGATGTTAGGTGCTTAGGAGCGCTCCACCGCAATCCCCCACCAAAGGGTAGGCGGTATAGGCATATGGTGAGCCTCTATGGGATGCCCCTCCCGCACTATTGCCCCTTGCCCCTGTTAAGTGGCCGCTGTCCTCCCTCACTCTCCTTGTAGCCTTCAGGGGAGGGAGGGGTGTGTGTGTGTGTGTGTATATATGTGTATTGGCTTTTATGCTTCACTACATTATACTTGGTGTCAGCCGCCGCGCTGACTTGTTTTCACTTATTGTGTCTTGGAATTGCCGCCGCGCGCACTTTCCTGTGTTCCGCGCTTGGCGGCGGCGTTACCTCAGGCGCTGGTGCGCCATCATTGGCTGCTTGTCACGTGTGCGGCTTTGCGCTCTTCGGGGGGCCCCTCGAGGTATACCGACGCCATTTTTTTGCTTGGTTCCGGCTGCTGCGTGACGGGCTTCTACCTACTGCTGTTATTTATTGTATACTTACGGCTCCCCTTTGATTATGTCTTTCAGATGGGCGAACCCTCTTGGCTTCTCCTGGGCCTACTCCCTCTATTTAGTTGATTAACTTGTGAGGCCTAGTTAATTACTCCCACTTCCCTAGCGGGTTATTGGGGCATCCCGGGTTGCTCTTATAGCATCAATCCCTATCGGCCTTTTGTGCCGCTATAATCACCATATGGAGGCGTCTCGGGATAATGTGCTCGGGGTTCCTTCGGGACAAGCCCGGCTGTGTGTAGCTTGTGGGGAGTCCCATATTGACGCTGACAAGGCGTAGGTCTGTGTACCCTGTGCCGAACAGGTGCTTGCACTGCAATCCGTCCTTCCAGTGGCTGAGTCTGCGATTTGTTTTGCCTCACCTACTCCCCCGAGCTTAAATCTCACTCCTACTGAGTTGCATACAAGTGTGGAGTCTCAGCTGGATGTGTCTTCTAGACTGGCTAGTGTTGAGAAGTTGTTTGCTAATACCTTGGTGCGTAAGGCCTCTGCAAAAAAGCGGCACTTAACGCCTGATGTCACTCTTTTCCCTATGGAAGCTGATGAGTTTTTGGAACTGTCTGTCTATACCCCTTTGGAGGAAGGGGGCTATTCTCGTCGCTTGGAATTTCCTGAGCAAGCACATTTTAATAACCTTGTGCTCAAGGAATGGGAGCGTCCCAGTAGACTTCCCGGTGTACCTAAGAGTTGGGATAGGATGTATCCCTTTCCTGCTGATGTGGTGAAGTGTTGGTCATCCCCTCCCGAAGTGGATGCCCCGGTCCTAGGGTTATCTAACACCTCTGTCATGCACTCCCCTGACTCTACTACCCTGCGGGTTGCTGAGGACCGGCGCATTGATCAGCTGGCGTCCCATGCTTTGGCGTGTGTGGGGACGGCGCTGCGCCCGGTCTGTGCCTCTGCCATTGCGGCTGTGCCTATTAGGACCCTGCTCAGAAGTATCCTTGATGGTGCCCCTGATGATGTGTCTAGTGAGGAGTTTAATGCACTCTCGTTGTGATGTTTTTGTGACTTATGTCCTCTCTGCCTTGGATGACACCATTAGAATGTGTGGCAGAACCTCTGCCCTTGTGGTGGCTATACGCTGCTCGGTTTGGCTGCGCCAGTGGGCTGCTGACAACGCTGCCAAGAAAGCCCTCACTGGTTTTCCCTTCAAAGGACTATGCCTGTTTGGGGACCGCCTGGACCTATTTGCTAAGGGAGGCAGGTTACCCCAGCGCAGGCGGCAGTCTCGGCCCTTTCGGAGTCAGGGCTCCTTTTCCTCCCCCTACCGTGGTGCTAGACAAGGGAGGGGGGTTTCCTTTACTGGGGCCCGGGGAGACTTTTGGGGTAGGGGCAGAGGACGTGGACGTCCTGGCTCCACCTGGGGCTCCAAGCTTAAGTCCTCTCCCAAGCCCCCTCAGGCATGATGGGGCGCCCTCACCTATCTGGGTGGGGGGACGGCTTCAGCACTTTGCTCACGTCTGGAGGCTTCATGTCTCAGACCGGTGGATTCAGGAGGTAGTGTCCTCTGGTTACAAGATAGTTTGCTGTCTGCCCCCCCCCCCAAGGTTCATCAGATCCCAGATTCCTCAGGACCCTGTGTCGGCTCAGGATCTAGTGCAGGCAGTGCAAAGCCTTCTGGAGCTGGGGGTCATCTGCAAGGTCCCTTTAAGAGAAAAGGGCAAGGGCTTCTATTCCAACCTCTTCACAGTGCCCAAAAAAGATGGGTCAGTCAGGCCCATCCTGGACTTGAAGATCCTCAACAAATTTGTCAGGTGCAGGTGCTTTCGTATGGAAACTCTGCGCTCTGCCATCAGTTCCCTGCGCCAAGGGGATTTCATGACGTCTGTGGACATCAAGGATGCTTACCTTCATATTCCTGTATTTCCAGGTCATCAAAGGTTCCTCAGGTTCGCTCTGGAGGATCAACACTACCAATTTGTGGCATTGCCTTTTGGTCTCACTTCAGCTGCCAGGGTGTTCACCAAGGTGCTGGCAGGAGTGATGTCTCTGCTTAGGTTTCAGGGCATCCGCGTGCTGCCCTACCTGGATGACATTCTCATCACTTCCCAGTCTCTACATCAGGCAGAGTTGGATACTCAGCTGGTGGTGTCCACCCTGGAGTCATTTGGCTGGGTGATCAACTACCCCAAGTCTTCTCTGTCTCCCTCCGTAGTGACTTCATTCCTGGGAATGAATCTGGATACAGTTCAAGGAAGGATTTTTCTTCCTCAGCAGAAGGTGGACAGTCTGCTAGCACAGGTTCAGTTCCTGCTATCTTGTCATCATCGCTCCAGCAGGCAGGGAATGCAGCTGGTGGACCTGATGGTGGCGGTCCCTTATGCTCAGTTCCACTTGAAGCCTCTGCAACTCCACCTCTTGTCAGTATGGGACAAGGACCCTGCATCCCTGGACCGGGTCTTTGCGCTTTCCCCCCTGGTCAGGCG
Source organism: Gastrophryne carolinensis (assembly GCA_027917425.1). NCBI lineage: Eukaryota > Metazoa > Chordata > Amphibia > Anura > Microhylidae > Gastrophryne > Gastrophryne carolinensis. Next base: position 442,772,641 of record CM051234.1, read on the forward strand.
GTCCCTCTCGTGGTGGCTGGACTCCAGGAACCTGTTGGGGGGCAGATCCTTTCTGACCCCCTCCTGTGAGATGGTCACCACGGATGCCAGTCTGTCAGGTTGGGGGGGTGGGGCTCTCAGGAGGCCCACACACCTATCAACGTCTTGGAGCTGCGGGCGATCAGGTTGGTTCTGGCTCAGTTGACTACTCACCTTCGGGGCCTGCCTGTTCAGTTGCGCTCGGACAACCAGACGGCAGTTGCCTACACCAATCCTCAGGGAGGGACCCGGAGCAAGGGGGCCCTCCAGGAAGTGTCTCTGATCCTGACCTGGGCGGAGGCTAATGTTCCCTGCATATCAGCTGTGTACATCCCGGGGGTGGAAAATCTCCTGGCAGACTCTCTGAGCAGGGGGACCTCCCGCCAGGGAGAATGGTCCCTCTGCAACAGGGTGTTCCAATCTCTGTGTCACCTTTGGGGCCAACCAGATGTGGATCTGTTTGCGTCCCGTCACAATCACAAGCTCCCGGCCTTTGTCTCCCTGTCCCAGGATCCTCTGGCCTTGACCACGGATGCCCTAGCAATGTCATGGCAGGACTTTCAGTTCCTGTATGTCTTTCCTCCGTTCCCCCTGCTGGGCAGGGTTTTGCGCAAGATTGCTCAGGAGGGGGTACCAGCAATTCTGGTGGTTCCCAGGTGGCCAAGAAGAGTGTGGTTCACAGACGTGGTGCAGCTGGCAGAAGATCAGTACGTTCTGCCCAGGGTGCCAGACCTGCTCACTCAGGGTCCCTTACGCCATCCCAATTTACAAACTCTGGCTTTGATGGCCTGGCTGCTGAAACCTCTGTCTTGATGGAAAAGGGGCTGTCTACCTCGGTCGTTGATACCATGATGAAGGCTAAGAAGAAGTCTTCTTCTTCCATTTATTACAGGGTTGGGCGTGCCTACATTGACTGGTGTGAGTCTAGGTCTCCTCCCTGTCGTGTGTTCTCTATTCCCAGGATCCTGGAGTTCCTGCAGCATGGGTTGGAGATGGGTCTCCAACTCAGTACTTTGAAGCGTCAGGTTTCTGCTCTGGCTGTTTTCTTCCAGAAGTCCTTTGCTCAGCATTCTCTGATCAGGACTTTTTTCCAGGGGGCTACTCATGTGTGTCCCCCACGTAAGCCTATGATGCCTGTTTGGGATTTGAACTTGGTTTTGTCAGCCTTGCAGGGTGCTCCCTTTGAACCTGTGCAGGATGCTGCCCTGGACATTCTTACTCTCAAAGTTGTCTTTTTGGTGGCTTTCACCTCTGTTAGACGTGTGTCTGAGTTGGCGGCGCTCTCCATCCAGCCCCCCTACTATGAGAGACACCAGGACAAGGTGGTGTTTCGCTTCAAGCCAGATTTTCTGCCTAAGGTTGTGTCTGCCTTTCATTTGATTCAGGACATTGTTTTTCTGCCATTGTGCCCTAATCCTAGTAATGCTAAGGAGAGGGTCTTGAATTCTTTGGATGTGGTTAAGTGTCTGAAGTACTATCTGCTGACTACTACACCTTTCAGAAAAACTCTTTTTGTGGTCCCTTCTGGTCCTAGGAAGGGTTTGGCTCCTGCCAAGTCTACTATCAGCAAATGGATGTCAGGCTGTGATTCAGGCCTACTCTGCTAAGGGCAAGACTCCTCCCTACCACCTTACTGCTCATTCTACTCGTGCTATTGGTGCCTCTTGGGCTTTTCAGCACCAGGCTTCTGTTGCAAGGCCGCTACTTCTGTTCATACCTTTTCAAAGTTTTACAAGGTTGATGTTAGGGCCTCAGCTGATGCTGCTTTTGGCCGAAAGGTTCTGCAGGTGGCAGTGGTTTAAACTGTCTGCGGCTGATTTTTATTGGGGATCCCATCCTGCTTTATGGACACTGCTATTGGATGTCCAGAGTGTAAGTATTATATCTGGAGCAGGACGTACTGTATACTAAGAATAATACAATTCTGTGATTATTCACCTGTAGAATTGGTATTATGAGTATACAGTACGTCCTGCTCCACCCCACCCTTGGTTTTGCATTATCTTGGATCCCCTGTATGGTGATTGTTATCATTGTTATAGTTACCAGTTTGGGTGCTTTTGATTCTCCCGGCTTCTTGTTGACTGCTTTTCAATGCTGGGGATTGGGGGAGGTCCCTGTGTATTTGAGGGGTCGGGAGGAGCCAAATTTCGATGTCTCTGCAGTCCAGCGCCATCTGGCGGAGTAATACCTGAGTGTAAGTATTCTATCTGGAGCAGGACGTACTGTATACTCATAATACCAATTCTACAGGTGAGTAATCCCAGAATTGTATTTTTGTTGACTTCTATTTTATATTAGTATATACCCCTGTATCCGTATCATTTAAAAGAGTGCAGGAGTGCTGGGATAAAACGGGATTAATGTTTGGGGTTATAACAATCCAGTGTAATCTTGGCTGCAAGAAAAGTTATTTTATCATACTAAAACTTAGTATGTATGATGCCAGGTGGCATTATGCAGTTTTTATAAAATGTATACGATAATGTATTGAATGTATGGGCAAGCTATTTGTTTTCATAATTCTGTGGGAGGACAACACATTTGTAAAGGACAAGCAAGTAACCGTTTCTAATCTACACTCCATTTTTCCAGGCTGGCAGGGGTTAATCCCTAGGTTGTGGGGCAGTGTAAAGATGTTAACGCAATGTGACATTTGTGAAATTGAGCCCCGGCGTTGCCACGGTGACAGCCGGACCGCCATGCTGCCTGATGAGATGTTAAATGGTTTTGGCCTCCTGTCAGTACACAGCCCATTCCCAGGGTGGGGGGGCTGCTCAGGGGACCCTTCACTCCATCCTTGCTCATCCAAAAGGTAATGTCCAGACGGGAAATAGCTCACACTGTTCATAAGCTACCTGCTTTGCAGCCAGCCTATGTGGTGTCTGACCCAAGTGTACACAAACTGTGCTGTTCCTATATCAGCAAACAGTTATGTCAAAGCACACATTTGGGAAGGGTACTAGAGTGATAAACGCACAAAACATTGTCACCGCTTCACACTTTCTAGATGTGTCGGTTTACACGTATATGGTGCTGTTACTCAACTATGTTGGAGTGTTGTTTTTTCTTATTTTTTTTTTTTTGGTAGTCCAGAACCTCATATAGGAAAATACTCTGTTTACCTTGTTTAAAGTGGAACAAAACCAAGGATTTTTACTAACCCGACATAAGTTTCTTGCCCTGGGGGCATCCTAATTTTGGTTGCCTTGCTGTGTCTAAAGCCCCCAGAATGCCGATAGCTAATACCTGTCTCGCATGCCTCTCCTTCATTTCCAGCCGCATAGGGTAGATGTAGCAAGGCTCCAAACATTTTTCCTGCAGCTAGCTCCAAGTATGAGTGCACAAAGCAGGCCACAGTGGCCCAGCAGCTGTCTCTGACCACAGCAGAGCATTCTCATGAAGCTTCGCCATGACACGTCCTTCCCAGCTCAGCCTGGACCCAGAAATTGAAGCAAAGCAATCAGTTTTGTCTAGGATACGTAAGCTATTTACATACAATCACTTTGAAATGGCTTATTTCATACAGGATGAGGTGAGAAAGTTATTGTGTGCCTGTACAGGGTCTGCTTGCTGCTTGAAAGATTGTTCATAATATACTGATGTTGATGGGCTCTCTGGCTACACTACTGGATATTGCGCTCTGCCACTCCCCCTCTTTGGCATCAGGCTGGCCTCTCGATCAACAGGAACATTTTTATATTGCGACTGATTATATAGGGCACTCGGCCTAATGAGGGTCCTTTACAATGCTGATAAATGAGCAGTTCTGCACTATAGAACCCAACCCAAAAAAGTAACTATTACCCTATAAGTGAACCCTGCATTAGAAAAAGATCTTTTGCTAGAGGAGTTCTTTAAAAGGAAAGAATACTTTCAATGGCATTTTTTATAGTTGTGTGCTAAAAGAATGTCCTCCTTTTGCAAACTTATCTAGTTAAAGATAAAATTCCAAGCCTTTTGTAACCCCCCAACCACCCCTCCCTCGACGTGTGCTAAACCCAACTTGAATGTTAATAAAATAACTCATTTGACTACCTCAATCCTCTCCTGATGCTGCAGGGGCTCGTCATGGACTTGAGTTACAGGCCACAGTCACACTGCTGCAATTGGATTGGGTAACTGACATGTCACTCAAAGTCTTATAAAATGTCTGGACTTCCTCTTTACCTCTACCTCCAATCTATTGCTATTAGCAAACAAACACCAAGATCTACAAATAGAGAGAAGTGAGCCCCATGCACACAGAATGTCTATGGCCGCTGCTGAGGTGAGGGAGCTTACTCATTCCCAGCATCAATGCTGATGCCTTATTGGTTGCAAATAAATCCTCTCATGAAGGACGGCAACATAAAAGCCACGCCCACTTGATGGGGCTGAAAAGGTGTTTAGTAGATGTGGGAATCGGCCCTGTTGGTATGGGAAAACTACAAAAAGAAATATAGCTTGTCACAATTATAAACTAAAGGGACAGCACAGCAAATAGAAAATAAAAACAAACCTGACCCGCTGGTCTGGTTTTGGTGTTCTCCACGCCGAAGCTAAAAGTTCCTTCAGACAGCCCCCCGATGTGGATACAAACCTTTAATGCTTAAACCAGACCTTCAGCATCATTTAGTGAAAAAGCCCAACCCCTTAAAAACTATTCCCCAGCATCTAATATTAATATATTTTATGTTTTTAGTCGCTTTCATATTTTTTTCCTCCGCTGGGCTTGAAATCTGTTTATGATTCTAGGATATGGGCTGGGATCAGGAAAAGGACAGCAATCCCAGAATGCAGAGTGGCACAGTCAGAAAACACTTCCTGTCTGCTGGCTGTCTGATGTTCCTTGAGCCGCCATCTTGGATGTTTAAAGGCTCAGAATACGCAGTAGGTGCAGGTAGGATGATTTTTAATGTGGGCAATCTGTATGTACAGGGTGGCAGAAACATTCAAGATATGTTGATGTGCCCCTTTCTGCCAATCAGCAAAAAAGCATGATCCCTCATGACTGGTAGCTGGTTTGCTTACCGTGGCTGGGCAAAATAGGCTGGCAAATAAGGCGAGGGTTTTTTTATTGCCTGGACAGGGGCTTTATTGGGGGCATTACAAATCGGGATGCCCCTGGGGACCTAAATTCTAGAACCTAAAATCTACACTGGGTGAAGAGGGGGGAAGGGGGGTTTGCTGTGCTTGAATGGCGACTCTGAGAGTGCTATCAATACAGAGGGGAGTGTGGTCAGGACTAGTTCCTCAAGCTAGTGTTGGAGGTCCACATCTGCAGGGTGGTGCTGAAAGGTCAGATGAGTATTTCCTCATTTATGGTGCTGAGCTGAGAGGAGGCACAGCACTGGAGGACCAATGGACAAGGTAAGCTTTTACCTGACAAAGACTAAGCGGCTTGCATAACCCATGTCAGATGCTCAGTGCTCCCTTCTCCCCCACAAGCAAGCCTAAATCTCCTATTGCATTATCTGTCAAAATATATAGGCTAGTGCATTAGTATACCTATGCTAATTTGAGTCTCTTAGCCATACGCATGCAGTATATCTGTGTATGTTCTTCCTCCATGACTTTGCTTTGGCACAGTTCTAGAAGCAGCATTATTAGCATTACTAGCTCTGTATCTTACATGTAAACTGTAGTCTTGACGGGGCTTGTGACAAATGCTCATGCAGGTTTTATAAAATCCCTGGACCTTACAGAGTTTCTGTGAACTGAGTAATGTGATGCCAGGGGCAGCAATCCCATGGACCATTCTCTTGTACACTTGCAGTGTAAGCTATGGAAGGAGATGAATAGGGGTTTTATAGTTACCAGGTGACCAGGCATCTATGACTTTTCTAGACAAAAAGAGGTCAGCGCTATGGGCTGGAGGTGTTTCGTATTGGAAGAATTTTATTCTGGTCTCATGTAATACAGTTATGTTCCTACAATAATGTTTAAGCAAAATCCATAACAATAGGTTGGAGATGTTTTCAAAGCAATTAGGTTGCTTTGAAAACAGTGTTTGCTAAAACTGCTCAGTTAAAGAAATGTTAAATTGCAGTAAAAGTATTTTTTAAAGCAGAGGTTCAGTCAGATTTAAAGTGGACCAAAACCCAGGATTTTGACTATCCTGGGGTTCGGTCCTTTCCCTCAGATCACCCAATTTCACTCACCTCTTCCCGGTCCCACTGTGCATCTAAGAGCAGCGGCTCTCATGGTCGCACCCTCCGCTTCCCTCTAACAGGGAGCATGCCCACGCCAGGCATTTGTGAATGGCTGACGCGGGCATGCTCCCTGTTAGAGGGGAGCGGAGGATGCAGCTATCAGAGCCGATGCTCTTAGACGTGCCGCGGGACCGGGAAGAGGTGAGCTAGGCTCGGCGTCCTGGGGGGTTTCACACAGCGGGCACCCCCGATTCGGGTGCCCCCAGGGAAAGGACCAAAACCCAGGATAGTCAAACCTATTGACTATCCTGGGTTTTGGTCCACTTTAATCCCCCATGTCCTGCCTCCCTCCCCTGGTGCTGAGACAGGAGAGGGGGAAGGGTGTAAAAAAAATCCTACCGTCTAGGGCAGCGGTACTCAACTGGCAGACCGGGGTCCGAATGCGGACCTCGGCACCAGATTTCCTGATGGTCCTGCACTCAGTTACTTCTGCGTTGCAGTGCTCAGTGCTGCCCCCTTTACTTGTTACCAGACCTTATTGCCAGTAACATTTTCATTGTACACAGCCTGCATAGATTGCCCAGGAGGTTAAAAGCAGTGTGCCAGAGCTGTAGGTTCTGTGGAGCCAAAAAAAAGCTCCTATTTTTTCCTAGTGCCCAATAGGGTTCTTGGGGTGGGGGCAAGCAGCCTTTTTTAGCTTTGGCAGTAGAATCTATATCCCTCCCACCAAGTGCGCTGATTTCTAATTATCCATCCCCCAACGCTCCACACATCCCCCCCCCCCCCCCCCCCCCCCCCACCATCGGACCTTCACCTCTCACCGGATGCCTGTAATTGGACCTTTTCAAGAAGCTGTTGAGTACCTCTGGTCTAGGATATGCCACCATTGGTGCTTTGATCTAATGCACAGGGCAGGGGCAGGCTGCTGGATTGCAGGCAAGTAAATTGTTTTTCTTTTTTTATAACACCCCCAATCCTGCCTCTGCCCCTGGATAGAGAGGTGATGGGGGTCACATTTGACTGGACACTTAAACATTTTATTCATAGACACAGCTTATTGATTTAATGAAAAGCCTAAGCCCTTAAACTATTCCCCAGCATCTAAAATGAATATATTTTAAGTGTTTAGTCACTACTTATTCTTTCCCCCACCGGGGGCTGCAACTCTGTTCAGGACTCTAGGATACGGGCACCGCCATCTTGCCTCAGAAGTAGGGATGAGCGAATCGATTTGGACGAACCCGAATTTCAGGAAAATTTGATTCTGAACGAATCCGAATTTCCCTGCCATTCGATCGATCAAAGTTTTCCTTTAAACTACATTTATTTCAATTACAGGCATTCTAAAATGGTGGATGAACATGTCCAGACATATCCCCTGGAGCAAGTTATCATGGGAAGGTCACATGCAGCCTATCAGCAGCCAGGAAGCCCGGTGACGTCACCGTGCTATATAAACGACGGCCATTTTCCTTTTGCGCATTTCAGCCTTGCATTCCAGAAACAGCGGTGGTTGCTGCAGACAGGGAGAGACTTAGAGATAGGCAGGGACAGTCGTTGAGACCCACAAAGAGGCAGAACCAGGGAAAGATACGGAAAAATCGGGAACGATCCAGGCAGGGACAGTGAGAGGGAAAGCTTTTATTCTTGGTGTGCCACACACCCTGCTTCACTTCTTAAATATTCATCCATTATTGGGTTAATCCACCGCAGGTGACGTCGTGCAGAGAGGAAGTCTTGTAACGAGCCCCCTTCCGGCCTATATATACCTGGTACCTCCCTTCAATCACCAGTATTTTTTCTCTCTGCTTGCTGACAAGTCAGAAGATGGAAGTCTCCTGCTTACAGGTAGGCCGGGGTATTCTTACCCCGCCACCCCCCTTTTGGTCTATTTCTGCCCGGTTTGAGTTTGTATACCTTTATGGTGGAATGGAAGCCTCCCAGCCTAGGCTGCTCACAATGGTAGATGGCACTTTAAGTGCCTAGGAGCTTATCTCCTACCTCTCGACCTCATGCGTGGGGCAATGCGGCTATCCGGCATGGTGATCCGGAAATGGGATGCCCCTGTCCCGAGGGTCCCCGTAGCCCCTTTCTCTCCCGTTACGGTCCCTTCTCCCTTCACTATGGGGGGGGGGTGTGAGGGTGTGCTTTTAGTATGTGTGTTTCACTTGTATCACTGCATTTTAACGTGTGTGTGTGTTCATGATTATGCATTCACTGTATTCAGCATGTGTATATTTTTGGTCTGCTTTAAGGGCAGGCTGCGCTGGGTAGGGGCTGGCCACTTCTCTTTCAGACTGTTGCTTTGTGGCCCCCTACCCCCTCTCCTCAGTCCTGGGGCACCAAGCTCAAACCTGCTGATAAGCTCACTCAGCAATGAGGGGCTGCCCTCACCCGTGCGGGTGGGGGGACTATTGCGACATTTCTACCAATGGAACAAAGTGGTTCCAGGCAGATGGATCCAGGAGGTAGTGTCGCCCGGTTACGACCTGAAATTCGAGTCTCACCCTCCTTCACGGTCCGTTCATGGGTCGGTTCATCCCGGTCTGAACTCTCATCAAGACGGAGTGTGTCTTTCTTTTGCCCAAATTCACACGAGAACGCTTCAGCTATTTCTGTTAGCGTGTTAGGACCAGCAACCTCAGTCGCTGGATCAGTCCTTCCAGTTGTCCTCCCGTGTATGGCAGTCCCTCCTGTGGTACTTGGTCTCGACCAATCTTGTGTAGGGCAGGGTTTTCCTGACCCCCCTTTGGAAAATTGTCACCACGGACGCCAGTCTGTCGAGATGGGGCAGATTCTGGAAGGAGCTGCGTTTTCAGGGGCAGTGGAGAGCTTTTACCCATCAATATTCTGAATCTGAGAACCATCCGTCAGGTGCTTGCTCTCCTGACTCGGTACGTTCTGGGCCTACTGGTCCAGATGTGTTCAGACAATCGATCAGCGGTTGCTTACGTTGGTCTTCAGCGAAGGACGCGCAGTCTGAGTACTCTCAGAGAAGTGTCCCTGATCCGGACATGGCCAGTGTTCCATGTTCCCTGTCTCTCGGCGGTTTACATTCCAGAGGTGATGAAACAGGTAGTGGGCCGGTTGAGCAAGGGCTCTCCCCGTCTGGAAGAATAGGCTCTCCATCCTCGGGTAGTTCGCTTACTGTGTCTCCAATGGGAGACCCCGGAGGTGGACCTGTTGGCCCCTCATCACTATCACAGGTTCCCGAACTTCGTGTCGCTCTCCCAGGATCCTCTGGCTCTGGCAGTGGACGCCATGTCCCTGATCTGGGGAGTTCTAGGATTTCTATACCTGTTTCCTCCGATGCCCATGCTGGGCAGGGTTCTTCAGAAGTTGGCTCTGGAAAAGGTGTACGCCGTTCTCGTGGCCCCAAGGTGGCCAAGACGAGTGAGGTTCGCAGACATCGTTCGGCTGGCAGTGGACCAGTTCGTTCTGCCTCTTCGGCCCGATCTGTTTTACTCAGGGTCAATTGTGTTACCCCAATTTACCAGCGCTGGGTTTGATGGCCTGGCTGCTGAAACCTCCATCCTGAAGGAGGAGGGTCTTTCTGATTCAGTCATTAAGACTCTGATCAGTGCCCGGAAGAGGTCTTCTTCCATCACCTACTATAGGACTTGGAAAGCCTATATCGCTTGGTGTGAGATAAGATCTTTTCCTTGTAGGATCTTTTCGGTCTCCAGGATTCTGGAGTTTTTACAATCAGGGCTGGACTCTGGTCTCCAGCTAAGTACGTTGAAAGGGCAGGTCTCTGCCTTATCTATCTTTTTTCAGAAGCGTGTTGCGCTTAAACCTTTAGTTAAGACTTTTTTCCAGGGGGTTACGCATGTGCGGCCTCCCAGGAAACCATTACTCCCTGTTTGGGATTTGAATTTGGGTCTTTCTGCTCTTCAGGCTCCTCCTTTTGAGCCTTTGCAAGATATTGCTTTGTCTACCCTGACTCAGAAGATTGTCTTCTTGGTAGCGATCACTTCGGTCCGGCGTGTCTCGGAGTTGACGGCCTTGTCTATCCAGGCGCATTACTTTGAGAGGCATCAGGATAAAGTGGTCTTTCGGTTCAAGCGAGGCTTTCTTCCTAAGGTTGTTTCTGCTTTTCATTTGAACCAAGATATTGTTCTTCCCTCCTTGTGTCCTAATCCTAAGAATGACAAAGAGAGGGTTTTGCATTGTTTGGATGTAGTACGCTGTGTTAAGTACTACTTGATTATCACATCTCCTTTTCGTAGGACGGATTCCTTTTTTGTTGTGCCCCATGGGCCTAAGAAGGGTTTAGCACCAGCCAAATCTGCCATTAGCAAGTGGATACGTCAGGCCGTTACTGCGGCCTATTCGGCTAAGGGAAGAGTTCCCCCTTTTCGTATCACTGCTCATTCCACTCGCGCTGTTGGGGCGTCTTGGGCATTTCAGCACCAAGCTTCTGTTGAACAGGTTTGTAAGGCCGCCACCTGGTCTTCTGTTCACACTTTTTCTAAGTTTTACAAAGTTGATGTGCAGGCCTCAGCGGATGCTGTTTTTGGCCGCAAAGTTCTGCAGACTGCAGTCATTTAAGTTATGCTTCACCTGGCCTTGAGATGCCCTTCCCTTGTGGACACTGCTTTTGGATGTCCCAATAATGGATGAATATTTAAGAAGTGAAGCGGGGTGTGTGGCACACCAAGAATAATACCATTTTGTGAGTACTCACCTGAAAAATGGATATTGTTGGTGTGCCACACACCCCGCTTCACCCCCACCCTCTTCGGTGTTACCGAAGCATCTATGTGGTGAAGCCCTTTTTTATTTATATCAAAATTGATTTTTGAGGTTACCGGTGGAATACTGGTACCTTGTCTTTCTGCTTTTTAAATATACTGGTGATTGAAGGGAGGTACCAGGTATATATAGGCCGGAAGGGGGCTCGTTACAAGACTTCCTCTCTGCACTACGTCACCTGCGGTGGATTAACCCAATAATGGATGAATATTTAAGAAGTGAAGCGGGGTGTGTGGCACACCAACAATATCCATTTTTCAGGTGAGTACTCACAAAATGGTATTTTTATTTTCTTTTGCCAGATCAGTTTTCAATCGGTGTTCTTTGTGCTGTAAATATTCCTTGCCACTGTGCCTCCCATCTTGGCAGTGGCATATTTAACCCTATCTGTTATACACAAGCATTTCTCATAACTGGATTTTAATTTTTTTTGTCTGCGGAGTCACGGTGAGAGACCTGATCTGCCAGTATCTGCTAGCGGTCGTGTCTCCACCAGTAACGCATCTGCCATGGTAGATTGGTTAACGCGGTCATCCACACCATCACAAGTTACATCTGAGACCCCCAGTCTAGGGTCGGTAGGTTCCTCTGACACAACCCTGAGTTGGCATGCCCCGAGAGCAGTCCCTGTCCTCCCATTGCCTCTGTCCTACGCCGTTCCCTCCCCCAGCGACATATCCTATGCTTTGGGTTCAGCTCCACTCTTTAGTGAGGAGGACGATCAGCTCCATCAGCAGCAGCCTCAGTCTTCAGTCGCTAATGAGTAGCTTTCTACACCCGCATAGTGAGGCTACTCATGAGCTGCAGGAAGACCTGGAGCAGGACCTGAACCAGCAGGTCATGTCATACCTTGACATGACCAGGCCAACACACCTTAAGGATCTGCTGGACTTCTGGGCAGCCCGGCAAGTAGCGTGCCATCTGAGCGGGTGTTTAGTGCGGCGGGGGCCATAGTTACGGCGAGGAGAACTCGTCTGTCAACTAAAAATGTGGAGAGACTCACCTTTGTGAAAATGAATCAGGGATGGATCAGCAAGGATTTCCACCCACCAATGGCTGATGCATGCGACTAGATTCAGCATGGTACCACGTTGTACACTTTCCAAATGGTGCAAAACATATTTATGTCTTCAGGCCAATTTTTGGGCTCCTGCTGATGCCAACTTCAAGGTGTGCCTTTCAGCCAATTTTGGGCCTCCTGCTGCTGCCAACTGCAGTGTGTCTTTCAAGCTATGTTTGGGCTCATGCTGCTGCTGCTTGCAACTCCAGGGTGTGATTCATCCAATTTTTGGCCTCCTGCTGCCAACTCCAGTGTCTCTTTCAAGCTATGTTTGGGCTCCTGCTGCTGCTTACAACTCCAGGGTGTGATTCATCCAATTTTTGGGCTCCTGCAGCCAACTCCAGTGTCTCTTTCAAGCTATGTTTGGGCTCCTGCTGCTGCTTGCAACTCCAGGGTGTGATTCATCCAATTTTTGGGCTCCTGCTGCCAACTCCAGTGTCTCTTTAAAGCAATGTTTGGGCTCCTGCTCCTGCTTGCAACGACAGGGTGTGATTCATCCAATTTTTGGGCTCCTGAAGCCAACTCCAGTGTCTCTTTAAAGCAATGTTTGTGCTCCTGCTGCTGCTTGCAACTCCAGGGTGTGATTAATCCAATTATTCCAAGTATGTCACACACCCCGCTTCCACTGTTCATGACATATGGGCTATGTCCAGTAGAGGGTGAACTTCTGCAGAGATGAAAGCAAAAAAGAAGCCCCTCCCGGTCCATAAATACCTGGGACCTCCCACTTATTTCCCAGTTCCTTCTCTGCAGGACGGCAAGCAAGTCAGAAGATGTATGCCGCTCTTCCTTGCGGGTAAGCCGGGCTTACACCCGGCCATGTTTTGCCCTATTTCTGCCTGGACCTTTATACATTAAGGCCAATTCTAGCAGGTCCGGGTGATGGTAAGCATCACCTTAATAGGTGTTTAGGGAGCCATGCTCCCCCGTGAGACCCCGTACAAGGGGGTAGGCGGTATCTGGGTTGGTGATCCTGGTTTGGGATGCCCTGATATATATATATATATATATATATATATATATATATATATATATATATAAATATCCCTTAAACCCATGGTGCGGGTTTCCCCCCTTCCGGGTCCCTCTGTTAACCCTCCAGTGGGGGGGGGGGGATGGATATTCTCCCTCTTCGTTTTCTTTCATCCTTATGTGAGTGTGTGTGTGTGTGGTGTGATTGGGTGCTTCACCTTACAGGGCTGTACGCCTTTTCTTGCATTTTCTGCAGTCCGCTGAGGGGAGCTTCTTCCCCTCAGGCTGCGGTGTTTGAGGGGGGGGGCGGGCGCTTGCGCGCTGCCGCGGCCCGCCCCTCCTGCTTTGGCGCCTTTTGCGGTCCCGCGCTGCTGGTTGTGAGGGAAGAGGGGCGGGACCAGGCGTGGCGCGCAATCCGCTCTGGCCCGCCCCTTCTCCCTCTCTCTTTGCTTCTCGGTGCTGCTAGCTGCCATCTTGCGAGACACGTGAGTGCCCTCCTGGGGCCCCCTTTTCATCTGTTATGGTATTTTACATGTGCCCCATTCAGACTGGGGGCAGCGCTGGTCACACTGTGTTATAAGTTAATTTTTGTTTGATTGTACTATGCATATATGTGTGTGTGCAGGTGCTTATGGCCACTGCCTTGTGTCTTTCAGGAGGACTCCCTGCTCCTCTCCTTAAAAGGGGGTTCTCCCGTTCCTAGGGTCCCTAGAGTAATTTGGGGCACCTACAAATCCTCCCACGTGGGACTTAAAGGGGCATCCCGGGTTGCTTACTAGCGTAATTCCCTCTGGTCATTGCAACTACCTTAAAATCACCATATGGAGGCTCCACATGGTACCGGGCTCGGGCTCCCTTCGGGACAATCCCGGCTATATGTGGGTTGTGGGGTACCCCTTACGGGGAGAATGTGCTAATTTGCATACCATGTGCGCAACAGGCCATAACGCGGCAGTCGGGATCCCAGGCGTCTGGGTCAGTGCCGCCCGTCTCATCTCCCGCCACACCCCGCATTATCTGTACCCCAGGTGACACTGTCATTAGTGGGGAGTCGCACTCGGATGTATGTGCTAGGCTGGCCAACCTCGAGAAAATTATTTTATTGATTTTGATGAATATGAGTCCCCTGACTGGGCTGATTATTCCCCGCTTGAGGAGCGGGAATTGTTTGAGGAATCTGAGACTGAGGAACTGCAGTTCTTTGATTCTGATGCCGGGCAGGCGCTGGGGGATGCTGTGGATGCTCCCAAGGTCCTGGCCCATCTCTTAGAGGTTCTGGATATTTCTCCACCAGCGGAGGCCCCTCCAAAGAAGGGGGAATTCTTTGGGTTCTCTAAGCCCCGCTTGGAGTTCCCAAATCAGGATCATTTTGACAGCATGATTCTTAGAGAATGGGAGAAGCCGAGTCGGCTTCACGGTGTTCCTCAGGGATGGGATAGGAAGTATCCCTTCCCGGTTGACGCGGTGAAGCGCAGGACTTCCCCTCCCGAGGTTGATGCGCCCATCTTAGGATTGTCCAACACCTCTGTTGTACATACTCCTGACGCCACTACCCTTAAGGATGGCGAGGACAAGCGCATTGATCAGATGGCATGTCATGCCTTTGCCAGTGTGGGTTCAGCCTTGCGGCCTGTCTGTGCATCGGCACTCGTGGCTGTGGCTACCAGGTCTGAGATTAGGGACATGTTAAATGGGTCCCAGCTGAACCTGGCCAGCGTTGAATTCACAGCCCTTAAGAGGTGTGAATTGTTTGAATTTTGTTTTGTCAACTATGGACGACACTATTACCATGTGTAGTAGAACTTCGGCTCTGCTGGTGGCCATGCGCCGATCGGTCTGGCTACGCCAGTGGGCGGCTGACATTGCGGCCAAGAAATCACTTACAGCTCTGCCCTTCCTGGGTACGCGGCTATTTGGAGACAAATTGAATTCTGTGGCAAAGGGGGAAAGCCACCTCAGCGTAAGAAGCAGCATCGCTCCTTTCGGGGGGCAAGCTCCTTCAGTCCTTCCTTTCGAGGTGCCAGAGCGGGCAGAAGTCTTGCCTACTCTAGCTTCAGAGGTGATTCCTGGAACGGAGGCAGAGGACGTGCCCATCCAGTCTCTACCTGGGGTTCCAAGCCCAAGCCAGCTCAGCAATGAGGAGGCGCCCTCACCCTTACGGGTGGGGTGACGGCTGCGGCTCTTCTTCCAGGTCTGGGCACAGGAGGTCACAGACAAGTGGATTTTGGAAGTGGTATCATCTGGGTACAAACTGGAGTTCGAGTACCGGCCTCCTCCCAATTTTCTAATGTCTCGGATCCCCGGGCTGCGCAGGGGCTCCTGTTGGCTGTGAAGAATCTCCTGGACATGGAGGTCATATGCCCAGTGCCTTTCTCAGAGAGAGGCCAGGGCTACTATTCCAACCTCTTCACGGAAGAAGTTCCGCATGGAGACTCTGCGCTCAGCCATCAGTTCCCTTCGTCAAGGGGACTTCATGAAGTCCATAGACATCAAGGATGCTTATCTCCATGTACCGATTTTCCCAGCACACCAGAGATTTCTCAGATTTGTGGTGGGAGATCAGCATTTTCAATTTGTGGCACTCCCGTTCGGGCTGGGTGATCAACCACCCCAAATCTTCTCTCTCCCCATCAAGGGAGCTCCCTTTTCTGGGCATGATTCTGGATTCCAGTCAGGCCAGAGTGTTCCTACCTCAGCCAAAGGTGCAGAGGGTTCAGGATCTGATATGTATTCTCCTGACCAATCCTCGTCCCTCTATCCGTCTAGGGATGACACTGGTGGGTTTGATGGTGGCTTCCTTCGAGGCAGTCCCCTTTGCTCAGTTCCACATGAGGTCACTCCAACTCCATCTATTGCTGAACTGGGACAGATGTCCACAGTCCTTGGATCAGTGCTTTCTGATGTCTCCCAGGGTTCGGCAGTCCCTTCAGTGGTGGCTGGAACCAAGCAATCTGATGAGGGGCAGATCCTTTCTGGCCCCTTGTTGGGAGATGGTTACCACGGATGCCAGCCTGTCGGGCTGGGGAGGTTTCTGGAAGGATCATCAGTTCAAGGGGTTGTGGGGTCCTCAGGAGGCTCACACCCCCATCAATGTCTTGGAGCTCAGAGCTATCCGTTTGGTTCTGTCATGTCTGACACTTCACCTCCAGGGCTTGCCGGTTCAGGTTCGATCGGACAATCGAACTGCGGTAGCTTACATCAATCACCAGGGAGGGACTCGCAGCAGGAGTGCCCTCAGGGAAGTCTCTCTGATTCTGACATGGGCGGAGAGCAATGTTCCTTGCATCTCGGCAGTGTACATTCCGGGAGTGGAAAACACAGTGGCGGACTCCCTGAGCAAGGGGTTTTCTCACCAAGGGAATGGTCTCTCGACCACAGGGTATTTCGGACCCTGTGTCACAAGTGGGGGACTCCGGAGGTGAATCTCTTTGACTCTCGGCACAATCACAAGCTTCCATCCTTTGTATCTCTGTCTCAGGAGCCTCTGGTCCTGGCAGCGGATGCCTTGTCCCTTGCCTGGAGGGATCTGGGTTTTCTGTACCTGTTTCCCCCTTTCTCCATGGTAGGCAAGGTAGTGCGCAAGCTGGCTCTAGAGGGGGCACCAGCAATTCTGGTGGCCCCAAGGTGGCCAAGACAGGTTTGGTTCGCAGACGTTGTAAGACTGGCGGAAGATCAGTACAGGCTGCCACTGTTTCCGGATCTGATCTCTCAGGGTCAGCTACGTTACCCCAATTTACAAACGCTTGCTTTGACGGCATGGCTGCTGAAACCTTCATCCTGAGGGAGGAAGGTTTGTCTGAGGCAGTTATTCAGACCTTGATCAGAGCTAGGAAGAGGTCTTCCTCTAACATTTACTATAGGACTTGGCGGTCCTATATTGACTGGTGTGAGGCTAGGGCCTTACCTTGCAGGGTGTTTTCGGTTCCTAGGATTTTGGAGTTTCTACAACACGGTCTGGATCTGGGGTTCCAGCTCAGTACTTTGAAGGGTCAGGTTTCTGCCCTGGCTGTCTTTTTTCAAAGGTCCTTTGCCTTGCATCATCTGGTCAAGACTTTTTTCAAGGAGTCACTCATGTTCGGCCCCCTAGAAAGCCTTCGGTTCCTGTTTGGGACCTAAATTTGGTTCTCTCGGCCTTCCAGGTGCCTCCTTTTGAGCCGGTGCAGGATGTGGCACTTTCTGTGCTCACTCACTTTTTTGCTGTATTTGGATTCCTACCCATGACGGACACTGCTATTGGATGTCCCATATGTCATGAATAGTGGAAGCGGGGTGTGTGACATACTTGGAATAATACCATTTTGTGATTACTCACCTGTAAAATGGGTATTATAAGTATGTCACACACCCCGCTTCATCCCGCCCTTTTGTATTCTGGATCCTTTATATGGTGAACCTTTTATTGTTAATAATGTTTTATTGTCTCTTCCTGGTCCCCTTACTGCTGTCATATACTGGGAAATGAGTGGGAGGTCCCAAGTATTTATGGACCGGGAGGGGCTTCTTTTTTGCTTTCATCTCTGCAGAAGTTCGCCCTCTACTGGACATAACCCATATGTCATGAATAGTGGAAGCGGGGTGTGTGACATACTTATAATACCCATTTTACAGGTGAGTAATCACAAAATGGTATTTTTGGGCTCCTGCAGCCAACTCCAGTGTCTCTTTCAAGCTATGTTTGGGCTCCTGCTGCTGCTTGCAACTCCAGGGTGTGATTCATCCAATTTTTAGGCTCCTGCAGCCAACTCCAGTGTCTCTTTCAAGCTATGTCTGGGCTCCTGCTGCTGATGCTGCTTGCAACTCCAGGGTGTGATTCATCCAATTTTTGGGCTCCTGCAGCCAACTCCAGTGTCTCTTTCAAGCTATGTTTGGGCTCCTGCTGCTGCTTGCAACTCCAGGGTGGGATTCAGCCAATTTTTGGCCTCCTGCAGCCAACTCCAGTGTCTCTTTAAAGCAATGTTTGGGCTCCTGCTGCTGCTTGCAACTCCAGGGTGTGATTCATCCAATTTTTGGCCTCCTGCTGCCAACTCCAGTGTCTCTTTAAAGCAATGTTTGGGCTCCTGCTGCTGCTTGCAACTCCAGGGTGTGATTTGTCCAATTTTTGGGCTCCTGCAGCCAACTCCAGAGTCTCTTTCAAGCTATGTTAGGGCTCCTGCTGCTGCTTGCAACTCCAGGGTGTGATTCATCCAATTTTTGGGCTCCTGCAGCCAACTCCAGTGTCTCTTTCAAGCTATGTTTGCGCTCCTGCTGCTGCTTGCAACTCCAGGGTGTGGTTCAGCCAATTTTTGGGCTCCTGCAGCCAACTCCAGTGTCTCTTCCAAGCTATGTTTGGGCTCCTGCTGCTGCTTGCAACTCCAGGGTGTGATTCATCCAATTTTTGGGCTCCTGCAGCCAACTCCAGTGTCTCTTTAAAGCAATGTTTGGGCTCCTGCTGCTGCTTGCCACTCCAGGGTGTGATTCATCCAAATTTTGGGTTCCTGCTGCCAACTCCAGTGTCTCTTTCAACCAATGTTTGGGTGGCTGCTGCTGCTTGCAACTCCAGGGTGTGATTCAGCTAATTTTTGGACTCCTGCTGCTGCCAGCTCCAGGGTGTGTTTCTCAGGCACTATAGGGGCCCCTCATAGTGATGCCACCTCAACTCTCTGCAATTGTGCCACTCTGCGATTCTATTAGCGATGTGTCTGATCTGCATGTCATAATTATTTACAGTATTATTTCACTAACCCAGCACACATCCTATGCGTGTTACAGCAAGGCAGAATGGTTTACAACCCTATTGAGGCTCTAGGAGGCTCAGAAATAGCCATTTTAATAGCGATTCATCGCGAATAAATTCGGGTCAAAACGATTTTTGTCGGAAAGTTCGTCGAATCAGTCGAATCGAATTTTTCAAAAGTTCGCTCATCTCTACTCAGAAGCATCATACTGAAGAGAGGAGAGTGGTATAAAGTACAGGGGTTGGGTTATAGCTGTGCTTTGCACAGACAGAGCAGAGCTGGGGTCTGGAAAATGTCAGCAATCCCAGAATGCAGAGTGACACAGTCAGAAGGTACTTCCTGTTTGCAGGCTGCCTGATGCTCCATGAGCCATCTTATTTAAAGGCTCAACATGCAGTAGACGCAGGTAGGATGATTTTTAATGTGGGCAATCTGTATGTTGAGGGTGTGGGAAACATATAAGATATCCTATTTAGGGTGAAGGTCCACTAGATTCTATACTAAGCAGTGTGTACTTAAGAGGGTAGACAATTTGCAGCAGAAGCTTACAAGTTTATTATCGTTTCTCCTTCCACCTATTTGCTCTCCTCAATGCTTACCTTTGGGGAGAGGTATTGCTGTGGCATAGGCCTCTACATATAAGGCAGTGGTCCAGTATTACTTGGGACTATTTCGCAGCCATACCAAATATCTCCTGCATGGTAGAAGTCCTGGTGTGGGAGAGGGGGGGTTATGGTCATAGTCTAGTGTGGCTCCTCTATGTGCTAACTTCTGTGTTTAGATCTCTCCCTTACAGACCTATATGCAGCAGTTCAAGTGCATTGAGATAAATAATACTTTATAGACAGGATCACTTTCTCCAACCTTT
This sequence comes from Gastrophryne carolinensis, assembly GCA_027917425.1. Lineage (NCBI taxonomy): Eukaryota > Metazoa > Chordata > Amphibia > Anura > Microhylidae > Gastrophryne > Gastrophryne carolinensis. The sequence continues at coordinate 442,792,162 of CM051234.1, forward strand.
GACTTAAAGGCTTTGTCCAGGCATAGTCAGGTGTTGGTGTTTATGTAGGTTACACTTGACAATGTTTTTTCGAACAAAGCTTTAATGTCAGAGATATTGAGAGAAAGTTTTTGCTCCATCTTCACCCTGTGAATGAAATAGGAGAGGCCGGGTGCTGTGATGCAAGCACGCGGTGTGCTCTGCATCAGCATAATGCCTTTTTCTAATCAAAAGCCTGTTGCAAATAGGGCTTCCGAGCATGCTGGTGTTCTTTGCGCACCGCAGCCTAGCCAAGTGACGCACATTCACATGAATGAACACGTGAGGGAGGAGTCTGCTGGGCTTGAATGGCAGCTTTGAGAATGCAATACACACCTACTGCACATAGAGGGAGTGTCAACCTGACGCAATCCTCTGCATTGGATTTGTGGTCCAGAACAAGGCTGGAGGGAGTTGGAGGAAAAATGTCTTCTTGTGGCTGACTAAAAAATACAGTTTTCCTGGCCAAATCCTGTAAGTAATTACAGGGAACAGAACCCAGTAATCAGAAATTGTGGTTGTTTGTTTCTTTTGAGGAACCAAGGTAGTGGTAATGCCCCTGAAGTAGGAGCAGGCCACTGTGCTCACACATTCACTTGCACATTGAGAAGCAAAGCTGGTTTATAATGGAAAATGAGTCTGAGAAGCTGGGCAACATTAATTCATAATTAAGGTTTTTCTTGGCAAGCATGATGACAAGTATGCTTTCACTGGCAATTAGGTGTATAGCATTCTGAAAAGTTAAAATGCCAGATTTTTGTAATGTAAAAAATTCAGAACAAAAAGAATAGTTTGTGAACTTTTCTCACCTTTAATATCGCCATTGATCTGTAAAATTCCATTGTGAACTGGAACTGAAATCTTTTGTGGTAACAAAAAAGTAACATAATGTGGTTGTGTAAATATTCACACCCTTAAAGTGGACCAACACCCACAGGTGATCGGCCCGGGAATCTATAAGATTCCCGGGCCGATCACCTCCCTCCCCGCGGGACATCCGAGATCGGGATGTCCCGCGGGGTGAAACCACCCCAAACACCCCAAACTCCTTACCTTATCTTCGGCAGCGGCCGCCGGCGCCGCCTCCCTCGCGCCCCTATAGACGTGCGCGCGCCCGCGCCGGCCGTCTGTGAATGGCCGGCGCGGGCACGCGCGCGTCAAGAGTGACGCGCGGGAGGCGGCGGCGGCGGAGGAGCCGCTTGTCCGCGGCTTGTCCGTCGGCGCGGGGAGAGGTGAGTTTTTCTTGGGGTTCGGGGGGGTTTCACACAGCGGGGCACCCCGATCGGGGGTGCCCCACCGAAGTGGACCAAGACCCAGGATAGTCAAAATCCTGGGTGTTGGTCCACTTTAAAGTGCACCAAAATCCACCCTGGAGTCTGGGACTCTAGGGCAGACATACTTCCTACCCTTGGGCATCCTGATTCGAGATTCCCTGCTGTGTAACCCCCCCCCCCCAGGTGGCCCAGTAAACTCACCTTCTCCCCAATCTAGCAGTGCGCTCCCTGCTTTACCTTTAGCAGAGTATGTTCCTGCGCCAGGCATTTGTAAATGGCCGGCACAGGCACGCTTTAGCGTAGCGGGGATGTGGCCACCGGCGCACACTCGTCTAGGCTCTGCTGGAGCCGAGTGCTTAGATGATTTAGCATCCGTGCAGTTGATTGGAGGCCGCACATGCACTTTAGAAAAGGTGAGTTGGGGTGGGCAACCTGGGGGGTTTCACACTGTGGGGGCAACCTGTACTGGGGTGCCCCGGGAGCAGGGACTAAAGCCCAGGATAGCCAAAATCCTGGGTTTTGGTCCACTTTAAACGAATACTTTGTTGACTTAGCCTTTTAAATTTCTGCCCACATTCAATCTTTTTGGGTAGGTATTGCACCTCTAGACTTAGTGATTTGCCCACATCTAGGTGATTTGCCCACTCTCTGTCAGATTGCCACAGCATCTCAGCTGGACTCAGGTCTGCATGGCTGGGTCACTCTAGAACTTTGATCTTTTGGCATAGCCATTCTTTTGCTGATGTGGAGGGATGCTTTGGGTTGTCGCTCTTAAAAGTGAAATTCTTCAGCTTTTGAGCAGAGGCCTTAAGGTTTTGTGAAAAAATTGACTGATTTGAAATGGTTCATAATTCCACCTTGACTAATGCCCCAGTTGTATCTGCAAAAAAGAGAATTTAAAGTGATTCAGAAGCCAAAGGGCACTTACCTTTTGCCCCCCACAGCTGATCAGTGCTAGTCTGGCGATCAGCAACTCACCTGATCGCTGGGTTCCAAACATGGGGTTGGGATTGATAGGGGCGCAGCCATGCCCTCTCCATTCATTGTAATGAAAGAAGGCGGTGTGGTGAGACTGACACACCCCTCGATTATAGTGAATGGAGAGAGCTTGGCTGCACCCCTGTAACTGATGGCAGGCACCAGAAGCCATGATGAAAGCATCGATGAATGGAATGTCAGGCACTCTATCAATGCCGACCCTATGTTTGGGACCCAGGCAGCGCTGTAAGTGCAGGCTCGTATCCAGCGATCAGGTAAGTTGCGGATCCTCAGACCACCACCGATCAGTGGTGCAGATAAGTGCCCTTTTGTTTTTTTTTTTTTCTTAGGCTACTGAATCACTTCTCCTCACCATGTGTCGCTGTGGGTATGGTGTCCTTTTTGGTGATGCGCAGTGTTGGCTTTGCACCAAATATACCTTTTTGAATTGTGACCAAAAAGCCTTGGTCTTGGCAAAACGTATCCAACTTGGATGTTTTTGTTCCATCTTGCTACCTACACCACATCCCAGACATAAGAAGAATACGGGAGATTGATCTCACATGTAGTACTTGCCAGTAAATCATACAACTCATTTAATGTTGCGTATGCCTCCCAAACCAATCTTCATCCTGTATTTTCATAATTTTTTGGTAATGTGACAAATTTAAACAATTTTTGTTTCCGCGTTACATTTATGCCATGGTATTCTATCGACTGATATGTTCAGCAATGAGTCTTAAATGTGTTTTATGCTATACAGATCATGGTTTTGCTGTAAAATGCAACTAAGAAAATGTCACGAAAATCCTACTAGAAGAGCTGCACTTCAATCAATTAATTTAAGTGAAGGCAGCTATGTACTGTCTACTATATTATATTGGCTGATTCTGAACGCAACCACATTCCCAATTAGAAGAGGGTGTTTACACTTCTGCAATCATATTATTTAAGTTTTGTTATTTTTAAATAATTTTTATTGTTTCAGATTTATGGGTCTCATTGAAGGTGGAAACGTATTCCTTTTGGACTGATTTTTTTTTTTGATCAATATTTTTTATTGAATTTATATTAAAGGTACATTGGCTTACAATCATACATCACAATTTGTAAAGTATATAAAGACGAGAAAAAAAATATAATCTTGTACACCCATAAAAGACAGTATTGATTCAGACAGGATAAGAGGTATGCGTATTAATAGACCACGTACCAAGAGATAGAAGACGGAAGGTGAGAGAAGAGGGGTAAGATAGAGAGGGACAGAAGGCCGAGAACGGGGGGGGGGGGGGGGGGAGGGAGTAGGGGTGAGTGTCCAGCCGCCGCTTGGTTTGAGATGAGTGCCAAGCATCATTGAGATGTAAGGAGGGATCGATCAAAGTTTTTGGGGTGGAAGTGAGTGATCCAGTCCTCCCATGTAGTCATGAAGGGGGTGAGGTCCCTTTGCATCGAAGCTGCCATCTTCTCAAAAAGCATTACTTCGTTGATGCGAGGGACCAGACTCCCACGAGGGATCATGCTTTTCTTCCATGAGTGAGCTATTTTGAGCTTAGCTGCAGTAACAATGTGTCTCATAAGCTCAAATTGTGATCTAGTGTAATCGGGGGGTTTCAAATTGAGCAGGACGAGTTGGGGCGTGGGGGTCAGGTGTAACCCTGTTGCCTTCCTAAAAAGATAGTGGACCTTAGCCCAGAAGTGGCGGACCACCCTACACTCCCACCAGATATAGATGTAAGATCCTTGGAGCCGGCATTCTCTAAAGCACTCCGGTGGGTAAGAGGGACAAAATCTGTGAATCCTATCCGGGACAAGATACCAACGGAGTAGAACTTTAGCGTTGACCTCTTGGGTGCCAGTGTTAAGGAACCGTGAGAATGAATTCCGCCATGCCATTTTCCAATCCCTTGGCGATAGTTTTATAGCTAGATCCTTTTCCCATCTATTTGTGTATGTTGGGAGGGGTGCCTCTGCCTGTTCGCACAACGCCTTATAAACCGTGGCTATCATCCCCATGGGATATGCCCCACATACGAACTCAAATGGTGTGGATGGCCCTGGCACAGCTCCCGTCCTGAGTTTGGAGGCTTTGTAGTGGGTTATCTGCAAAAAGCAGAGGTATTCCCTGTTCGGGATACTCCTAAGGGACTTGAGATCAGGGAATGTGATCATTCCTCTATGCACAACAAAATCCTTAACCCTCGTCAGATTTTGCGTTTTCCACCAGCTAACCCGGCTGGTTCCAGCAAGGCCTGGGAAATTCGGGGTTACCTAGAACCGAAAGAAGAGGGGCCTGGGGGGAGACAAGATGGCCCTTCAGCCTGTTTGTTGTCAAGATTCTGAGAGAATGTTTAAGGATCGGGTTGTCTATCCCCTTGAAAGCTGTTGGGGGCAACCAGAGTAAATTTGAGATTGCTATCGGGGCACAACTGGCCTGCCCAATGTCAACCCATAATGGTCTATCATCCCCGGCATGAACAACAGCCATTTGTGCGATCTGACATGCAGAGTAGTAGCGGGCTATACTAGGAACCCCAAGACCACCCTGCTGTTTGGATCTGTACATAGTCGTACGGTTTATCCTTGGTTTTTGCTTCCCCCAAATAAAGGAGTTTAAGGCGGATTGGAGGCCTTTCAAACATACGGCCGCGATTGGAACTGGCAAAACCCGAAAAAAGTAGAGCATTTTGGGGAGCCATGTCATTTTCACGGCGGCTATTCTTCCGAGCCATGAAAGGAGCAGCTTGGCCCAAGAAGTCAACAGGGAGCGGAGGTCCTTAAGCATAGCGGGGTAATTGGCGGTATAAAGGGATTCATAATTTGCTGTCAGGTTGACACCTAGATATTTGATATATCTCTCTTACCAGGAGAAGTCAAAAGAAGCTTTAAGAGCCGCTAGTGTGCTTTTGGGGAGAGAGACGTTAAGGGCTTGGGATTTCGAAGTATTAATCTGCAGGCCCGATATCTTAGAGAAAACTTCTAAAATTTGAAAAAGCTTTGGGAGGGATGTGGTAGGGTTAGATACGAGCATCAAGATGTTATCAGCGAATAGAGAAATCTTATGCTCATATCCCCCTATAGTGGTTCCCGCAATATTGGTGTTGGCCTGCATTAACCTGGATAGGGGCGCGAGAGCAAAAAGTAGAGGGGAAAGGGGGCAACCTTGTCTTGTGCCTCTACCCAAAGTGAACCGCTTGGAGGAATACCCTGAATATCTAACAAACGCACCCGGATTAGAGTATAACGAGGAGATCCAAGTAGTGAAGGAGGGACCCAAGCCCCACTTTTTCAATATAAATTGTAGGTAGTCCCAGGCTACCGTATCGAATGCTTTTCTGATGTCTAGAGTAAATAGCATGGCTTGTCGTCCCTCCTTCCTCACATGGTGGACTAAATTATTGACCTTGCGAATGTCGTCACCACTTGACGCTGGGGGATAAATCCAGCCTGCTCTTTGGAGATTAAAGATGTTATATACCTATTGAGACGTGCCACTAGGACCTTTGCAAGCAATTTGACATCGATATTTAATAAGGATATGGGCCTATAGTTGGACCAGAGGGTGGTATCAACATTGGGTTTGGGTATCATGCTGACAGCCACTGTGAGCGCCTCCGTGCTCCAGGAGTCACCTTTGCTAAGCAAATTAAACATCCGGACCAGGCGCGAGTAAAGTAACATAGTATGTAAGGCTGAATAAAGACTTTAGTCCATCCAGTTCAGCCTGTTTAACTCCGTCCAGTGGTCTAGTAGCCATAGCTGGAAATGTTATTACATGCCAGGAAGGCATCAAGGCCACTTTTGAACGTTTTTACTGTATCCATCAATACTACCTCCTCTGGCAGCGAGTTCCATAGTCTCACTGCTCTTACAGAGAAGAATCCCCTCCTATGTCGGTGGAGAAAGCACCTTTCCTCTAACCTTAGTGGATGCCCCTGGGTTATGGTTAAACTCCGGGGTATAAATAGATTGTGGGACAGATCTTTGTATTGACCCCGAATATATTTATACATAGTTATTAGATCACCCCTCAATCGTCTTTTTCTAGACTAAATAAACCTAACTTGGACAATCTTTCCGGGTACTCTAGCCCCCGCACTCCTTTTATTAACTTTGTTGCCCTTCTTTGAACGTGCTCCAGTTCTGATGTCCTTCTTAAGCACAGGTGCCCAGAACTGTACACAGTATTCCATATGGGGTCTGACCAGTGACGTGTACAGGGGTAAAATGATGCTCTGGTCATGAGCACCTATGCCCCTCCTGATGCACCCCATGATCCTATTTGCCTTGGCAGCAGCTGCCTGGCATTGATTACTACAGTTGAGCTTATTGTCAACTAAAACCCCTAGATCCTTTTCCATTGTTGTTTTACCAAGTGTTTCTTTAGTGTGTAATCATGACACATATTTCTCCTTCCCATGTGCATAACCTTACATTTATCTGTGTTAAACTTCATTTGCCATTTAACTGCCCATGCTTCCAATTTATCTAAATCTGTAGCTGCCTGCTGTCCTCTTTTGTTTTAATTACTTTACTCAGCTTAGTATCATTTGCAAAGATTGATACTTTACTGTTTAATCCATACCCACTGTCATTTTTATATATAATGAAGAGAAATGGTCCCAGAACTGACCCTTGTGGTACTCCACTAGTAACAGTGACCCAATCTGAGTGTGTACCATTGATAACCACCCTCTGCTTCCGATCATTAAGCCAATTTCCCACCCATCTGCACACGTTTTCCCCCAGTCCAAGCATTCTCATCTTTGTACCAGCCTTTTATGTGGCACAGTATCAAATGCTTTAGAAAAGTCAAGATATATGATATCCAATGACTCCCCCTGATCCAATCTTGAACTTACCTCCTCATAAAAGCTGATTAGGTTTGTCTGGCAGGAGCGATTTCTCATAAATCCATGCTGATATGGAGTAATAAGGTCATTTTCCCCAAGGTGCTCCAGGATAGTATCCCTTAAGAAACCTTCAAACAGCTTGCCCACCACAGATGTTAAGCTTACCGGTCTGTAGTTCCCCAGTTCCCCCCTAGATCCCTTTTTGAATATTGGCACCACATTTGCCAAGCGCCAATCCCTCGGAACAGACCCTGTAGTTATGGAATCCACAAATATTAGAAATAATGGCTTGTCTATTACAGTACATAACTCCCTTAAAACACGAGGATGTATGTCATCTGGTCCCGGGGATTTATCGATTTTTATCTGCCTGAGACGGTGCTGGACTTCTTCCTTGGTTAGACCAGTGACATTTAATGGAGGGTTTTGGTTATACCCCTGCATTTCACTCGGCATGTCACATTCTTTTGTGAATATAGAAGCAAAGAAGTTGTTAAGCAAATTTGTTTTCTCCTCATTTCCCTCTATAGGGGTCCCCTCCTTGCTTTTCAGGGGGCACACACCCTCAGGTTTGTACCTTTTTATGGTTTATGTAGCTAAAGAATAATTTGGGGTTAGTTTTACTCTCTTTCACGACCAGTCTTTCTGGCTCCAGCTTAGCTGCCCTTATCTGTTGTTTACATTGTTTATTTTCTCCTTTGGAGTTTTTTAACGCTTCCGCTGTCCCTTCCTGCTTTAAACGTTTAAATGCCTTTTTTTTGTTGTTTATTGCCCCCTTAACCTTTTTATTTAGCCACATCGGTTTACATGTGTGTCTAATAGTTTTATTCCTGTAAGGAATATATCTGTCACAATGAAAATTAAGTATTCCTTTGAAAGTATCCCATTTAGCGTCCATGATTTTGTTTTTAAGGACATTTTCCCAGTCAATGCAGTGTAGGGCATCTCTAAGTTGGTCAAACTTTGCCTTTTTGAAGTCCCGCATTTTTGTGGCTCCTTGATAAGGCACCCTAGTGATTGCTAATTGGAAATTAATGATATTATGATCACTGCTTCCAAGGTGTCCCCCAACCTGTACCTTTATTACTTTGTCTGGTACATTGGTTAGTATTAGGTCCAATATGGCTTTCCCCCTTGTTGGAGCTTGTACTTGTTGGGAAAGGTAGCCATCTTTTGTTGTAGGTAAAAAACTATTACTTTTAATGCAAAACACATGTTTCAGCATCCCAGTCTATATCTGGGTAGTTAAAGTCCCCCATAATCACTACCTCATTTAGTTTAGCGGCTATATCTATTTGCCTTAGCATTATATTTTCTATGGATTCGGATATATCTGGAGGTTTATAGCAAACCCCCATCAGTATTTTATTTTTGTTTCTCCCTCCATGTATTTCTACCCATACAGACTCCACATGGTCATTCCCCTCACATATATTCTCCCGCAGAGCAGGCTGTAGAGAGGATTTTACAATTAAGCAGACTCCACCCCCTTTGGGCAAATTGGTGAACCCATCCGGGCCCAGTTGTTTACTGATCTTTAAAGAATTAATGGAGTCCTGGACTTCAGATAGATCGCCCGGCTTATCTAAGAAGGTCTTAGCCTCAAGCGGTAGGGAAGGTAGAGAAAGTTGTCCCAACACCATTTATGCCAGGCGCTCATCTAGCGTAGTCTTAGGTTTGTATAGCTCCTCTAGCTGCTTACCGAAGGTTGATACCACTCTTGCTGGGTTGCTAGATAATGTGCCCTCTAGGGTTTTGATGCGCACTGGTTTGGTCCTCTGGGTGATTCTCTTGAGTCTTCTGGAGAGATGGGTGTTTGGTTTGTTGCTAATGCGGTACCACTTAAACCTGGACCGGTTAATTTGACGTTCAGCTTCACCTGTGAGACATAGGTTAAGTTGATTGCCTGCTTGATTAAGGATGATTCTATTGCGTCTGGATGGACGCTCTTTATAGGCGGAAGGGGCTAAGTGGTACGCATCAAGCAACGAGAGGAGCTTTTCCTTATGCGAGGCTTTGCGCTTGGCTGATTCTTGGACAAAATACCCACGAATTACAGCCTTATGAGCTTCCCAGAGTAAGGCCTCAGAGCCCACCGACCCCACGTTCTAAAGGAAAAAGTTCTCAATCTCCTTACGGAAGCGTTCCAGAAGCGCCTCATTGGACAACATGGGGTCGTAGAACTTCCAGGACCTCTGGGGCGATCTCTGGGTCAGGGAGACCAACTCGACAGCCACCAAATCGTGGTCAGACCATACTATAGGGACAATAGAGGAGCGAGAAAGGTGGGGCACGGAAGAAAGCTGCAAAAAGATGTGATCTATTCTCGTAAAAATTTTGTGCGGGTGAGAATAGTAAGTGAAATCCCTCTTAGCTGGATGGACTTCTCTCCACGCATCCACAGGGTGATAATAGTTAAGGAGAGAACAGAATGCCTTTCCTGAGGGGGCCTCCCTAGGGTAATCCGAAGGCCGACCTACCATTTGTCTGTCTAGTGTGGGATGAAGCACTTGGTTTGAGTCACCCGCCAGTATGAGAAGTCCCTTAACCTGGAGATCCAGAGTCCTAAGAAACTTCTCAAAAAGGTATTCTGGTTCTGGTTGGGGGCATAGTATGTAGCAATTGTAACTTCTTGGTCTTGGACTGTACCAGTCAAGATGAGGAAGCGACCAAGGGGGTCCCATATTGTCTGCTCCAAAGAGAAAGGGAAGGAGCGCTTAAAAGCAATAAGGACTCCTCTCTGCTTGGTATCTGCCGATGCCGTAAAGAAGAGAGGGTAATCTGAGCTAAGGATAAATATATTTATAGGCACTACCGTATCTGTTAGTTTAGGGGGACTGGACATCCGAGGAAGAGAGAAGGGGGAAGGAGGGAAGAAGAAGGAGGAGGAGGAGAGTACAGAGAACATTTTAAGGCAACAACAATAAGACGTGAAAAAAAAAAAACTTCCTTAGTAAAGTTTCCCAGAGAAGTAGATAGGTCCTCTACCTCAGTGGGGCGAACAGTCAGGATGGAGGGACCTCCTAATAAGATCCCTGCCGACCTGAGTGGAAACTGACCCTCAACGGAGGGCTTCCTGACTCGACAGGGTCCCGGCGAGAAAGGGAGCAAGGAGTGAGCAGGCAATGAAACCTGAACATCCTGCCCACTTTACCTGAAAGCAAAACAATTAAGCAGCAACGATTCAAGTAATATTCTATAACTTGTTAATGAAAATATATGTAACACGACAAGAGAAGAACCCAACTGGGCTTAACCCGCAAGAGAACCATAGGGTTCATGTATAAAAGGGGTATATGCGCTGGGAGCACCTAAAATTTGAAACCAAGAAACAAGGAAGAAAGTAGTCCCCGTAATAGCGGGCAAGGGCTTCAGAGTGGCATCCACGGCGATCACAGCTACAAGAGGGTGAGGGGCAAGATCCTTCGTATAATACACAGGGAGTCCTACCCCTCAGCCCTCCCCCGCGCCTGGCTTACCGAACCTGTGGGCCAAAGCCCCCACGACTTTGCTTGTAGACTGGTTGCCTCTTCACGGTCCTTGCTTGTCCTTGGTTGCCGGTGAGAAGGAGAGTGCTCTCTTCTTCTGAGGGGGAGCAGCTGTAGTGGCAGCGGGAACTTTCAGGTCAGCAGAGGTCAAGGCGATCTCTAAGTCTTGTGGAGTGGACACCTCGTAGCGCTGATCCAAGTAGCTGAAGGAGATTTTGAAGGGGAAACCCCATTTATATCTTATCCCTTTTGCTTTGAGAACTTCAAGTGAGGGTTTCATGGCATGCCTTCTGGTGATAGTTTGGGGAGACAGGTCAGAAAAGAGTTGATACTCAAAATTCTGGAATTTGAGAGTTCCTTGGTCCCGTGCGGCTTTGGTTTCACCAACACGTCCCGCGGTAGACCGTCTGCTCTTTTTTTCTGCAAGGCTCGGTGGATTCTATCAAATTCCAGCCTTTCAACGGGGATTGTCGGGCGAGCTCTTGAAAAAGGGCAGTAACGATAGACTGTAGATCAGCAACTTCTTCTGGTATACCTCGTATCCTGATGCTGGCCCTCCGTGAGCGGTTCTCCATGTCTTCAAGCTTGTGATGCAGGACAAGGTTTTCCTCCTTTAAGGCCTCTACTTCCGTCCCAAGGGAAGATGGTTCTGAGCCTTGCCCTGTGGAATGGTTCTCTAGGTCGTCAACTCTTTGACCCAGTTCTTTTATTTCAGCGGAGAGTTTAGCAGTAATCTGAGATGTAATATTTAGGGCCATGACTTTGTATCTATCAAGCGGTGGCGGTTGTGGCGCTGCTGGTGAGCCATGTAGGGAATCGTCCATCCAGGACTCATCCTCAGGTAAAAGGTCCGCAGGGACTAGAAGATCTTTCTGGGAAGGAGTGGAGGTATCCATATTGTGGTCAAACCTTGGTGGAGCTGTTAAGCCAGATCCCAGGATTGATTAATAAGCCGGAGAAGAGGGGCCAGTTGAAATCGGAGATGCACCCCAAAGAGCAACAGATGGGGCTTCTTTAATAGCTTGAGGGTTTAAACAGGTCAGATGGAGAAGACCGCACTGAAAGGGGGTGACGAGAGCCTCAGACTCCTCAGAATATAAAAAAAGTGTACTGCCCCTTTAAGGAGCACTAAAGACTTGTTGGAGGTCTCCTTGTAGTAAACAACTCTGGAGGGACAGAATAGGTAGGCAGACAGATTAAATGCTCAACGTTGGAAAATATGGTTTGCTGGAACATTCCCAAAGCCACAGTGTGTGCAAGTGTAGGAACTTGGTGAAATGCAGCCTTTACAGTCTCCTTATTGTGGCGTGTGTGGGAGAGGTTGTGAGAGCTGAGCTGCTGCAGTTTGAGCTGTATGCACCGGGGGGGGGGGGTGGAGGAACGCTCTTCTGAACACCCCTTCCCCTCAGGATATGGCGTGGGGAGCTCTGCTGGGGACGTGCCTTCAGGCAGGAGAAGAGACTGGAGGAGAAACTCCCACACTGAGAAGGAGCCCTGAGGGAACGCATGCTGGGGCTGCGCTGCTATTACTCCCTGCGCACAAGCAAGATGGCGGCCGTCCCTCACCTCAATTCTGGCCAGCTTCTCCTCGTTTCGGAGGTCGTCGCGATCACGGCCAAATCAGGTGGGGGGGGTCCCAGGGTTCACCCGAGCCACGGGGGAGGGGGGGTGAAATTGCTGGGTGCTGCGAGCTGCAAGGGGCCAGAAGCACCAGGTATCAGCGGAGCGTGGAACTAGACAGCCATCCGCGCCCAGCACGCATGCGCACTCCTGGACTGATTTTTTTACTTAACATTTTGAAACGGTGTGTAGACTTTTTGTAAATGCTGCATTGCTTACGTCAGACTTTTTTGTACCTATTGATATTGCACATCACTTTGTCTGTTCAATGACATAGGGATCGATTCAGAGCCTGGTAAGAATTCTCACTCCTTTTTTAGGAGAGAAAACCATTGACTTTCATTGCCTACCTTGGGGCTGATTCAGAGCCAGGTGAAAATTTACACCCAGTAGACAATGCAAGTCAGTAGCAGTTTTTTTTCTCCTAATAAAGGAGTGGGAATTCTCAACTGGCTCTGAATCAACCCCGTAGTCCAAACAGAGCCATAGGCTGCTCTCTAGAGAACCTCCAGTTCTTGGATGACAACCTTGGCTCACTTTTGGGAAGTAAAACTAAAATAAAAGGTCTTGGTCTCTCTTTAAATGACAACCACCATTAACATAACATATTTGCTTCAAATTAATAATGTTTATAATGTTTGTGTCCTCTTTGTTGCAGTATTGAGCACAGTCCTGAAACTGACGAAAACTTCTGCACAGTATACTCCAACAATGTGTGACCACTTTAGTGAGTGTTGCCCGATGCTTATTGCTTAAATCCATATTCATGGATTTTCCCGCAGACCTCAAATTCGATCGTGCCAGAGGAATTTCAGTTTACAAAGGCACCCACTGATCTCAATGGAGGTCAGACCCACCCAGCAGACCGGCTTCTCCCAATCTGGTGCTGTGGCTGTGCGGGGAGTGGGTGGCAGGTAAGAGGGGAGTCGCCTGCACCCTGGCGAGAGGTCTGCGAGAATTTCCATGAAAGTAAAGTAAGTAAAAACGTGTTTTTAGAAGGTTGGATAGAAAAGGAGAAAAAATGAAGCCACAATATTTGTTAGTTATTCTGTTTGTTTTGTTTGCCCCAACAAAGAAGCAAGGCACTTTAGAACGTGACTTATATGAGGTTTTAATATAGTTGCCATAAAATTACCAAAACGCCCCCTATTCAAGAGTACAATGTAAAGAGCACTTTCTTCTAACAAAAAGTATTTACATGACATATACAGACTAAGAATAACAAGCTCAACAAACTCAGCCCATGTAGCATATATTTTTTTTTATGTTCGTTTCCAACCAATCTATCAGATTGTTGTGCCACTCTTCATTTTAGACTAAATGGATGTTGTTCCATGCATACACTGCTGCCACACCAAGATATGCTTACTGGCTCCTTGTTCCCACGGCGAAATGTGGCTTTGTGATTGGCTGTCAGTAGTCACGTGGTGTGTACTGCTTACCGCACTACATGAATCCTTATGTGGCAGGCAAAAGCAGCAGCACAGCCGACAGTAGTTAGCTGTATGCTGCTGGAGCATCTGGAACTGTGTCCGGAAGGTAAGTCCTCTGGGGTTTTTTTTCACTTTTAGTCCGCTTTAACATTGTTTAGTGGACTTTCGCTGAATTTAATATCAAAGAATTAGATAAAGATCTCCCAGGTGCTCAGCTTTATCGGTCCAAAAGAAATAAGGTACTAATAAATGCCTCCTGTCGTTTCAAAAAGAACTACACCCAGGACACCAATTACACCCTCCTTATGGAGAAAATGCATGATGTGGGACTTCTGTGGATGAGAGTTTATCAGACCACTTACACTGTTTTAGGTAGATCTGCGTTTAAAGTATAGCCAACCTGGCCATCTCCTAAAGTGGTATGCCCCACTGTGGGCCCTTCAGGTTGCTGCAACAGCTTTTCCGGCAACTCCCTCAGCACTGTAAACAATCGGGGGCTAGAGCAGCCGTATCCCCAGCATCTTCAGATTGCACGCGCCTGGAGATGCAGCCACCCTCGCTCCCCATTGCTTAACCAGAACTGTTTGCCAAGCAATTAACATGCACCACAAGCGACTCTGATTGGACCAGAGCCCGAGCATGCCCTGTAGGACCACGGAAGGTGAGTCACCCCTGCATTTTATGCCCACCAGTAGAGAGCAATAAGCATGGCCAATAGTTTTGTTCAAATGGGATGTACCCCTACTTTTATATTGATTTTTTAATAAAAGACCATTTCGTGATATAGCACCTTTGACACCAAATTGGGATACTCCCCAGGGTAGGTTCTTGGGGTGAAAATATTTTGGGACTTTTGGTTGCGTTTAAATATAGGGTTCATAGGTGTCTTGTGTGTACCATTGTTGGTTGGAACAATCTCATATTTATTCTCTCCATAAGACGCACTCCCCCCCAAAAGTTGGGGGGAGAGTTGTTAGTGTGTCTTATGGTGCGACTGTAAAAAACATACAGGAGGTCCTGCAGCAGTCTGGGCTCCCGCTGCTGCCAGACACACTCATGCAGACACACATACAACTTACTGACGCAGGGCCAGCCACCTCCAAGACCACACACATAGCTTACTGGAGCACAGTGCTGGTTCCGGGGGTAGGTGGGCCTGGCCTGTATCGAGCCAGTGTCTATTGAAAACAATGGACGATGGTTGGAGTCGCAGACCATGCCCACCCACTTCCCTAAACCAGCACTACGTGCCTGTAAGTTGTGTGTGGCAGCAGCAGGCAGCCAGCTAAAGGCACCGGTAAAGTGTGTGTCGGCAGCGCGCACCCTGTGGGCCGGTAAGCGTTTGTGCAGCGGTGGTTATCCTGCCTGCCACTCCTCCATTGTCCAGCATTCGCTGATTGTAATGGTGGTGGGCAGGGGAGAACTCTGTCACACTGCCTATAATGGTAGGGATTGGCTGTTTCTTAGGGGGAAGTTTATTTTTCAGTTTTTTCTTATTTCTCTCTAAATCCTGGGCGCGTCTTATGGTGTGAAAAAACTGTACATGTGTTTCATGTTTTTAGACCTGAGGTTGACCTGATGCTTGCACACTACTGACCTGGTTCTTTCCCTATTAGGTACTTTATGGTTTAGCCATTGACTGTTTTATTATTTCTGTACTTGATGTGATGTAGTTTTGTTCATTTAAAACCAATAAAATAGTTTGTTGTTTTTAGTAGCCAATAGACACTCTGACGTAAAAAAAGTCTACATGCCCTATTGATAAGTGAAGGGCGGCTTCAAGCTTTTGGTCGTTGGTCTTCTTTTGGTGCACCTTATACATGAAGCCGGCTATTAACGTTAAACTTTAGTGCAACGTATGCCTTTGCATTAGTAAAATAGGACTAAGTGGGCAAATTCTAGTGCTGTTTGCCTCATCGTTCAAAGCCAACCACAAATGGCATCCTTCACCATCCAGTCGCTAGCCCAGCAGATGACACATTTGGTAGAAGCAAAATGGTAGCGAGCTTAACCTTGCTCTGACCACCTCAGAAATGACAAATGAATGGTGGGAGCAGCAATCCAATATCATCCACCCTAGACATGAAAAAGATGGCAGATTTATGACCTCCATGCTACATAAGCATGCGTTTGTTAACCTATTCCACGACAACACCAAGCAGAATGATTTTTCTATGAGCTGTCTGTTCTATAATAATTTTTCAATTAACTGATCAAAATTTGGTAACAGCCATAAAGTTTAAAGAAGGTGACCATTGAAATCAGGTTTGTTCACCTATTTTCTTTTTTTTTTTCACCTTGAAAATGCTAGATTCCTGCCCAGCCCCCAAGGCTCATTTTTTTATGCGGTTGTTCCTTTAAAATACAAGTCCTGATGTAGAATAAAATCGCAATAACCATATGCAAATGTGGTGAGCGGAACGCAGCGTGTAAATCAGAGAAGAGCCAGAAGCAATAGGGAGCGAGCGAGAGAGGGAGGGGGGTGACCTGGGGTTAATCAGTTTTACTGCTCAGTGAGAGAAAGCTGAGCGGGGAGAAGGGGGGGGGGTTGGACAAGGGATGGAAGGCAGAGAGAAGAAAGAAAAGGAGAGAGGATGGCATGGAGAAATAAGAGAGAACTGGGAGCTGCAAAATGTAGGCATTGCATTTGGCATTTAAAAATAATGCTAAACATGAAAATCAAAAAGACATTTTATAGAAAAAAAGCAATAGAGAAAAAAAAACTTTAAAAAAGAAATCAAATGAATAATCTTCCCTTCTACCCCTAGGCATGGATTGGCCATGTATGTGAAGGATTCACGTTCCACCCAAATTTTGACAATTTGGTTTATGAGAACTAAATGTGGGTGAAATCTATACATCTCAATTTTTAATTAGAATAAGCCTTTAACTTTATTAATTAAACTGGACCAACAGCCTGGCACAGTTGGAAAAGAAAACTTCCACAAACTCACTTGCCCTTTCTGCATTCATGAAGCATTGTCAGCACTTACATTTGCTCATCCCCACCGATTTTTTTAGTGGTAGCTATTTTGGAGCTTCCATTCCCAGCACCTCAGTCATGCTGCTGCCTGGATTCAACTGACATAACTGACAATGCGCAGTAACGGGAAACCCAGCAGCACTTCCTGTTTGCAGGCAGCCGGCAGATTTATGAGCCGCCATTATGTTTTTAAAATGTACTGCAGCAGGAGTAAGAAAAAGGTAAATGAATTTTTATGTTCAGCAATCTGAATTGCACTGGGGAGGGATGCATATGAGCACTGTTGTGTTGGACTGGTTTAAGTCATTTTTGACTGTTGGTCTACTTTACTTTGTAGGCACGACGTCCTTTTTAGGCAACCTATGTATTTTTAAGGGGAGTAGGGAAGTAGAGTATAGTATATTCAAAATCTTTCACAATTCCTGATTGCCGATGCCCCCTGTGCATTAACTGCCTTAAGCATGACAGTTCTTACCTTTCTCCTCGGTCCCCCGAAGAAATTGAGTGATCTGGTTGGCCGCAATGGTCAGGTGGTTGCTGGCACTTGGGTGGTGTTCCTTTTTAAAATCATTTCCTTTTCTGCCCATCCCCTTGTAGCAAATTTCTTGGTGTCTGGATATTTAGTTGTAACCCATCCCAGGTGGGCATGCAGTCTTTACCTGGCCGACCCCTGCCAACATCTTAGTCAATTAAAATTGCAGCTTTATTTATGGAGGTATGCCTGGCACTACCTTTATGCACCTCCTTGGCAAAGGCTATGAAAGGGAAAGGTTATTAAAGTGTAATCCCTTACTCTTTATCTCTTCTTTCATTCTAAATATTTGTTATACGAGGCATATGGACTGAGGTTATTTAAAGATATTTGAAGAGGTTGTCGCTTAAAGTGGACCAATCTCCAGGATTTTGATTATCCTGGTGATTGATTCTTGCCCCAGGGGCATCTCGAATTGGGATGACCTGCTGTGTGCAACCCCCCCAGATAGCCCACTGTACTCACTTTTCAGCCCTCCCCATGGTGCATGCACGAGCACTCGTCTAATCACCACTATGTTGTGCGTACAAATGTATGGCTGCAAATGCATCCCCAGCTCCCCTGTGGAATGCACACTCCTGTGCACCAAACTTATCTGAGGGCGTATACATCTGCAGTGAAGTTGGGCATGTGGTAGCGGCCAGTGATTGTGGTGAGGGCCCAGGGAAAGGTAAGGCTCTTGCTGGTGATCTTGGGGAGGCTCACACAATGCCCCAGGGTCACCTAGTTGGCCAGCCCTGGATTCTTTTAGACTTCGGGGCCAGCATCTGGGGTATTAGTACATTTTAACAAGTCAAGTGGCATAGGACCCGTTATTTGTGCTTATTTGAACTTGTGAGGTTTCTGGGAGTTTTTGCTTGAATTCCTCTGCGGGATTTCAGAATAGCCTCTCAGAGCTGCTTTTCCAATGTAAGCTGCCTCCAACCCATGAGGATACTCCGGCGGAGGGTGGTGGTATGCTTCTCTCCTTTTATTTCCATAGCAACCAATGACTTAGAGGTGTTATTTGCAGCATGACATGGGCCATAAAATAACATAATTTTGCTAGGGGTGGCACAGTTCTTATTTTTGTACCCTGCTGGTCAGTCAGAAACTCAATATAACTTGCAGAGGCCATTTTCACATCTTCATGGATCCTAAATTGTCTCTCTCTCTGATTCTGGCCTAAAACATGACTCTGCCACCTCCTTGCAGCCTTGGTGGAACTTGGTGGTCACCGACTAAGCATCCATTACTCCATCTGGACCATCCAGGGTCCCTCTTCCCAGTAAACAAGACTGCAGCAAGACAACTGCAGGCCTTCCAAGAGTTTCATACACCTAGCAGTTCCCGGGACTCCAAATAGCAGCTTCAAATACCAATTTTGCTGCTTTATATTGTAAGCGCTTCTCTCTTCAGCTATTGAAATTGTCTGGAAAAAATCTTCCCCGTTATGCTTTTATCTGCACAAACATGTTTGTTTCTGAATCAGCCACACATATCTTCAAAGTATGATGATCTTCCTTACGTTTTCATAAAATATCCATTGTTTTCATACCTTGTCCAAGGCATCGCTCATACTGCCTGCTTATATTTTTACTGTAGGTAGTTTTCCTTTTGTTTGGGCTGAACACAATTGAACAGGTGTTTGAGATTGATTTCAGTGATCCAAAGAGCCCTGAGACACAATACCATCCAAGAATTTAACTGTAAAAAGTTGAGTATGATACATAAGAATTTGGAACACTGTGAACATATCAAAGGAGAGATGATTATGTCATCATTTATTCTAAAAATGCAGATACCCCCTCCCCCCAACCCAGATAATAGCATTGGGATAACAAACTGATATATGCAGTTTAATGACCACTCAGAAGACACTGGGGTGGATTACACTCCATGCCTTTTTAGCATTACTTGATTTACAGCGATTCCCTGCCATGATCTTAAAGCAGACCACCAGTAAAGAAAATAGAGTTTAGTAATTCGCTCCCCTAAAGCCCCCTCTTTGACAATCAATGGTGTATGCTGTTTGAGAAGGCTTAACTCCATGCAGATGCTGTAGAATAGCTGTGCTCCTAGACTTGTGAGTGATAATCTTAAATCACACCTGAGAGCCCTGCACATAAGCATAAGTGTATAAGCATAAGGGAATAGGGGAGAACCTTTGCTAGAACACACTGCAGTTGAGCTGTGGGCTTCCTTATGATCAGCCTAACCAGCTAGAGAGAGATGCTATCTGTTTCTGTACAGAATGTTAGAAGGCGATAAAATCCTTCTATAGCTGGCTGCATTGATGTAAAGATCAGCTGGCCTGTGGGGTGCCTGTGTGATATTGTCTCTTCACACAAAGCAGACTGGCAGCAGCTTGGAGTTTTGCTATAAGCAGCCCACGCCAGATAGATTTGCCTCAGAGAAGGGAGCAGCATGGCTGTCATGTTACACACTCTCACACACTGAATCAACCGATACTGGGGGGGATTAATGTAAATGTTTCAATGTAACTCAATGGCCTTAGCATTGCAACCATTGTTTATAATTATGTAACAGTGTTTTAAGAGCTTTTTGATTACTGATGAGTCATTACACCTGATGGATTTTTACTTCTGGCTAGAGCTAAAGCATTATTTTAAGGGTAATTTTGACTGTGAGACAGGGTTTGTCACAGGCAGAGCTGTCAAAAGTTTGGCAAGATGGCCCCTCCCATGTAATTCAGGAGCATAGCTCTGCCTGCAATTCCATAACCTCTGCATGGAGTTAAGCTCTCTCAAATAGCTTACATCACTGATTGTGAGAGGGGGGTATTTATTGAAGCAATTTACTTTAATTTGATTTTTTTTACTGGAGGTTCTGTAATCCAATATACACAACACCGGGTGTGGTGGGGCTTATAGTCCATCACAGTACATCGTACATCTACATGATCATAGACACAGAGTAGCCTTATACCAATGGGCTAACATGGATATAAATGGCATACATTGAATACTGTTACTATTATGTCTTACTGCCTTGGCACACTCATAACATTTAGACTTTCTGGATGATGTTTTTTTTAGCAGGCGGAAATGCTCCTGATTGTTGGGTGGCTTTCTTTATATCAGGGAGCGATTTTTGTATGACTAAAAATCGTGATTCGTGCGGCCCCCTCACAGGTCTGCCCCTTTGTTTAAGCATCAGCACAAAGCCTGAAATTGGGTTTTAATACTAATTCAATGGTCATGTGAGATTGGAAAAGGTGCACAGACTAGGTGAGGCATTTAGCATGTTTAGGAGTGTTCTATTAGAGGCATCTCAAACAAGGGTTGCACCAGGGGGAAGGTGGTAGGCAGACCTTTTTTTTTTTGTTTTACTTTAGGTTTGTATTGATGGTGTCAAGCCACTCTAACCCTGCATCTGCCCTACAGTTACAGAGGAACCAATAAGCCCCTTTGTAAGCTACTGTATAAGGGCCATCATGACCAGGTAATCAGTATAAGATCTGCAACATCAGTCAAAATCTTGGCAGTAATGTCATTTTTCCATTGTTTCTATGTTTATATGAAAATGTGTTGCACACCAGGTGTGTCCCATTGCAGATTTGTATTAGATTCACCAACAAATGACATTTTGCATCAGCATCATGGGCACCTCTCAATCCTTGTCTGATCAAAGCTACAGGGATTAACACTATCTGCAAGTGCCGCTGCTTCAGATCTTGGCTGCAAAAAACAGCTTTGTTTAGCAAGAAGTGGCAGGATGGGACAGATTCCCCTTCCCCAGGGGGCCCGTGTACTACAACTGTCCTCTGTTTCTATCAAAAGACATGACAAATATGTGCAAACACTCATCCCATGCCAGCATTCTAAAGAGGGATTCTAGTATTGGCCACTCTGCACTATGCTTAGTTTAAACCCAGTGTCTTTGTGTGTCAGGTCAGAGAACCATGTCTGTGTGTCAATAACGAGGGTTCGTAAATGCAATGTCTGCCTAAGGCATTAAGCTGGACTCCTGAAAGGGGTGATGTGATCATTTTACAATTACAAGCCTCAACTTATTGCTTTAGGTTGCAAGCCCCCTTCTTCTGTTTCTTGTGCTGAGTGTAATTTGCATTAAGCTTCCATGTAAACCATGACTTGTTATAAATTAAGTGCATTTGTATCACTTGAAATGATATTTAGGTGTAAATGTTTGATTGGACATTCATTTCTAAAAAAAAAAGTGGATTGGCTAAAAAGGTATTAAAGTCACCCTTTGTTAATTCACTTTTGTAGCAGCAAATCATATGATCATTCGACAACCATTCAGGTTTGATGTGTAAGTTTGCTTGGCAAATCGAGATTGGTTACAATAGTCACATGGCTGGCAGCCATACAATAAATTAGTAAGCGGCAAAAATATCTATATAGGGCCACTTTAAGTTTGTCTAATTGTTTTGAACCAACTGCCTTTCTGCCCTCCTAAATAATACATCTCTCAACCCAAAATACCTCCATAATACATCCTCTAATTACTACTTGCAAGGCCAGTGTCGGGGGGGGGGGGCAAACTGGGCAATTGTCTAGGGCTCTACCCCCTAGGTGTCCCTGCCTTATCTGGTGCTGCATCCTGTGTACATCCCTGCCACTCTGGGCAGTGTTTTGCATAGCAGAAAGAAGTAATATAATGTTGCTGGCTGAAAGGTGGAGGCATGAATAGGGGATAAAATGCTTGACTCTCTGGATACTGGTACAGGTGCTCTGCAGTTTCAGTTGGTGGGAAGAGAATTTGCAGTCCCACATTTAATTTTGTCTTTGGCCACACTTTGTTTAAAACTGACTCTAAATACCCAGCTAATTTATAAAACACATTCTCTGCTAAATACTACCTAAGATCCCATTTCAGCCCAAATGTGTGCCCCATCAATCCAAAAACGCCCTTCTAGCCCAATAAATAAAGAATATCAGTATGCATATAAAAACACACATAGGTAAATTGATATTTTGATATATACACATACATGCTTACAGATATCTTAGTTGCTTCAAATGCTTTAAAAAATAAAGTGTCAACAGTTAATTGGTATCCATTAACAAAATGCTAATTGAATGAACGGAAAATAAATCTGAATCAAATCAATATTTAGTTTGACCACAGTTTGCCTTCAAAGCAGCATCAATTCACATGCGAACAAAGTCAGGGATTTTGTAGGATTATAGGTGGTTATTTACAGTTCATACCTGATACAGAGACAGCAATGTAGATGGCTTAAAACTGGGGGAGGAAAAGCCCCAAGTTTACAAGTGTGAGATTGTAGAAGATTTCATGTTACAGGTCATACCCTATGGCAAGGCTGTGCACAACAGCAAGACACCGGGTAAGTGGGTAAACTACATCTACAATGTTTCCTTAGGGATGGCAGGTTGTCCATTTACTGCCCGAATGGCCATCGGTCCTGCAGAGGGGAACAGTTGTAGCAGATCTTGACCTGGATGGGAGTGATCTCCAAGGTTCTTCTTTGCTCTAGTTCTTATTTTGACATTGTGCATGTCCTTCCGTGTAGGAATGGAAGCCATGCTAATTCTTTCTGCCATTCTGAGTGGTCTTTTAACTCTTAAATAGTTTTTTTTTGCTACCTCCTTTAAACCGTACGTAGGAGAACCGGAAGCTGGCTCTAACAGTTAAAAAAATAAGACCAACAGTTTTTTCTTCAGACAGTTCTTCTTTCATTAACAACAATAATCTTTTTTTTTTTACGTTTTCTTAAGATAGCTGTGATATTTTCTCCCTTAATCCTTCATGACGACCCACGGAGCGAGGGAGGCTCCACCCCCTGGGAGGAAACACAAACTGAACGGAGGTTAAAAACCCACCCCTTCCTGTCCACCTCAGTTCTTTGTGTTTTCTCCCTAAGGAACCACTGGACAGATGGGCTGCAGTCAATATGTTTTTTGTTTTCGGATCCAGGAATTCTGGAGCTGATCCTGGAACCATTTGTTTTTTTTCTAAATAGGAAGGGGGTGGAGACATGCAGCAGCTGACCCGGCGGCGCTCTGACATCACTTCAAGACATGGCCCTTCATGTTGGCGACCTGGAAGTACAGGCAACAACTGCTCCCCAGCCATATGGAAGCTGGAGCGACCAGACACGGGGCAACATCGGTGGGTGGCAGCCCACAGCAGTGGCAGGACTCCATTCCTAGCCCAGTGAGGATCGAGGATCCTGGGCTGAAAGATACATGATACAGGCAATACATCCTCTGGCCCTCACACCTCATGCAAAAATGCCTCAGGAGCCGGTAATGTATTTATCCTGATTATTATGGCATTTTTTTACTGTAAGGGGATATGTGTACCTAAATAATTTTATGTAGTTGTCCTTTTTAGCCTAATCTACCCAGGGTTAAAGATAGAGGCAAGGACCCCCGAAAAATCAGCTCAAGAATTTTTAACCCATTAAACGTACTGAATCCTGCAGCAATACACTGCCGGATACCTGGCAGAAATTGTTATGTCAGGCATGCCTAAAGCTAGTAATGGGTGAGGAGACTTCAGCTAGTTACAGGCAGTTAAAAGGGAACCTAGACCACTAGTGCCCCTTACTACAACTTTTCCTTCCACCAATACTCCCGAAGTCATTTCCATGCATCTCCGGATTCCCTGGAACCTGGATGTTTGTATCGGGTCAACGCATTCCAGATCCCAATCCAATGATTACTCTGTCTTCCGCTCAGTCTGGGATAAAGAGGTCCGGCTGACTGCATCCGGCTCTTCTCCAGAGTAAGTTGACTTACTCTGTATATATCCTTCTTTTTTGTTGCTAGGAGCATGCAAGGAGTTACTTGAGTTTTCTTGATGCCTGTGTCTGGGCTGCACTGGTTACAGGTCTGTTGCAACTGTGCAAAGCCTGGTTGGGTTACACCTTGTTGTGGGGTTTACAACAGGCTAAGCAGTTTTTTAACCTTGCTGAATGCAAAAATGATAAAACCTTATTGAATAAGATGATGCTATACCATGAATGCAAGTTTGGGGAGCTCATCATGCCATATTGCTATGCTACAGATTCAAACCGCTTACAGGTTAAATTGCTGTTCACCTTCTGCTAACACTCCAGTTTCTTTTATTAAAGCAGACTCTCTGCTAGGAAGGGTCCTGATTAATTTGGGACATTTTCCTAATACAACTTTCTTCCTCACGCCATGAAGAGAACTTGCTTCTAGCAGAGCTCCCATATGGTGGAAGTCAGGGAATCGTAGCACACCCATACTGCATCGCTTCCATTGAAGACATGCTTCATTCCAGTGTGCAGCAACTTCCTGTCCCCAGCCATCCTTCTAAAGGATCTGCAGGTCTTCTTTAGGGATGAGGCTAATTAGTGCTATCCCTGTGGTTCTAACCTCTCCTATTTGTTATAGGTGTAAGGCAGGGCCATCTCCAGGATTGTAGGGGCCCTTGGTCAAGAGAGTCTTAGTGGGCCCCAAAGTGGTGAGTCACATGATGTCACCTTTCAGCTCCACTGCCACAAATGGGTAAACTTCTGCTGCTGATCGCCCTCCAGTCCTTGTCAGTTGTCACCTGGTTCTCGCCACCTTCTGAGCTTCCACCATTTGCTCTCCATTCCATGCCACCTTCTTCATTGTTGCTGATCATCCCCTGTTGCTGAGGCCAGCCACGCAGCACCTGTCATTCAGGGGTTTGTGTCCACTATAAAAAAAATACCATGGCCACATGTGACCCTGAGTGGGCCCCTGGCAACTGCCCAGGTTTGCCCTGTTCTGGGCGTGTTATAGTCCTTTTTGTTGTTGCACTTCTGGCTTGTAATACCGTGGGCATGAATAGTGTATTACTTGTCCTACACTCATGTAATGTCTACCTAGTGCAGCACCATGTAACTTAATGGCGCTCTCTAATAAAGGACATAATGATAACCTATATTTATATAGGTTAGATCCAGCTTTACATTGAGCTGTTCTGATTGACCCACTGGGGAAAGAAAACTCCCCAAAACTCACTCACCCCATCTGCATGCATGATTGTCAGCACTTACATTTGCTCCGTTTGTTTTTAAAACACACCACAGCAGGAGTTAGAAAAAAGTAAATTGATTTTTATGCGCAGCAATCTGAATTGTCCTTGGAAGGTCTACTAAGGACCTTGAGCTGGGTTGTCAATTTAGAAAAAATTAGTCTTATACCTCATCCTTACAGATTCCTCAGGTACAATATAGAACGTATCCTTCAAAGGATTCTGCTTCCGCAGGAAAATATACGGACCCAAAAATTCATCAATTCTCCTCAGATTTTTCTACGAGAAATCAGTAACCTGCTCGGTCCCATGAAGGCAGCAATCCTAGCAGTGCTGTGGGCTCAGCTCCATATGAGAACTTGGCGGAGATTCCTCCTATCTCATGGGACAGATGCCCAGACTCACTGGATCATGAGGTCAAGATAGAGATGGAGGGTCTCCCCTGGTGGACAGTTTCAATAATCCTAAAAGGAGGAAGACAAATGTCTGCTCCTGGGGTTGTGGAGTGCACAGGGACAGTCAACAGGTCCACGGAAAGGCGCCACCATGCATAGCAGGGCACTGAATCACTTTCCACCAGATATCTCAGGCCGAGTAGTCCAGATCTGGTCCTACAATGCTTCCACAGCAGCATCAGGGTGGGACCAGGCCCTTAACACTAATAAATCTATTAACTCTAGTTCCCTTACAGGAAAAGGTCCTGTCAATAGCGGCAGTTCCTTTAAAGGGGCGCTAACAGAAAAAATGGCCCAAATGATAAAAGGAGGGGTCACTTATACATCCGGCATCTGGGGTGACAATTTCTGTCAACCCTCATAACTAAACCTGTTGTCACTGGATTTTAGTCCTAACAGGAGAAGAAAACCGCAATCTTGGTGGGATTTATATTTAGTTTGGGTGTATAAGTGACCCCTAACAGGGATTTTTCCCTATCTCAAGGCAACTGAGATGAGGATGCCCCAAAGCATAGTTCCCTTTTACTCTTTCAACCTCCTCACCTACAAAGATGGGTGCGGTTGCTGCTTACTACTTCCTAAAGTCTGCTAGCATCTTTAACAGTTTTGGATAATTTGATAAAGGCACTACATGTTTAATTACCTTCAAAACTGGAAGATTTCCAGCAATGCCATCAGCTCAAAACTAGCAAAGAGTATCACTGAGTCTTCTGAGAAGTCTGAAAACTAATTGTCTTCATGGAAGAGTTACGGAGAATGACCTCAATGTGGAAAATGAGCCAAGGCCCTAAGCTATGGACAAAAACTTGGGAACTGGAGTTTTAGAAAAATGGCAGAAGATGCTCTTGATTGATGAAGATGTGAAATTTGGCTGTAACAGAAGGCAGTTTGTTCATGGGGTTACAATAATAAGTGTCTGCAGGACAACAGTGATGCATAGTGGAGGTTCCCAGCAAGTTTATGGTTAGCAAATCATTTTGGGGATTTGTTCAAGAATCAAGATTACTGTTCTTGTGCGAAATACAGATGGTATACACTATGCAATACCACCAGGGAGGCATCTGATTGGTTCCAAATTTATTCTGCAGCAAATATACCCCCAAATATACAGCCAGTAACTTTAAGAACTATCTTAAGGGTAAAGAAGGATGTAGACTCCTGTAAGTGATTAATATGGAGCCCTAATCTCAACATCATTGAGTTTATCTGAGTTTGCTTAAAGAGACAAAAGGTTTTGACTAAGCCGTGGTCCACAGCAGCTCTGTGGTTAGTTCTCCATGGTGTTTGGGACAACCTCTTTGCAGAATTCCTCTCAAAACTTTGTTTAGGCCTTAGCGTATATTGTACCATATGCCCGATAGGTAAGGCCAGTGCATTTTATATGCCTAAAAGAGCATTTGCTGGCAGTATAAATGATATACCATATATTATGCTTTTTAATACCGGCCATTAACCAACATGCCTGTGCCCACAAACTTGGGTCTTAACCCAATCAATATGGTCCCATTGATTGTCACTGCATGTCTGTGAGCTCCTCAGTGCCAATGTGTTCTACACAATGTGTCAGGTAGCTAATTAGCTAGAATAAAATTGGCTTTTTAAAGAAAGTAATGCAGAGGCTGCCATTATTGGCTACCTCCCTACTGGCTGTCATGCTGCTACTCCAGCAGCCTGTGATAGGTGTGCAGATTGTGATTTTTTTTTTAAGGATCTTAAAATGTTTTCTTGCTCTGTTTATTTAGATTATTAATAAATTCTCTAACTGTACATTTGGGGCAATAAACTAACTGCTTAGACTATATTTGATGCATTTAATTTTAAACACAAATTGTATTTACATCTGATTTGAAAGCTTCTGTAGCTGGTTTGATACAGCTGTTTGTATTGCTGTCAGCACTGTATATTTATCTTTATTCACAATGACTTATTACACCAGAGAGGACAAAAAGTAAAATATGAGCCAGTAGAGACTGGCCATTACACACTTAATAGCTGCGACCCATTGGATACTGCTCTTGACCTCCCTTCTTCTCAGAGGCTAAATTAATCATTGTACAGAGAGGGACAAACACCCCACAGATGCTTTTATCTAAAAAAGTTAAACTTCGAAGAATGCCTGAGGTCCAATTTACTTTCTTGCTTGTTTTTTGTACATAACAAAAATGACAAAATAAACCTGTAAACTGAAGGTATCACTACTATGGCTATCCCAGAGACAGCTCTTCTGTTTCATGGGTCTCTCTTTTGCCTCCTCTTACAGGTAGATGTGGTATAAACTGATCACTGGTCATCTATTTCTTAAGAATTTTTGTAAAAATAGGCGTCATAGCAAGAATTTCTCCTAGTAGAACATAACCTCAAATTTGGTTTTGGCCAATGTTAATGCTTGTCCAGCAGCACAGTCTTTAAACATAGACCAATATCACTGTCATAATTTACTATGGTCAGAAAGACTACTCCACAGCAGCTGTAGAAGAGGATACCGGAAGCGATGAGTATGCGGGCGGCCGTTTTTCTTGCTTGTGCTGCCCCACTGCTGTATCTTAAAGAGACTACGGTCATTTCTGAGCATTGTTCCTCGCCTGCTGAGAAGGACAACAAAATGTGACTTTAGCTTTTGGTTCTAAAGTTTGACTTGAAATGTATGCACTAAATGTTTTCACATAGTTGTATCTTGTTACTTTAAACCAGACCAACACCCTTACAAGAAACAGTGCTCATATGCATCCCCCCTCCCCAGGCCAATTTGGGATACTCAAAAAGTCAAATATTCCATGATAGCCCTAAATCTGGCAAACACACTTACCAGCTCTGTATCCCATGCTGGGCATGTGGCTGGACAGGAGTTTTTATGGTGCAACTACCCAGCAAGACTGACTGGCTGCCAGCGGATCAGGGAGCAAGAATCACATAATGGCAGTTACTGATTTTTTGGGGCTAAAATTTGACTTGTGGGGCATGCCACCCTGGGAGGAGTGTAAGAAAAAGGTCTTTTTTTTTACTTTAGGCCATTTTTAAGAAAAAAAACTATTTTCACTTATAAAGTATAGAGGTCCAGTAACCAATGACAACCTAGTAAGCAGTAAAATAACAGTTCCTGTATAGCATCAATCATTAACTTACTATTACTAATTTCTTTGTATGTAGTGTAATCTCGAACCTGGAACAGCCGGCTGAGTGCAGGAACAGAGAACCATCTGGCTCACAAGGATCCTGTTAAAACATGGCTTTATTTGTATCCATAAAATACATCCATTATCAGCAAAACAGCGCACATCCAACTTGTGA
The DNA here is from genome assembly GCA_027917425.1 of Gastrophryne carolinensis. Taxonomy (NCBI): domain Eukaryota; kingdom Metazoa; phylum Chordata; class Amphibia; order Anura; family Microhylidae; genus Gastrophryne; species Gastrophryne carolinensis. The sequence goes on from CM051234.1 coordinate 442,821,043, forward strand.
GCTGCTAGTACAAAAACTCACCTAAAAATACTGTATTCCTTCTCAATCCGGGGCTCATGCATCGCTGTACACCGCCCCTCCTCGTGACCCACCGCAATCAGCCAATGCATTCAGAACACCTGGGGTGGCAGCCCAGCAATGTCATGAGGTGGCAGGATGGCGACTAACCTGGCCGCCTTCCTAGCTATGTGTGTACACCACAGAACTCGGGGTAGGTTGCCATCTCAGATGCACGGAGTGCGAACAGCGTTCCCAGCGAAAGGAAGACCGGCGGTCACGGAGGGGCGGAAAGGCAGCAGGACCGCCAGTCATAGAGGGGCGAAAGGGCAGCAAGACTCGTGGCTTGATAAGCCCTGGAGAGAAGAAAGATAATTACTAAAAACAATTTGCCATATCACAATTAGTAACCAGTAGCTATTTTTCATGGCCTTAACAAATACTACATGAACATACATACAAATAAAAAAAAAAACTGTTTTTTTAAGTGTCAGTGCTTAACTGTATATGACCTTACTTTACTATGAACAATTTGTTAAGTGAGGGAAATGCAGACAACCGAGACAGTTATCTGCCCCGTTGTTCCTATTCACTGGTCTGTGAACTACTAGAGGTCATCAGACAAATTACTACAAACCCATGGTCACACGCCTAGGCATATCTAGAATATGGTTTATAAATATTAATTACAAACATTTTATGTTATTGAATATAATTTTCACTGTTCTGCTATTTTAAAACATATAATTAATTTAATTTAACACTGCTTACAAATAATAATAATAATAATAATAATGAGTGCGATTATGGTGTGTCTTGAGATCCACCTGTAATGAAGGCTTTATTACATGCATAGATACAGATACTATTAGATACTATTTTTTCACAATAATGAATTTGGTTAAGGTTAAACTAGTTTAACAAACTTATGTAGATTATGAAGAGACTCTTCAAATATCTGATTGCTAAGACACAGAGACCATTTGTTGACTCTAGGGCAGTAGCTTTCGAACATTTGTACATCTATTGTACAAGCATTCGTACACATACATATGAGGCTCGATTCAGAAACACATTTGTCTGGACTTCCGTAGCTGTCTGTGAAAGTTTTTGTGGGTGTTTGTCATTTTTTTTGCTTTTTTTCGTTCATTTTTCATTCGTACGAACGTTCGGGCAAATGCGTATATGCGCTTTCAATGAACAAAAGCAAATCTGAACATTTCCGTTAGTTCGGGTCATTTTCCAAACCAAATCTGATATTTTTCGTTTGTTCAGATAACTTACGTTATTGCTATGGGCTTGCGTCTCATTCAGAGAGCTGATTGCCGACGGACCACCACCCTATAAATCCGTTTCCTTTGCGGTCCCCTTACGGGACCATTTTGACCTCGAGACTAGCAGCTATGGATGACTCTAGTGTATTTGAGGAGCATGAGGATCTGCAGCTCATGGGCATTGAAATTGTCCGGAGGGCTGAGACCAGATTGCATCGGCGGCATGACGTTGAGTTGTTCGAGCTCACCAGACTTAATTGCGCTTCCCTCCATAAATTGTATAGTGAGCTGCGGCCATGGTTAGCCCACACCACAAGGAAGGGGCAAGCAATTTCAGGTATGGCCAAGATGCTTGGCTGCCTGCAATTTTTGGCGAACGGCTCGTTTCAGAGGCTGGGTACCCTCTCCGTGGGGATCTCCCAGCCTATGCTGAGCCGCGCGCTATCCAAGTTTTTGGAAGGCATGGCTACCATTACTCGCAAATATATTTGTTATCCTGACGACATGGTAGCCAGAAACGCGATTAAGCTGGCATTTTATAACATCGCCGACATGCCCAATGTCATGGGTGCAATTGACTGCAATTGGGTGCAATTGACTGCAATTGACTGCAATTGACTTCTGGAGCGGGGGAAGATGTGGAGGTTGCAGCAGATCTCGCCCAGGAGGCACAGGGAGAATGTGAGTGATGTGACACACACATTGAAATTGAAATTTGATTACTGTTGACTAAGACATTATAAGTGACCCTATTTGCCATGTCTCAACAGGCTCTACTTCACAACAGTGGCAGGGTTCAGGACATAGGGTTGTCTCCAACGAGGCATCCGTCGGCCACCAAACAAGTAAGTCGTAATGTCATTCTTTGCAGTATGTGCTAATTGACATGATCACCCAGATTCATAAAGGCTGAGTCAATGTCATTAGCAGAATGACCTCTGCCCACTTCCTTAGAGTAATGACTTAGCAGACTGATCTGTGGCCACTTCCTTTAGGTAATGACTTTGGAGAATGACCTCTGCCCACTTACTTAGAGTAATGACTTAGCAGACTGACATATGTCATGTTTATTTAGGTTGGCAACTAACAAACATTCCATCCACAGGTGAGAAACATGTATTTGACGCAAAATTACGTTTTTGTATCAATTTTATACAGGGACCACACGGGCAAGAGTGGAAGAAATGAATCGAAGGGTCCTTGAGTTGGTGGCCGATATGCAGCAGTTGGTTGATTCGTTGGGGACAACAGAAGAAGAATAGTGTTTTGGGTCCTGTCACTGTTTTTATTAATGTAAATAGTTTTAAATTTTATAAAGTTTTACATTTTTTAAATTTTATGTGGTTTTTAAATTTTTAAAAATTTTGAAAACTATAATATTTAATATTTTACAAATGGCACCAAAAAATGGCCTTCAAATTAAAAGGAAAAAACAAAAACAAAAACGTTTCAGTGTCATTTTTTTAACACAAATACATTAACGAAGGTTTCTAAAAATATTTAGAGATGAAGATTCAGATGAACAGGAAGTGGTTTGGGGACATAAAATGGAAGAAGAACATAACCTCGAAGTGGTTTGGGTAAGTTTTAGGGGCCTAAAATGGAAGAAGAACATAACCGTGAAGTGGTTTGGGTAAGTTTTAGGGGCCTAAAATGGAAGAAGAACATAACCACGAAGTGGTTTGGGTAAGTTTTAGGGGCCTAAAATGGAAGAAGAACATAACCATGAAGTGGTTTGGGTAAGTTTTAGGGGCCTAAAATGGAAGAAGAACATAACCACGAAGTGGTTTGGGTAAGTTTTAGGGGCCTAAAATGGAAGAACATAACCGCAAAGTGGTTTGGGTAAGTTTTAGGGACATAACATGGAAAAGGAACATAACCGCGAAGTGGTTTGGGTAAGTTTTAGGGACATAAAATGGAAGAAGAACATAACCGCAAAATGGTTTGGGTAAGTTGTAAGGGTCCAAAAGGGAAGCTGGAGGATAGCACTAAGGGGTTGGGGTGAGCTTTAAGGGTCCAAAAGGGAAGCTGGAGGATAGCGCTAAGGGGTTGGGGTGAGCTTTAAGGGTCCAAAAGGGAAGCTGGAGGATAGCGCTAAGGGGTTGGGGTGAGCTTTAAGGGTCCAAAAGGGAAGCTGGAGGATAGTGCTAAGGGGTTGGGGTGAGCTTTAAGGGTCCAAAAGGGGAGCTGGAGGATAGCGCTAACTGGTTGGGGTGAGCTTTAAGGGTCTAAAAGGGAAGATGGAGGATAGTGCTAAGTGGTTTAGCTAAACATTGTAGTAGAAGTGAGGGTGGCAAATACAGTATGTAGGCGAGCACTTTAATGAGTTAAGTTTGTAGTGCGCAGGCGCAAGATCGTAAGGTTTTTCTTCTGGACGATTATTTATTGAAAAAGGGAAACAGAATCTATCGGGAAACGTAAAGGATTCGTGGGAGGAGACGATGGGAAAAGGGCAAAAACGAAAGCCTACGTTGTAACATGAGAAAATGAAACGGAAAAGTCTCGATGGAAAATGACATCCTCGTATTCGTACTCTGGCATACGAACAGACGGACACTTTACAGGTTTACAATGCATGCATAGAATCGCTCACACATTCATACGAGAGCGGGAACATTTGAAAATAATACAGCATCGGCACTAAAACGGAAGGTTTTTTTTTGTCTCTCTGAATCGAGTCCATGGTTCCTTGTTTCGAACACCTTCTATTCCTGGGGTGTGGGTTATATAAAAAAAGCCTAACTAAGCTCTTAGGTCTTTGCTTCTGGGGAGGAGGCCTGGCCTGGCATGGGATCCCTGCTCTACAATGTCTCTCTGTTGTTACCTACCTATATTCAACCCGTCCCCACAAGTATTCCAACCATATACAATAATATAGGAAGGTAGGCATTTACACCCAATACATTCTTAATTATATCCAGCCTTCAAGCACTACAATGTATACATAAATAATGTTTAACAATTGAGCCTTCCCACCCTTCCAATCACTGTTCCTTTTTTCTGAAATCATGTTAACATTTGTTAAACTGGATTGAAAGTCAAGTTCCTTCTTTGGGAAGCATACTCACCTCTCTGGTATAATCCAAATTGGCACCGAATGTGCATACAGAGGAATCCCCGCTGTTTGCATTCTGCACAACTTGCAGGCTTGACGGGTATGCTGCTTTGGTGGGGGATTCCCCACTGCGGGAGCACCCCAAATCTCCAAATGCCTCAGTGGGAAGCAACTGTTTACACCACCATTTTCACATTTGTTCCAGTTTGTTACCCTATGGAACTTCCTAAAAGGAATGTGACTTTAAAGCGGAACAAAATTCATTTTTGTCTCCCAACGCCCCCCACACCTGCTCTTCCCGTCTGAGTAACTTGGGCGATGCTGCCGGCTCAGTGGTGGCCTGGGTTTAAAAAAAAAAACAGTTTTTCCACTGGTTAAAAAGGACCTTCACCATGATTTATTGAAAAGCCCAAACCCTTAAAAAACTATTCCCCAGCACCTAAAATTAATATATATTAAGTTTTTAGTCACTTACTTATTATTTTTCCCACTGGGCTGCAACTCTGTTCAGGCTTTTACGATACGGGCACCGCCATCTTGAAGCATCACACTTACTGATGAGAGGCGAGTGGCATAAAGTACAGGGGGGCGCATTTTAGCTGTGCTTTGCTCAGACACAGCAGAGCTGGGGTCAGGAAAAGGTCAGCAATCTCAGAATGTAGAGCAGCACAGTCAGAAGGTACTGTTTGCAGGCTGCCTGTTGTTCCATGAGCCGCCATCTTGGATGTAGTAGATGCAGGTAGGATGATTTTTAATGTGGACAATCTGTATGTACAGGGTGTGAGAAACATATAAGATATTTTTAAGTTTTGAGATCGCTGTTTGGCAATCTCAAAACTGGGATAGTTCACATATCTGTGCTGCGTTGCACAACACATTAATAAAGCATTGCAGACACCTTTTTCAGTGCAGCATAGCAACAACGCAGGTCAATAGAAGTCTATGGCAATGCAAAGGCAACACACGTATAATGCAATGTACCTGCATTGTGCTTGTGTAGAATTTACCATTTAGTTATTGTGCAGAAAATGTTTATCTTTAAAAAAATGTGTGACAGACTCTGCCATTGGATTTTAAAGGCACTGTTTTTGCATAGACCCATTACTTTCATTTTCTTGAGCATGTCCCAGACAGACTGCCATTGTGTTATTGATTGTATTACAGACTGCTATTGTTCTACTGATTGTGTTACAGACTGCTATTGTTCTACTGATTGTGTTACAGACTGCTATTGTTCTACTGATTGTGTTACCGGCAGAGTTGAGGGATTGTGTGCCCTGCTCCCATTGGTCTGTGGGTTTGTCATACAGTTCTCCATCAGGTCCACGGGGGAGGTCCCCTTGCATGGAGCCTTGCATATAAGGCACAGGGTGGCACTAATAAAGGAAGTTCATCTTCACCCTCAATACTGAGTTCTGTCTCTTATTGGGGGAAACGCTATATTACAATTCACTAGCCCTTGTAAGGGCTGTTCCTGATTTCCTCACGGATGACTCTGGAATTCTTGCAGCACCTCTCGCCATTGGGAAAAGGACGTCTCTGGCGGGGAAGCCCTCCGGCGATAAAGGTTATCGCTACAATTGGTGGCAAGCGGTCGGATGGTCCTTTGTACCCAGAGAGAGTGCTACCCTGATGGAGAGTCAGTATGACAAGTTGAAAAGGCTGACCCTGAAGGATCTACTCGAGAGCCGGGGAAGGTCAGCTAGCAACCGCCCACGTCAGGAACTGATAGCCGAGCTGATCGAAATGGATCATGCAGCAGTGAGGACTGAAACCAATATAGAGACCGATGAAGACGCTGCTCTCGTTCAAGCGGTTCGGAACAGATTGTCGGTCTATGGCCCGAATCCATCACAGGAACTGATCGACCGAGTCTTCGCCGCAGCGGAGGCAGAGGCCAGTAAGCGAAGGGAAGATCGGCGACTTTCAACCCAGCAGCCTCTCAGCCTCAGTTACACTGGGGGGAGAAAGATTCCATTTGCAGCATTTAAGTCCTTCCAGGAAAGTGACGACGAGATTGACGGATTTTTGGCCGATTTTGAACGCCAGTGTGCTTTACACCGGGTACCCACGGAGGAATGGGTCACCATATTATCAGGGAAACTATCTGGGAAAGCTTCCAATGCTTTCCGGGCCATCCCTGATGCGGACTTACCACACTACCATCTGGTAAAGGAGGCTTTGTTAGCCCGGTACGCTGTCACCCCGGAAGCCTACAGGCGACGATTTCGGGAATCCCAAAAGAAGGGAGGGGATTCTTACACGGAGTGGGCATGTCGCCTCCATCGTACAGCATCACACTGGGTCACTGGATGCCAAGCCACAACCGCTGAGGATGTACTACAGTTGTTTTTACTAGAACATTTTCTCAATGCCCTGCAACCAGAGCTAAGAGAGTGGGTACGTGACCGGAGGCCTCTAACGCTACCTGAGGCTGCTCGTCTAGCCGACGAGCACACCGATGCTCACCGGACAGAACAGTCCACTCCAAAACCACCACCTCCCATCAAATTTCAAGCACCTGTGGCTTCAGCGCCAACTCGTGACTCTGGGCCACATAGGCCAGCGCAGCAACCGAACCGCTCCACAGTTCAGTGCCATCGTTGCAAACAATGGGGACATTATCGCAGGGATTGCGCCCTAGAGCCTCCCCGAAACATGTGGAGGCAAAACAACCTTCCACCTCCCGTACTCCTGCGGCGCACTGTTTGGAAGCTGAGAGCAGTTCGGAAGAGTATCTGGGGGTACTGTATGAAGCTGATCCCATACAAGCGGGCATCCAAGACAACCGACAGCACCATCGCCAGGAGGTACGAGTCAATGGGCGCACCGCGCAAGGATTACGCGACACCGGAGCCACACTTACCTTGCTCCAACCCCATTAAGTCAAGAACAAAGACAGCACCGGACACACCGTTGCAGTAAGGGTGGCGGGAGGAGCTGTGTTTCGACTCCCCACCGCCCGAGTACATCTTGACTGGGGCGCTGGATCCGGCAGGGTACAGGTGGGACTTATGGACAACTTACCAGCAGAAGTACTATTGGGAAATGATCTAGGACCAATGACTTCTGCCTACGCTACCTCTGTGCCAGCCAGCATCAACCCTGTTACAACCCGGGCTCCAGCCCGAGCTGCCGACTCCAGCCCACTGGTCGGGGAGACCCAGGGGTTTCGTCTGCATCAATTCATGTCTGTTACAAGAAGCCAAGATGAGGATCAGCCATCAGATTATGTCCTTCCAGAAGGGAAACGTATGCCAAACACTATTTTTGTTGGGGGCATTGACCGTCGGATTGATCAGCCTGAAATTAAGGATTTGTTTTCAAAGTATGGTGCTGTAAAGAATGTCAAAATTATTAGGGATGCCTCTGGCATTTCTAAGGGTTATGGTTTTGTCTCCTTTTACGATGATGTAGATGTGCAGAAGATTGTGGATTCTCTGATCAGCTTCCATGGAAAGAGATTGAAACTTGGACCAGCTATAAGAAAGCAAAGCACCTGTGCACACATCCAACCAAGGACTTTGCTCCTGAACTCACCAACGCCACAATATCCCAGTGTTTGGACCCCACCCATGACCGATTCCTATGTACAGCCCACGTCAATGTTTAGCCCTGTTACTCACTATTTGCAGACTTGTCCTTACACTCTGCCCATAACAAGAGTCCGGACAGCCCCACGTTAACCCGAACAGGGTCAATCCGGGTCTGCCGGGTGTTCCACAAAAAGGGGGCATTGTGACAGACTCCATTGTGTTATTGATTGTATTACAGACTGCTATTGTTATACTGATTGTGCTACAGACTGCTATTGTTCTACTGATTGTGTTACAGACTGCTATTGTTCTACTGATTGTGTTGCAGACTGCTATTGTTCTACTGATTGTGTTACCGGCAGAGTTGAGGGATTGTGTGCCCTGCTCCCATTGGTCTGTGGGTTTGTCATGCAGTTCTCCATCAGGTCCACGGGGGAGGTCCCCTTGCATGGAGCCTTGCATATAAGGCACAGGGTGGTACTAATAAAGGAAGTTCATCTTCACCCTCAATACTGAGTTCTGTCTCTTATTGGGGGAAACGCTATATTACAATTCACTAGCCCTTGTAAGGGCTGTTCCTGATTTCCTCACGGATGACTGGGAAAAGGACGTCTCTGGCGGGGAAGTCCTCCGGCGATAAAGGTTATCGCTACAAAATGCAACACAAACACATTGCTAACGCAAAAGCGCATCATTTGTTTTGATACAATGCACCTCTGACATACTTACAAAATGCTCACTTTTAACGCAACATAGGTCTGATCAGAGCCACAGAAAGTGCAATAACAACGTTTTTTTTAAGAGTTTGGAAATATTAGGACACTGTGAGCCTTACAGAAAAATGTGGCCTTTTTTCTTCTGCACACTACATAGGATGATGTTATTACTACATTTCTCTGACAATCTCATTGGTATGTTCCTCACCTGTAAAAACGGCCCATCTTGGGTACAGGTGATACCTGGGAAAAACTGGAACAGTCATTTTTTATTGCACTTTTTAGTGTGTTAAAATACAAAGATGCAGGTTACAATTCACGCTGCAAGGCACACATAAATCATTTGCTTCATCCAATAATTAGCATGACCCCCAATGATTGCACAGCCTCTCCAATGGAGGTCATGCTAAATATATGGTGAAACATGGTGCACCAGTGATGTACCTTGCACTGTAAATTGCAAGCTGCATCTTGGTGGGCTTTTAATTTTAGCACACAAACTATCACCTGTACCTGTGATGGGCCATTTTTACAGGTGAGGGACTTTTTCCATTTGTCTTAAAATAAAAAAGCTCACTGAGATGCAGGTTACAGTTCACACTGCAAGGCACACCACTGGTGCACCATGCTTCACCAAATAATTAACATGACCCCCAATGTCAGCAACTATTCCTGGGTTTACGAGCAGATCAATTAGCTGTTCGCCCAAACAAATCTCCCTCTAGCGGAATGTTCATACAATCAGTTTTTAATGTATTTTAACCTGTGTAAGGTTTAGATGACTTAATAAAAGTGATTATTGTTATTATTTAAGCGGAGTGGTGCAGGTTGTGTCTTGGGGTTGGGGGCTGTGTGGAAGCCTCCTTGTTGTATATATGTTGGATTCAGGTAGCCAAGCCTGCACACTTCTTTCATTAATTGTTTTTGGTGCGGCCTTTTGCTCTGTATTCAAATCTGCGATTGAGCGACTGTTCAAACACCGAATATTTCTTGGCCTCGGTCTCTAGAGCGATCACTCATTCTCATAGCAAAACACATTGTTTTGAGAGCGACTTTACACACTCCAACCATCAAGCGATGTACAAGAAATTGTACAGCCGAAACGTTATGACGGCCAACTGATTAACCAATTCTCGCTCATTGCTTGATGGTAGTGGCTGATCCCATGGAGTGATTATCACTAAAGCGATTTCATGCTTGATAATCGTTCCATGTAAATGGGCCATTAGGCTTGTTACAACTTCTTGTTGGCCATCCTCACCAGCCTGCACCATCACTAACATTTGGTCAGCATCCTTTTATCGGTAGATTCACAGTTCCACAATACTCTTCAATTTCTTAAAGTGTGAAAATGAAAATTTGCTTAGTGTTTTTCTCTTCAAAAACATTTTTTTTCATTTTCTAGTGATATCAAGTACCGGCTGAATGGTCTGTAGCGGTTGTCCATCATCCTAAACAATGTTAAAAACCATTTGAATTAAAGTTCACAAAAATAAAGTATAATAATATTTTTCATTACCGTTTGGAGCAGTTTTACATTTATGGAGCAAATCAGGTTTGGGTGAAGTAGAGATGCCAGCAGATCAGATTGGGATACAGATCAGTCTGCAGCCAGGCCAAGTACCATAGGATATCGCATACCACCAGTGGTACATGTACCACTGATTGGGAACCCCTGCTTTAAAGTATTTGTTTTACAAAAAAAATAGATGTTGGATCGCATTTGACCACAACAATTGCCAATACCCTCCTACAAGCCTGATCTGATTTCTTACCTTCTCCTCACAAAGTGAGTAATGTCAGCCCTCTTTAGTCTCTTGAGACAAATGAACTGTAAAAATGTTGTTTTATGAACCCTGTGTTTTTCCCTTTTAGTAAAAGGACCTTTAACTTTGGTTGAGCAGATTGCTGACCCTTACTACCTCCTCACCCTGTGTGCCAGGACCCCAGACTCTGCGCTGTGTGTTTGAAGCTGCCCCTTCAGTGAAGTTTATATTTCACTAGAACAGTTAGGGGGTTAAAGTACTCAGATTTACCAACACTAAATGTGATGAACACTTATCTTTCTGACAGTATAGCACATATTTATTTAATTACTTGTGCATACATTTTCTTGGATTATCCCATGGCACATGGTCAGACAACATCAACGGTCCTCCCGCCACGCCTTGAGAATCAGTGCTCCGGGGAGACCAGTGCAGGAAGGTCTTGCTGTGCATCGCAGTGTAAAAATGAGATAAGAAAGAAAAGCAAATGTTATTCCATATTCATGAATGCCCGTGTTCCCTGGGTAAGGTGGAGGCTCTTTATAGTGTATAGTGCAGAAGGGATCAGCAGGGCAGAGGCACGCGGTATAAATCTGGAGGGGGCCTCGGGTGCACAGTACGCAGCAGTCAGGGCTTTGGACAGATATGAGAAATGCAGATTGAGATAGTGTGTGATGCATGGTTTTTGGAGCAACAATGACAGAGGAACAGCCGAGCCATGATAAGCAGAGCTGTAGCAGCAGATAGAGATCAATGATGAAATGGAGTGTGATGCCACTGCCTGCTAACAGATTGTTTGTCCCAGTACGGCGCAGGATGAGGGAAAGGGGCTAAAGTGCACCAGTGGGTATGAACAATGGAGCTGTAATAGTGAGGGGAGTTAATGGTAGTGGAAATACACTGAAAGGTAAGGTGCAGCTCAAAGTCAGCCTGCATAGTGATGAATTTATCATAGGACGCAGCATGAATACTGTGGGATTATCGCAGGGGTGAATAAGGCAGCTGGGATTAGATGGGAGATGGGATTAGAGTGGAATTAGTTTGAAACCCATAAAGCTTTGCACCTCTTAAAGTAATTACAGGAAAATGCCTTCATTTAATGCATTATCTGCCTCCCGTCTCAATATCTATATGACACTTGGTGTGTTTCATACTACTTTTGTTTACCTGTACCCCGTGTTGCATCTTCTAGCCCAACTTTCAGCTCTGGCAACCTATAGCACCGCTTCCATAGTTTCATATATTATTTTTTCAGTTGCTCCTAAATTTGACAGTTTCAAATGTTTGTGGAAGTTGTGTTTTGTTCTTTCCAGTTTTCTCATTTAGGATTTGGATGCGTTTTGTCCTCTACTGTCTAAATGCAGATGCCAAACTATACCCACTTTGTGCCCCTTTTAATCTACGAGGTATGGATGAAAAATAGTGCTTCCATGTCCAAAATTTAAAAGAACATGACCCTGAAAAAATGAAATAATAATAATATTAATAATAATACAATTCTGTAAAACTTACCTGTAGAATTGTTTTTGAATATATCCAGTCCAGGTCGTCCCAGAATTAATGACATGTGGGTATTCCACCGCCAGGGGGAGCTCGACTGCAAGATCAAAAGCTGTCGCTCCTCCCGGCCCCCTATAAAAACAGATGTCTCACTATGATTTCCCAGTGGTTAAATAGCAGTAAGAAAAAGAGACAAGCTGAGAGGCCAAGAAACCATGTTACTTCACATAGCTTCAGCATGTACTCTCTCCAACACAAAACTAAGGACAACGGTCCAATATACAAATGGTAATCACCATAACGAACAGATAATGAACAGATAATGAAAACAAGGGCGGGGTGGGACGACTTGGACTGGATATATTCAAAAAAAATTCTACAGGTGAGTTTCACAGAATTGTATTTTTCACTATATCCAGTCCAGGTCGTCCCAGAATTAATGACATGTGGGACATCCAAAAGCAGTGTCCCTTAGGGCGGGATCCCCAGTGCGGAACAGCATGTAGTTCATTTCACTACTGCTTGAAGCACCTTTCGGCCAAAGACAGCATCAGCTGAGGCCCTAACATCAACCTTGTAAAACTTGGTAAAGGTATGAACTGAAGACCAAGTGGCCGTCTTACAAACTTGTTCAACAGATGCCTGGTGCTGAAAAGCCCAAGAGGCACCAATAGCTCTGGTAGAATGAGCTGTGATCCGAAAAGGGGGTTCCTTCCCCTTGACAGAATATGCTTGCACCACCGCCTGTCTGATCCACCTACTAAGGGTGGACTTGGCCAGTGGTAAACCTAGAGCCTTCTGTTAGGACAAAGAACAAATCTGATTTCCTGAAGGAATCAGTTGCAACCAGGTAATACTGACCACATCCAAGGCATGGATGTGTTCCTTAGCCTTAGTCGGTGCTGGACACAAGGAAGGCAATACAACTTCCTCATTAAGATGAAAGGGAGAAACGACCTTAGGCAAAAAATCAGGTTTAAAACGAAAAACCACCTTATCCTTATGCAGCTCAAAATAAGGAGGTTTCATACAAAGCGCAGCAGCTCAGACACGCGACGCACCTAGGTTATCGCTACCAGAAAGACCACCTTGAGGGTCAAAATAGGCAAAGCAGCATCGCACAGGGGCTCAAAGGGAGGCCCCTGAGGAGCAGAAAGCACCAAATTCAAGTTCCCAACTGGTAATACAGGCTTACGTGGTGGACGTACGTGGGTAACACCATAGAAAAAGGTCTTGATCAATCTATGATTGGCAAAGGATCTCTGGAAAAAAATAGCCAAGGCAGAGACCTGGCCCTTGAGGGTGCTCAGCTGGAGACCCAAGTCTAAACTGTGTTGACCAGGCAGCGTGCAGGAGAGACAAGATGGCGCAGATCAGGCAGCACAACGCGTTCCTTGAGGGGCGGGCCGCACAGCCGTGACGCGAAAAGAGTAATCACGCGGCCCCGCCCCCCGCCAACAGCGCGAAAAAAGGCACCCGCCCCCAAGATGGAGGGGAAGCCTATAAAGGGTGCCAGAGCCAGGAGACGCAGGGCGGCCCACGGAGGGGCCCCACACCAGCCGTGCGGCGACAGCTTTCGATCTTGCAGTCGAGCGCCACCTGGAGGTGGAATACCCACATGTCATTAATTCTGGGACGACCTGGACTGGATATATATATATATATATATATATATATATATATATATATATTAGATAGCAAGAAGAGGGGTTGTGTATACATTCGGCATCAAAGAACTCCACCCATCTGTTTCTTTCTTTTACTGGGTCGAAGAAGAACCAGGGTGATAGGTTTGTGATTTTATTGCTTCCAGCAGAAGAAAACGCAAGCTTGATGGTAATATGTTTCAGTAGGGGTGTATAAGTGAACCCCTTCTCTCACTAGCCTGCAAGATAATATTAGACTATTTAATGATTCAGCTCCTTTAAAGAAGACCAAAACCCATGCCACATTGGCCCTGAAAACTTTAAGATTCCAGTGCCGCTGGATTCCCCCCCCCTGGGGCATCCAGAATCGGGATACCCCACTATATGAAACCATCCAGAAACTCAACTTCTTTCCCGGTCTAATGGCACTTGCGTGAGCTGTGGCCACATCCCCGCTATCCCTTTAGCAGGGTGCGTGCCCGCGCCAGGCATTTGTCAATGGCCGGCTCGGACATGTTAGAGGGTAGCAGGGGATGCGGCTGCCAGTGCACTAATAACGTCACCTGTGTATCTGTGTGGAGATCAGCAAAATCCGACCTGTTGCTGGCTCTCGAGGAGAGGGTCAGGGAACACTAGACTCTCCTTTCTTTTCTCTCTTGATAGTTTGGCCAGTTCTGCAGCAATTCATCTCTTTTTCTCCAGCCATTTATGTCTCTCTTGCATCCCCTCTGCAGCTCATGTTTTCTCAAGCACATTTCTGGCTCCTTGTGGCCCTCCCTGGATCTTTCTTTAGTTATCTGCAGCTCTTCTCTCTCCTAAACTGGTACACTGTAGCCTCTCACCTTGGTATTTATTGTGCTCAGACTCTCTTTTTAACCTCTCTGCTTGTCTCTTCAGGTTAGATAGGTCAGGCTTTTTAAAACCAATTTAGATTCTCAACCTGTCCTTAACCCTCTCTGTACATTTATTTTTTTTTAGCAAGATTACACTGTAAACTGCAGCACTGTGTAACTGATTTTACAAAGGGGTCTCATCTAATCTTCCAGTACATTTTGGCAGTGATGAAGGCAAGTTTCTAAATAAATGTCCTGTAACCTTAAGACAACGTGAAGTGATAAGTCCCCCCTTTTAGTTTGAAACTGTGCTTTACCACAAACCTTAAAGTGGAAAGGGAAGAAACTGAAAATAAAAGCTTAGTTTTTGTGTTTGTTCATTCTATATGTAAGGCAAATCCAAACACAAGAAGCGCAATTTAAAACATAATTCGTTTAATTATATTATTACATATATAATCATAAAATTACATAAAATTTTGACTATCCAGGGGTTTGGTCCTTGCCCCCAACGGGGATGCCCCGCTGTGTAAAATTCCCCAGGTCACCTGATCTAACTCCCGCCTACGCCCACCCCTTAGTCTAAGAGATTGTCTAAGGCTAGCGCATCCGAGCGCGCTGGCAGCTGCATCCCATTCACAAATGCTAAAGGGATAGCAGGGATGCGGCCGCTGCTCGGGCATGTGCCGTTGGACCTGGAAAGAAGGTGAGTTTCCAGGCAACATGAGGGGTTTCTCAAATAATGATTCTGGATGCCCGGGGGAGGGAATCTAGCGGCCACTTTAAACCGGACCAAAATGGGTCCCTTGACCTAGCTGCATGCATGATACTGAATCCTTGTCAGGACTTACCCTTGCTTCTGCATCCACTCAAAGCTAAAGCCGCACCTCACAGATTTTCTAGTAGTAGCGGCCATTTTGGAGCTTCTTTTCCCAGCATCCCAGCCTGCTGCTGCCTGAATCCAACTGACATAACTGACAATGCACAGCAACAGGAAACCCTGCAGCACTTCCTGTTTGCAGATGGCTTGCAGCTCCCAGAGACGCAGGAGAAAAAGATAAATGAATTTTTATGTGCAGCAATATGATTTGCCCTAGGGATGGATGAATTCCCTCGGGAGGAATGCATATGAGCACTGTTTGTTGTAATGGTGTTGGTCCATTTTAAAGCGGAAGCCCAGTCTCTATGTAGGCCCTCCCCACCCTGCCTCCCTTCACTTGTGCTCAGACAGGATGGAGGTTCCAAAAAACGAAACACCTTACCTATCCCAGGATCCAGTGCCATTCCCCCAACATCTCATGTCCTGGGTTTAGCCATCTTAGAGAGAGTGGCAGGTCTGTCACCCAATCCCATGCAGTAGTGTGACTGTATTGGTCATTCAAGCAAGTCCAACTGTCACTCAGGTCAATGGCTCCTATTCACAGGAGAAGTGTGGTGATCAGGTGATTTGTTTTATTATTTTAACACCCAAGTTGGGCATAGCACAGG
Organism: Gastrophryne carolinensis; assembly: GCA_027917425.1. Classification (NCBI taxonomy): domain Eukaryota; kingdom Metazoa; phylum Chordata; class Amphibia; order Anura; family Microhylidae; genus Gastrophryne; species Gastrophryne carolinensis. The sequence goes on from CM051234.1 coordinate 442,836,854, forward strand.
GGGGCAGGGGGGCTGCTGGGTTGCAAAAAGCTTGGAGTTCATTTTTAAAATGTGGCGGTCCTTAAGTGGTTAAAGAGGATGCATACAGTAAAGGACAGAAACAGACTTCCCTGGATCCCAGAAAATGGTGGCGCCCTTCCTTTTGCTATTCCAATGGGAGTGAGGCCCATTCCCACAGGTCCTGCATACATTGACATCACACTAACTATAGGAACTGTTATCCTCTAGTTGCTGGGTGTAATTGAGTGCTTTTTTACATGCTAGACCAGGGGTACTCAAATGGCGGACCGCGGTCCGAATCCGGACCGCAGACGCCATTTGTCCGGACCGCTGCCCAGTGTTCCCTGTAAGGTGCGCGCCCGCGCACCCGCGACAGCCCCTCCGCTCAGCCTCGCCTGCCGCCCGCGCACGGTCGCTGACGGCAGGGCCGGCACTGGCACTCGGCGGCGAGGTCATCACTGGCAGACAGCACAGCCAATGAATCACTGATTCATTCAGGCTGTCTGCGCTGCAAAGACGCTGATTGGATGTGGGCGGGACCATCTCTCCCTCCCGCGCCGACTCGCTCCCACCAGCATGCTGACAGCAATGACAGAGGAACACATGCTGGCTGACCCTGAACCACTGTTTGGAGAAGAGGTGCTCGGTGTCTCTCTCCTCATCAGCTTCGCTTCAGGACAGGTAATTGTTCAATGTGAACTTTGTTAAGGGTGCTAGGGACAGGGGCTGGGTGTGGATGCATTCCATCCCTGGAATCTAAGAGATTCTATGGCTGCCCGCTGACTCTTCCCCTGGCCATTCCAAATTGGGATGCCCCACAGTATGAAACTCCCAGAAAACTGCTATTCACTCACCTCTTCTTCTTTCCAATGGCGCATGTGACATAGTTGCGGCAGATGAGAACCCGCACATGGGCCGTTGGAACGAGGAAGAGGTTAGTAAATGGCGGCGTTCTGGGGGCATTCATGCAGTGGGGCATCCCGATTCACGATGCCCTGGGGGAATGGAACAAAACCCAGGAAAGTTGAAACCCAGCCATTCTTCCAAATATCTTAGCTGTCTGAGCCCACGGCACATGTGCGGCCAGCAGCGGCATCACTTCGCGCATTTTCTTTCGGCTGTGCGTGGCCGCACACAGCTGAAGGATGCAAGTGATGCCACCTGCTGCGGATGTGTGTGGCTGGGATTCCATTTAAGTGGATCAAAACCCACAGAGATCGTCTCGGGAATCTATAAGATTCCAGGGCTGCTTGATTCCCTCCTCCCGGGGCATCCAGAATCAGGATGCCCCTCTGTGTGAAACCCCCCAGGTCACTCACCTTCTTTCCCGGTCCAACAGTGCATGCACGAGCAGCGGCCGCATCCCCGCTATCCCTTTAGCAGGGCACGTACCCATGCCAGGCATTTGTGAATGGCCGGCGCGGGCGCGCTCCTTGTTAGAGGGTGGCAGGGGATGCCACCGCCAGCACGCTCAGGCATTGCCCAGCTCCCTCGCCCCCCCGGACCTTCATCCCACGGCAGACCCTGGTAAGTGGACCTCCACTGAAAGTAATTGAGTACCCCTGTGCTAGACCATGTCTATTTATAGACTTTCTTCAGTTCCTGTCATTTTTTGTTTGTGACACAGATTTATCTGTTGGCTTTCATACCAATCATTTTAAATACAACCCTTTGGTTTTTAGAGAAACAATACAATTTATTTCTTATTGTTAATTTTATAAAATGCCTGACTGCCACTTTGTGTGTGGCTCGCCTAAAGCATTCTGAGACCTTTGAAGACAAAACAATTTGGCATGTATGTCAAATGTTTCATTTTCATTTTACATAACTTGGCACGACATCTAAAATACAACTGTACAATATGCTAGTCGTTGTGATGTCTTGGGAAAACAAATTCCGAAACTCTGCTGCAACATGTGATATCTTTCCCTGTATACATGGGCAGCAAATCAAATGTCTCTTTGTAATGAATATAGGTTTAGAGCAACATGCCTTAGTACCTATGCCATGCATAAGAGAATAGGCCCCATTAGCAGTGCTGCATGGATAGCCGCTGATGTTTTTTTGGAGTATGTCCTATTATGCAGCTCCTCAAACAAATATGGTCATAAGCAATAAATGATGCATACTTCATCAATTACCACTTTCCTTTTTTCCAATTATCTCAAGTACCACCAGGATGGTACGCATGGCTTGTCAGTTACTTATAACTGTGTTAAAAACAACAATTCGAAATGCACAAAAATGCACATAAATATTTTTCATGATCTTTATTGTAGCAGTTTGATATTTATGGAGCCTGCACACTGTCTGTGAGGTCAAGAGCAAGCAGAGGAGCAGGACATTGGAGCCTGGGGGGGACTAATGCATTGTATGTGTGTATGGAGGGGAGGGGGCTGCCAAATACACCTGTCTATGCGTGTGGGACGGGGAAGATGGTTGACACGTGGATTATATGTGTGGGTGTATGGGAGAGGGCTGAGTGTGTTTGCATAGGGGCTGAATTGATGTGTGTGATTGATGAACAGATAAATTGACCATTTGCTGAGCAAGCAAATGATCGTATGATTCGAATGCAGGTGATTTTTTTTTTACTTTCGTGCATATATGGTCATTGTATAATTGTGCACACATAGGGATTTTTCCTCAATGTTTAACCCATCCGTGCCATGAGACAAACACAAACAGTGAGTGTTGTACACAGCCGCTCTGTGCTTTCTCCTCAATATGGCGGTGCCCAGGACCCAGAGCGTGGGGAAAACAGCTTTGGACCGCAAGTGAAAGAAGGCCTTTTTTTCTTTGTACCCTCCCCTTGTCCTGCCTCAGCGTCAGTTGAGGGTGGCAGGGCGGGACTTCCATTTTAACACTAGGCCATGACTGCCCCCACAAAAAAGTGCATAATCTGATTTATGTTCGGACACAGCAGATTTGTTTGTTCCTGCTGTGCACTCCATGTCCTATTTGTGGTATATTTCTGTTTTCACTAGTCAATGGTCCAGTGACAAATGGGAAATTTCAGTCAAGATTATACAACGAGCGACCAACAAACAAGTTCTTGTTCATAGATTGATTGTAGCAGGCATTTCCATGTATCTATTCTCATCTCATTCTGGTCGATTTAACCATTTTATGTCCACAAATCAATTCTTGGAAATGAGTTATATGGGTGTGGCTGGCAGATGTGTCTGTGCAGGGAGGTGGTGGCTGGAGGATTGACGTGTGTGTGTAAGAGTGGGCAGGCCTGGGGGTGGTGTCTGGTGCATTGGTTTTTTCTGTGGTTTGTATGTGCCCTCATGTGCATAGTGCACCCACAAGCCCCATAATGCTGGTCTATACGGTATCCATAAGCTCTCCCTTTGGTGGCCCCGAGCTGGCCCCATGTGATCAAAAATTGATTGTCTGCTGTCAGTCATGTGGGATTAGCTTCTGCATTCCAGATGCCAACAGATGAAAGTCCCTAAAACAGGGGTTTAACCAGCAATATTCAGGCATGCAGGGGCACTACACACAGGAGGGTATTAAACATTGTTTTCATTTTTCCAGCTAAAATCTCAGTATTCAGGTTAAATTGTCAAGTTGGCACCTTCTGATAAATAAATGTTTTGGATTGCTCTTTGGCCACCCAGTTTCTAAAAAGGTTGCCATCAATGTTCTAGACCACATGTGTCAAGGCCCGGGGCGGATGCGGCCCTCCAAGCCCTTTAACGTGGTTCTTTGAAAGTGCCAGATGAAAGCAGCTGGGTGGTGCCCCTTCTAGCTGGCCCACTTACTCCTAGGTTTCTGACTCCAGCAGCACATCTTAGCTCCTGTGTGTGGTGCTGGGCTGGTACGTGGTGCATAGTACCACCACGAACCCTGCCCCTAGGCACAGTGCTTAACAAATCGGTGTTGTACACCTTTTTAGCTTTTTGGGGGGAAAGAGAGCAGTGCCTACAACTGTTCTGTGTATATGTGCACCAGCTCTCACCACATAAGGGGGGGGGGGTTCCCTAACCCATGTAACATCTGCTGCAGGGTTATAGTGCCAGCTATTGCCAGGTAGGGTGGGAAATTGATTGTAGGGCTGACCTGGGCAAAAAAAAATCAGCATATGCATCTGTCCTGGGCAAAATGTTGCAGTATATGCATCTGTCCTGGGCAAAATGTTGCAGTATATGCATCTGTCCTGGGCAAAATAATTCTGCAGTTCTCCTGAGCAAAATTATTCTATGGCTGTCCTGGGCAAAATAATTCTGCATTCTTCCTGAGCAAAATAATTTATTATAATAAATTATCCTGGGAAATAAATATAGTGTAGCTGCTCTTAGCAAAATAATTATATGGCTGTCTGTCCTGAGCAAAATAAATCTGGGCAAAATAATTCCACAGCTGCGCTGTCTTGGAAAAAATAATTCTATGGCTGTCCTGGGCAATATAATTCAGCATCTACATCTGTCATGAGCAAAATTATTTTGTGTCTCTAACCATACATTACAATGACTGTGTTTGCCCTTTGCAGTCAAACAGAATGTGGATGTGGCCCTCTGTGAAAAAGGGTTTGATACCCCTGTTCTAGACTTTTTACATGTAGATCAAGTACAAAAACCTGATATGATTTTTTTTTATTATCCTACAAATGTAAATGTATGCAAAGCAGGGGTTGTAGGCCGAGTTCCACCATCCCTAGGCTTGTTTATTGGCACTCTCTTGACTCTCTTTTAAGCCTGTAGTGTTGGATCTCAAGAGGGAAACTTCTGGAGAGTGCCAGGCAATAATTTTGTAAGTGGTCACTTCACTTATTGCTGTGATTGGTCAAGATTGCTGGCTTTTTCCGTACACTTAAGTTTGCAGCCTGATCCTTTTGCCAACTCACACATAATAAAGAGCATAAATAATACAATTCTTACATTTTAGAAAGAAAAGGTCAGAATAATATTTGCAAAGCAAGAGGATTTCTATGTGCACTACTCTAACTAAACACTCCATTGCATTTTTAACCCCCAGTTAGGGTATATGAGTGATATACTACCTTTCCCTCCAGCCCATAGTTCTGGAAATACAGTGATAGGGGCATGGATTCTAAAGGAACAGATCATAGGGGGGGGGGGGAACCCTGTTGGCATCTTTGCCATGCATGCTAGGGTAGCTTAGCCCACCTCCATTAGTCAGGGACTTTTCCATTGGTGAGCTCACCTACACCAAATTACATACTTGGACTGACTTTTGTTCTGCACATGCTCAGAGATATGAATCTAGTAAATCAAGATGATGTTTTGATTTTGGCTCAAGTTGGATGAAGCAAAAATAGAAATGTACTTGGTTCAGAGTGCATGTTGGGCCCTAAGTCCGAAGTGCTTGGTAGCTATTAAGACAACCATCCTTTGTAATGATTGTAAGAAAAAACACACTAGTTACAATATATACTGGAAGCATTTATATTCATAAATGCAATGTTTTAATGCCTCAAAAATCTCCATGCCTTACAGATTTGCAGAATAGGTTTTAGCAAGGTCTGACACATCAATGGTTAATGGTTTCTGCTTGTCCCCAGAAGAACATATGAGGCTGGCTCGCGTGGATTTGGGTCTTGAAAAAAAAAAGGAAACGGAGAGAGGTGTGTGACTGGTGACCATCTCTTATCTACAGGACCAGGAAAGGAGTTTTATCCAGGGGAAAAGCAAAGCTAAGATTTGTCTTTTATCTCCCAGGCCTCCAGGAAAAAAAGAACAGATAAAAATTGGTACTACAAGTGAGGGAGGGGGGAATCATTGGAGGGGACGAGAGCTTGAAGAGAGGAGGGAGCAGCTAGGCTGACGAAGGGATAAAAGAGAAGCTGAAGAAAGAGGTTCACAACAAAAAAAAAGGAAGGCAGGAAAGATGACCAAAAAAAGCAAAATCCAGAAAGAGGAGGGGAGGCCCAGCAGAATGAATAAAATATGGACGAGTGGAAACGGCGTAAAAGAAGCAGCTGGAAGATGAAAGCTGTTCTGAACAATTAGAAATTTGCATGTCTCTAAAATGTTTTAAAATTAGACTTGCAAACACTGGCGCTAAGAAGGAAAGCGCTAACGTTTGTCCAGACTGGAATCTGTCCGGTGGACTGACCCCCAAACCCGATATCCTACTGAGAACCGGATTCAGATGATAAGCAAAATATACTTCTGAATGGTGTCAGTGAAGCTGAGGATTTTCAGAAACCCCAATGTGCATTGTGAACTGCAGGGGGGCGGCGAGAAACGATGGGAAAACCATTTGCAATTAAAGCTAACTGCCCACTCCGGGAGACTCAATTCCCCATAACGAACGCATTTCTAAACACACACTCACCCCGCTGTGTCTGTTATTAGCCTGCCTTGAATCTACACGCATACACACGTTATGGCTGCTGTGGTCTGCTGCTTAAACACACTTTCCTTAGAGTTTGCAAAACAGCAGAAAGCCGCGCTCTGCACACAGTCTTGCTGCATACGCGCCAAGGATGCTCGGTGGCAACTTCTATTCAAGGTTATAGGCTTGTTTATGCAAGTGGAATGCTCTGCAGCCACAGGCTAAGGCTGTCTGGCGAGCTGGAGCAGGATTGTTTGGTTCTAATAGGGCCACGTGAATAAAATAAGCCTCTGCAGCGTACCCAGAGATAATTCTCACGCTATAAGCAGATAAAAGGCAGGACAGGGAGCAGAGATAGCAATGCTGTGCTTGTGTATCACTTGTATGGTCTTATCTTGCCACTGCCAGGCCTCTCCTGGGAAAGGGTTAACCCCTCGGCAGACTGGGAGCCTTGCAGCCTTTTCACTACTTTGTAATGTCGAATCTGTTGGTGAAGAAGGGGTTCATATCACCAGCGTGACAAAATCACCAGAGGACAATTGAAGAAACACGTTGTCCTAACATTTATATTCAGCTCCACACCTGCTCGGTTCCCACACTACCAGCTGGCCGCTCTCACCGTTCTATCGCGTGTCTTTAATTCCTGACTTTTAGCATTTTGTATCCCTTTCTTTCCTTCTGCAGCTGCTTCTTCACATCGCCTCTCCATTATGTACACATTCACCTGCAATGTGTACATTCTTTTGACACCTAAACGTATTGCATTTGTCTCATTTTACCCTGCGTGCATTTTGTTGTCATTTTTAGACTTTCTCATAATATCATCTGCCTCATTATTTCAGTGGACATATTATTAAAGCACATCCATCACACAAAAAGATCTAACAATAAAAAAATGTAAATATATAACAGATAGGTGGCCTTCATGAAGAAAAAAACAGCCAAATTAGTATTTATATTTTCCTAAAAGCAAGAAAATACAGGGTTCACAGGTATCATTTGCAACTGGGACGTTGCGATGTTGCTGTGTCTGTGGCATCACTGCGGTGGCAGCCCATAGGCCCTCTTGCAGTGACCATGAGGAGGGGGTGGCAGGACCTAGAGGGTGAACCCAGTGACAAAAGAGGCAGCTGCTGCAGATGCATGTAATGCTGGTATGCAGAAAGGATCCAGCAGGTACAGGCACTGGACTGGGGAAGGGTGGGGGGGTTGAGTACTTACATGTACAACACAGCCAAGCTACAATACATGTGCTTTACCAGTGATGTCCAGAGAAAATAAGCCTGATTCTAAGCCTCTCAGTAGTTGCTCGGTTTTGTGAGGAAGTAAACTCCCAAACTGAGATTTTGCGAGCCCTTGTCTTATTCTCAGCCGTGTCCCTGATTTTCTCAGCTAGGCATACGCGAGCATAAGTGTTTCACAGAAGTTTTCCCTTTAGCTGAGCAATTGCGTATTAGATCGGCAAACTGGCCTTGTAAGGGTTTTCACCTGTTTTTAGCCGTATGTTGCCGCAGAGTCCTTGATTCTTGGTGGTGTGTGGCCATCTCTCTTGTATGCTGGGTGTGCTGGTTGCTTATTTTTTTCCCTGCTGAACCCCACCTTTGGGGCCTCCCATGTAGTGTCCATCCCTGTTCTGTGACTCACCTTCTCCCTGGTTCCTTTAGGGGCATCCCATGTAGTGTGCATCCCCGCAGTGTGACTTACCATCTCCCTCCTGGTTCCCTTAAGGGGGCCTCCCATGTAGTGTGCATCCCCGCAGTGTGACTTACCTTCTCCCTCCTGGTTCCTTTAGGGGGGCATCCCATGTAGTGTGCATCCCCGCATTGTAACTCACCTTCTCCCTGGTTCCTTTAGGGGCATCCCATGGAGTGTGCATCCCTACATTGTGTCTCGCTTTCTCCCTTTTGGTTCCATTTTGTGCATCCCATGTAGTGTGCATCCCCGCAGTGTGACTTACCTTCTCCCTCCTGGTTCCTTTAGGGGGGCATCCCATGTAGTGTGCATCCCCGCATTGTAACTCACCTTCTCCCTGGTTCCTTTAGGGGCATCCCATGGAGTGTGCATCCCTACATTGTGTCTCGCTTTCTCCCTTTTGGTTCCATTTTATGCATCACATGTAGTGTGCATCCCCGCAGTTTGACTTACCGTCTCCCTCCTGGTTCCTTTAGGGGCATCGCATATAGTGTACATCCCTGCATTGTGACTTACCTTCTCCCTCCTGTTTCCTTTAGAGGCATACCCCTAGTGGATGCCGCCCCTTTTCCCCACCCCAGCTTTACCTTCTGCACCCTGCATTAAGCACGTTTGTTTTAAAAAGCACACCACACTGTATCATTTTTTGTGACATTTGTATTGTATTTTGATACATAATTTAGTTTGGTCCTTTGGGAAAAATGGTATATAAAACTGTACTACAAAATATCTAAAACTTTTTAAAACATGAACAACGAATCACAAACTGTTAGAATTCTGAGGTCCATCTATTTCTCGGCCCCACACTCTCTCACACTCCATGGCATCTGTAAAGGCAAATGAAAGGCATGTAAACATCTCGTGGGAGGGTCCGACCTCGGGTGGCCCCATAGTAGCAAACTCTCCCTGGTCCAAGGAGTCTGTAGGGAAAGAGCAGCACAAAACCCAGCACTTAGCATACATGTCATTGGAAGTTGGGAGATTGGAATCACTGACGCACCTAGGCAAACTGGTGGACTCTCCGGGCCACAATTACTGGCAGATTGGAAGGTCCATGGCCTTGCTCCTGTCTCATTCTGTAACTGTTCCCCCTACCTCTCGGTGTACACACATCTGGGCCTCCCAGCATCCCCTAGAAACAGGCAAGGGTGGTGCATGTTACAGTGGCTGGAGCATATAAATGACAGCATGTTCACTAAGGCACATGTGGGGTGGCACATTAATGGTGTTGGCCTGTTTCACATCTAGGTCTTCAACAGGCAAACAGGGTTGTGGTCTGCATATTTTGGCTCTCTGAAGTCGACTCAAACCCTGCCTGACTTTGAAAACCAGAGCTCCTCCATTACTGTGCGCCCTGCCATGTGCCTTGGTTCATATGCCTTCGCTCTGGCGGACAGTCCTGTCACATGTTCGCCATTTGCCTGCTTGTAAAGTGGCAAACATGCATAGGTGAAGCATTGCATAGCATGGGTACTTACCAGCATAATGTACTCCTGCTCGTCGTTGGCAAACAGGGATTATGCCATGTTGCAGAGGGTCTCTTCCGGCTTCCTCCAGCAGCGTGATGCAATAAGGCGCTGACGTGCAGATGCCCATGATGTTGTAGCCTCTGGGTTGCAAACCCCTGTGCTGGCTGTTAAATAAAATCTTAATTGGTGCCCAATTACACACCCACTTGTGTATAAAAACATACACCTGACACCTTGATGGCAGTGCTTATGCGCCAGAAAGATGCCACGAGGCTGCCGCCACCGCACCACCCGGCCAAAGCACCGCAGCCCCAGCCACCATCGATTGAGCCGCTGATACTCCCCTGCTGCCAGCCACACTACACTGTTATAGGTGTGTGTCTGTCACAAAAGCTTGGGTAAAACTTGGTGTTGGAGAAACAACCTGTAACATTTGCTGCAGTTGCCTAGTTCGATAAAATATGCTCATTTATTTTCTTCGTAGCCATAGAATTGGTCTCTCTATTTTGAACCGTTCTCTTCAGCACCCAAAGGTATAGAAAAGAAAAATACTACTTTACGACTTTATTGTCTTTGACCACAAAAGTTCCATACTAAAAGTTTCATAAATATTTTCAGAAGCACAGAGTGGCTCAGGTGGTGCCATCAGCATGTTTGTTACGGCCTCCAGTTGTTACCTAGACCTTTCAAGTTACCTATAGTTTAGAGCAGGGGTACTCGACCACTTCTTGTAAAGGTCCATTTACAGGCATCTGGTGAGAGGCGAAGGTCCGGACGGGGCGCTGTCAGGGGGGCTGGATAGATAGAAATCAGTGCATTGGGGTGGATTATACATTGCAATGCCACTTCTTGTCCATGCAGTACTTCATATTGCAATGCTAGGTGCAGGGAGGCAAACAACTACATCGCCAATCTGTAACAGGGCAGCGCTGTGCATGGCAACACAGAAGCAACTAAGTGCAGGGCTGTCAGGGCAGGGGGCCAGAAATTTGGCACCGAGGTCCGCATTCGGACCCCGGTCCACCAGTTGAGTACCACTGGTTTAGAGAGTCTCCAAAAAGATGCCTCGCTGTCTCACACTAACAAGCATTGTCTCTTTAGATAATTCTCTACACCCTGCTTTGTCCCTGAGGGTCTGTTTTGAAGAGGGAAGGAGTATCTCACGCCACATGGTGATTGACTTTTGCTAGAACACAAGTAGGGCTTTATTTACATCACAGTTCTAGCATACTTTGCAGGGACAACTAAACCAGCATATTATACTCTGCCCACAATGCTATTGTACAGCATAATGATAGCCCGGTTGGTACTTGGGGGGGGGGGGGGACAGTGGTGCCACAGCTATAACTTTCAGGGAGGCATCATCATTTCTTAATAATATCTATTATAATGAGTCTAGTTATGTTTTTATTCACAATTTCTATAAACTTTCATCAGAACACTGCCTCTCCCAGTCTGATTGCACATGTTGACAGTACACATTGAAAAAGAACCTGAGCAGTTGCCTACGAGAGCCGTATTCCTCATTTTACTAAACTAAAGGAAATTCAGACAGCACCTCTGGCAGCGAGCTAATGTGATTTGTTCTCTCCATAAACAGGTTGTTTTACATTCCTTGCCTTCATGAATAAAAATGAATAATGTATGTGTTGGTAAACTGGACAATTTAAGTTAATATATTTGTTAATGGCAAATATTCACTGGAAAGTTTAGCAGCAGCGATACTGCTCAGGCATTGGAAGACACCAGAAGGTCTTCTAATGCTTTTAATATTTTATTATTATTTATTATTTGATTTATTCTAATAAAAAGCACAGTTCATTGATGCTATACCTTGGGAAAAAGTACTGTCCCAAAGCAGGAGGTTATACCATATATATAGTCTACAAGTTCAGGGTCACTTTAAAGTGAATCTAATTTTAGGTCCCTCCGCTGGGACAGTGGCGGAGTCATAAGGATTAAGGGAGGTTCTGTTGACCTAGAATTCCAGTGTCACTTGGTCGTAAGGAGTGGTGTGGGTGAGGTGCACTTGCTTTTCCTTCGGGTTGCTTTTCAGAGATGTCTCTGTTGTGGTATAAACAAAAGGATTCTTTATTCCAGCTCTTCGGGTTACAACAGTTGCATCACAACATCTTACAGAGCATTCTACATCACCCCAGTCACCACAGCTATCATTGAGACCTTCAGGGTTCTGCTGGTCTTACTCACATTGTTGTTTAGGTCCTAATCAAGCCTGCCACACACTACCTGTCCCTATTATGGCTGGTTCTAGCCCTTGCTGCATCCACTCCCCTCTAACATTAATGGATATCCACTCAGGTGGATCAATCACATAGAACTATGAACTAGTAAGGACTCCTCTTAAATACTAGAATTGTATCCACTGCTATTGCAGGACATCCCATAGTCCCACCCAGTCATGTGTCTCACGCGGCCTTGGCCACCTGCTTCACATGCCATGAATGTAGCTACTACAAGATCAGTCTGGTTCTGGTTCCTGTTTGTCAGGCTTTGCATCCAAAATCATAGTAACCTTTTACCTAGTTTTCCAACAGATGTCTATGGGGTCCCATTGTAACCATTAGAAATTATTTCTATCTATCGCAGCATGTAATGTCTAGATTCTAATACAACTGCTAGTTTGTGTTTCTTTTACCTGTATCTAGCCTTTGCCTGTCCATAAATCATAAACCATAGACCATAAACTTCCAAAATACAATGCTAATGCACAATCATATCTGAGCAATAAACAGGAGCAAACTTCTGTTTGCAATGCTAGCGTGAGACATAGGCATGTGCATGCACAAAGGCCTTTAAAAAGTAGTAAGTTGGCTCTAGAAGATCTTTATAGGATCCTATTGTGTTGAACCTTTTTCCCTGTTTTGGATCAAACCTTGTACCAGATTACGCTAATGGCCCTTTCTATGGGACGATTTAAGAATATGAGATCCCTAAAGTGAATGCAATTGGACAATAATTGAACCACAGAAATGCCAGCTGCTATCAAGCGATTAATGAGAATTTGTTCCAGTGTATCGCTTAGAAGTGAAATAACACTTCTTGTTCAACATGTTACCGTCAAATGTGGAAACAGAAATCGACCACAAATAGGAAGTGGAGTGCAGAGCACAAGCAATCTCATGAACTACTGCTCTAACAAACAATTAGCCAACAAATCCTTTGGACCCTAGTGCAAGTTGTCCATTCACAAACGTGTCGTATGCGCCTTTGCTCGCTCAACCAATGGTTGATTTACAGTATCTCTTCATGGAAATGGGAAATTACTTGTGATTTTACATTACTCGGCTTGGCTTATAATCTTATCTGGTTTATTAAAGAGACTGTGGCAATAATAAGGCAACAAGCAACTCACCTTATGCCTGTCCCATGTGCCTCTTCTCCATTACCTGCAGTGCCAGGTAGAAACCATAGCAGGGCTCCTTTAAAAGTTTAATTCCTCTAGGGCCATAGAAAAAAGTCACAGGGGCCCCCAAATGTCTCTGACCACAGCAGAGAATGTTCAAGACTCTAAAAGCTGCACCCTGACATGTCCTTCCAAACTCATACACAACATTGAATCAAAGAAAGTGGCTTTCTTTATAAAACATAAGATATTTACATATAATCAGAAATTTAGAGATGGCACATTTTACACAGTTCCTAAGGGGACTAAGGTTGGAGGAAGCCCAGACCAGACCCTCCATTGCAATGAATGGATTCTTAGGAAACCGGGTGGTTTGCGAGTGGTGGACAAGTCTTCAACTGCTGCGCGGAAGCCAAGGTGAGTGCCTTATGTTTTTTTTGGTTTAGTAACCCTTTAACTCTCTTCTGGAGTTTATACTTCTCTTATGTGCTAATCCCTCAGCTAGTCCCTGTCTCTGTATCCTTGAGTCAGTCCTGAGACTAGGAGATCCTTAAACACTCCTGAATGTCCAGTCTTGCAAACCTAGAATTTCAAAAGTGAATGAAAACTTTGAAATAAGTTAAAAAAAAAAGAAAAAAGAAAAACGGGGAACATTATGAGCTATGTGATAATATGGTATATGTAGTTGCCTAGACCATCCCTTTAAGCTACATATGACTCTTGCCAATTCTTCATTGGTAGCTTTTAACCTCCTCTTTTTTCATGTAATTTGACATGTATTTATTATAAGATTCTTTCTAACCACTTCATGTGCTAGAATTTTGTATTTTTCATCTACATGCTTTCTTTTTAACTGACTATTTTCTGATTCTGGTCTCTTTTTTTTTAAATGCATCCTTTGCTCCAGCAATATGTTTCCTCTGGGGTTTCTACATCAGCATTCATGCAGCTACACGCTTGTCTTTGTTCTGCAGCCCCATGCTACCAGCTTCCCTCATACTTTGCAGCTACAGGCCTCCTAGCACCTTCCTCCCCATAGTAGGTGTCATGGCTTGTAAACCAATTAGACACGTTACATCTATGAAGCCATTTTCACTTTTGCAGCGGTAGCCATTGATTTCTGTACCTATATGTTGCCTCCTCTGCAATTACTTGTCTGTCACAAATCGATAAATATCTTCTGCTTGCTGCATACCTGATCACTTGAATATTTAAACAATGTTTTGCTCTCTTCTTTCTCTGTTGATGGTCAATGGTCTGGTCTGCTCTTTTAGTTTCAGCTACACATTTTGCCCAATGTCTTTATTGCTGCTGCTCCTCTGGCCATTGCGTGTATTCTGTATCTTCATGCATCCGTGTTCGTCTATAGCTGTACACATTGGGACAGACTGGTCTTAGGGAGAGCCGGGACAATGTCCGGTGGACCACATTTATTGGGGCCAGTTGGGCTGCTGCTTTTAACACCGACATTCAATCCCTGCTTCCTTAGTCTCCCTCTCAGCCCCCTGTACCCACCCCACTGTACCCACATGCAGGGCCAGCGTCAGCACCCTGCAAACCCGGTCGGCTGCCGAGGGCCCCCACCCCCAGGGGGGCCCACTGGCAGCTGGCACAAAACTTAAGGAGAAAACGTCTCTACTCACCTGCGGCCCCGATCCCTCATATTTCGCCCTCTCTTCACCACGGAAGAGCCAGGGGGGCATCGGAGGCACCACTGGGGATGAGGACACCCGGCGCGCCTCCGATCACCCCCCACGGGCTCTTCTGCGGTGAGCACCTCCGCAATCGCCCGCCCGCTAGCCCTGTCTTTTGTGGGCGGGGCGGATGGCATCATCTATGACATGATCTTCCACACCAGGAGGCACAGTAGCGCCGGGCGAGCGGTGGTGAGAGGGTCGATAATGGCTGTCAGGTGAACGGTGGAGGGGGGCGAAGGGATAACAGCCTCCGTCGATCACCCGGCAGCGGATCTTCGTGGGACATGATGGCCGGGGGACAGCTGAGGATCGGAGGTGAGTAAAAAAAAAAAAATAATAATAAATGTCATTTTTGGTGTATATACCAGTTCACAAGGCTGGGGGTTGGCAAGTTACATGCGGCTAGCGTTTTTTTTTTTACATTCAACCCTTTGTGAACTGGTAAGGGGTCCAGGAGACCCCTATACCAGTTCACAAGGCTTAGGGGCTGGCAAGTGTGGGTTTGTAGCCTGCAGAAAGGGGGGCACAGAGGCTGGCCCTTGCACCCTGTTCTATGCCATGGAATTTATAGACCCTTTACCCACGACTCTCCACCGCAAAGGGGCCCACTAAGAGCATGCTGTCCGAGGGCCCACATAAACCTGGAGCTGGCCCTGCCCATAAGCCAAGGAACCCTATCCCCCAATGCTGTAGCTCCCTCATCATGATTGGGGGGGGGCCTCAGCAAGGATTTCCTGGACAGTTAACAGGGCTAATTTTTGTCCCCAGTCCACCTCTGTCTGCACACCATCTCACTCCCTCCTAGTGCTGCTGTACCATGACGTCGCCCCCCCCCCCCCCCCGCTCAATTATTCTTTGTACTTGTCATTTCCTTTATCTCTTTTCCTCCATCATCCTATGTCTTTTTCTTTTTCTAAGGCTTAGATACTCTACTATATCCTATATTTTCTGATACATTCACATTTTTCTGCTATGTGAGATGAGCCGATCTATATTGCTCAGTGTGAATATGAATGATCTATTTATTGATTTTATAAGGCAAATGGACCTTTACGCATCGGAGCACACATGGAGCACATCAGGTGCTGTATTCCTGCCCATTCAAGCTTGCAATCTATTTCCAGTGTCCAAGACATAAAGAGGCAAAACAGTGACCTCCCCAAGGTCGCCGAGAGTTGCCATTGTGTTTCTCACTGAGGTTTCTAGCCAGCCCCATAGATTCATTTAATAGAGCAGCACAAGGAACAATGAATAAGGGCAACATATAGCAAGCTCCAACAGGAAATCAGACACCAAGGTGCCCCTTATTATTGAAAACATTCTTGTTTTATCATGACAAAGCATTGGGGTGCCTTGCTTTGACGTCTCAAATATATGCGCTGCTAGTGTGTATTCAATTCATCCATTTATATCATGCTAGAGTTCTCCCTTAACATATCATTTTATAGAGAATCTAACTCCCCCTTATTTTATTTATTAGAAATTCCTTATGTAATAACATATTTAACACATTCTTGTATATTTTAAAAGGTTCCCCTGAACAAAATAATGCATTTTTAATCACAAAACGAGATTTTTTAACTATAGTTATACCAATACCGTCTGTATATAATGCTTTTACCAAATAATGCATTTTAACCAAACAAAATGCTTGTGAGCTTTTATAACCTCATCCATAAAATGACTTGAATGTGTCACTAAAGTCTCAAAAAAGGGGAAAATAATAAAAGTTAATAAAGTGGACCAATAAACTTCAGGGATATCAAGTTAAGTGCCCCTGGGACATCCCAGTCTGGGATGCCCCACTGTGTGAACCCCCCACAAAGCGGACCAAAACCCATATTTTTTAACTATCATCCCCTGAATTGCTCCCCCTATGACTATTACCTTTTGCCAATTTTCACTGCCCCTGCTTCAATCTAATCGCAGATATTGCTGCCTGTTTTAGCTGTAAAGCTTTGCCTCCTCCAATTATTGCCACTGTTGTGTATGGCAATGATGTCACTCCAATGTAATGACTGATTGACTGCCATTGAAATCCAAAAAACAGTATGCAGGACGATTCAAAAAGTGAAAATATGCATTTGTAGTTCTACACCCTAAGAGTGGAGTATTGGCATGGGCAAATGTGAAAATATTTCACAAATTCAGTGGGTTTTGGTTTACTTTAAATGGAACCTTTGGCATTGTATGCAGACTGGTTTTCCTTCACTTAAAAGATTAGTCCTTTTAATCTAAAAATACATTTATTTTAAAGGGGGGCCTATAGCATTAAATACAGATATATCTCAGGTTTTGTCCTTGCCTGCCTAGGATTCCCCCCAGATCACCCGTCTACTCACCTTTCCTTTAATCCCATTGTGCATGAGCAGGCCACCAGCCAGTTAACAGCTTGTGCTTCATTCAGCTTTTGCTTTGCCGCTCTGAACTCATCTGAGCTATGCCTCCACGGACACGCGCCAGTCACTCAGATTTTCATGGCGCGGGTACGCATCTCACATAGAGGTATAGTGGGATGTGGCCCATGCATTCACCATGGGATAGTTTGGTGAGGTGAGTTTATGCCGATGCTGGAGGTTTCACACATCAGGCCATCCCAAATCGGAGAAACCAGGAATGTGGCCCCTCCAGTTCAAAAGAGAGGTTTATTAGCGTGCACAACATAAAGCACTGCGCTGCGGAAATGGCGGAAAGGTGAGTGGAGTGGACGATGATCGGGGAGGGGAGATTTCACATATCAGGGCATCCCAAATTAGGATTGACCAGGAAAATGGACCTATCATCAGAACAGTGAAATCCCTGGTGATAGGTCTATGTTAAGATGCTTGGAAGTGGCTTATTTACATTGTTCCCAAGGGGGTGGGGGAAGTTATTGCATGTCTGGACAGGAATTTTAAGCATGTGCAAAGAGTTTAGGTAGTCTCATTGAGATTGAATATTTAATCTAAATCATAAGCAAATAAAAAAACAGATATAAAGAGTTAATGCTTATTACAAATAGGCTCAAGAACTATAATTTAATCGACAAAGTCTTATGAACCTTTATTTAGAGTATTGCTGTTTCTCTACATTACAAAGGACATAATTTCTATTTACATTGGCCCTAACCTTGTCTTCTATCTAATCTGTCTGGATTGCATCTATGATGGTCACTCCACATGCTAAGCCTTGGACAGAAAGGTGTTCTGACAGATGGCCGAACATCATCTTTACTGGGATTGTGCTGGGAAAGGCAATCCTCATATAGTAGAATACCCTAAAACCTCCATGATAACATGAAATGCCCCAAAGTTCATAATATACTGTAGCTGCTAGCTTCAATTCAAAACTATTTAAAGTTAAATGCACTCAGCTCTGTGTTGGTTACCATATCACTATGCCCTGGCCAAAAGAGAGCCGTAAGACCCCAGTAAGCCCAGAGCCACATGCTAGCCGCACAGAGAGACATCACGAACACCCACACAAGAGCAGGCACAGGAGCCAGGAGGCATACCTCCCAACCGTCCCGATTTTCCCGGGACTGTCCCGATTTTCCCACATTATCCCGCGGTCCCGGATGATTACTAATTGTCCCGGGAGGCGCATTATCCTCCCCGTCCCACCGATCAGCTGTTCCGCCGCCCGCCCGCACCCCCGATCAGCTGTTCCGCCGCCCGCCCGCACCCCGATCAGCTTTTCTGCCGCCCGCACCCCCGATCAGCTGTTCCGCCGCCCGCCCGCACCCCTGATCAGCTGTTCCGCCGCCCGCACCCCCGATCAGCTGTTCCACCGCCCACCCGCACCCCCTCCCCACCGATCACCTCCGCCGCCCAGTTATCAGCCACTTCGGCTCCTCTGTAAGCAGGGCCTCTTGATTGGCCACCTCGCCCTGGTTTGCCCCGCCCCGGCCATTGAGCAGTACCAGCGCGGGACATGAGAGTGGGCCGTTAGGCTCCTCCCACCCGCTGAAGACACGTAACTACAGAGGCCCGAGGACCCCGGAGGATAAGGTAAGACATTGCTTAATATATTTTTTTTTTCTTAAATGGGTGGAAAATATGGCGTGGTGGGGGGCGTGGCAGGGGCGTGGCAGGGGGCGTGACCGGGTGTGTGGCCAGGGGCGTGGCTTGTCCCTCTTTCATATCTTTGGAAGTTGGGAGGTATGAGGAGGGACATGGCCATAGTCAAAGGGTGGATAAGCCAGCCATACAGGCTGCTCGGACAAAACGCAGTAGCAAGGAGCCTTTGGCCCAGTCGCCCCCACCTGCTAAATCAGCCAGGGCTCACAAGGGCCACAAATCTCTTCAAACCCTGCAGCCTCCACCTCCTCCACCCACAAAGCATGTGGGTAAATCCAGCCACACCACCAAGGGGAAGCGTAGGTCCAAAACCACTAGCCCACCCAGGCCAACCACCCCTCCTCCTCGCCACTCTGTATCCCCAAGTACCACCAGCACGGGGTCAATAGAGAGCTCCACAGGTGACAGCTCGACAGGCACCCAGCCATTATCACCTAGCACCCCCCACAGTCCATCACAGTCACCCATCAGCCCAAGAAACCTAAACTACTCCCCAGACAGCCAGCCATCAATGTCGTCTGCTGCCGGGGACACCACACACCCATGTGGGCTCCAGCTGCGACGTGGCTCACTTACAGCCCGTTTCTGTGATGTCCAAAACATGGCTGTAGCCACTGGTGTTTGTGAGCACTATGATGCCCTATTTGGGCGTTATTCCAAATCCACAACCAAGCAGGCCAAGCAGGAGCTTTGGGATAAGATTTGCCGGCAAGTGAATAGTGTTGGTTCTGTGAGGAGAGATGTTGAGCAAATTAAGCGAAAATTTGGGGACCTTAAATATTATGGTAAAAAAAAATGGACATGCGCCGCCAGCAGAGGTAAAGTCCATTTAGAGTGTAATTGCATGTATAGGCTGCTTTGTAGCAGGATGTAACACTTATTAGGTGTGCTTTCATCTTCACCAGCCAGCAGACAGGGGGTGGGATCCCAACTAAAATCATCCTAACACCAGCAGAAGAGCATGTGTTGACCTATATTCACCCGGCAACCCTTCAGGGCCTGCAAGGGGACCAAGAAACAGACAGGAATGTCAGGTCCGGAGGTGAGTATATTTTTACATTGAGACTTTTTAATGTTGACCAAAACAGTTGTATACTCCTTACAACACACTGGTCTTTGCTGAACCTCAAAAAGTACATTCTCTCGTCCAAGAAACAACTGATGCCACGCCACAAGCCAAGCTACCCCTGCATTGTCCCGGAGGAGCACGCCACAACATCCTTGTGTCAACACCAACCAACCTGAGTGTACGGATGAGGTAAGTCAATGGACCACTGTGTAGACAAATGAAATTGCACTTGCCTACATTTATATTAAAAGAGTGGCCTCACTACCTGCTACCTTTCTTGGCAGACCCGAACCATCCCACCCATTATAGAAGTTATTCGTAATTTGGAGAAGGAGGACACAAATCTGCTGCAGCCAAGGCCACCAGAACCTGTGGGACAACATCCAACACAACAGGCCCAGCAAGTGCTGCCCCTGGTCTCCACTACCCATACCTCTGTGGCCCAAACCTCTTCTGCAGTGGACATTGGGCGCACAAAAGACTCTGCACCCAACCAGCCACCTGCAGCCACTCAATCAGTACCAGACGCACCCACCCGTGCCAGTGGCGGGACCCAGCAACGTCGCCATATCAGCCAGAGGAGACATCTGCAGATAATGCAGGAAGCATGGCACCACGAGAACGTGGAGTTTGCAGCTAACACACAGAGGTTTAATGAGACAGTGTGTTCACAAATCACCTCTATGTCACAACAACTAGAGGTTTGGAATCTAAATGTGCAGGCATATGGCGGAAATGGTCCAGCAATGGCAGTTAATGAATCAGAGCCTTGCTCATATTGCCGCTAACATGCAGCAATCCCATCCATCAACTTCCACCTCCTACTCTACCTACCACTGAAGGCATGTGTTTATGTATTGATTCTGGGGAGAAGGACACAAGACTGCCGTAACCCAAAACACATGCTCTTCCACAACCCCACATTAACAGCCAAAAAATTATTCAACAATGTTTGTCATTATTTTTTGATTTTATCACACAAAATAAAAAAGGCACACATTGGCCAAAATGCATGAAAATGAAGCAAAAACATTGTCCACAAGCTGGGAACGGATTGCCTGTGCCGACCCACTTTGTGTTCCAGAGTAGGGAGGTGTTACATCTTCTGAAATGACTAAAGCGTCCTCAGCCAGGTCACTGTATCTGGGAACCCGGCTACGGATGGCTAGGTTGTGCAGGACCCCACACGCAACAATTATTTTGAGGACCTTGGCGGGCTCATACTCCAAGACACCCCCAGTCTGGTCCAGACAACGGAAGCGCATCTTCAACAAGCCAAAGGCACGTTCCACCACCGAGTGAGTCCTCCTATGTGCAGTGTTATACCACTCCTGGGCCTGCGAGGATGGGTGGAGGATGGGGGTGAGTAACCAGGGGAGCAATGGATAGCCAGAATCACCTGCCAAAAAATAAACAAAAAATAAGCACACACCATAATACAAAAAACACATGACAAATGGGCCCCTTTGCCACATATGTAGTGACAGGCCCCATAACTAGCCGAGACATAGAAACCTAAAAAAAAAAAAAATCTAAAGTGTTTCTAAACAAGTACCATCATGCTACTAACGAAGAGCCACAAGTACCTTACATGCTACTTACAAATACGGCATGTTAGGTTACTTTAAACTGCTAAGAACAGGGAACAACAGGCAGAGGCCTAAGGGGAAGAGGCTCAATAATGTGCTGCTTAGAATTCCAGCATTAGTGAACAGGGACAATAGGTCAGCTGTGCAGGGTCAGTGCAAAGCACAGTTCTGATGAGGCAACATGCACATCCACCCACCACACTTCTGTACAATGACTCTGGGATGTAACATAGCTAAGAGGGCCAGGACAGAAAGGTATAGTGGAGAATCACAAACAAAGCCATAGGAGGAAATACTGGTAAGTAAGTGAGTGTAAACTTCTACTGTTTCATTGGAGTCTCTAACAGATTAGTGGGGTACAGGCACGGAGCAATCAGAAAAATCATGCTGGACGGCAACAACTATTTTTAAACACATACCCAGTAGCCATCCACCAGACAGATCTCCAGATTGAAAGCGCACAAAGAGGCTGGAGTTCCTCAAAATGTGCGAGTCGTGTGTGGACCCAGGGAAGGCTGCAAACATACTAAAAAATTGCATATCTGGGCCTGACACTGCCTGCGCATTTATAGAGTGGCCCATCTTCCTGTTCCTGCAAAAGCAAAATATAACAGGAATTAGTGGGCACAAAAGGCAAAACACAATTAAAAAGATACATTCACATAAGCAACATTTCTAACCACTGGATGTTTGGTATACACAGGATGTAGGTCTGCTTTCAGCCATTGAAAAATACTCCACATTGCAAAAATGTCAATGTATGTGCTACATTGCAATAGAAGAAAGTGGGGACCCTAGACACACCCCAAACCCCTATAATCCTGCCGCACACTGAAACTTGGATAAATATATATTGACTCAAAATTGTATGAAAAAAATGTATGAATTAATTTATTGAATCAGGACTTAAAAAAAACAAACAATATTTACACAAACAATACAAAAAAAAAAAAAAAAACTCATTAAAATACATATAGACACACAAAACTGAAGGGTGGACCCTTAGGGTGGCTCTAAATATATTGTAATCAATTAGTTTAAAATAACAAACAATTAAGGGCAGCGCGCCGGGGCCACGTCACATCCGCCCCCTGGAGCGCAAGCCAAGGAAGTGCATCGCGCCGCGCACGCCCAGGCGCGCGGCCGCCCGGACTGACTCCCATTCAGTAGGAGGTCCCGGGCGGCCACGCACACGCGCGCGCACGCCGCGATAACACTCCCCAGTCCACCCTGCTTAACCACCAATTATGTTTTTGCGGAGCGTGGAAGGTGAGTAGTTCAAAAGAGAATGGGGGATGAAAATACATACATGTGACAACCAGTTGAAAGATTAAAAACATTGAAATTATTATAAAGTATCAAACTACCAATTCATTACTATACCTTTACTTCAGTATGATAAGTAATTACAACTATAAATGCTACACATTATATATGGCCCTGAAAGATAAATAAATGCATGGATGGAATAAAAAGATAACCTATAACATATTTATCAAATCATTTCTCTAAAACCTCAAAATTTATGTCTATTTACATGGGTAATGTTATGCACCTCATTCAGGAACGTACCACTATATTTTGTCCACATCCAACAATCAGCGGCCCTGCATTGCTATCATGGGTCACAAGACCACAGATTCCATGCATAGAAACACCATGTGGGGGATTTGGCACGTATAGCTTAAGTCCTGAAAGTACATTCCTATTCTCCTGAGGGATAAGTTATATCATTTATAGAGTTAACCCTATATCCCTCCCATAGGGGAGACAATAAGCGGAACCAGGAGTAGAGGGGGGGGAGAGGGGGGGGGGAGGGGGAGAGGGGGGGGGAGGGGGAGAGGGGGGGAGAGGGGGAGAGGGGGGGAGAGGGGGGGGAGGGGGAGAGGGGGGGGAGAGGGGGGGAGAGGGAGGAAGGAAAAAAGGAGGTGGGAACAAAGAATACTAATATATGTGAACTAAATAATCTAATAATAATGAAACAGGCCCTAACCTATTCTAAATCCAGAAAAAAAAATGTTTTTGAAAAAATTCTAAACCATATAGAGGACCTCAGTCCTCCCTTAAAGAATATTCGGAATTCAATCCTCTCCAAGGTTCTAGTTAAATGAAATCCATCTTCATTGATGGGATAAATCCATAAGAGCCGATGTCGTGCAGTCCCAAAACATCCAAGGACCGTATTTCCAGTGATACCTGGGTCACTGATGTGAAATGAAACAAACCCACGCGTGAACAAAGGATTTGTAGACTAAATGTAAAACTCACCAGTTTGCTATCATGCTATTCCCGACCCAAAAATGCTTGGAAGGAGAAATCCTCATTCATTCCCCCAGGTGATCTAGTTTGTAGTGTGTAGATCCATTGGGTTTCCTTCTGTAATAGTCTTCTCTTATGATTCCCCCCTCTAGAACCCAAATTGACCTGATCTATAAACAATACCTGAAGGCCCTTGTTACTCCCACCATGTTGATGTAAAAAATGTGATGCCACTGGTGTCACTGGCATCCCTTGCTGCTAACCTAATGGTGGAGAGATGTTTCTGAATTCTAATCCTTGCAGCGTTCATAGTTTCGCCCACATAATACTGTGGACATGAACAACGAAGGGCATATATAACCCCTTCAGATCTGCAATTAAGGTGCCCCTTGATCCGGAATTCTTTCCCAGTGTTGAGATGCTTGATTGTAGAGGTTTTTGTAACAAATGGACACACACTACACCTACCACAGGGTCTGCAACCCATCAAGTCCCTGTTCTTAGTCATCCAATTTGAAGGTCTAGAGTAATGGCTCCTACACAAACGATCCTTTAAATTAGGAGCACATCTCGCTGTCATTAGTGGCCTCCTTGTAGTGAATTTTGCCAATACAGGGTCTGATTGCAATATTGGCCAATGTTTCTGTAAGATGGTTCTTAGGTTTTGCCAATCATTATTGAAGGTAGAAATGAATCTTACCTCCTTTTGATCCTTTTTCTTATTTTGGTAGCTGAGTAGCCTCTCCCTTGGTGTACCCATTGCTCTTCGTTCTGCTCTTCGTATCACCTGACGAGGGTATCCCCTCTGTTGGAAGCGTCTTCTCATATTGGATGCTTCTTCTATATATCCTTCATTTTCTGAGCAGTTACGTCTAATTCTAAGGAATTGTCCAGTTGGTATACCATCCTTTGTTTTTTCTGATGGAAACTACTATAATGAAGAATACTATTCGTCGCTGTAGGTTTCCTAAAAAGACAGGTGGAAATCGTGCCATTGTCATTCAACTGTAAAGTTAGGTCCAAGAATTCAATCTTGTCCTGGGGGCGTGTATAGGTCAAATGGATGTTGTACGAGTTGTTATTCAATTCCAAAATGAATTTGTCACATAGCTCCGGGGGTCCCTGCCACATCCCTGAGCAGGATATCGTCAATGAACCTGTACCAGCCCAAAATATGAGGCTGGTACAGGTTCATGGCATCCCCCCCAGACGACCTCCCGTTCCCACCAGCCCAAGAAAAGGTTGGCTATTGACGGTGCGCATTTTGCACCCATTGCTACTCCTTGTTGTTGTCTATAGTGTTTGCCATCGAAGATGATGGAGTTATGTATGAGTATGAAGAGTAGAAGATCCAATACAAACTTATGTAGGGGTCTTTTCTCAATGGATTCCATACTTAAAAAGTATGCCACTGTCTGTAATGCCATAGAATGAGAGATATTGGTGTATAGCGACTCCACGTCGCATGCCACCAAAATAGTTCCATCAGGAACTTGTAGGGAGTTCAGACGATTGAGTATGTCCGTTGAATCGCGTATGTATGAATTGAGAGTTGTTACATGTGGTTGCAACAATTGATCTATATACGTACAAGCGTGTTCAGTCAGACATCAGTGCTACATTGCACAAACATGCTGACCTAAACCACATACCTGAACAGATATTCCTGTGCAGCTGGCGGAATTAACGCAACGTGGGTACAATCGATGGCACCCATGACATTGGGCATGTCGGCTATATTCTAAAAGCCCAGCTTAACCGCATTCCAGGTTTCCGCTGTGTCAGGGAAAAATATATATTTTGGTGCCAGGGTAGCCATGCCATCCTAAAACTTGGTAAGGCTGTGTCTCAGCGTAGACTGGGACATCCCCACGGAGAAGGCACCCAGTCTCTGGAACGAGCCGTTTGCCAAAAACTGCAGGCAGCCAACCAATTTGGTCATACCTGCAATTGCATGCCCCTTCCTTGTGGTGCGGGCTAACCATGGCCGCAGCTGCCTATACAAGTCCTTGAGAGAAACACGGTTAAGGCGGGTGAGCTCGAATAGCTCAAGGTCATGCATGCCATCGATGTCCAGACGTGTTCGGTGCAGCCTGGTTTCTGCCATGCTCAAAACAACCAGGCCGCGTAGCTGACGCCTTTGATGCTCGCGCACAGCAGAATGCATTCCAAAGTCACGGAGCACAAATACGGCTGCTAACACTGGCCGTAAGTTGAGCGCCCACACCCTCGTTATAATGGGCTGCTTTCAATCGGAAATCAAGGCTCTGAATCATTTAAAAAAACGGACCAATCAACGACAAGTCCGTTTTCACGGAGTCCTGCCTCTTGCGAGCTGACAATCGTAAAGGTGCACGCCGAAACACCTGAGCGCACACACGCACACAAAAAGCAACGGAGCACCCTTTCATGCCCCGATCACAGCCCAAAACCAACGGGAAAACGTACGGGATAGCTGAAAGAGGAGGCTCTGCATCAGCCCAAATGATCTGCGAGGGAGAAAAGGTGAGTATACCTTTTTTTTAATTTTTGGATGTAAATGCACTTTAAAACATGGAGAGACCCTGAGATTTCCATAGATAGCCCAATGAACCGACTGCACAAGCCAAAATATATTTTAAATGATCACAAAATGTTATTCATTCATACAAAAACACGATAGACAGAATAAAAACAGCACAAACTAACTGGGCTGCTGGGATGTAACAAGCCCCTAAATCAATAATATAATGGCCGTGTTGGCCTGGCCCCCTTAGTCAATGTCCCCATAAAGCTGCCTGTATGCCAAAATAACCTATAAACATTTATAAACAATATATAAATAGATAAACAATAAATAATGTGCAGTGTCTAGTGTCTAAAGTGCTAAAGTGCAACACAAGAAAGTATAAGGCAGCAGAGAACGGAGGGGCAACAGGTAGCAAAGAGTAATAGCACTAGATCAAAAGAGGCATGCAGCATGGAACAGCACCCACATAACCATGTCACTTTGTCAGGGAATAGGTAGGTCAGGGACATATCAACAGCGACTAGACCCCATTTTCCAAAAGCTACAGAGGGAGTGCAAAAGACACAAAATGCACCATGGCCCATAACGTTAGGGGGCCTCTTCATCACTGCTCTACCTCCTAATTCCACAGAAGTGTTATATGTTACAGGATTACATATTGGCCGTTTAGTCTTTTAGTTCAGTTAAACCCATTTTATGAACATACTTATGGTTTTGTAGTTTTGCACCTGGGCCCTATAGCCTTTTGTTATGCTTTCTCCATATTGCCCGACACATGCCAAAAAAAAACATAGGCATATTGTTCTTGAAAGAGAAGCCACATCTGTAGCTGATATGTACCACCCAGGTGGGACATTTCCTGTACACTAAGCTGTGTCTTTATTGTGTTATTTATATGCAAAAGCCTGGCAGAGATGTAAATTTGAAATATAATTCTAATTTAAGCAAAGAGCCATTGTGTAACCTAGCAATAGTATGGCTTCCTTTTTGGTTAGAATAGACGTTGCCTTCATTTAGATGGCAAGCTCTGCTGTACACAATAATACGCTGACATTAGAGAAAAGCTGTTTCATTTCCATTTATCTGATCTGCCCACCGTTGAACATAATGTCACAGCTGTCCTACAAGCGGAGCTTCTGTCAAAGGATAGCACATTAGAGCAAAGCTCGGCCCCTATCATAACCCAGCACACAGATAATCGGGATCCCTTTTCCCTGGTGCCTTGGCCCTTCCTCTGATCTCGTCGGTGTGAAAGGAGATCTCTATGTGCGTTGTAAAGAGCGTCGTGTACAAAGGTTTGGGGTGACAAGGGTTAATTTGTTCTGGAGAGGTAGGATGATGAGGGATGTTTGAATGAAACAATAACTGCTCGTCTGCCTTTGTTAAAGATACTTTTGTGCTCTGTGTAAGGGGAGAAAGCTGTTCTCCTTTATAAGGTTAGTGAATGAGTTGCCAAATGTAAAATACCATCCTGTCAGTGGTTAAAATCTGCTCACAAACAGCCTGGCGCTATGTAAAAAACATTTTTCTCCTTTGCGTATTAAATTGCCGATAACCAGCCAGTTGGGCAAACCTGGTACTGTGATGTATGGGAGGGAGTCTCCGCTGAGCTTGGTTGCAAGCACCTTTAAGACAGAGTAGGTGGTTCATATTTAAGCCCTCAATGGCTAAAGACTTCATTCTTTTTCAGAAATGTATTCTCATTCTCAGAACTACAATAGGGAATAGGCTACTTTGCAGACTCATTTATTAAAGTTACATACTTACCCTCCCTCCTACTGCCTTGTTAAATAGTAGGCCGCTGCTTGTCAGCACGGTGCTAATAGCGTGCTCCTGGGGCTGATGCAGTGTATGTTCTGCAACCCATCAATAGGGAGCATGGTCTCATTTTGATTAGATGCAGATGCAAACTGCCCATTCTTTAGGTGCTTCAAGGTGGCACAGCTTAAACCTGTTTGTGGGTGATGGGCGTGATGTGTGGTGTGGCTTATTTAGGGACTTTTGGCGAACAAATATGCACAGAATTTTATGCTATTCATATATATAAGTAGATGTGGCCCCACTCCTCCATCCCATACTTTAGGGCAGGGGTTCCCAACACTTTTTCATCAAGTACCGCTTTCTATTTTCTGACTACATCAAGTTCACTTGACTGGTCAGTTACGTAAAACCCTTTTAACAGTGAAATTGCAAGAAATACACAAAAATGCACATAAATAGTTTTTTATTGCCTTTTGAAGCAGTGTAAAGCATAGATGGCAACAGATCAAGTTGGGTGTTGGAGTACAGTTTTCAGCCTTTTCCCTAAGAGAATCTCAAGTACCACCAGTCGGTCCATGCATTTCACTACCGCCATTTAGCCAAAGAGTCAGAGCAATTGTACGCCGACCAAAAATCCTGCATTCAGTGGGACAGTCTCCCCCATAATGTCAGCAAATTGGGACATTTACGTTTCTCTCAGAGTTTTCTTGGTCTAGACAAAGTGCATCAAAATGGGACAGTGCCTTACGAAAACTGGAAATCTGGTCAACTCATGCAGAGGTGCCATAGTGTAATCTTGTCTAATTTGTCTAATTTAGAGGCAGGACAGGGGGGTTTTACATATAAAAAAGCTTACCTTACCCATGATCAAGCACTATGCCCCTGGCATTTGCAAGATCTGAAAGTAAGTATTCTGGCCTATTTTATGGCTTACATTTTATTTTAAGAAAGCAGGCAAGGAACACTATTCAATGATTGTAAGTAACGTTTTTCCTTGCCAAGCTCATTGTGGCTGGGGACACGGAAATGCTGGCACAGTGCAGTAATGTACGCCTACAGTGTCCCAAAAGTGTGCAGCCACTTTACTGTCCCCTGCCGGATAGAGCTCTACAAGGAAAAGGTAAGTGTTTCTAAAATTTGAGGCTTACTGGTGGCGTGTTACATTGAAGATTGTATTTCTGATACATTAGCCCATCCAACCAGCAGTAAGGCCAGAATTTAAAATTGATCAAAACTAAAAGTGGAGTCTTGGACCACCAGCAATAATTGTTTCACATCACGGCACAAGTGTGTGCACAAGGCTACACAGGAGGAATTTCCAATGTGGGGATTCTCAAATTGCTATGCCCCCTTGCCAACATTGCAAGAAGACCTTGCAACACTAATTAGTTGAGTTGAGTTTTGGTCAACTTTAGGAGATAATTAACTTTTCCTCACAGAGCTCCATCTGACAGGGAGCTCCAAGGTGACTTCAGCAGTTACATCTCTAACAAGTGGGAATGGCCGGCCATGGCATAGGTGCGGATGGGTGTCTGGGGATGTTTGAGGATAGGTGCGGAAAGAGGGTTGGGTGACAGGAGCAGACTGGGGATAGGTGTGGTATAGGGTTGGGTGACAGGAGCAGATTGGAGATAGGTTTGGTATAGGGTTGGGTGACAGGAGCAGATTGGAGATAGGTTTGGTATAGGGTTGGGTGACAGGAGCAGATTGGTGATAGGTGCAGATGAACGGTTGGGTGACAGGAGCAGATTGGGGATAGGTTTGGTATAGGGTTGGGTGACAGGAGCAAATTGCAGATAGGTTTGGTATAGGGTTGGGTGACAGGAGCAGATTGGGGATAGGTGCAGGTGAAGGGCCGGGTGACAGGAGTAGATTAGGGATAGGTTTGGTAAAGGGTTGGGTGACAGGAGCAGATTAGGGATAGGTGCAGATGCACTAATCGGTTTTGGGCAGGTTGGAGATACTGT
Organism: Gastrophryne carolinensis; assembly: GCA_027917425.1. NCBI lineage: Eukaryota > Metazoa > Chordata > Amphibia > Anura > Microhylidae > Gastrophryne > Gastrophryne carolinensis. The sequence goes on from CM051234.1 coordinate 442,866,594, forward strand.
GGGTATGAATGGAGGGGCAGGTTGGGGATAAATTAATGAAGCAGACAACCTTTGCATTGTGCTTCACCAATCAGGGGAAGTGGAGCAAGAGAAATGTCACATGGAATTTCAACTACAGTTTATGGTAGAGACTCGAACTATATGTAAGATAATAAAAGTTATGCGGATGAAACATTAAATTTAACTTTTTTGGCCTTAAGACAAATGACCATGTTTGGAGTAAGCCAAACTCTTCGAGTAAGCCCACCTCATAGACACTCCATTGTCAATTTCTGCAGCAGGCATTGCTGGAATGACTGCAGCTTGGGAAAACCAACCCAAGGGATGAAGAATAAATTGACCCTGTGTGCCTTTAGGTGCATTTGAATGTAGTAATATTCAATATTTTCAGCATTTCTCATGTAATACATTTTAGATTTTTTTATTTGAAAAAAATGATGCCCCTAAGGGTACTCAGTTGGTATTCAATGGAGAAAGAGGCCCAGCAGAATGTGGGTCCACTTGCACGCTAGTATTAGTCTATAGACCTCTTTCATTTAATCACCCTTTTTTAGTGAATTAGCTTTCTTCCTAGCTCTCTGATGGTTATGCAGGGTAACAAGTACTAGAAGGGTTAATATCAATCTCCCCACTCTCACTAATCTCCTTTTGTCCTGCCTCTATGATCATTCACACATTAATGAAGTTGTTGTGCCCTGCCTAGGTCTGCCCTTTTGTGCCTTAAGATGAGACAGTGAGGATGTGTAAGGATCTGAAAGGCCTTTAACATGGAGACCCATAAAGAAGATTTAACATCTTTTTTTTTCTACAAGTTGAACAGAAATTACAAGAAGAATGGAAAGAACACAAAAAAGACACAGAGTGTGCACAAGCCTCGGTGAATAGGACTTTCCCTGCCAAGTCTGTTGTGCTGCCCTAGACTTTTCTTTCTAATGATGAATGGCGGATTTGTGTCTGCACTGTGTAGACACAGATTTTTTTACAGAAATGAAATACATTACATGTTCTGTACAAACAAAAAATGGTTCTATGAAATGTATAGCATAATAAACCATAACATATAATTTTAATAATAATAATAATAATAATAATAATTTATAATGGTATACTTTGTGTAAGTTCTTTTGACAGAGGTATAAAACTTTTCCAATCATTAAGCATAAGTAGTAAAATCTTCTACCTTTCTTAATCTAGTGGCCCAGAAAATGCATTTAGAACTGCTTGTTGGAGGGCTAATTCTCCGGGACCCAGGATGCATGCCCTTCAGTCTCTCAGTTCTTTTTACAGACACATCAAAGCACACATTTTGATGTCTATTGCAAACCGATTTCTTTCTGTGTAACAGAGTCTTGCATAAAGCCTGCCGATGCTGGACCACCTCCTCCCCAATCCCGTCTCTTTTTAACAAAGGGCACTTTTTGTTGCCACAACACAGAGCGTGAAACATACAAGCTGACACAGGACAATTAACCTCCCTGCACTGTGTTGGGAGATCTTATAGTGGTGAATGGGGAACAATATGCACAGTTTTAAGTGTGAAGGTCTGAGCGTTTGCCTCATGCAAGGGGACAAAATGTCTCTTTACTGATATACATTTAGAGAAAGAAATCCCAACTGATCAATAGATAAATTACTTGATGGATAGATAGATATGGAATAGATATATCACTCAATAGACAGATATGGAATAGATAGCAAGTCAGATAGATTTACAAGTATACCACAAAAGTGAGTCCACTGTTCACATTTTTGTAAATATGTTATTCTATCTTTTCATGGGACAAAATGGAAGATATGACACTTTTATACAATTTGAATAACTTCACATACAGCCATTTATATCTAAAGCCCTGGCAACACAAGTGAGTACACCACTAAGTGAAAATGACCAAATTGTGTCCAGTCGTTTTCCCTCCCTGGTGTCATGTGACTCGTTAGTGTCACAAGATCTCAGGTTTGATGTTCTTGCTTTCGCACTCTCTCATACTGGTCACTGGAAGTTCAACATGGAACCTCATGGCAAAGAATTCTCTGAGGATCTGAAAAAAGGATTGATGTTCTACATAAAGATGGCCTAGGCTATAAGAAAATTGCAAAGACCATACTGCAGTTCAACAAGACAGATTCCTGTCATGGTCGGCCAAAGAAGTGTATGTGCTCAGTGTCATATGCAGAGGTTGTCTTCTCAAAATAGATGTATGAGTGCTGCCAGCATTGCTGTAGAGGGTAACGAGGTTGGGGGTCAGCCTGTCGGTGCTCAGACCATACACCACACGCTGCATCAAATTGGCCTGCATGGCTTTGCTGGTAGAAGAAAACCTCTTCTAAAGATGATGCTCAAGAAAGCGCACAAACAATTTGCTAAAGACAAGAAAACTAAGGGCATGGATTACTGGAACCTTGTCCTGTGGTCTGATGAGACCAAGATAAATGTATTTGGTTCAGATAGTGTCAACTGTGTGGTGCAGCAACCAGGTGAGGAGTACAAAGACCAGTTTCTTGCCTACAGTCAAGCATGATGGTGGGTATGTCATGGTTTTGAGGAATGCTGCTGGCTGACCCTTGAATACAACATGTACCGTGACATACTGAAGTAGAGCATAATTCCTTCAATTCAGAATTTCTAAACACATATCCAATATGACCACTGTCTTGCCAAAGAGATTGAGGGTAGTGATGCTGGACTGGCCAATCATTTCTCCAGACCTAAACCCTACTGAGCATCTGTGTGGCATCCTCAAATGGAAGGTGGAGGAGCACAGGGTCTTTAACATACACCAGCTTTGTGATGTCTTCATGGAGGAGTAGAAGTGGAAGAACTCCATGCCCAAGAGAGTTAAGGCAGTGCTGGAAAATAATGGTGACCACACAAAATATTGACACTTTGGGCCCCATGCATATCCCCATGAGAGCCACTGGACAGAGACGCTGCGGTGGAACACCGGAACCACACACCAGCAAACTTCCAAATTATGCTTACATAGTGCACATTTGGGTGTGAATTGCCGCCTGCATCTGGGTGAGCATTTTAACTTAAGCTTTACCAAAAAATCAGCCACACGTGCCATGGGGTATTTTTACAGGTGGGATACATCATTTTTTCCAATGAGGTAACGATATTTTCTTGAAAGTTTGGAAACAACAGCACCCTATGGAGTATGCAGAAAAAAATTGCAAATACTTTAGCATACCCCTTAGGGTGCTGTTAATTCCAAACTTTGAAAAAAATATCCTTACCTTATTGGAAAAATAACATACATCAATTGTAAAAATGCCCAATGGCAGGTACAAGTGCTTTTTTGTGAAAAATTAGAACAATCATTTCTTACTGCACTTCTTGTGTGTTGAAATGAAAAAAAAGTGTGAGAAATTTACCTGGGTCTGGTCCCGCAGCGCGTCCCCGCGGTCCCGGCCGGCTCCGGTCTTCCGGCGGCCGCCCGCCTCCGCGTCCTCTGCTGGGGCTTCGGCCTCTGCCGCTCCCTCTGCATCGGTGGCGGCTGGGGTCTCGGGCGTCTCCTCCGCCTTTTCGGCCGACACGGCGCCCTCTCCCCTCCTCTCGGTCGCGCGTGCGCGAGCATGTTCATCTTATGCCCTCCAGCGATGCTGCTCCCAGCGCATTCGCCGGGAGCAAGTTTGAAAGGACCAATCCTGGTCCTGGGGTTTTGGGTTTGATGAACCCAGGGACTGGACAGCCTGACTGGCCAGGGCGGTCCAGTCCCTGGGAGCTGCCCCTATTAACGACCAGATCCCTAGTTGCACCAATCAGTCTTTCCCCCTTCCTATTGGTCAGTTCCCCTTTAAATATGTTCTTGCCCGGTCCACCAGTGCCCGTTATAGCCATTACTAGCTTGGGTGTGCTGTTGGAATTGCGTTTTGTGTGTTTGATCCGGCTTCGTCCTTGACCACTCCTGTCCGCTGCCCGCACCGACCTTCTGCCTGTCTGACCTTGCTTCTGCTCACCCCTTGGATACCGCGCTTCTGTGACCACCCGGCTTTGACCCCTGCCTGTCTCGACTAATCTCTGCCTAACCCCTTGGGTTTACGGTTTTGGACTATGTTCGCTAGCACTCCTGATTTGGGATACCCTGCAGTTCACCCCTCTTTACCATAAGCCAGCAATCTTTGCACCAGTAAGTCTTGGGGCAACCGAGTCTGGAGAGGCATAACCCTTTTATCACTATTTTGCGCTACACATGTTCAAATGTGATTTTTGAAGGGATTTCCAGGGATTTCCCAGGAAAATTATATATTGTTTTTTTCAGTCTGGGCTTCAACATGAAATGTCTTGTTTGTCATTTTTAGGTGCATTTTCAATATTTTTGGGAGAAATATGAGCAAAAAAAAACAAATAAAAATCTATTTTTTACAATTTGTAGTGTTTTTTTGTAATAAAAAATGTAAGTTTGTCAATAAAATCTTATTGCGTGTGAAATCTCAATTTCTCCCGGTTACAGCAATATCACATATGTATAGGTAGACACCCTTTCCTGCCCAGGAGACTCCCCCAAACTGAAACAGAGCTTTAGGAGATTTTCAGATAAAATACAACTATGCTATGCGCTAGGCGCACATTGCAGTTTTTCAATAAAAACAATCCTTTACATTTAAAATACCCCCAACAAACTATATATTTTCTGGACGTACACACCTCAAAATTTCTAGTTGTACCAGGCTTGTTGATGTGGCCACAGTGTTCTGGAAGTAATCCCTCAATGTATTCTTTGGTTGCAAAGAGTTTCCCTAAAAAAGGATAAAAAAGCAGAATCAAAGCCATATTTTCCTAAAAAAAACTATATACAAACAAGAAAAATCAAGTTTAATCGGAAAAATCAACATCCCCCGAACAGAACGATACCCAACATGCATAGCTACTGTCAAGGGAAGAGTTGCCAAACACCCCAAAGTAAAGCATGTGCGTAAGGGTAATTTTACTTGAAAATTTCAGCTCTGCAGACAAAGTGCAACAACCCTTAACATTTGGAATACCCCCTACAAACCATATATTGCCTGAAAGTACACATGTTAAGCTTTCTAAGCGTACCGAGCTTATTGTAGTGGGCTCATCTTTCTGGAAGTAATCCCCCAAAGAATTCTTTGGTTGCACAGGGTTTCCCTAAAAAATTTATAAAAAAGCTGAATAAAAAACACCTTTTCCTAAAATATCAATATGCAAACAAGAAAAAAGCTAAATCTGAAAGCGCTAGGTCCCCCGAACAGAACAATACCCAACATGCAGAGGTACTTTTAACCCTTTTAATTGCCAGCCTACTTGAGGTTTTGTCACCCTCTGTTGACAGGTCATTTTTCCCCATTTTTGCGCCATGTTTTGTGCCATTTTTGCTGGAATTTTCAGAAAAATTATATATATATTTTTTTGCAGCAGAGTTTAGGCTTTAACATGAAATGTCTTGTTTGTAATTTTTATTCTGTTTTTTACAATATTATTAAGTAAAAAAAATAAATAAATACAATTTTTTTTAGAAAATTGTCTCCTTTATTTTAAATTAAAAATGTATTTTATTAAAGAAAACCATATTGCATGTGAAAGCCCCATTTCTACCGATTAGAACGGTACCACATATGTATCGGTAGCCCCCCGTTCCTGCCCAGGAGACCCCCCAAACTGAAACAAGAGAACAAGAAACAAGCAACAAAAGTACAACTACCATCCACACTACCCCTAACACTACTACATCCACTAAAAACCCCCCAACAAATGACATGGGGCCCCCTCTACCTGAAGTAATCAGCCCGGGACCAGCTATGCAAGGCTTGTAGGAACAGGATGCAGGGGCCAGCTTTGGCGGCCTCTGGCCCTGCAGGCTACAAGCCGGCCACGGGCTCTTCTGTCCCCCCCGAGCTTTGGGGAGGCAGGTAATTGGGGGTGTTGGGGGGTTAATGGCAAGTCACCCGCTTGCCGCAGGTGATTTGCCAGCCCCGAGCCTTGTGAACTGGTATAGGTCTCATGGACTTGTATAGGTCTCATGGACCCCTTACCAGTACACAATGGGTTAAATGTAAAAAAAAAAACACATACACAGGGAAAAAATATTTTATTAGTTTTATTTTTTTTTTTTTAATACTTACCTCCCATCCATCCTGGAGCACTGTGTCCCTTGCTAATCACTGGCTTCTGCTCACCTGCTAGAAGCCTTTTATAGCTGCTGGGTGACAGAACATAAGGGGTTAATTTTAAAAAAAAACGACATAGGGTTCCCCCCTCCTGGGAGGGTAACCCCATTTTTTGGGGAATTTTAAGGGTTACCTTAAAAATCCCCCCAAAAAATGACGTGGGGTCCCCCTTACCCAGAATAACCAGCCCGGGACCAGCTATGGGGGCTTGTAGGAACAGAGCGCAGGGGCCAGCTTTTGTGGTCCCTGGCCCTGCAGGCTACAATCCCGCATAGCCTATGGCCAGGGCTCTTCTACCCCCCCCTGGGCTTTGGGGAGGCAGGTAATTGGTCCGACCGGAGCCTCCTCCCCTCTCACCCACTCTGCACCGCTACTACCGGCATCTGACAGAGCCGAAGCTGGGGCAAGGGACTAAGAGGAGCGGGATGATATCATCCCGCTCCTCCCACAAAAGGCGTGGCTAGGGGTGGCGGCCAGCACCGTCATTAGAGGAGGTGAAGCCTGCGGAGCCCAGGGGGAGATCGGAACCCCCCCCCCCCCCCCTCCTGGTGAAGAGGAGACCCGGACGGAGGAATCGGGTGAGGATTTGAGTGAATGACATTTTTTTTTCTTTTGCAGCCGCAAGTGTCAGCGGCGAAAACAAGGGGGGGGCAGTTTCGGGCCCCCTCCTAAAGACGGGAGACCCCGAGGGGGGATCAGATGCCCCCCCAGGAAGAGGAGACCCCCAGCTTTCCTTGCATACCAGAGGTAAGTTTTTTTTTATTTCTATTTTTTAACTATCAGGGGGAAATGCCAGGCACATAGTTTCTACGTGCTTGGGACTTAACGGTAGGAGAAGCAACCACGTAGAAACTACGTGCTTGGCATTTAAAGGGTTAAAGTTAAAGAGAAGCAACAACCCACTCAAGGGGTGCTGTGAAAGCACCCCAAATTGCCCAATTTACTGACCTCTTCCCAGAGCGCTCACTGCATTTTCCCTCCAGCTGTATCCCCAGCCTAACTATATCTAGGGCATATACCCATGCCAGGCCTTTCTGAATGGCTGGTGGGGGAATGCTCACAGCTAGAGATGAGCGGGGATGTGAAATCTGTATGAATCGAGCCCTGATTGAGCTAATTGGCTGAGTGGCCCACGTGGAAACCAGGAAGAGGTGGGTTTTTCTGCAATCCTGAGGGATACATACTAAATTGTAATGTATCACCAGGGAGCCTCTATCCCCAAGAAAATAAATGTTTGGGGTTTGTTCCTATTTAAACTCAACCTCATTTTTAGTGATTCCATTGGAATCTGTTGTATCTGGTTTCCAATAATTTGTATTCATTTAGATTTTACACAAAATACAATAAACATACAAAAAAGAAAAAAAACTAAAATTCATTTTCGTATACCAAACAATTTCATTCCCTCCCCTTGGTATAACCACATATTCAATTTTTCCACATTCAAAACCTGGCCAAATCTTGAGGAAAAAAAGGCAGGGGGGATAGTCTGTAGTATCGGAAATATTGGATGGAAAAACTCTCTGCTTAAGAACAGAACAGAGACATAATCCAGCAACACTTGCGCTAATATATTCTATGCAAAAAATTAACTTGATGCATCTCTAGAAGCTTGTTTGAGCATAAGATGCATATATCTATCTATATATATAATAAAAATGAATGTCTGTCCGTGATTGCTAACCGCTTTGTGGTGCCTTAGAGTCCACTACTCTGCAAAGTTTTTGATGACCAGATAAATGTTGAGTTTTGCGGTTCTGTAAAAGCTATCAAATACATTTGCAAATACATATACAAAGGCTCAGCTCAGGCTGTCACTGGCACTGCAGCTGAAAATTACTTGCAGGATTAGGTCTGGCAATACCAAACTGGACATTACATAATCTCGAATGAGGCAGGAGAATTCTCAGCTTTTCAATGCATGAGAGATATCCAACTGTCTAACACCTCAGTATTCATGTTAAAAACGATCAGAGCGTACTTTACAGCAAATAATCAAGCTGAAAGGGTACAAAATTCACCTAGGACAACATTTACAGCATGCTTCATGCTTAGAACTGTGACAACAGGATAGTTTTGCAAAGTCACTGTTTTATGTAGATATTCCTTCATACCATGTTTAGATTATCTACAAAAAGAAGTTTCAACAGCAAAAACAAGGCACTCCTGTGCAGGACCAGCCAGAAATCTATTGTACAGATGCTCTTGGACGAGTATATAATGTGGTTCCTATCATCCTATAAGTGCTTTTACCTGCAGATGTTCCTGCATGTTGCAAAAGTCCTAACTCATATGAATTTCTCAGGACATTCAATGGCACTTTCTGTGCTTCATACCACAGGGCTTGCCAAATGCTTGGCCTTCTTGAGGATGATCAGCAGTTTCAATGAGGCAGCAACAAGCCATTCTGCACCCAAAATAAGGGAACTGATTGCACGAATTCTTACCTGCTGTGCTATTCCAAATACTCTTTGGGATACACACTGGCATGATATAGCAGATGATGTTTTATTTCTGGCTCGCCAAGGGGTCAATAACCCCTGACTCATTTTCACAGAAGTGAGTTTGATATGACCTCCTCAACAAGACTTGGTCATAAACAGTAGATACCTTAGGGAATTATTATGACAAAATACAGTTGTTGGTTGAAGTCAGTTTGAAAGAGTCTCAGCTGGTCAAAGCTCTAGATCAGAAGCTAGCATATCACAGGCTACTTGAAATCATTAAATGGCTCTGGAGGTCTCTTCTTTCTTGATGCCCCAGGTGGAACTGGCAACACACTTCTTATCAACCTGCTTCTTTCCAAGGTTAGAAGCATGGGTGGTATTGCTGTTGTTGCTGCAATATCTGGAATAGCAGCAACACTACTGAGTGGTGGCAGAACCACACACACTCCCATTTAAATTGCCTTTTAATCTTACAAGAGATGAAGCACCAGTCTGAAATATTCCTGCTGATTCAGGAGAAGCTCATATCTTCAGTCAATGTCAACTAATTACTTAGAATGAGTGCACCATGGTACATAGACGTGCTCTGGAAGAATTAGAACACTAAGAGACTTAGGAGATAAGACCCAACTAATGGGTGGGTGCGGCCTTGGTCTTGCTTGCTGGTGATTTCAGGCAGACTTTGCCTGTAATACCAAAGGGAACTATGGCTGATGAACTGAATGCATGCCTTAAGGCTTCGTCGCAGAGGCTTACTCTCACAACCAACATAAGAGCAAATATTTTTGGAGATGAATCTGCTCTGCAGTTCTCCCAATTGCTTCTGATGCTTGGCAATGGTGTAGTCCAACAAGATGCAGATGGCAATATATCACTCGCTACTAATTTATGCAGGGCTGTAGAGCCACCTGAATAGCAGTGTTCCCTGACATTGGCTTTCACTTTAACAAAAGGAAGAACTCCTTACCATGAATGGATATGTCAAAGAGCTATTTTGGCTGCAAGAATGAAGGAGCTGCCTGGATTTGTTTATTTCTACAAATCCTTTGACATCACAATAGATCCAAAACAGATCGTGCAGTACCCAGTTTGGTGTTTAAACTCTTAAGAACCAACTGGAATGCCTTCTTATCGCTTGGATCTAAAGATTGGTGCTCCAGCTATTCTGATGCAGAATCTAGGTGCACCAAAACTGTGTAATGGAACCAGGATGTGCATTAGAACATGTGCTGGAAGCAACCATCCTTACTGAATGTGCTGCTGGAGAAGAAGTTTATATTCCACACATTCCACTCATTAACTAAGATGAAACAATACCGTTTAAATGATTACAGTTTCCTGTTAAGCTATCATTTGCAATGACAACAAGCAAGGCCCAAGGCCAATCACTGTAGGTGGCTGGCATAAATCTGGATTCTGCATGTTTTTCATCTGGACAGTTGTATGTTGCATGCTCCAGAGTTGGATCAAGTAAAAATCTTTATGACTGTGCACCTGGCAATAAAACTGCCAATGTTGTTTATAAACAGGCTCTGTGATAAAGTCTTATGACATGACATCTCAGTTTGGCTATTAGGTATTTAGGATGTTATTTCTATTTCTAATGTGCATTTACGTTTAACATAAACAGTGCATATGGGACTTTGGCGATTTTCCTGTTAACAAAAAAATGAAAGCATAGATTAGTCTCCTAGGCACCCTTGGAGCAAACCTAATACTTACAATTTATACCTAGGCAGCGAGGGGGACATTTTCTAGTATATATACAGGTGCATTTCAAAAAATTAGAGTATCATCAAAAATGTGTATATTTTTTGTCATTCAGTTGAAAAACACATTTTTATGATAATGTTGATGATTATGGCTTAAAGCCGAGGAAAACCCAAAATTCGTCGACTTTGGTCTTAATAAAACACAGTGGACCAACACCAGCAGATGACATGGCTCCCCAAACCATCACTGATTGTGGAAACATCACACTAGACCTCGAGCAGCTTGGATTGTGCGCCTCCCCACTCTTCCTCCAGACTCTAGGACCTTTCAATTTACTTTCATCTGAAAACAACACCTTTGACCACTGAGCAACAATCCAGTTCTTTCTATCCTTGGCCCAGGTAAGGTGCTTCTGACATTCTATGCTGGTCATAAGTGGCTTGACACATGGAATGCGACACTTGTAGCCCATGTCCTGGATACGTCTGCTTGTGGTGGCTCTTGAAGTACTGACTCCAGCAGCAGTCCACTCCTTGTGAATCTCCCCTAAATTTTGGAATGGCCTTTTCTTAACAATCCCATCAAGCCTGCGGCTATACCGCTACCGTTGCACCTTTTTCTACCACACTTTTTTTCTTCCACTCAACTCTCCATTAATATGCTTTGATACAGCACTGTGAACAGGCGGCTTTCGTGGCTTACCCTCCTTGTGGAGTGTATCAATGACTACATTCTGGACATCTGTCAAGTCAGCAGTCTTCCCCATGATTCCCCATGATTGGCTGTAAGCCATAACCATCAACATTTACATAAAAAAACTTTGCATTGACAATAATATGTGAGTTTCAGTTTTGCAACTGATTTACTAAACATTTACACATTTTTGTTGATATATTTTATTTCTTGCAATGTATCTGTATATATAGATAGATAGATAGATAGATAGATAGATAGATAGATAGATTTTAGATATTGCATAAAATTGTTAGGTGCTCTGCTTTCCCACTCTCAGCATGCACACAGATCTGGAAACTATAATCTAATTTCTCTAAACTGCTGAAGTTATTTATCCTTTATGTTCAAGACATTGCTTTGCAGGGTTTTAATGTTGTTAATTAATTTAATTTTTAATGCATCACATTCTTATTTTAGCCTGACCTTTTCCTTATAGGTGCAAGCAAATAGTATGTGGCTGCTGATTCAATGCCAATATACAATTCTATGAAATTTTATTGGATGGATGGACACATGTGATGTGCTCTGTACCTCTTGATAACTAGTCCTGTGGCAGAAAGACTTGTAGGATTTCTAAGGCAATTGTGTTTCTACTTTAAGGATGCTCTCAGTGGCTTAGGCATTTTTCACAGTCTCGTTTTGTGTTAATTATTGTGGGATTGCTTCTTTTTCAGTGACTTAAGCTTATTCATCTGTGTACAGCTCAAGCTTACTCTGAAAAGCAGCATTTCAGAAAGGTTTAAACCTCACCAGGGTATGTTGTATAGGAAAGCAAGGCACACAAGGGAGTTAATGAAAGCAAGCAGAGACCACAAGTGATAAGTGGATCTAAACTCAACATACACACACTGGGTGGTGACAGTGATTGAGAGGAATGCACCCAATAATCTCATGAGTATTTGTTAGTCTTAGTATCAGTAAACACAAAACATACAATTAATTTATGGCTGGACTTATCTGTTTCTAATGCATACCTTGGACCTACAGTGAAATCATATCTCTGCAATAATACCACACTTAAACCACTACTGCAGCCAATATGTATCCAAAGCCATACAAATAGTTAAAGGGATTGACCACTCAATAAAAATAACAAAAGGGGACTCACCTTTTGTCCCACAAAGCTGAATGGTCTTAGTTCTGCAATGAGAAACCCACCTGATCGCTGGATCGCATCCCACATCACCCAGGGCTCAAAACAGGTGTTGGGATTAATGGCATTTCGGGCGGTCGGAGGAGCACTGCCCATCCCTCTTCATTAATTTCGATGGAGGGGGTGTGCCATGGCCTTTGCCATGCCATTGTAGTCAATGGAGAGGTTGTGGTAGCTCTCTTGTTACTGATGATGGGGGGGGGCGGGGACTGGACATGTGCAACTGACTGCTGTTCGGGCCTGGCCAATGATGGATACAATTCAATGAGTTGCCGATTACTGGCCTAGGACAGATCGGCTGCGCATGACAAAATCTGAGTACATGTTTGTTATTTATATTGGGCGGTCAGTCACATTAAAGCAAACAGCCTTGGTCCTACAGAGTGCTAAATGCTGAAACTCAGGGGTCCTACAGTTGCCAGGGCATTTCCCTAATTCCAGTCATGAACAGGCTTCCTTACTGATTGGCGAGAAGGATGCACCACCTGACCTACCATTCTGTATATCTGTGTTTCCTGCCGTTGCTGTTTGTGTCCTGTTCCCTTTCTGTCCTCTATATCTCTTTTCCCAAACTTCAACCATCAGGGGACAGCCCAGTGCTTGTGCACCCACCACCAGCTAGGGCTTTGCTGAAATATGGTGGTGCCTTCCGTGCACTAGGTAGTCAGACACTTGCCACCCTGGTGGTGCAGACGGGTTGTTATTTGGTCTCTAGTCTTCTGCACGCCTTTTATGTCTGTATCACTGACTGCTTGTTCCTGCTCTGCATTCCTGCTCCCCTTCACTGTGTTCCCAGTCCAGTCTGTTTTAGCTCCAATCTGTGACTTCTTTGTACCGCAAACCTGTTGCCAACCATTGTTATGGCTTCTGTCCACAAGGAGGAGTTAACCTTTTGGCTAAAGGCCGTCTCGGTTACCTGTGTCCCAGAAGATTCACAATCGCTTCTGACCACCCAACAATATAATACACTTGGGCCTAAAACTATGCATGTGCCAACTGCTGCCTATGTGCTTCATCACATTTATGTGCTTTCAATAGGACTGTGATTCCAATCAGAAATGTAAAATTGCTACTAATATTGGTAAGCAACAGTGTTCAAGCAGAAGTCCAGCCTTGAGTAACCCCCCAGCCTGGAGGTCGGAGGGAGGTTAAAAAAAAAAGACTGTCATCAGAGCTTCAGGAAGTGGCTGCAGGGTGGCTGTGTATAGATCCACACCTCATTTAATTGAATGGGTGAGCACAGAGTGGGGAATGGCAATTTCAGCAGCCTCGCCAAGCTGGGCATGCCCAGGGGTAGAAATGCCAGGGGCATACTTTTGATTGTGGGAAAAATTCAATTTTTTTTTAAACCAGACCTTCAGCATGATTTAATGAAAAGCCCAAACCCTTAAAAACTATTCCCCAGCATCTAAAATTAATATATTTAAGTTTTTAGGTCTGCTTTAAATCCCCTCCATCCTACCTCAGAACCAGGAGGGTGGTCATGGCAGGAGGATGGTTACTTTCGACTGGACTTCTGCTTTATAGGGATTGTCCTGGCAACATGAAAAACAGCTTTCTCTAAGGAAGGTGCTTTAACACTTTCCAGATTCAGAGATTAAGAGGCCGATTCATTAATAGCGCCAGGTAGCGACAGATGAGCGCCAGTAGAGCGATTTTCACAGCGCCAGCTAGTATTCGCTGTGCTTGGCCGTAGTTCGCTTGTTGACAGCGACTCAGTCGGTGTGCGTTAATGTTGAATACGGGGTTAGGAGTCGCTGTTTGACAGGTTCCGCGCTGTATGGGTGCGCCTGACAGCGAATGGCCAGAGCGAACGGCTCCCAGCATATTCATTAACAAATCACGCTCCAAAAATTCTCGCGCTGTGAATTCCTTGTTTAAACCCCAGAGCGCTGGCGGCGATGGCTTAAAAGTAGTTTTTAACCCCCAAACAACCATATTTTTTGATTTAAAAATTAAACAAGTTGTTATAAACATTTTGTAATATGAATACATTAATATCAGACCTGTAATCTCAATTCTGCACAAATTTTTTTTTTTTTTTTTACCTTAAAAAAAAAATCTAACATTGCCGAAGTGGTCACAGAATTTTTGCCATTTAAAAAAAAAAAAAAAACCTTAAAATCAATTAATTATGAATATTTAAAGATTGCTCCATTGAAATGCATTGGAGAGCGCCAGGTAGCGAGAGGTCATACCTGGCGCTGTGATGGGATTAGCAGCGGCGCTGTTCGTTGCAGTCGGCTACATGATGAATCCCGCGCTAGCTGACGCTCTCGCCGGCGCTAGCCTCATTTAGCGTGATAAATGCGTGATTGTGTCCGCCGCCTGGCGTTCTGGAGTCGGTAGCCGCCGATAGCTGGCGCTACCTGGCGCTAGTCAGACACTACCTGGCGCTAGCCCTTGATAAATAAGGCCGTAAGGCCCTTATTTATGAAGGAATAACGACAGGTAGCGACTGGTGAGCGACCGGTAATGACAGGCACCGCCACGAGAACGCCGGCTCCCCACCACAATCACACATTTATCAAGCCAATCCTGCTTAGCGACTGAGATAGCGCCATATAGCCACTCATTCATCATTATTCCAGCCTCAGCCCACAGCGCCAGCGTCCGACCTTGAACAGCGACAGGTATGACCTCTCGCTACCTGGCGCTCTCCAATGCATTTCAATGGAACAATCTTTAAATATTCATAATTAATTGTTATTAATGTTTTTTTTTGTTTTTTTTAAATGTGAAAAATTCTGTGACCACTTCTGCCATTTTAGATAATTTTTTTAAGGGAAAAAAAAAAAAATTGTACAGAATTGATATTACAGGTCTGATATTAATGTATTCATATTACTAAATTAATTAAAATCCTCCAGCGCTCTGGGGTTTAAACATGTATTTCACAGCACTTGAATTTTTGAGTGTGATTTTTTGATGAATATGGTGGAAGCCGGTCGCTCTGACCAGTCGCTATCATGCGCACCCATACATCGTGGAACCTGTCAAATAGCGACTCGTAACCTTGTATTGAACATTTAGCCACACCGGCTGAGTCGCTGTCAACAACCGAACAACAGCCAAGCACAGCGACTACTAGCGGGCGCTGTGAAAATACCGCTACAGTCGCTCAACTGTCGCTACATGTCACTATAAGTTTCATGGTGTGCACGAGCATTATGATTCCTTCTCCACCCACTCGTCGCTGGACTGGAGTGTTGTGCTCCATTCACTGGGCCTGTGTGAATGGTGGTGTACTGAGCCTGGACTTTGTTTTTGTTTTTTTTATGAGCCAGAACAGAAACTTAAATGCCCAGAAGGGGCTAAATCACACAGACACAAGGCTAACATTGCAACTAAGCTGGTTTCTACTAAATATTTTGTTATATTAAATAAGGGTTACTTATGCAATCAGTTACTTTGTGTTTTTATTTTTTTTTTTAAAAACTGTGAAACTGTAGACATAAATGTAGACATAAATGAAAACCTTGTATTTAATAGGCTCACTAACAATACTTTATTAATAATACATCTTTAAAACATTTAAAAAAAAACGAAAAAATAAATATCCATGAGAGTTGATGCCCAATGATATAAAAAAATATTAAATGTCTAAATAAATTCACATAATACATTTCTCAGCTTCTCCCATCAGGATTGTAGTCACACATCAACATGGCTTACATCTGTCCCACAATTTAGTACACCAGAGGCCCTCCCATCTCTGTATTTTCAGTGGCCCCTGCACTGTTAGTACCTCCTACCCATCCCCCCCTTGTGCTAAGACTGATTTGGGCATTAAAAATAATAACACAACCCGACCACTGCAATCCTCCCTGTGAGTTTTTATGTTATTTCCTACATTGGACTTAGCATCGAGGTATGAGTGGTCGCCGGGTACCAAATGCTTGGACATCCTCTTTAAATGATACTTTTGCCATCCACTGTAGCAGCTAGGGCAGTAAATGTCTCCTTAAAGGGATTGTCCAGGCAACTACAGAGACCATATAATCATATAATGTTCCCTGCTTTTCCTTTTCAAAACAAACCCCCCTAAGTGGAGAAA
Organism: Gastrophryne carolinensis; assembly: GCA_027917425.1. NCBI lineage: Eukaryota > Metazoa > Chordata > Amphibia > Anura > Microhylidae > Gastrophryne > Gastrophryne carolinensis. The sequence goes on from CM051234.1 coordinate 442,882,831, forward strand.
ACATATTTTGAAGCTTTTGAAACTACCAGACAGTGTAATCAATCTATAGTACAATAGCAGGCAATGTTTTTATATCAGCAATACTTTGACACATTATCACAATCCTGCAATACACAAACAGCCACAGGGGTCAGAGTAAAAGACCACCAAGCAAGCCCTGTGACTTGTGGTCTATTGCCAGTGCCAAGGATCTGATTCTTGGTGCTGTTGCGATGTTACAGGAAGGGAGTGGGCAGACAAGATAACCGAATCATGTTTTTTTTTCATATTTTGCCTGGAGAGTCCCTTTAACATGTGGTGCTGCACAACAGCGAAAAAAATTAGGCTGAAGTATGGGATTGTTTATGTGTTTTTCTATTGTTATTTTTTATAATAATGTATCAAATTGGTACAAAAAGAAAAAAGTGTAAATCACATTATTGTACACGTATTTAACATGTGCTACAATTTCATTTCAATGAAGGTATTGTCAGGATCTGGGGCCAACGGCAATGACTCGGAAGACAGTTCTTATTCAAATAATAAGCAATTTATTGAAAATAAGTCCTTAACTTTAGAGTATGATGCAGGAACAAATGCAGTACAGCAAGCGGTTATCTCACCAACTTTAGCAATGTCCAGTTTAGGATAATTACAGCGTATTGCAAGTCCTTGATATAACAGGTCCTCTTTTGGGGGATACAAGTCCAGGCTGTTAATCCATAGGTTCCAAGAACAGATAATACATAAAGTCCTTCGGCTGTATTTCAGCACTGTCAGTATTGGAAGCAGCAAGGCCCGGGCTCCTCATCCCAGCCTATCCAACACCACCCTGGAAGCCTCAGCGGCTCCTTTTATTAGGCTTCCCCGCAATTAGCCTCATCACCTGTGCAAGAACTGGGAGTAGGGGAAAAACCTGTAGAGGACTGGGAATGTGGACTGGGGGCCTGTAAACACGGCGTGGATTGTGCCTGATTAAGAAAACCCAGGGAGAAATAGACACCCTTCAACACTTTCCCATACACTTTACCACAGTATGTATTGTGCAAACTGTATCCAAAAGGTAGGTTGGTATGCTTTACCGTATGTGCCTATGATAACAGTGTTTGTGTGTGCTTTTAGTGGATTATTACAGTTATATGCATAATACATGTCACACTTTATGCAAATTTACTAAGGGCTGGCACCTCTTTTGGCATAAAAAAAGACATATTACCTGTGAATTGGGAGGTCCATACATTTGCAGGATCTTGCTTTTTTAGAGCACCAGGTTTTGGGTGTGGTCTGTGTACAGGAGGCTCCTATTGATAATAATGGGTGCCTCCATATACAGAATTTCTTCTGGCATATAAGTAGGAAGTCTTGTTCCCTCTGGCGCTACCTGATTGAGGTCTTTGGAAACTCCACAAAAGTGGACATTACCTTTAATTAGTAAAGAGTGCACATGTAAACATGGGCAAAGAGACAATGTAATAGGAAGAGAGCTTAACATTTAAGAGGTTGGGCAGTCAATACCTGTTTCTGGTCCATTAACCAGGATGTGCTCATTTAAAAGTAGCAAGCTCTAAAGTGTGAAGCAATCTGGACAGAAATGATCCAAGTTCTTTGTAATTAGAATTGTACATGAAGTGAAGATAGTCAGATACGAAGCTGATAATTAGTTAATTGCAATCCATTCTGATTAAGTGCCAAGGTACAAATTTCAGTCCCTCCATCTGAATGGAGAAAAAAGGTTGTAGGGGGTAACCATTACATTTTTAACTAGATGGATAGGAAGGAACCTTTAAATAGAGGTCTAATTATGGTGCTAATAATAGCCATTAATTACCGGGCTTTCCAAGTTAATTTAATTATTTTTTGTACGCTAGAAGAATTTCAGCCTTGATATACACACCGATATTGCAGCCTGCAAATTACCTAGAGTTCCATAATAGAGTGTCCATAAATACTATCACACACTGGTCACTGACACTTTATTTATTGGATGGTGGTCTGGGGTTGTCCCTGAATGATCTCCACTGGCTTTTTCCCATGCTAGAAGCACTTTTTTTTTATGGTGGGTTAAACACTGAAAATCACTGGCGTGTGCAATGTGATCCGTGCAAGGGGGGCAGGATTGTGTTAACTTCATCCCCTACTGTGTTAATTAGGCATAATTCCTACACCCTTCCCTTCTCCCTTGTAACAATTATAGCACCCAACCTCCATGTAAACTCGACCATGGCACCATTTGCTGTTAATTTTTCTTTAATACAAACCAGCCGAAATCTTTCAAAACTATAATTATAAAAACTTCATTAGAGGCACTAGCTCATCATTCAGGCACCAGTCCCCCTCCCTAACTTAATTAGACTGCAAGGGGAATGTTAATGAATAGCAATGGAAAAATTAGCAGTATATGGATGGAAAGAAATTGCATGTCTAGGTTAAAAAAAACATAGTTTATAGGTAAGGAATGACCAAAATCAAATTTCTACCTAAGAAAAATAAAATATTACTCCAATAAATGATGCATATGTGGAATTTAGTCTACCTTTGGTGGTCATAGCTAGGCATATGTCTCACAGAAAATAACAAAAAGCTTTGTCACTAAATAATATCTCATGAGCTAACTGTAGATCTGTATATCACTATATAACATTCAGAGATCCTACCACAACACCCTGTGCTCTCCTATTATTCTCCAGACCCTAATATCTTTTATTGTGTGTTCAGTCCCCAACGTCATAGCTAGGCAGATATCTCACAGAAAATAACAAAAAGCTTTGTCACTAAATAATATCTCATGAGCTAACTGTAGATCTGTATATCACTATATAACATTCAGAGATGCTACCACAACACCATGTGCTCTCCTATTATTCTCTAGGCCCTAATATCTTTTATTGTGTGTTCAGTCCCCAACATCATAGCTAGGCAGATATCTCACAGAAAATAACAAAAAGCTTTGTCACTAAATAATATCTCATGAGCTAACTGTAGATCTGTATATCACTATATAACATTCAGAGATGCTACCACAACACCCTGTGCTCTCCTATTATTCTCCAGACCCTAATATCTTTTATTGTGTGTTCAGTCCCCAACGTCCTCCATCATGTGTTCAGTTCCTGACACCCCCCCCCCCCCATGTGTCCAGACCTTTAAATAAGTCCTCACTATCTAATTTCCCCCAAAAGCAGTCCAAGCTTTGCTCAGCAGCAGAGCTGAGGGGTAAAATGCTAAAAGGATTTCCAATGCCCATTAAAAGGTGTCTGCAATTTCTAAGTGGACATCTTGTATGGGCACCATTAAGGGGGACCTTAGGGAATTACCCCACAACTAGGGTTGCCACATGGCCGTTATTTTTTTCTACTTTACTGTCCACTGGCCTTGCGGTACCGGTATTTGTGTTTTTACTGGTGACTGAGGATGGTAAAAGTATACCATCAATTACAATTGATTCGATCATTTAGGGAATGAATCTTTACTGCCAGTTTTAAAACTATTACCTCATGAGTTACTGTATTTTCACGCTCACATGAAGCAACTGTTGCTTTTCCATGAAGTGTAGCAGGAAGGACATTTAGTCACCAATGATCATTTTTTTAATATAAATTGTATCTCTTATTGTAGACAATTGCTTCATTTATACCTCACATATTTATTTTGCCACCTCATGGGGTGGGAGTATTTTGTAATGATTATTCATTATAATAGTCAATAGTCATTATTAGCGGCAGGTAGCGACAGATGAGGGTCTGTAGCAGGCATTTCAGAGCGCCCGCTAGTAGTCGCTGTGCTCGGCCGTGGGTCACTAGTTCAGAGTCGCTGTGCAGCAATGATGAATACATTGTCACTATATGAGCAGCACAGCGCTGTATGGGAGCGCATGTTAGAGACTGGTCTGTGCGACCGACTCACAACATATTCATCAAAAAAACAGCCTCAAACACCTCCGGCGCTCAAAAATGCTTCTCTGAAGCCCAGAGCGCCGGAGGCTATGTGATTAAAGGTTGTTTTTTAACATGTATCCAACAGTAACAAAACGAAAACACATGGAATTACATTGTAATGACATTGTAACATGAACACATTAATGCCAGACCTGTAATATCAATTCTGCATAAATATATAAAATTATATTAAAAAAATGAAAAAATGGCTTTTTCAAAGGCAGGAGACATCCCAACATTATTTAATATAAAACAAATAAAAATAAAACAAAAACCCGGTTTAAGAGAAATAAAAGAACGTCCATTGAAATGTATGGGAGAGCGACAGGTAGCGAGAGGTAATACGTGGCGCTCTGCAAGGCTGAACGCCGGTGCTGTACGCTGAGGCTGGGATAATGATGAATCGGACGCTACATGGCGTTATCCCAGCCGCTCCACAGATTCTGCTTGATAAATGTGTAATTGCGTGCCGTGTCCGGCATTCACCTGTCGCTACCTCTCATTTACAAGGCACTACCTGACGCTATCCCTTCATGAATAAGGGCCTTGGTCTTTTTCTTTGTTGCTAACATAAATCTTTATTCAGAGCCCCATTTCTCCTGGTCTCCAGTGAGAATTCCCGTTCTTGCCCATTTTCCCCCTCATCTGATTCAGCAGACAATTTTTTTTTAGCGAGAATTTTTGGGTGAAATTTTTTCCTCTTGTGAGATTTTTCATTTAGTTGCGAGACCTTAATAATCACCCTAGTTTATGAGAATTTACACTGGTATGTTTGCTTTCTCATGGTAATAAAGTGACTTTCCACAGAGGCTCTGAATCAACTCCATAAACTTTAAATAAATTACAAAATTTCCTCACACTGCAGACATATACTTCCTACGTAGATCACCACATGCCTTCTTTATAAAAAATTTCTGTTGTAAACAAGAATGCTATATACTTATGACTTTTAAGGCTCAGCTTATTGAAAAAGCTCCATTTCCTAAAAAAAAAAAAAAGAGAGAATAGCTATAAAGTAATAAAGATTTGCTATCATGTCAAAAATATAGAATAAGATATGTCAGAAACTGGAGGACCTTGTGCATAATTGCTGTACCAATTTCTCTTGCAATGTCTTATTGGATACATCAGTTCACTTTACAGGTGTGTAGAACATTACACTTCGCACAAGCTAGGCAAGAGTCACAGACCAGTGATTTTACCGTTATCCATTATAGGATATAACAGTTATATCTATATTTTGGAAGGTGTCCACCTTCACAGTTACTCTTACTGAGTCCACCTATCAACTTAAACTGGACCAACAGCCTGGCACAGTTGGAAAAGGGAGGTAGCGGCCATATTCTAAGTATGTCACACACCCCGCTTCAAGAAATTCATAACGTGTGGGTAATACTGACCTGTAGAGGGCGATATGCAGAGATGCCAGGAAAAAAGAGAGCCCCTCCCGGTCCATAAATACCTGGGACCTCCCACTCATTACCCAGTCTTCATCTCTGCAGTCGGCGAGCAAGTCAGAAGATGTGGTCTCCTCCTTGCACAGGGGGATTTCAGGTAGCCGGGATGACTCCCGGCCCTTTAGTTATCTATTTCCGCCTGGACCTTTTTTTTCTGTTACCTCATGCCTCCCAGCCTAGGCTGACGGTCCGGGTAAGGGTAGAAAAGCCCCCTTGGTGCTTAAGAGCAAATGCTCTCCCGTGAGACCCTATATAAGAGGGTAGGCGGTCATCCGGGACGGTGACCCCGGTTTGGGATGCCCCCGTCCCTTGGCCTTACACTTTGGGTGGTCCCCCCCTTTGGGTAATGCCCCTCTCTCTAGCGGGATAGCGGAGGGTAGGAGCAGGGCCCCTTATTCGGTGTTAGGGCCAAATTTTGTAATCATTAATTCTTAATAATGTTTTAATGTATTAATTTATTAAATTATCCTCCCAATAGTTATTAACTTATTTATTACTTCATAACAGCGTGTATTTCTCTGTCAAAACGGCACTGTGGCCGCCATTTTTATGCAGGCTTTCTCCCTGAGGTAAAAGGGGCGGGGCCGGGCGTCAGGGTCAAAGCCACGGCCCGCTCCCCTCCTTCTGTCTCTTCTGAGACCGAAGCCGCGGCTGCACATGGCTGCGGTGCCGGCCTTTTTGCATTGTCATGGTGGAGGGGAGCTTCTCCCCTCACGCTTTCACTCTTGGGGGCAGGGCCGGGCTTTCCAGCACTGCGGCCCGCCCCTGTGTCACAGGCACCGCTGAGGTGCTTTTCTCTGTGCCTGTTTCCTCAGCAGGAGCTGGCCACGCCCCCCTTCTCTCCTCAGAGCTGCTCTTTACCTCACGGAGAGAGGAAGCTGTCTTCAGGACCACAGTGAGTGGCCGGTGGGCCCCCCTTCTGTCCCATCACCTATAATTATATATTTTTATGTCATATATATATATATTTTATACTCCGCTTTTCTTATTAGCCTTTTTTATTATGTCTTTCAGATATAACCTACAGTGGTGTTAGGGGGTTTCTCCCGGTCCTAGGGTCCCTGGGTTCTTAATTGGCTTATTGCAAATCCTCCCACTTGGGACATTAAAGAGGCATCCCGGGTTGCTTATATGCGTAATTCCCTCGGTCATTGCGGCCAACTATAAGTTCACCTTATGGAGGCATCCCCGGATACTGGGCTCGGGCTCCCCTCGAGGCAATCCCGGAAGTGTATGGGGTGTGGGGCATCCCTTACTGGCGATGATGTATTTCTGTGTATACCATGCGCACAGCAGACTATTACGCGGCAGTCCGGACCCCAGGCTTCTGGTTCAGCGCCGCCGGTCTCTCCTCCCCCCCCCTCCCAGTTTGATCCGTGCCCAGTCTGACGTTGTCATGGGCGGGCAGTTGCAATCGGAGATGTGTGCCCGATTGGCCAATCTTGAAAAATTATTCTCCAGCACGGTCACCAGAAAGGCTCCGGCTAAGAGAAAGCACTTGTCGCCGTCTTCACCGGCGGCCGACTTGGATGATCTTGATAATCTGGACTGGTCTGATTACTCCCAACTTGAGGAAGGGGAGGTATATGAAGAATCAGATAATTCAGACGATCAGCAGTTTGTGGGTGCTGATACCGAGCGGGGCTTGGGGAGGTCTTCGGATACTCCTAATGTTCTGGCTCAGATGTTTGAGGTTTTGGCTATTTCTCCTCCTGAGGTGGTTCCACAGCAAAAGGGGGAATTTTTCGAAGAATCCAGGCCGCGCTTGGACTTTCCTAACCAAAAGCATTTTGATGGGATTATTGCTAAGGAATGGGAGAGGCCTGCCCGGCTCCCAGGTGTCCCTCAGGGTTGGGACAAAAAATATCCCTTTCCCTTGGATACGGTTAAGCGTTGGGCGTCCCCTCCCGAAGTGGATGCACAGATTCTGGGTTTATCCAACACTACTGTTTTAAATTCTCCTGATTGCTCCATGCTTAAAGATGGTGAGGATAAACGCATTGACCAAATGGCTTGTCATGGTTTTGCCAGTGTTGGGTCAGCCATGAGGTAGGTTTGTGCTTCAGCGCTACTGGTGGTGGCTACCAGGTCGGTGGTCAGGGACCTGTTGACTTCTTCCGGGTTAGATCCGGATAGTGACGAGTTCCTTGGCCTTAAAAGGTGTGAATTGTTTTTGTCATTTGTGCTAGCCACCTTGGATGACACACTGATGATGTGTGGCAGAACGTCGGCTCTATTGGTGACTATTCGGCGTTCGGTTTGGTTGCGCCAGTGGGCGGCTGATTTTGTGTCTAAAAAGTCGCTGACCACTCTTCCCTTTGTGGGATTACGGCTCTTTGGTGAGAAGTTGGAAGTTGGATTCAGTTGCCAAGGGTGGTAAGTTACCTCAACGCAAAAAACAGCGTCGTCCCTTTCGGGGGGCAGATTCCTTTGCTCCTTCCTTTCGTGGGGCTAGAGCTGGCAGAGGAATTGTTTTCCCCGCAGCCAGAGGAGATTCCTGGAACAGGGGCAGAGGACGTGCCCGCCCAGGATACAGCTGGGGCTCTAAGCCCAAACCCGCTGCCAAGCCAGCTCAGCAATGAGGGGGCACCCTCACCCATGTGGGTGGGGGGACGGCTGCAACACTTCTCCCAGGTCTGGGACCGGGAGGTCTCCGACAGATGGATCCGGGAAGTGGAGGCTTCCGGCTACAAGCAGGAGTTCGAGCTCCGGCTCCCTCCCAGATTCCTCAGGTCTCGGGTGCCTTCGGACTTTCTGGCCGCGCAGGAGCTCCAGGCGGCAGTAAAGAGTCTGTTGGATATGGCAGTTATTTGCCCAGTGCCCCCCTCAGACAGGGGTCGGAGCTTTTATTCCAATCTGTTCACGGTGCCCAAGAAGGACGGCTCGGTTCAGCTATCCATTCTCTTCGGCAGGGGGACTTTCTGACATCCGTAGACATCAAGGACGCCTATCTGCATGTGCCGATTTTTCCAGCGCACCAGAGATTTCTCAGATTCGTGGTGGAGGATCGGCATTTTCAGTTTGTGGCACTTCCTTTCGGTCTTACCTCGGCTCCAAGGGTTTTCACCAAGGTGCTGGCCGGGGTGATGGCTCTCCTCAGAGCCCAGGGTATTCGCATTGTCCCTTATCTGGACGACCTTCTCATTATGGCATCTTCTTTCAGCCAAGCGGTATTGGACACCAGAACTGTGGTGTCCACTCTGGAGAGATTCGGGTGGGTGATCAACTACCCAAAGTCCTCCCTTTCTCCGTCCAGGTTAGTGTCTTTTCTGGGAATGTCCCTGGATACTTCCCAGGCCAGGGTGTTTCTTCCTCAGTCCAACGTTCTCTTGATTCATGAGTTGGTTCGACTCCTCCTGTCTATCCCCCGTCCGGCCATCAGACTGGGGATGTGGCTGGTGGGATTGATGGTAGCCTCCTTCGAAGCGGTTCCCTTTGCTCAATTCCACACAAGGACACTCCAGCTCCATCTGTTGGCATCCTGGGATGGGTCGCCACTGTCGTTGGATCAGTCCTTCCTGATGACCCCCCGAGTTCGGTGCTCCCTTCAGTGGTGGCTGGATCCAATCAATCTGTCGAGGGGCAGATCCTTTCTGGCCCCTTGTTGGGAGACGGTCACCACAGATGCCAGTCTATCAGGATGGGGGGGGGTTCTGGAAGGATCGTCAGTTTCAGGGACTGTGGGGGCCTCAGGAGGCTCACGAGTCCATTAATGTTCTGGAATTGAGGGCCATCAGGATGGTTCTGTTTCGCTTGACTCATCAGTTGCAAGGAGTGCCGGTTCAAGTCCGGTCAGACAATCGGACAGCGGTCACCTACATCAATCACCAGGGAGGGACTCGCAGCAGGAGTGCCCTCAAGGAAGTGTCTTTGATTCTGGCCTGGGCGGAGACCCACGTCCCGTGCATTTCAGCAGTTTACATTCCGGGAGCGGAGAACATGGAGGTGGACTCTCTGAGCAGGTTCTCAGCTCGCCAGGGGGAATGGTCTCTCAGCCCCAAAGTGTTTCGCTTGATTTGTCTCAGGTGGGGGTCCCTGGGGTGGACCTCTTTGCCTCTCGTCACAATCACAAACTTCCGACATTTGTGTCTCTCTCACGGGATCCACTGGCTCTGGCAGTGGATGCCATGTCTCTGAACTGGAGGGATCTGGGGTTTCTGTATCTGTTCCCTCCGTTTCCCTTGGTGGCCAGAGTGGTGCGCAAGCTGGCCCTGGAGGGTGCGTCAGCAATTCTGGTGGCTCCAAGGTGGCCAAGACAGGTTTGGTTTGCAGATGTGGTAAGGTTAGCAGAGGATGAGTTCGTTCTGCCCCTGCTGCCGGATCTGCTCACCCAGGGTCAACTACGTCATCCCAATTTACCAACGCTGGTTTTGACGGCGTGGCTGCTGAAACCTCCATCTTGAAGGAGGAAGGTCTTTCCGATGCTGTGAATCGAACTCTCATTAGTGCTAGGAAGCGGTCTTCCTCTAATATCTACTATAGGACTTGGAGATCTTATATTGATTGGTGTGAGATCAGGGCATTGCCTTGTAGGGAATTTTCCATCTCCAGAATCCTGGAGTTTCTTCAACATGGTCTGGACCTGGGGTTCCAGCTTAGTACTCTGAAGGGGGTTTCTGCCCTGGCGGTGTTCTTTCAAAGGTCATTTGCCCTACATCCTTTGGTTAAGACTTTTTTCCAGGGAGTCATGCACGTGCGACCTCCTAGAAAACCTTTGCTCCCTGTTTGGGATTTGAATTTGGTTCTTTCTGCTCTTCAGGATTCTCCTTTTGAGCCCTTGAATGATATTGCCTTGTCTTCACTTACGCAGAAGGTGGCCTTTTGGTAGCCATCACTTCGGTTAGGCGTGTCTCTGAGTTGGCGGCTTTGTCCATTCAAGCCCCGTACTTTGAGGGGCATCAGGACAAGGTGGTTTTTCGTTTCAAGTCCGATTTCCTTCCTAAGGTTGTTTCTGCCTTTCACCTAAACCAAGACATTGTTCTGCCCTCTCTGTGTCCTAATCCCAGCAATGACAGGGAGAGGGCCCTGCATTCTTTGGATGTGGTTCGTGTTGTGAAGTATTATTTGGAGGTAACGTCTTCCTTTCGTAAGACGGATGCCTTTTTTGTGGTGCCCTCCGGGCCCCGAAAAGGCGTGGCGCCTGCCAAGTCTTCCATTAGTAAATGGATCCGTCAGACCATAGTTGGGGCCTATTCTGCCAAAGGGAAGGTACCCCCTTTTCGTGTTACTGCTCATTCTACTCGTGCGGTTTGGGCGTCCTGGGCTTTTCAGCACCAGGCCTCTGTTGAGCAAGTTTGTAAGGCTGCTACTTGGTCTTCTGTTCACACTTTTTCCAAGTTTTACAAGGTTGATGTTCGGGCCTTAGCGGATGCTGTGTTTGGCCGCAAAGTTCTGCAAGCTGCAGTGGTTTAAGTTGTGCCTTGTTGCCTTGTTTTGGATCCCCGCCCTTTATGGACACTGCTGTTGCTGATGTCCCACACGTTATGAATTTCTTGAATCGGGGTGTGTGACATACTTAGAATAATACCATTTTGTGAATACTCACCTGTAAAATGAGTATTATAAATATGTCACACACCCTGCTTCACCCTGCCCTTTTGTATTCTGGATCCTTTATATGGTGAACTTTGCGTTGTTATGCTTTGTGTTGGGCTCTTCCTGGTCCCTTACCTTACTGCTGTTCTTATACTGGGTAATGAGTGGGAGGTCCCAGGTATTTATGGACTGGGAGGGGCTCTCTTTTTTCCTGGCATCTCTGCATATCGCCCTCTACAGGTCAGTATTACCCACACGTTATGAATTTCTTGAAGCGGGGTGTGTGACATACTTATAATACCCATTTTACAGGTGAGTATTCACAAAATGGTATTTTTGGAGCTTCCTCTCCCAGCATCTCAGCCATGCTGCTGTCTGGATTCAACTGACATAACTGACAATGCACAGTAACAGTAAACTCAGCAGCTGCAAATGCACAAGCCGCCATTTTGTTTCTAAAATTCACTACAGCAAAAGTTAGAAAAAGGTAAATGAATGTTTCTGTGCAGCAATCTAAATTGACCTGGGAAGGGATACATATGAGCACTGTTTGTTGTGTTGGTTTGGTTTAAGTCATTTTTGACTGTTGGTCTGCTTTAAGTAGGTAATAAAGTTATTCCCTTGTCCTTTTTAGAAGACTTCCTGGGGTCAAAAACATAAAAGCCTAACTGCATAGTTAAAAAAAGATCTAGTGCTGAAAGTACATCACAACATAAACATTCTCTTTCTGCTGTAGCTTTCAACAAACCATTGAGCTTAAAGTATTAAGTATTGATCTTCATGGAACACAGATCCTCCAGTGAAGAAAGCAAATATACAGAATGTAGATTGTCTCAAACATATAACTGGAGTAAACAAGTGTGAGAATTGCATTATCTCATATGCCATCAAAGTGTCATAGAGATTGAGTGTCATGGATCTGAATGTAGACCATAGGCAGGGCCTGTGATGTACCAGCCAGTTCAAGGTTGCAACAGTCTTGGGAAGGTACACAATCCGGATGTTCTTAATCACAGAAAAGAATTTGGACAGATACTGCTTGGCTGCATCATCTTGACAAAACACTACTGGAGAAAGGGTGTCCCAGCTAAATATTAGCTGGAGTGGAGGCTGGGGAAAGCAGGATACAGGGCACAGACCTGACTTAATACAGCTGTATGCAAATATTATATGATTATATGATGTGTGGCCAGAAATTAACCTTGTGACTTGTTAAGCTGTCACAATTCAAAGGAAAATGTCCTTTTGTCAGGCTTTCGGTTGTTTTCCTTCTTTGGAATGTAAAATAATCCTGTGTGTTAGGATTGTGCCTCCATTTGCACACTGTTTCCAAAATTCTCAAATCCCTGGGGCTCTGTTTTGCTACAGTTGTTTTCCTGGCATTGGGTAAAAACTACTGAATGAAAAATGGCCCAGAATTCTTCATATGTAACAGGTGAGCTAATCAGCAGCCTTGGCTAAGTCTAAGCAGCAGTCATTACCTCTCCAGGTGGGAACGCTGCCAGCAATCCTTTAGTTACTGGAACACAAAATGATGTTCCCTCCTACCTGAAGATGCTGAATTTCAGCAGAATGGGTTAAACCTGTCATCTCTGCCTTAGCCAATCAGATGATTAGAAAAACAGTGTGAGGAAGTTTCTGATCTGTACATCAAAAGCACCAGTACTGGGAGAGGAAGCTCTAAAATGGCCGCTACCTTGCTTTTCCAACTGTGTCGGGCTGGTGGTCTGGTTTAAGGCCCTAGATTTCAACAGATACTGAGTGCTTCTTAATTTTTCTGGAAGGTTAGATGTCTTTTTGTATGTAAATGTAGTATTTGCCTTACCTATGTGCACCCTTCTGCACCTGGCGTCCTGACTAGACACAGAGTGCACACAAAAGCTAGCGAGGTAGCGTGCTGTCAGCACCAGAGCTAACAGCTGAAGCTGCGTGGGATCAAACTTGCTGTATATCAACTAGGTATAGATAAAACATATTTGTAAAAACTGAAAATAATTTTTCAAGCCTATTCAATTGTCTACAATTTATCTGCAGAAATCATCATTGTTTTTATTTTAAAACAGTTTATAAATGCTATATATGTCATACCTCTAGCTTATAATTGGATAATTAGTAAAAACCATGGCAATAACAGCAAGGTATAAGGTCACCAATTGCTTTTACAGAGTGCACAGTCCTCTGCGGGAGACTGGCTGTACTATGACAATAAGCGCAGGATGATGTCACCGCTCACAAATTAGGAAAATGTGTATAATCGTCTAGATATTATTATATCATTACCAATATAAATAGACGATTTCTAGGCTAATAGACCACCAACTGCATTTTGTAGAGCCTAACCATTGTGACCTTTATTATACCCCAAATGAAAAGTAAGTGGCTCCTTTTTATATAGTGCATACAATTACTACAGTGGTAATATTTTCTTAATAGCAATTATTTAGACTGTGAATAAAACCATTTCTATACTATATGTCGCCTCACTATAGCATAAGCAAGGTCATTTTTCCACTGCTACAAGTGTTAACAGGTTACTTTCCCTTTGGTAGAAAAATGTAGCTTGTATCCTCTCTGTAGCTCTTTTCCTCTACCAACCAAGTTAAGTTCCAGCTTTTAAAGTGATTAGCAAGTCAAAAGATAAAAATAATCAGTAGCTTACCTGTGACAGAGTGGCTCCAGCGCCGTCCTTCCTCTCCAGTCTCTCTCCTTCAGGATATAAATCCCTTCCTTCTTCTTGTTTCCCCACCCCACCAATCTGGTCCTCCAATCAACCTTCTGGGGACAGAGAACACCCCCATTCCCTACTCAGACGTCCTGAGTGGCTGCCGCTTCCGCTCAGCTAAGAAACCCCAACCTCCTCCACCTGGAAGCCACTGCCTGAACCAGGCAAAGGATAGAGGCCTCAGCAGCCAGAGCCCACAACCACAGTGGAGCCGCCGCCTGAGTCGTGGGAGGGAAGGAGCTTGACCCGCCACTCAAGCCGGAGGAAGGAAGAAGTTAGAGCCGCTGTCCGAGCCGGAGGAAGGAAGAAGTCAGAGCCGCTGTCCGAGCCGGGGGAAGGAAGAAGTCAGAGCCGCTGTCCGAGCCGGGGGAAGGAAGAAGTCAGAGCCGCTGTCCGAGCCGGGGGAAGGAAGAAGTCAGAGCCGCTGTCCGAGCCGGGAGAAGGAAGAAGTCAGAGCCGCTGTCCGAGCCGGGGGAAGGAAGAAGTCAGAGCCGCTGTCCGAGCCGGGGGAAGGAAGAAGTCAGAGTCGCTGTCCGAGCCGGGGGAAGGAAGAAGTCAGAGCCGCTGTCCGAGCCGGGGGAAGGAAGAAGTCAGAGTCGCTGTCCGAGCCGGGGGAAGGAAGAAGTCAGAGCCGCTGTCCGAGCCGGGGGAAGGAAGAAGATAGAGTCATAGGTAGTAAGGACGGTCCACACAGAGCCGGTGCCACCACTACCGCTGGATTCCTTCCTCCCTCCTGTCTGGCTGACCATTAGGTCACCCATCTGCCTACCCATCTTCCTGGCCATACACCTACCAGCCTGCCCACCTTTCTTGGGAGTGCAAGGGTGCGTGTATGTGTTTGGGAGTGCAAGGGTGCGCACATGTGTGGGAGTGCGTGTATGTGTTTGGGAGTGCAAGGGTGCGCACATGTGTGGGAGTGCGTGCATGTATTTGGGAGTGCAAGGGTTCGTGCATGTGTTTGGGAGTGCGGGGGTGCGCACATGTGTTTGGGAGTGCGGGTCTAAGCATCCAATGTCACCAAGCAAAAGAGAGCGAGGGAAGGAGTACAGCCAGGGTGTGTGACGCAGTATTTCAAGCTCTTACAGACCCCCCATTATGCTGATTATTATGCAGCATCACAACCCACTTTCTTCAGAAGAGAAATCATATGGTGAAACTTTAAACCCTGATATCTCACCCATTTCTTCTTCACTTTAAAAACAGAAAACACTTTAGGACAGCACCAAACATATCCTGACACAATAGTGTAACAATTACCTTTGCCTGAAATATGACTTTAGGCTTCATTGTTCATCACAGAGTTCTCCAAAGGCCATCAGTATCCATATTGTACAGCCAGAGGAAAGTAAAGACTCCTGAACACTTTTATGCACAGAGTTGTTTGTCTTCTTCTGATGTTTCACTGAATTTCATTGGGGCTTCACAAAAATCAGCTCTCCTCAGATGACTTGGAGTTTAACTGATTATAGCCTCAGTGTATCCCAGGTGTGCTTCTAGGACACAGTGGAGAGTTTTATGTTGCTCATTGACCTCCATTTTTCAGCTCAGTTTGTCTGTTAAAGAAAACATTTGA
Source organism: Gastrophryne carolinensis (assembly GCA_027917425.1). Taxonomy (NCBI): domain Eukaryota; kingdom Metazoa; phylum Chordata; class Amphibia; order Anura; family Microhylidae; genus Gastrophryne; species Gastrophryne carolinensis. Next base: position 442,898,032 of record CM051234.1, read on the forward strand.
AAAGCAGTGGGCCTCTGGATCCAGGGCTGATTACTTGGGAAATGAGATATTTTTTTACAGGATAGGTATAGTAATGGCTGCTATTTATATGTTTCCTAAAATGATTTGTGCTTATACAAAAACTAACTGCTACAAAAGAGGTGAATAACGTAGTGGTGGCTGCACTGGTATGGCTTAAAGCTTAGCTTAGCATCCTCTAACCTTAATCCATTTTCATTTTTTTACAGGGGCAGATCCATTACTTTCCCCTTAAATTCAAAATTGAGCATTAGTCACTTTCCTTGTTATTTATTTCAGGATAACAGCAGCCACTCCATCTTTCAGTTTTAGCAGAGGACCTGCTATCTTCTTTTTTTTACTGTCCTATTTTAGTAGCAGATTTGCAGCATTTAAAGTTTAGCTTTTTCTTCCTCATAATACAATTTTAATACTCCTGACACAGAGTGTAAGCTGACCCAAACAAGGAAGGTATGGAGCACAGCCCGTATAAGAAGGCATGCCTTGGATTATGCTATATCACAATCAGTCAGGGTAACAAAAACTCTTCTCAAACAATATCCTATTGAAACAAATACCTTTCACCCTTACTGTTTTTAGAAAGTGCAACCTGGGCTGGATTTTTCAATAAAGACTAAAGGGTTTGTACCTAGGGAAGCAGTGTTCGGGCAGGCAGCAACTCTCTGGGTTTATTCTCAACTATTGTTAATTTTACTTGTTTTACCCATCAGTACATTTCGAGTGAAATCTAAAGTGTAAACCCAGTGGCAATAATAACGCAGTATTAAAGAGGAACATTGGAGGCCCTGGAGTCTAAAAGACTCCAGGGCCTTCCGAGTTCCACGCCTTGGGGCATCGTGAATTGGTATGCCCTGCTGTGTAAAATCCCCCCAGAAGCCCAGTTTCACTCACCTTGTCCCGAAGCCCTCACCAGGTCTCCGCACTGCAGTTGCATCCCAGCTCACCTCTAGCCGTATGTGCTCCAGTGTCTGGCCTTCTTGAATGGGTGGCACAGGCACGCAACGGCTAGGAGTCCTCGCCACGTCTCTGCATTGCAGTTGCATACCGGCTCACTTCTAGCCATGCACAAACCAGCGACTGGCCTTCCTGAATGGGCGGTGCAGTCACGCAACGGCTAGAAGGTGAGCAGGGGATGCGGCTGGCTCCCTTCGGTGCCTCTCGGCTGCTTAGCTGTCCTGACGCCTTAGCGTCAGCGGAGCCGAATGAAGCCGAGGGAAGGTGAGCGTGCTGATTGGTTGAATTGGTCGTGCAGCCAATCAGCGCACTCGTCCTGGCCTGAGTCTGCATCGTGGGAGCGACAGGAAGATGAGGGACCTAGGGGCATACACACAGCGGGGCATCCCACTTCGGGATGTCCCCACTAAGAGGAACAACACCCTGAAAAGTGTTGTTGTTCCTCTTTAAGTTCACCTGATGGCTTTATCAAGTTCCTCTCCTTCATTTCCTGCAGTACCAGGTAGAAGCCATAGCAGAGCTCCAAAGTTTGTCGTTCTTTTAGTTTTATTCCTCCACAATGGTCAATACTTATAAAGCATCCCCATGACATGCCATTACCAACTCAGACACAATCGAGAAATTAAATGAGGAAAGCTGCTTTGCTTAGAATACATTTGGTATTTACATCTAATCAGAGATTTTGAGATGCTTTGAAATGTCTCATTTAAGACTGGTAAAAGCAAGTTAGTGTGCGCTGGTATAGGAACTTTAAAGTTGTGGGGTTCAGGTGTATGTAGCAACCAGCAGATCCACTCCTAAATTAGTTTGCACTGCATTTTCAACAGTAATGTTAAATCCTGGACTATTTTTTTCTTTTTCAGTTTTTGAATCAGCCCGCAGCTTTGGTCCATGGTGTCTTATGGCACCCTGATTTTCATTTCATTAAACAGTGTAGTAAATAATAAGCATGTCTTGGTATGAAGGGGCGGTGCTATGAATAAAGAGGGCATAGAGTGGTATGAAACCTAAACACAAACTTAGGTGTAACAGTTTTACAATGAAACTGACCGAAACTGATGACAAACCTTCTGTTGTAATTAATTATCAAGCAACCACTCATTTCAATACCCAATTGCTTTGTAATCAACTGTGCCAGTATACTTATGTTTTAAAAAAATGACCCTTTCAACTGCTTTTGCAGGAAAAGTCCAAAGAATGTCAGAGAAGAATGTCCTCACTCCAAGGTATTAAAAATTAGAAAAATACAAGTTTACCTGCAATATTTCCAGCAACTGCATTAACATTCAACTGTTTTAACATTCTTTTGATCTCTAAAGTTATATAGTGGTTTGTGTATACTACACTGCGTGAGCTTATGTAATTTGGTATATATATATATATATATATATATATATATATATATTCTTGTTGTTCCATTATATGTATAATTATTATATTTTAATCCCATCAAAAAAAAAATAATGCAATAATTACTTTCAATTATTTAAATAGATTGTAACGTTCTTTAATTGAAACAAACACGTCTAGTCCTAAAATATAATAAAAATAGGATTAGTAATTGCATAATTAACACAACTGCACCTTTCTGTAATAAGTTAACCCAGCTCAGCATCATTTAATTTACAACCAAGAGGTTTGAAATGATTAAGTATTACTTAATTACTACTGAATAAAGTTTGCATGAAATGTACTTTAAAAAATGTTTCGTTTTTTTTAAATAGAGCTCATTCAAATCATAATCACTGATACAGTTCATCTTTCCCCAAAATTTAATTCAGAACAAACATCTTTTAAAAGAAAGGTTGGGCCCAAATGTGACAAAATGTATAGTGTTTAGTCAGTATCGCACAGCTTTAGAGTTCTTAGGCCCACCACATAACCCAGATTGAATGAGCGAATCTAATAGAACAGTTTAAAGTGATTCTACACCCATGAAAGTAGTTTATGCAGTCACCTTCTATCCCCAGCCCAGTGCCTCAAAACAGCCCGTGTTTCTTTTTTCACTAAAGCCTTCAATCAATATTCATAAAAACACAGGAAACAGTATTATATCCGAATGGGAGCCATATGGCTCCATCGCCACGCAGCAGCACCCCCTGGTGTTAGAAAGCTTTGGAATTTAGCATAATTTTTTATTTTTCAACAAAATTTACAAACCCATTTTTTAAGTACCACTGCATATTTGAAGTGACTTTAAGGGGCCTATATACCAGTATATCAAGACCATTTAAAAAAAGCACAGCCCTCAATATATTTAAAACTACTATCATAACGTTTGTTGACCCTTTAAGTGCCTCACAGCAATTAACACAATGTGGAATAAAGGAATTAAACATTTTTCAAAGTATTAATTTTTTCAAGGGGTACTGGAAGAAAATGGACCCTAAGATTTGTTATGCAGTTTCTCCCGATTGTGGCAATACTTCATATGTGGTCAAAAACTAGGGCACATGAACGGGGTCACAAGGGAAGGACCACTATTGGGCTTTTGGAGAGCTGATCGGGCTGGATGATATTGCAGATGCCATGTCACATTTGCAGAGCCACACAGGCATTATCCACTTGTCCTCTGGGTGCTCTCTTGCTTCAGGCCAAACAGTAAGTGCTTGGAATAATGCAATGCTGTGGAATTAGATACATCATTTTATGACGTCTTACAGTCTGTTGACCTGCTATAATTAAAGTCATTGTCCAAGCAGTAAAATAAATAAAAAACGCTATACTCACCTCTTATCCCCTGCAGACGATCGATGCTAGTCTGGCGCTTTGACACTCTGATCTGCATATTCAATTTCAGTACGGCCCGGCCTGGTCGCCCTCCGTTTCACAGTATTGATGCAATCCGTCACAGGAACTATGCCACACCCCCACCATTCACTGCAATGGATGGGTGTGTCCAGACCTGGCATGCCCCCTCCATTGCAGTGAATGGAGTGGCTCTGCCAGCATCACAGGGTTGGGCATTTATCCTGAAGGCTTCCTGGTGATGTGCAATACGGCCTGGATGGCACAGGGGACTTGATCTGACATTTAAGTGATCGAGCAAGTGCCAGACTACCACTGATCAGTTACTTGGCTGCACTGATCAGTTACTTGGCTGCACTATCGGGACCGCCACCAGATTTTATGCCCAGGGAAGAGACGGGGTTACAGCTGGAAGCAGAACAGATATAGGGGTGTAGTGGGAAGCAAGACCGAGATAGAGGGGCAGGGCAGAGATGGAGGCACAGAGTGCAGCCAGGAAGAGATAGGGGTGCAGCATAGAGCAGGGCAGAGATGGGGGTTCAGCAAGAAACAGAACATAGTTAAGTGAGCAGGGCATAGAAGGGGGTGCAATGGGGAGCAGGACAGAGATAGGCAAGCAGGGCAGAGATGGGAATGCAGCAGAGAGCTTGGCAGAGATGAAAGTGCAGGAGCGAGCAGGACAGAGATGGGGGTGTAGCATGGAGCAGGGCAGAAGTGGAGGTGCAGCACTGTGCATTGCAGAGATGGGGAGGCAGTGTGGAGCAGGACAGATATGTGAGCAGGACAGAGATAAGGGTGCAGCAAGAGCAGCAATGAGATGGGTAGCAGGAAGCAGGGAGCATGGCATAGATAGGCGTGCAGCAGAAAAGAGATGGGGTGCAACGAGAAGCAGAACAAAAATGGGAAAGCAGCAGGATGCAGGAAGTAGGACAGAGATAAGGGAGCAAGGAGCAAGTAGGGAGCAGAGCGGAGATGGGGAGCATAGTAGCAGCAGGGTAGAGATGGGGCAAACTGCAGAAGGCTACATATAGGGACACAGCGGTGAGCAGAGCTGATACAGAGGTGCAGCATGGAGCACAACAGAGTTGTGGGTGCAGCATGGAGAAGGACAGAGATAGGGGTGTAGCAGGGAGCAGACCAGAGAGATGGAGGTGCAGAATGGAGCAAGACAAGGATGGGGGTGCAGCATGGAGCAGGGTAGAGATGGGGCTGCAGCAGGGAGCAGGGCAGAGATGGGGTACAGACTGCAGGAGGGTAGATATGGGGATGCAGTAGGGCTGAGATGGGGGTGCAGCAGGAAGCAGGGAGCTTAGGGACAGCGGGGCAGAGATGGGGTACAGACTGCAGTAGGGCAGATATGGGGGTGCAGCAGGAAGCAGGGTGGAGATGGGGGTGCAGTGGGGAGCAGAGTAGACATGGGGGTTCATAGTGACAGCAGGGTAAATATAGGGTGCCGTGACCTCAAAAATTCCCTACATAACTGATACTATAGTGGTTGGTTCATAGCTCAGCCTTTTATAATACACACCACTTAACCCAGGGCTAGGTCCCCTCAGGATATTCTAGGCTTGAGACTATGACCACACCTTATTGTTTTTCTAAAAGTATGTATAACTTTATTAAATAGTAGTAAGATGCAGTAACAAGAAGATGAGTATAGTGGGTCAGTAGATAGATGCAGGGAGACCCTATAGGAATAAATAGGCCATAGAAAGTAAAAAAATGTGAAACTCATATTGTGTAAGCCCATATAATAGACGTTGCACAATGTAATTCACTATTGACACCTTGATTTACTCAATATTGCAAAGATGTAAATATAATATCATGTGAATAATGTGAATAATAGCATTGTACATATGTAAATAACATACCATGTAAATCATGGGAATAATACCAAAATGAAAAGATGTAAACCGAAGGAGAAATGGGGTTGTGCGGCTTCCAATTATCTTAATGCCATAAATATATATGCCTATAGAGAAATGATTGTGACATACGCTGTATCTAGGCAGTTTTGGCCTGAAAAGATAAAATTGCGCTAAAATATGCATGATTAGTTTTCAAGTAACTGGAAAGACTTGGCTGTTGAACATAGTCTTCCAAAAATTACTCTTATAAGAATGGTGTTAAATCACCTGATATAAGGATTTTTTAACAACAAGCGGTGGATCACCAACAAAATGGTGCCGCAATAGATATGCATTGAAAATCTTCAACAAGATGGCGGATCGCCAACAAAATGGCGCCACCTCTGCAGACACACAGGCCAGACCAGCGACGCGTCGCGTCACTTCCGGCTGAAGCGGAGAGTGAGGGCGGATGCGCACCAAGTTACTGGTGCGCATAAAGAGCGTCGCTGGCGCGGTGGAGGGTGAGTATCCCGTGTGCCCCCCCCCACAAGCCAACAAACCTGGAAACTCGAGGGAGCCCAGAAGGGACAGTCGTCCGGGTGGCTACTAACGCCTGCATCATGTATTACCATCCGCCGCTGCGACTGCGTAGTACAGCTGCATCATTACAGGTACCATTAGCATGTCCATACTTATTCATGGTGAAGCCATAAGGATACTAGCAGAAATAAATATAATTAAGCAGCATTTTTGTACCTTGCTCCGTTTATCACAGATTAATATATGGGCACCCCGAAACAACATTAAGGAATCCCTGAATAGAGACCCGCTGGATACCTTTAAAGGGGAAACATCGGGACCAGGTACCCTGTAATTTTTATCACAATATGCCTCAATTATGACACAGCTTGGAATTTATTTGACTAATATATAAATTAATAATCTTTATAAGGCAAAAAAGAGGGAAGCGTGCGCATCACCAACTCTCCTTGGGGAAGTTAGAAGGTGCATATAAATGAAATGACTTTATGATGAAAAAACTGCAAAAAGGTACTTTAATGAATGGCTCCTACCTACTTTTCCATATTATATATTCAATAATTAACATACTAATCATACTAACAAGAAATGTTTGTCTATCATATGTATAGGGCATTGAGGAAGCCAAACTAGGCGAAACATGTTACATGTCTGCCCTTATGCCTCCAGAGGAGATGATTGAACACAGATACATACATGTATAAAAGTCTTAATTATAGCATGATAGTATTGTATTATAGCACTAATGATGTCATTTGTATGAATTGAAATATAGGGTGCAGCAGGGAGCAGAGCAGAGATAGGGGTGCAGCAGGGAGCACTGTGTCAATGGGGTCACTAGCAGGGGGCATGTGACATACTGTAGGGGATAGAGAGAGTTGGAGGGGTGTCTGCTGGACAAGTGGTGAAGTTGGCACACTGGAAGCCATAATTTGAAATTGGGCTCCATATGATGTCCACACCCTATTGGGTAATAATGTCTGCTGCAAGTGTCCCCAGCACGCTGCTGGGAATTGTTGAGTATCCCTACATCACTGATGGTATGAAGGGAGGGTCAGGTTAGTTTAGTGCCCCTGTCTGGTGCTTCCAGGCACAGAACTGCAAGAGTAGGTTTAGGTCTGTATCACATGCACTCCTGACCTAGACCTGATCTGCCAGGAAGGGTGCCATGTGACAGGGACACTACCCCCCCTCCATGATCCTTGAATTCAGCAAATAGCTTTCTTTTCCCTGCAGGGAAAAAAAGGCAGTGCCATTGGATAAGTGCAGAGGGGCGGGAGCAGGACCAGTGTCCACTGACAGCCAGTAATTCCAATGAGCGGTGTCACTGTCTACCACCTAAAAGAGACACAGTCAATCACCAGGTTGTACAGTGGGCCCAACAACAGAAGAGGAAGAGGGAAAGATGTCGGCCAGACTCCCCAGGGAGGCGAGCAACAGACAGCATCTCTGGTTGGCCTGGGGAGGTGACAGCCATTATTCTCATCTGCGTGCAGAGGAGGAGCGTGGCTCACCCTGACCCTGCAGAGCAAACAGAGTGAGTCTACAGTCTAAGACACTCCACAGCCAAAGCCGCCTTCTGCACCCCCCAGTGCTCCAGCTTTAAAGTAGACCAAACGTCCCAAAAGACTCTTGGTCTGCTCAATTCCAGAGAGCAAAGTAAAGTGGAATAGGTAAGTGGACAAAGTATCTTGCAAGACTTTAGGTCCACTTTAAAGAAATCCTAAAGTCAAAATTCCCCCAATGCCCCTTTCCACCAGCACTCAGCCAAGCCAAGCTAGGCACAGGCAAAGGGGTGGCACCCCTGCTCCCTCCGCTCCATGATGTTGCTAGACGCAGCTGTAGTGCAGAGCTGAGGGAGCAGGGATGCCACTGCTGAGATCACTCCCAGGACCAGGGGAGCAGGGGGGGGGGGCTAATTTTTACATTAGGCTTTATTTAAGGCTGTTACATTCAAGTTCTCTCTGGGTTTTGGTCTGCACCACCCAATTTGGGATGCCACTGTCACTGTCCCCCGCTTCTGCCATAATGTACCCCAAAGTGGTGATCCCACAGAGAATACATGTGTCTCTCCTCCAATCAGATCAATGATCATTGCATCATGAGGAGCATAATGTGGGGCACTCTATATGTGGATGCCCCCTTGGGATTATGTTATATGGAAACTATCTAGGAGTTTTGGTCCACATTGGAGCAATCTTCCAGGCAGTTATGAGTCTTTTGCCCCCCCCTATACTGATATGTATATGCCATCCTCCACCTGGGAACACAGAACAGCAGTGCACACTGCAGAGACACGCCACTGATTGATGGAGTAGGCTGGCTTGTGTGGATCAGTAAGTATGCTCTGTGCTCCGCAGGGGGGGGGGGTTGTGCCTGGGTAAGATGACACGACACATTGCCAAAGGGGCCCACTAAAACTCTCCAAGGGCTTATATAAATCTGAAGTGGACCCTACCTACCTACCTATCTGCTATCTTTCCTGCCTTGACATCACACACATATGCATATTCAGGCCAAAGTAACAATGGGGGTTGATTCGATAAGAGTTGAAAAATATTCTCTTGGTAGTAAAAAGGTCACTTTAGGTGAAAAAAGTACGAGAATATCACTGTTGCTGAATCACCAGCTAGAAAAACGATGAAAAGCAATGACACTTTTTAGTCCTAAAAATAGTAGTGCCTTTCAATGGGGTCGATTTAGAACCAGGTGAGAAAACTCACTCATTTTTGAGGAGAGAAGCGTGCCATTCACTTTCATTGTCTAACTTGGGGCGGAGTCAAAAACTGGATGTACATTTTCAACTGTTGTTGAATCAGCCCCAAGGTAGACAGTTATCATTATTGCAATCGCTGGTGTAAGCGTTTGGAGGGAGTTAAGCGCTAGCGCTCTCCATTGACTTGGAGGGAGATCGCTAGTGCTTTGCCCTTAGGATGCTGCTGGCAAGGCTTTTGCAAGGGCACCGAGTGCTCCGCAAATGCGTGCACTATAGCCTCGATTCAAAGACACATTCTTCCGGACTTTCGTAGCTGTCTGTGAAAGTTTTGGTGTGTGTTTTGTCATTTTTTTGCTTTTTTTCGTTCATTTTTCATTCGTACGAATGTTCGGGAATGCGCTTTCGATGAACGGAAGCAAATCGGAACATTTCCGTTAGTTCGGATCATTTTCCAAACAAAATCGGAAATTTTTCGTTCGTTCGTTTAGATAACTTCCGTTGTTGGGATGGTTTCTGTCTGATTCAGAGAGCTGATTTCCGACGGATCACCACCCTATAAATCCGTTTCATTTCCGATCCACTTACGAGACCTTTGAGGGCTCGGATTGCTATTGTTGAACATGTTTTGCGGGAGGAGTCTGCGCGCCTTTAGCACCAAGGCATTGCATGTATCAGCATGGCCGAGCCCATAAATTGTCTAGCAATGCATACCTGATTTTTATACATTTTATATTTTATGATGGAATCCAAAAAACAATGTTACAGTGTCATTTCATTTACAAAATACATTAACACAAAACTAATGGGCCCAGAAATATTTGAAGATGAATATTCACATGACCGAGAAGTGGTTTGGGTGAGCTTTAAGGTTCCAAAAGGGAAGATGGAGGATAGTGCTAAGTGATTTAGCTAAACATTGTAGTAGAAGTGAGGGTGGCAAATATGTAGGCGAGCACTTTAATGAGTAAGTTTGTAGTGCACAGGCGCAAGATCGTAAGGATTTCCGTCTGGACGATTATTTATTGAAAAAGGGAAAAATAATCGAACGGGAAACGTAAAGGATTCGTTGGAGGATACGATGGGAAAAGGGCAAAAACGAAAGCCTGCGTTGTAACATGTGGAAATGAAACGGAAAAGTCTGGATGGAAAATTACATCCTCGTATTCGTAATCTGCCGTACGAACGGACGGAAACTTTACAGAAGGTTTTCAATGCATGCATAGAATCACTCGCACACTCATACGAGAACGGAAACATTTCACAAAAAAAAACAGATCAGCACTAAAACAGAAGTTTCTTTTTGTCTCTCTGAATCGAGCCTTATATGTGAAAACTCCCATATATTACTATGAGCAGCTTTTCACAGGTGGCTGCATGTGAAACTAGCCTTAGAGATACCGCTAACAAAAATGCATTATATTATATTGGGCCCCTGAACAATTAATTCCTCTGAATCTGCACAATTATTTTACAACTTTTGGGAATGCCCACAAATTCAAACCTTCTGGAGAGGTGTACCCAAATCTACCAAACAAATGTGGGTGAGATTGCTCCCCTCATCCCAGATTAGGCAATATTTTGAAAATACATGAAACATAAAGTTAGAAATTTGCTGTTTTTTAAACTTCATATTAAAAGGGGGTTGTTTGGCTTAGTTTATGATCCATATGGACCAGGATTCTCTGTGGCACCAAGATTCCAGGGAAAATGTAGCAGTTTAAAATCGCTCACAACTTTTTGTTTCTTGTTCCAGTGTATCCAGCACCTAAACTGGACCTTTACCCTGAATATGAGTCTATTTTGTATGTTTTCCCCACCCCCTACATACAGATTGCCCACATTAAAAATCATTCTACCTGCACCTATTGCATTTTTTTGAGCCTTTTAAAATCCAAGATGGTGGTCTCAGGCTGTCTGCAAACAGAAAGTGTCTTCTGACTATGCCGCTCTGTATTCTGGGATTGCTGTCCTTTTTCTGACCCCAGCTCTGCTCTGTCCCCTATAACCTGCCCCCTTTTTCTTTTCACTCCTCTCCTCTCCTCAATAAGTGATGCTTCAGAGGCAAGATGGCGGCGCCCGCTGTAAAAACTTAAGATATAATCATTTTAGATGTCAGGGAATAGATTTTAAGGGTTTAGGCTTTTCATGCTGAAGGTCCGATTTGGTTCAATACTTTTTATTGGCAGTAATCAATAACAGAACAACCACCTCGGTCATACTATATATATCGATAGACAAACATTGTAGCATATACATAACCATCGAAATCACAGCCTTTATAGCATATAACATACATACTCAAATGTTATGAAGTAATACAAAAAGGTTGTCTGAAGGTCCAATTTAACTAAAAGAAAGAAAAAAAGAATGGACTCACTCAATGTTCTTCTGCCTCTACCCTGTGACTTGCAAGTCCAAATGAGTGCTCAGTTATTAATGTCAAGAAAGCAATATTCTGTTTTATCAGGTTATAACATGCAGATAGGGTGCCATGTGTTACCATTTACCCAGCAAACCCAGCTGGAGCCCTCATTTCTTGATGAGGGTGAGGGGTCATGGCCGCCATTAGGGCAGGACAGGACTGGAGTACTGGACTCCAGGGCAGGCCCCATCCAGTCTGCACTAAATGTAGCTATACCCTAAGGCTAAGCCCTACATCACTGACCAGCCACCTAACAGGGCCCCGCCATCAATGCCCGGGGCATGTAGCCATCTAACATCCAACCAGAATCAGGATGCCCCGTAGGGACTATATTTGCTAGCTCTAAAGACTTTTACAGTGTCAGTTTTGGGTGTCCCAGAAATGAGCGTCAGTGGTTCAGTGATAGTGTGAGCAGTATTGTGGAACCCCTACAAAACTTTAGGTCATGTGATCACTAGTCTAAGGCCCTTATTTAACAAGGGATAGCGACAGGTAGCGACTGGTGAGCGGCCGGTAATGACGGGCTCCACCACGAGAACGCCGGCTCCCCACCACAATCGCACATTTATCAAGCCAATCCTGCTTAGCGACTGAGATAGCGCCATATAGCCACTCATTCATCATTATTCCAGCCTCAGCCCACAGCGCCAGCGTCCGACCTTGAACAGCGACAGGTATGACCTCTCGCTACCTGGCGCTCTCCAATGCATTTCAATGGAACAATCTTTAAATAGTCATAATTAATTGTTATTAATTGTTTTTTTTTTAAATGTTAAAAATTCTTTGACCTCTTCTGCCATTTTAAATAATTTTTTTAAGGTAAAAAAAATTTAAAAAAAATGTACAGAATTGATATTACAGGTCTGATATTAATGTATTCATATTACAAAATTATTTTAAAAACTTGTTTTTTTTTGGTTTTCAAAAATATGGTTGTTTGGGGGTTAAAAAACTACGTTTAACCCATCGCCGCCAGCGCTCTGGGGTTTAAACATGCATTTTACAGCGCAAGAATTTTTTGAGCGTGATTTCTTAATGAATATGGTGGAAGCCGGTCGCTCTGACCAGTCGCTATCATGCGCTCCCATACAGCGCGGAACCTGTCAAATAGCGACTCCTCACCCAATATTCAACATTACGGCAAACCCACTGAGTCGCTATCAACTACCGAACAACGGCCAAGCACAGCGACTATTAGCGGGCGCTCTGAAAATGCCGCTACAGTCGCTCAACTGTCGCTACCTGCCGCTGTTAATGAATCGGCCTCCCAATGTTCCAGACAGGTGGTCAATTTAATTTATTTTAAGTGCACAGCACTGCCATTGGGTTGATTCAGCACCGGGTGAAAAAGGTTCACTGTAGGTGAAAAAAATGCAGTGCTCTTTTTCCACCTGGTGCTGAATCACCCACAAAGGTAGACAATTAAATTCAATGGCAGTTTTCTCTTTAAAAAATTAGAATATTTCTAATTTTTCTTTGACCTAAAGATTATATTTTTTAACCCGGTGCTGAATTAACTGCAATATGTTAATATTCCAAAGGTCTATACATAAACAAAATACCATTTTGTGAATACTCACCTGTAAAATGGGTATTGTAAGTATGTCACACACCCCGCTTCAAGAAATTCATAACTTGTGGGTAATACTGATCTGTAGAGGGCAATATGCAGAGATGCCAGGAAAAAAGAGAGCCCCTCCCGGTCCATAAATACCAGGGACCTCCCACTCATTACCCAGTATAAGAACAGCAGTAAGGTAAGGGACCAGAAAGAGCCCAACACAAAGCATAACAACGCAAAGTTCACCATATAAAGGATCCAGAATACAAAAGGGCAGGGTGAAGCGGGGTGTGTGACATACTTAGGCCCTTATTCATCAAGCGATAGCGCCAGGTAGTGTCCGACGAGCGCCAGGTAGCGGCAGCTAACGGCGACTACCGACTCCAGTACGCCCGGCGGCGGTCACAATGATGCATTTATCAAGCAAAATGAGGCTAGCGCCGGCGAGAGCGACGGCTAGCGCGGCATTCATCATGAAGCCGACTGCAACGAACAGCACCGCTGCTAATCCCATCACAGCGACAGGTATGACCTGGCACTACCTGCCGCTCTCCCATACATTTCAATGGCAGACGCTGCAATGATTGTTTTTAGTGGTTTTTGTGTTCTTTTCTTTGGCACAAAATGCAACACATGTTTATATTGATATGTTTTATTAATCTGGCTGGTTATTTCTATGTTTTTGAAGTTTTTATTATTTTTGACAATGTAATGTTGTGAGTGACATGGGAATTGCATCTCCTCCACCCAAACTCATTGGCATCAAAATCGCTTGTTTTCACCACAAACGGGGCTTGTAAAGCTATTTTGTAGCCTGTCAGGTTGGGCGGTCACGTTCGCTCTTCGAAATTGTCAGCGCCCAAGCTATTCGGCAGCCCTGTCCTTGATGAATCTGTGTTGGTCAGTGTTTGTGCGGTCGCTGTTTTAATTCGCTATGTGGCGGCGCGAGCGGCGCTGTGCCTCGCTGCGCTGCGTTGTGTGGCGCTGTGCTGTTCATACATGTGCCCTTCTGCCATTTGCAAGGAATTCACTTCCCGTGACCCCAGTCGTTGTCAATGAATACACTGTAGTTGTGAGCGTGCCTGGCCACATATTGCAGGATTAACATTCAGTCGTACCAGCTCATAACAACCCGTTATGCATTCTCATGTGTGCCACATTTTCATGTAGTTGTCTAGTTTGATTTTGTGATGACTTTCGGAAGGAATAAGATTTGTATATTTAAGCACAACGGGGTATGCTTTATAAGGACCTATGCATTACAGTATGTAGAACCCCCTGCTAAATCAAGCTAATAATTCGTGGCGCCTTGGGCCCTAGCTTGTTTTCAAGCGTCATTTTATTTTTTTCCGCCACTTAGCTTGCACATAGCTGATATTAGCTTGTCCCTGTTGCGCGCATGTTTGTTTTTGAATTTTGAATCACAGTTGCTTGCGTCATATCCGGTTCCGGTATCCTCCTTTGCGTTTCAACGCCACCTAAAGTTAAAAATGTCTAGCGCTTATGCCAATAGCTTGTTTTCAAGCGTCATTTTAGTTTTTCCGCCACTTAGCTTGCACATAGCTGATAATAGCTTGTTCCTGGTGCGCGGAGCGTTTTTTTTTTTTTTTTTTTTCCCATGTCGCTTTGGTCATTTCCGGTTCCTGTTTCCTCCTTAGCGTTTCCACAATGCTGCCCAGACGGCGAGTGATGCGCCTCCCCAGCTCCTCCTCCGACTCTGACCCCACCACCCCTCCCCCACCTCCCCCACCTACCTCACCTCCCCCACCTAGCACCCCTCCCACCCCTTCCCCTCCTGGGCAGGCCAAGAAAAGGCGCAACCGGGTGGATAGCCGCGTTAATGGCCAGGTGGTCAAAGTGAGTATTTGGTTTGTGTATTTTTTGCCTTAAAGTTGCAGAACACACAGGGGGGATTGGCCCTGAAATTTCTTATTTTTATGGCCAAATTGGATCACTCCCCGTGGGGCATCCCCATTCTGGATGTCCTGCGGGGATGCCCCCCCCTGGAGGGCCCTAAAAATTACCTCAGCCCCGTCCCATCTGTGCATGCGTGAGCTGCGGATGCCTCTTGCGCTTACCTCTAGCAGGGTGTACCCCTGCGCCAGACATTTTTAAATTTTGTGTGCAGGCGCACTCCCTGTTAGAGTCAAACGCCACATGCGTACTTTGCCGTGCAGACCCAGCTGAGCTGGTATGCACGTCCAAACGGCCTTGTATGCGCATACCACAGCGGCGCAGAGCGCTGTGCTCGGCTGGCGCAGTCACGTGGGAGCGTCCTCAGTGGTGTATTTGTGGCCTTCCAAGGGGGTTTCAGACAGCGGACCACCCACAATTGGTGTGGCCCACCAAAGTGCACACAAACCCAGAATAGTGATAATCCTGGGTGTGGGTCCACTTTGATCTGGTCTCTGTATAACTGTTTATGCCATTGTTCTGATGTCATGTATTGATTTGTGTTTTTTTTTTCATTTTTCATAGGACTTCTGCGTGGCCCAGTACGACTATGCCCGTGGGGGAAAAAAACGAATTGCCATGGAGGTGAAGGCCACAGTGTCCCGGCGCTTCCACACCGAGCTCTCGATCAGAGCGATTCAGCAAAAGTGGTCGGACTTTAAGCGCCGGGACCCTGAAGGCGTGTACCGCCTATATGATGCCTACGCATCAGGTAAGTTAAAGCTTATGCTCTGTTTATACTTTTTGCAGAATCATCTGCTAAGCTGTGTCCATTTGTGCTCTTTATATTAATTATTTTCTTTCACCCCCTCAACACAGATAAGCGTCCTCCCCTGGGCCTGGGGAAACGTTTGAAGGGATTCCTCCCCCGAACCAGGCAGGCGGACTCGGGGGAGTCATCGGGGGAGGGTCCCTCCCGCGGGTCCTATTTAGAGGACCCAGGGGAGGAAGGGGATGACGCCCCAGAGGAGTGTGCTGCTGGGGGGCTGGCAGGATCAAGCCTCAGCTCCTCACACTCTGAGTCTGAGGACTCTCACCAGGCAAGGGGCCACTCTCAAGTGGGGAGTCCAAGTGGGGTGGTAGAAATGGACTCGCCCACACTCCCTGAAGGAGCAGGGAGTGAGAGGGAGGAGGGTGGCCCTTTGCCTGGTGGATCTTCCGACCAGAGTGTGAGGAGCCGAGGCTCCCCGCCTCCTCCTCAGAGCCCTCCCTGGGCTTCAAGTGGCGGTTCATCCCCTGGTGAGTGTCCTTTTTTTCATTGTTAGTCTGTGACAGGTTTCATCTTGCAATTTGTACTTAGCCCTTGCCATTCCTCTCTAATTTGCAGGGCATCATATAGGCGGCACCTCCATGGCCTTTTGGAGAAGCATTCTCCACGGGCATAGTCGTGGTAAGTGTTTGTTGTTAGCCATCACATTCCCTATATTATGACATTCATTAAAGTGGACCCACAAACATTGATAGTGCTTGGATTCTCGAAGGTTCCCTGAAAAATCACATCCCTCACCCAGGGCACCCCCCCCAAAAAAACCCCACAAACTCCTTACCTCTTTGGGGGTTGCCAAAGCCACCGTCCCAGCCTCCTGTGTGCCACTCTAGATGTGTGTGCGCCTGTGCTCTGTTTCCTAATGGGCTGCGCGTGCGCACACACTGGAGGAGTGATGTGTGGAAGGCAGCGGCGGCGGAGTACGTTGTCTCACTCAAATTGTGGTGCTCTGCCAAAGCGGACCAAAACCCAGAATTGCTGCAATCCTGTGTATTGGCTCACTTTTAACAGACACATGTTTCCTGGTCCATTGTCACAGCTGGTTTGATAATGTACCTTAACCTCACAAACCCCACTACAGTGCTAGCCAACTGGCAACCACCCCTATGTTTCTGCCCACACCATGATGGTTGTTCTCATTTCTTTTCTTGGGTTAAGTTGTTCCCGCTAAAACATGTGGCACACTAGTAACATTAGCCAATCAACTGCTAATGAGTCCTTTACATAGCACTGTCTATGTTATTTGCACATTATCTTTAGGGATACATGTTGCAACCATAACTAATTGACATTAACTCATGGACCAGGAAATATGCTAATTTTGGACAACCTGTATATAACCATGCAAGCCTTTGATTTTTCAGACTCAATAACCAGATGGATGTCAAATAGTCAGGTGTCATTGGCCCACTAATTGTGTTTTTGTCTTTTGCTTTCTGTTGACAGATGTTGCTACGCAGACGGAGCCAGAAAACCTCCTCCCCACCCCAGCTCCAGGGATGGCCAGCAGCATGGGCCCCCGCCACAGCTGCGATGGTGAGTACATCCCACTTCATATGCCTAAAGACTTGTGAAACCTATGTCTTCTAGTCACATCTGCAGACATTTAAAATGTACCTATGTGTTAATTTCACACACATCTAGATTCCATGTGTTTGTACAATAATCCAACATGCCTGTCTGCATGCTTGATTGTTGCCTCACATTCTTCATTTGGCCACATAGAGACTATTTTTGCCTTAGACACAACCAAATGGGCCGTATTAGGTCTGGACCTCTAACATTATAGAGCAAACTCGTGTACTCGTTAGGACTTAGGCCCTGATGTTTGGCTGTGACTAAACACAAAAATGGACACACTGGGACTTATACCTTCTTTGCTTCCCCAGAGTTAAAGTGGAACAACAACCAGGAATTTGACTTTCCTGGGTCTTGGTCCACTACGGTGGGGCACCCCTGATCGTCACCGCTGTGTGACAACCCCCTGAACTCACTTTTACTCCAGCAAACGTACAAGCCGCGGCAAAGTGGCTCCTCCTCCGCCTCCCGCGCGTCCCTTTTTACGCGCGCGTGCCTGCGCCGGCCATTCACAGACGGCCGGCGCAGGCACGCACACGTCTAGAGGGGCGCCAGGGAGGGCCCGGCGGCCGTGCCCCAACGAAACTGAGGTAGGGATTTTGGGGTGTTGGGGGGGTTTCACCCCGAGGGACATCCCGATCTCGGATGTCCCGCGGGGAGGGAGGTGATCGGGCCGCATAGATAGATTCCAGGGCCGATCACCGGTGGGTGTTGGTACACTTTAAGAGTAAATGTATGCTTGGGATGTGTTGTTCACATTCCTGCCAGTCAATAGTACTCATATCATGTTAACCAATAAGCGCACAGTGGTCAACAATGTTAATGTGAGTGTCACCTAATTGGACACACTGACATTACATTGCTACATCTGTGTCTGTTGAGGTCACATTCAATTTATTAATAAATTGTTGTTTCTACATCTCTACAGCTTGTGAAAACCAGCATCGCAGACTGTGGCGGGAGATCAGGCTCCTGAAGCTGATGCTGCTGGCCAAGAAGAGGCGCCGGCGGCGTCGTTAGGGTGGGGGGAAGGCTGGCCTGTTGACGCCCTTTGTTGGGCAATGTTGGCCCTGTTGGCCCTGTTTTTTAATTAAATTTTTTGATGAACATCATTACAGTGTGGTGCCTTGCAAAGCATAGTTTAACTGTCTCAAAACCCATTTGTGTGTCAATTTAGCCATACCTTTGGAGCCATTTCATGTGTTAACCATAGTAAGCTATGGTCTCAAATGTGTGGCCTAAACTTACAAATACATTGACATATCTAGATCAAGATACTCATCCCTGACTGTGTTATTAGCTAGGTCTTAGGAAAAACACAATTTAGAGGTGGGTTAAGCAAATATATTTACACAAACCAAAACAAACAAAATTAATATTCTTGGCTGGGTGGCCGGGGAGGTTGGGAGTCATTGCTAGGGGCGGTGTTGGGGGACAACAGTGCAGTAAAAAATATAGACTGCTGTTGTATGAGCTGTTGTATCAACAACAACGTTTGGTCCTGCCGCTGGATCGCTTGTTGCTGCTGGTGTATGGAATCTTCAATTGCATTGGCCAGCCGACCAAGTTGCTGGTTTTGATGCAGGTTCTGCATCAATAGGTCGATCTGGCGCTGCTGGGCCTCATGTTGTTGCTGACACATCAGCACCTGCTGTTCCAACGCCGCAATGCGCTCATTAGTTCCATCACGCGGCTGTTGGCGACTGTAGTCCTCCAGCATCCGGACCCCTAGCTCATAAAAATCAGCACTGGTTGGTGCCACACCTCCTCTTGCTGTGGTTTGAGCCTAACAAAATAGAAAACAACATTTTAGTCAAACCGAACCAATGCAGGTATGCCCTTCAAAATAATTTGCCAAAACAGTCACTATACAACTTACCCTTGTCTGAGCCTCGGAAGCTTGGCCACATGGGACTTGGGAAGAGGTCCCAGCTTGGGGTTCTGGTTCCGCCTCCTGCAAAAACAACAAAGAAAGGAAATGTGACATGTTGCTTCATCCACTACCCACGAACATGCCAATGTGGTTATAGGTCGTCTACATCAGCCATGTTACCTGCGTGTCCTCCGGCACAGGTAGGCTCGAGGTATCGCTGCCAGAGAGTGGCAATTCCACATCCGAGATGTCCGGCAAGTTGGCATATGCTAAACAGGAAAGTCAGGTTAGTAGGTCAGTGGACCAAACTCAAATGTAACCTGGCTAGGCTATCGAGGCCATACCTCAACAAAGTGCAAAATTACACACTAGACCAAAGGTATCTGTTAAACTCAGATTGTTAACATGTATGTTAGAGGACTAAGAGGCAATAATTTTGGCAAATAAGATCAGACACATTGCTTAAATTACACATACCCGCAATCTCCCAGATGTCTGGAGTGGGGCCCTCACTCGAGCTTGGACCTTTAAAATACATGTGGACACACAAGTTGCCAGAAGCAAGTGCAACAAAAGTAGAGCCAAAATACAGACTAGAGCAAGGCAAAACAACTTACCCTCATCTCTGGCAGCCTGAACTTGAGGGGCCCTTTCTGGACAGCCACTTCCGATATTCGGGTCAACTAAAAAACACAAGTAATGGCTCTAAATATTCCTCAAACTACTACGGGGAATGTTTGTCCAAAAATATGTCTTCCCAAATACATTGCTATCACTCCAAGAACTATTAGACTGACCCTGGGGAGGGAAGAAGCACTCCCAAGAGGCATCTTCAAGTTGACAAAGCAAACATGTAGATTATTAGACTAACCAAATTGAACCAGTGTAACAGAAACAGCATAAAGGATACATTATGTATTGCTATACACACCAACAGGGTCCTGTTGACCTGCAACATCGGAAGTGGGGTCCAAAGATGAACCAGTCACTTGGCCTAGCAAGAAAAAAGAGGAATGAGACACATGCACTTGGGTTAAAGTGGATAAAGCAAGGTGGACACATGCACTTACCGACATCCAAAGAGTAGCTTGGATCCGGAGGAGATGCTGGGGCCAATGGCATGGGAGCTAGGCAAAAATCAAGCAAACATTGAGCCATTGTTAATGTGCGTGCAAAAATACAACATGCATTAAGGTGTGTGTGAGCAGCTCATTCACTAATATTCACTAATCAAGGCCAGTGTGGCTTCCACATTTATATGCAGATATATGGCCACACATCTCTGGCTTCAAACATATCTACACATGTTAGGGCCTTGTTAGTTAGTTGCTGTGAGTGTTACAGTGGGCGTGAAATTAGGCCGCAGGCCCATATTATTAATACTCCACAGTGCAACACTCGATTGTTGGAGCTGCTCCCACACCCATTTGTTCCCCAAACAACCAGCACCAAAATTAGTGGTAAATACCTTCAATGGCAGACTGGGGTAGCCTTGAGGTTGCTGGAAGGGCAGGAGTTTGGGTGTCCTGAGGCACATCCCGGACAGCAGCATGTGCACCTATGCAGAAAGCAACAGACAGGAAAGTAAAAAATGTATGAGCTCTAATGTACTACTTCACAGGTCCTACTGTTAGTTGGTCAAAAAGACAAAATGCTAATCACATACATTAACAGTAGCTTTTCTAAAAAGGCAGAAAATATGTACCTTCAGTCCAACCTGTGGTGTCATCCCCAGGATCCACACCCTGCAGCCGAGCCAGTGGAATTTTGGCCTTCAGCATCTCCTCATAGGGCCTGTAGGTACTCTTTGGAGCCTGGATGGTCCCACTGTCCACATCAAGATCGTGATTCATCTTTTTCATAAGGGCCCCTCTCAAAGTGTAGAAGCGTTTCCTGCAGGATGGGCCACTACGTGGGTGTTGAGCAGTGCTACTAAGCTCCACACCAATGGCATCCCACAGTTTGCTTCTTTCTTGTTTGCCTATGGACTTGCTTTGGGAGCCAAAGAGTAGCTCCCATTTAGCAAGGGTAAGGCGCACAAGATGATTATTCTCAGCCAAATTAAATTCAGGCTCCCTCTTGGCACCTGGGCGCTTAGCCTGGGGTGCTGCCCCACCTTCAGGCTGGGCCCTTTTCCGTAAGGGAGGTCTGCGCACAGCACCCACCAAACTCCTACTCGGGCCTGCTGTGGCCGGCAGATGTCCTGAATTTGGCTCCATCCTGTAGCTGCACACACACACAAATACACACCCAACAAGCACGCATGCAGACTACATGGAAAGAACCATCGGCCTGCTGAAAGCACGCTTTCTCTGTTTGGCACGGCCAGGAGGAGAGATGCTCTACAGCCCACAGAAGGTTTCCAAGATCATCCTTGCCTGCTGTGTGCTACACAACATTTGCATTTGTCACCGAATTCAAGCCCCCGAGGAGACAGCACTGGTGCCAGAAATCCCCAACCTGCCCGCAGAAAGAAGTGAGGACACCCAGACTGGCGATGAGCTAAGGGAAAGGATGATCACTTCTTTTTTTGCGGTAAGCTAACTACCCTTCACTCTAATGCAAGTACTGCACTACTGGGTAAATGTATTTGACCTCCCATCAAAATGAGAAAAAAAACACACTAAGGGGGGTGTAAGATGACCCAAACCACTCTAAGGGGGGTGTAAGATGACCCAAACCACTCTAAGGGGGGTGTAAGATGACCCAAACCATTGTAAGGGGGGTGTAAGATGACCCAAACCACTCTAAGGGGGGGTGTAAGATGACCCAAACCACTCTAAGGGGGGTGTAAGATGACCCAAACCACTCTAAGGGGGGTGTAAGATGACCCAAACCACTCTAAGGGGGGGTGTAAGATGACCCAAACCACTCTAAGGGGGGTGTAAGATGACCCAAACCACTCTAAGGGGGGTGTAAGATGACCCAAACCACTCTAAGGGGGGTGTAAGATGACCCAAACCACTCTAAGGGGGGGTGTAAGATGACCCAAACCACTATAAGGGGGGTGTAAGATGACCCAAACCACTCTAAGGGGGGTGTAAGATGACCCAAACCACTCTAAGGGGGGTGTAAGATGACCCAAACCACTATAAGGGGGGTGTAAGATGACCCAAACCACTCTAAGGGGGGTGTAAGATGACCCAAACCATTGTAAGGGGGGTGTAAGATGACCCAAACCACTCTAAGGGGGGGTGTAAGATGACCCAAACCATTCTAAGGGGGGTGTAAGATGACCCAAACCACTCTAAGGGGGGTGTAAGATGACCCAAACCACTCTAAGGGGGGTGTAAGATGACCCAAACCACTCTAAGGGGGGTGTAAGATGACCCAAACCACTCTAAGGGGGGTGTAAGATGACCCAAACCACTCTAAGGGGGGGTGTAAGATGACCCAAACCACTCTAAGGGGGGTGTAAGATGACCCAAACCACTCTAAGGGGGGTGTAAGATGACCCAAACCACTCTAAGGGGGGTGTAAGATGACCCAAACCATTGTAAGGGGGGGTGTAAGATGACCCAAACCATTCTAAGGGGGGTGTCAGATGACCCAAACCACTCTAAGGGGGGTGTAAGATGACCAAAACCACTCTAAGGGGGGGGTGTAAGACGCCAATGTTGGTTATCAAGTAATGCATTTTTTTATTTTCAACGACAAAACAACTTTAAAGATATATACTAACTGCACTTTTCTTATTTTTTCAGGCACCCCGAGATGCACCCTGATCCATACTTTCCGTTTCACAAACTTTACTGCACTTTCCTTTGCTTTATAATTTCTGTTGGACTTTTCATTTTCAATTTCATTTCTGTTTTAATTTTATTTATTTTTTAGTGTAAAAATAAAAAAAACAATATATATATATACATGTGGCTATGTGTTTCATTCTGTTGTAAGTTTCCTTTTCATTCTAATTCCTATTTTAATTTTCCTTTTCTTTCTCATTTCTGGTTTAATTTTCCTTTTCTTTCTCAGTTCTGTTTTTATTTTCCTTTTTTTTCTCAGTTCTGTTTTTATTTTCCTTTTCTTTCTCATTTCTGTTTTTATTTTCCTTTTCTTTCTCATTTCTGTTTTTATTTTCCTTTTCTTTCTCATTTCTGTTTTTATTTTCCTTTTCTTTCTCATTTCTGTTTTTATTTTCCTTTTCTTTCTCATTTCTGTTTTTATT
This sequence comes from Gastrophryne carolinensis, assembly GCA_027917425.1. NCBI lineage: Eukaryota > Metazoa > Chordata > Amphibia > Anura > Microhylidae > Gastrophryne > Gastrophryne carolinensis. The sequence goes on from CM051234.1 coordinate 442,921,182, forward strand.
TTCCTTTTCTTTCTCATTTCTGTTTTTATTTTCCTTTTCTTTCTCATTTCTGTTTTTATTTTCCTTTTCTTTCTCATTTCTGTTTTTATTTTCCTTTTCTTTCTCATTTCTGTTTTTATTTTCCTTTTTTTTCTCATTTCTGTTTTTATTTTCCTTTTCTTTCTCATTTCTGTTTTTATTTTCCTTTTCTTTCTCAGTTCTGTTTTTATTTTCCTTTTTTTTCTCAGTTCTGTTTTTATTTTCCTTTTCTTTCTCATTTCTGTTTTTATTTTCCTTTTCTTTCTCATTTCTGTTTTTATTTTCCTTTTCTTTCTCATTTCTGTTTTTATGTTCCTTTTCTTTCTCATTTCTGTTTTTATTTTCCTTTTCTTTCTCATTTCTGTTTTTATTTTCCTTTTCTTTCTCATTTCTGTTTTTATTTTCCTTTTTTTTCTCAGTTCTGTTTTTATTTTCCTTTTCTTTCTCATTTCTGTTTTTATTTTCCTTTTCTTTCTCATTTCTGTTTTTATTTTCCTTTTCTTTCTCATTTCTGTTTTTATTTTCCTTTTCTTTCTCATTTCTGTTTTTATTTTCCTTTTCTTTCTCAGTTCTGTTTTTATTTTCCTTTTCTTTCTCATTGGTGGTTTAATTGTATTTCCTTTTTCTTTAAAAAATAAAAAAAAAAAACAAATACATGTGGCTATGTTTAATTATGTTTTATTTTGCATTTACATTCTAATATCTGTTTTAATTTAATTTCCTTTTCAACACAAAATAAAAACTAAAAAAAGTAAAGAAACATGTTGCAATGTGTTTTATTCTGAAGGTACTTGATTCCCAGCCCACAGCAAAGCAAAGCGCAGGCGCTGTGTTGAATAGCGTGGTCAAACTGACTGACAGCGCCTACAAAGCTGAGGTCCAACATCATATTCAGCAATGTAGGCGTTGTTCCCAACAACGCCAGGTAGCGACTGAGGAGGCCTGCTATAGCGAATTGCTACCGCCCGCGGCTGACGCTAGCGGCGCTCATAGCGCCATACTTCAGTCGCTCATCTGTCGCTACCTGGCGCTATTGATGAATCGGCCTCCCCCAATACCCATTTTACAGGTGAGTATTCACAAAATGGTATTATTCTAAGTATGTCACACACCCCGCTTCTAGAAATTCATAACGTGTGGGACATCTAACAGCAGTGTCCATAAAGGGCGGAGATCCAAAACAAGGCAACAAGGCACAACTTAAACCACTGCAGCTTGCAGACCTTTGCGGCCAAACACAGCATCCGCTGAGGCCCGAACATCAACCTTGTAAAACTTGGAAAAAGTGTGAACAGAAGACCAAGTAGCAGCCTTACAAACTTGCTCAACAGAGGCCTGGTGCTGAAAAGCCCAGGACGCCCCAACTGCACGAGTAGAATGAGCAGTAACACGAAAAGGGGGTACCTTCCCTTTGGCAGAATAGGCCCCAACAATGGCCTGACGGATCCATTTACTAATGGAAGACTTGGCAGGCGTCAAGCCTTTTCGGGGCCCGGAGGGCACCACAAAAGAGGCATCCGTCTTACGAAAGGAAGACGTTACCTCCAAATAATACTTCACAACACAAACCACATCCAAAGAATGCAGGGCCCTCTCCTTGTCATTGCTGGGATTAGGACACAGAGAGGGCAGAACAATGTCTTGGTTTAGGTGAAAGACAGAAACAACCTTAGGAAGGAAATCGGACTTGAAACGAAAAAGCACCTTGTCCTGATGCCCCTGAAAGTACGGGGCTTGAATGGACAAAGCCGCCAACTCAGAGACACGCCTAACTGAAGTGATGGCTACCAAAAAGGCCACCTTCTGCGTAAGTGAAGACAAGGCAATATCATTCAAGGGCTCAAAAGGAGAATCCTGAAGAGCAGAAATAACCAAATTCAAATCCCAAACAGGGAGCAAAGGTTTTCTAGGAGGCCGCACGTGCGTGACTCCCTGGAAAAAAGTCTTAACCAAAGGATGTAGGGCAAATGACCTTTGAAAGAACACCGACAGGGCAGAAACCTGCCCCTTCAGAGTACTAAGCTGGAGCCCCAGGTCCAGACCATGTTGAAGAAACTCCAGGATTCTGGAGATGGAAAATTCCCTACAAGGCAATGCCCTGATCTCACACCAATCAATATAAGACCTCCAAGTCCTATAGTAGATATTAGAGGAAGACCGCTTCCTAGCACTAATGAGAGTTCGAATCACAGCATCGGAAAGACCTTCCTCCTTCAAGATGGAGGTTTCAGCAGCCACGCCGTCAAAGCCAGCGTTGGTAAATTGGGATAACGTAGTTGACCCTGGGTGAGCAGATCCGGCAGCAGGGGCAGAACGAACTGATCCTCTGCTAACCTTACCACATCTGCGAACCAAACCTGTCTTGGCCACCTTGGAGCCACCAGAATTGCTGACGCACCCTCCAGGGCCAGCTTGCGCACCACTCTGGCCACCAAGGGAAACGGAGGGAACAGATACAGAAACCCCAGATCCCTCCAGTTCAGAGACATGGCATCCACTGCCAGAGCCAGTGGATCCCGTGAGAGAGACACAAATGTCGGAAGTTTGTGATTGTGAAGAGAGGCAAAGAGGTCCACCACCGGGGACCCCCACCTGAGACAAATCAAGCGAAACACTTTGGGGCTGAAAGACCATTCCCCCCGGCGAGCTGAGAACCTGCTCAGAGAGTCAGCTTCCGTGTTCTCCGCTCCCGGAATGTAAACTGCTGAAATGCACGGGACATGGGTCTCCGCCCAGGCCAGAATCAAAGACACTTCCTTGAGGGCACTCCTGCTGCGAGTCCCTCCCTGGTGATTGATGTAGGCGACCGCCGTCCGATTGTCCGACCGGACTTGAACCGGCAATCCTTGCAACTGATGAGTCAAGCGAAACGGAACCATCCTGATGGCCCTCAATTCCAGAACATTGATGGACTCGTGAGCCTCCTGAGGCCCCCACAGTCCCTGAAACTGACGATCCTTCCAGAACCCCCCCATCCTGATAGACTGGCATCCGTGGTGACCGTCTCCCAACAAGGGGCCAGAAAGGATCTGCCCCTCGACAGATTGATTGGATCCAGCCACCACTGAAGGGAGCACCGAACTCGGGGGGTCATCAGGAAGGACTGATCCAACGACAGTGGCGACCCGTCCCAGGCCGCCAACAGATGGAGCTGGAGTGTCCTTGTGTGGAACTGAGCAAAGGGAACCGCTTCGAAGGAGGCTACCATCAATCCCACCAGCCTCATCCCCAGTCTGATGGCCGGACGAGGGATAGACAGGAGGAGTCGAACCAACTCCTGAATCAAGAGAACCTTGGACTGAGGAAGAAACACCCTGGCCTGGGAAGTATCCAGGGACATTCCCAGAAAAGACACTAAACTGGACGGAGAAAGGGAGGACTTGGGGTAGTTGATCACCCACCCGAATCTCTCCAGAGTGGACACCACAGTTCTGGTGTCCAATACCGCTTGGCTGAAGGAAGATGCCATAATGAGAAGGTCGTCCAGATAAGGGACAATGCAAATACCCTGGGCTCTGAGGAGAGCCATTACCCCGGCCAGCACCTTGGTGAAAACCCTTGGAGCCGAGGTAAGACCGAAAGGAAGTGCCACAAACTGAAAATGCCGATCCTCCACCACGAACCTGAGAAATCTCTGGTGCGCTGGTAAAATCGGCACATGCAGATAGGCGTCCTTGATGTCTACGATGTCAGAAAGTCCCCCTGCCGAAGAGAATGGATAGCTGAACGCAGCGTTTCCATGCGAAATTTCCGCGGACGGACGAACCTGCTGAGGATCTTTAGATCCAGAATGGGTCGAACCGAGCCGTCCTTCTTGGGCACCGTGAACAGATTGGAATAAAAGCCCCGACCCCTGTCTAAGGGGGGCACTGGGCAAATAACTGCCATATCCAACAGACTCTTTACTGCCGCCTGGAGCTCCTGCGCGTCCAGAAGGTCCGAAGGCACCCGAGACCTGAGGAATCTGGGAGGGGGCCGGAGCTCGAACTCCAGCTTGTAGCCGGAAGTCACCACTTCCCGGATCCATCTGTCCGAGACCTCCCGGTCCCAGACCTGGGAGAAGTGTTGCAGCCATCCCCCCACCCACATGGGTGAGGGCGTCCCCTCATTGCTGAGCTGGCTTGGCAGCGGGTTTGGGCTTAGAGCCCCAGCTGTATCCTGGGCGGGCACGTCCTCTGCCCCTGTTCCAGGAATCTCCTCTGGCTGTGGGGAAAACAATTCCTCTGCCAGCTCTAGCCCCACGAAAGGAAGGAGCAAAGGAACCCGCCCCCCGAAAGGGACGACGCTGTTTTTTGCATTGAGGTAACTTACCACCCTTGGCAACTGAATCCAACTTCTCACCAAAGAGCCGTAATCCCACAAAGGGAAGAGCGGTCATCGACTTTTTAGACACAAAATCAGCCGCCCACTGGCGCAACCAAACCGAACGCCGAATAGTCACCAATAGAGCCGACGTTCTGCCACACATCATCAGTGTGTCATCCAAGGCGGCTAGTACAAATGACAAAAACAATTCACACCTTTTAAGGCCAAGGAACTCGTCACTATCTGGATCTAACCCGGAAGAAGTCAACAGGTCCCTGACCACCGACCTGGTAGCCACCACCAGCAGCGCTGAAGCGCAAATCGGCCTCATGGCTGACCCAACACTGGCAAAACCATGACAAGCCATTTGGTCAATGCGTTTATCCTCACCATCTTTAAGCGTGGATCAATCAGGAGAATTTAAAACAGTAGTGTTGGATAAACCCAGAATCTGTGCATCCACCTAGGGAGGGGATGCCCAGCGCTTAACCATATCCAAGGGAAAGGGATATTTTTTGTCCCAACCCTGAGGGACACCTGGGAGCCGGGCAGGCCTCTCCCATCAAAATGCTTTTGGTTAGGAAATTCCAAGCGCTGCCTGGATTCTTCGAAAAATTCCCCCTTTTGCTGTGGAACCACCTCAGGAGGAGAAATAGCCAAAACCTCAAACATCTGAGCCAGAACATTAGGAGTATCCGAAGACCTCCCCAAGCCCCGCTCGGTATCAGCACCCACAAACTGCTGATCGTCTGAATTATCTGATTCTTCATATACCTCCCCTTCCTCAAGTTGGGAGTAATCAGACCAGTCCAGATTATCAAGATCATCCAAGTCGGCCGCCGGTGAAGACGGCGACAAGTGCTTTCTCTTAGCCGGAGCCTTTCTGATGACCGTGCTGGAGAATAATTTTTCAAGATTGGCCAATCGGGCACACATCTCCGATTGCAACTGCCCGCCCATGACAACGTCAGACTGGGCACGGATCAAACTGGGAGGGGGGGGGAGGAGAGACCGGCGGCGCTGAACCAGACGCCTGGGGTCCGGACTGCCACGCAATAGTCTGCTGTGCGCATGGTATATACAGATATACATCATCGCCAGTAAGGGATGCCCCACATCCCATACAGTTCCGGGATTGCCCCGAGGGGAGCCCAAGCCCAGTATCCGGGGATGCCTCCATAAGGTGAACTTATAGTTGTTCGCAATAACCGAGGGAATTACGCATATAAGCAACCCGTTATGCCCCTTTAATGTCCCAAGTGGGAGGATTTGCAATAAGCCAATTAAGAACCCAGGGACCTTAGGACCGGGAGAATCCCCCTAACAGCACTGTAGGTTATATCTGAAAGACATAATAAAAAGGCTAATAAGAAAAGCGGAGTATAATATATATATATATATATGACATAAAAATATATAATTATAGGTGATGGGACAGAAGGGGGCCCACCGGGCCACTTGCTGTGGTCCTGAAGACAGCTTCCTCTCTCCGTGAGGTAAAGAGCAGCTCTGAGGAGAGAAGGGGGGCGTGGCCAGCTCCTTCTGAGGAAACAGGCACAGAGAAAAGCACCTCAGCGGTGCCTGTGACACAGAGGCAGGCCGCAGCACTGGAAAGCCCCGGCCCCGCCCCCAAGAGTGAAAGCGTGAGGGGAGAAGCTCCCCTCCGCCATGACAATGCAAAAAGGCCGGCACCGCAGCCATGTGCGGCCGCGGCGCCGGTCTCAGAAGAGACAGAAGGAGGGGAGCGGGCCGTGGCTTTGACCCTGACGCCCGGCCCCGCTCCTCGCTCAGAATCCAAGCTGCATCAGCGCCAAATAGAAGGGTGGGGGCCGCGGCTCGCGCCTAAAGCCCGGCCCCGCCCCTTTTACCTCAGGGAGAAAGCCTGCATAAAAATGGCGGCCACAGCGCCGTTTTGACAGAGAAATACGCGCTGTTATGAAGTAATAAATAAGTTAATAACTATTGTCAGTTAATAAATTAATACATTAAAACATTATTAAGAATTAATGATTACAAAATTTGGACCTAACACCGAATAAGGGGCCCTGCTCCTACCCTCCGCTATCCCGCTAGAGAGAGGGGCATTACCCAAAGGGGGGGACCACCCAAAGTGTAAGGCCAAGGTACGGGGCATCCCAAACCAGGGTCACCGTCCCGGATGACCGCCTACCCTCTTATATAGGGTCTCACGGGAGAGCATTTGCTCTTAAGCACCAAGGGTGCTTTTCTACCCTCACCCGGACCGTCAGCCTAGGCTGGGAGGCATGAGGTAACAGAAGAAAAAGATCCAGGCGGAAATAGATAACTAAAGGGCCGGGAGTCATCCCAGCTACCTGAAATCCCCCTGTGCAAGGAGGAGACCACATCTTCTGACTTGCTCGCCGTCTGCAGAGATGGAGACTGGGTAATGAGTGGGAGGTCCCAGGTATTTATGGACCGGGAGGGGCTCTCTTTTTTCCTGGCATCTCTGCATATCGCCCTCTACAGATCAGTATTACCCACACGTTATGAATTTCTTGAAGCGGGGTGTGTGACATACTTAGAATAGATGTATTTGACATAATGGTTGATTCAGAGCCCCTTTCTCATCATTTTTATGGAGGTCTTGCTACCAAACGAAAAAAAAATCATGCAAAAATGAAAACATTTCACATTAAAGTTCTTGCAGAAAAAAGGCTTTGCTGAATCAGACGAGGGGAAAAAATGAACGAGAATGGAAATATTCACGCAAAAAAAAAGGTGAGAAAGGGGCTCTGAATCATCCCTATAGGCTGAGCAATCATAAAGAGCTGAGTTGTAGGTGGGCAGGGGGTTATAATGTCAATGTTGCTCTGGATATAGTTTCCCGAAGCTAAACTCTTTGGACTGTCTGACGAAGAGTTTAGTGGTGTGGACTAAGAAGTCAGCAGGACCTGCAAACGCTCTATAGCATGGCTGGAATGTGGCCACATTTAGATTAGATATTGCCGGTGGCTTTCTGGAAATAGTTGATCTTTAAAGATTGTCCATATACTGATAAGCCCTGACAGTTTAAATATTCATCTTAATATGAAGTGTAAACTTCCTTCAGCACTTTGTTTGGCTTAAACATGTTCTAGCTCCGCAAAACAGCTGTTCTCCAATAAGAATTAAGTCAAGCCGACATCTTTACTCTGCAGTGTGCTGCATGCTTTAGCCGCCTGTGGATAGTAAAGGGTTAGATTTCTGGACCACCACAGACATGGAATAATGATGATTGAAGGAAGCGAGGAAATCACTATTAGATTTTGTCACGTAATTTTTCACTTCTCATACAATTTTTCACACTTGTCTGAAAGTGTCTGCATCTCCCCCCCAGCCCCGCACACCTTCTTTAAATCACCTCAAATCCCCCCTCTCCACCCCCTCCAGGTGTCATCACCTCTGTGAGGCGTTACATCTCACCTAGGGCGTCTAATTATTGAGACAAGTACCCCCTCCAACCTTCATTCTACTCACCCCCAACACTTTGCAGACCTCTTGGGACTTCAAGAGTTGACTAGCAAGATTTGATTGTAGACATGGCAAGCAGCTTGAGTTTCATAAACCGCTGTACTGAGATCCATATTGCAGATTTATAGGAAGATTGGTAACATGCATTCAAGGTTGGGATGGAAGAGGTCTCTATAGAGTTCATGCATATAACTGTAACACGCTCTGTAACAGTCAGCATTTCTACTTCCAGCTTTAACAGACAGTAGAGGAGCTTTATTCCAACATAGGAATGCTGTAGGGCAGGGGTGTCAACCAATTCTAGTAAAGGTACATATACAGGCATCCGGTGAGAGGTGAAGGTCCGGGCGGGGGCTGTCGCGGGGGGTAGACAGGGCCGTATTTGCCGCAAGGCAACAAAAGGCACGTGGCTAGGGCGGAGACATTGCCAAAGGGGCGGGTATGTAAGGTCGCAGTAAATAAAAAAAATATATATTTTTTTAAACGCCTGTGGGGTTCCCGCGTGCGCTCCCGCCTGGGCGCGTGCCCGCCGCTCGCCGATGCACCGGCTACCCCCCCACCCCCGCGGGCTCCGCGCTTGTCCCCGCCCGACGCGCGCACCCGCACGGGTGCCGATCAAACTCCTCAAGCACCTCCCCCGCTCACACGCCCGAGTGCGTGCTCGCCTGGCACCCCGATCGCATACACCACCATAGCTCATCCCCCCGCCCCGCTGATTACCTGTCAAGGGCTCTCACATGCATGCCCGGGGCCTCCATAGTCAGTGCAGATCTCCACCACTCTGCTCTCAGATGACACCCGCCCTTACTGCTTCCCCTCCAATCAGCTGCTTCGGTGCCCGCCCCCTTCAGGAAGCAATCCCGGCGCGGTGCTAGAGAGAGGCCATTAGGCTCCGCCCACCTGCCACCACACTCATGACCTGCTGATTCAGACTCGTGAGGAAAAGGTAAGGAAGGAATATAAATTAATTGTTTTGTATTAAAACAAAAATGAATAATAGATGATGATTTTGTAGAGGGCGAGAGAGAGTGTGTGTGTGTATGGGGCACTTGCATGGCCGGAGGTGGGGGGATGGCGGCCGTCCATGACTGCAGAAACCAAAAAAACATTTATTTTCCAGTTCAGTTGTGGGCTCCCGCACGCATGCCCACGTGGGCGCACCTGCCCCTTGACCTCCAAATCGGGATGCCCCTGGGGAAGGACGCCAGCTGGCCAGATTGACTGGCCAGCTGGCGTCCTTCCCCAGGGGCATCCCAATTTGTAATGTCCTGGGGGGGCAGCCGCCCATGACTGCAAAAAAAGAAAACATTTTTTTTTTCCAGTTCGGTTGGGGTGCTCCCGCACACATGCCCACTTGGGCGCACCTGCCCCGCAACCAACAAGTAAATCTGGCCAGCAGGCGTCCTTCCCCAGGGGCATCCCGATTTGGAATATCCTGGGGGGAAGATCAGGGGCCAGCCCCCAAAATGCCCATAGACACTCACCTCTTCCTGGTCCAATGGTGTATGCGCAGGCTCTGGTCCAATGAGAGCGGCCACTGTCACTGTGTAATTCGTCTGGTGGCTCTCATTAGAATTAATGGGGATCCCAAACTGTTGATTTACGCAGTGACGGTGATCGGCTTTCGTTGGACCAGAGCCCGCGTATGCACCGGTGAAGCCAGGGAAGGTAAGTGTTTACTGGACTTTCTGGGGGGTTATACACCATGGGGTATCCTGAACTGGGATGCCCCGCTGTGTAACCCCCCCCCCCAGAAGCCCCATTTCACTCACCTTGTCCCAGAGCCCTCACCACATCTCTACACAGCAACCTTTTTGACTACCCGCTATGTAAAACCCCCCAGATCGCAAATTACAACTAACCTCACCCCGCTACGTCACATGTGCCGCCGCTCGTCCAATCAGCGTGCTCCGAGCCGCTGAGGTATGAGCGTCAATGAGACATCTTACCGCAGCAGCCCAGAGCACACTGGCGGCTGCATATCGCGCTTCCCTCTAACAGGGAGCGTGTCCTGCTAGAGACAAGCGCGAGATGCGGACGGGCGTCTTGGGGGGTTTCACACAGTGGGGCATCCCAATTTTGGATGCCCCACGGGGAGGGATTGGATCGGCCTGGGAATCGCGGATCACGCTGGGTGTTGGTCCACTTTAATCATGACGTGTGTATGCATAGGGGGGTAGCAAATTCATCATAGTATGTGGGGGGGGGGGGCGCATGACCAAAGAGTGCTCAGGGCACCATGAAACCTAAATACTGCCCTGGGGGTAGAAAGTTAGAAATTCGCTGAAAAAAGCTAAGATGGATGAGGAGTTGGGGGGGCAGAAATAGATAGGGATGGGATGGATGGGGCAAAGCTGGGGGGGGGGGGGTAGAGATTGCAGGACAAGGATGGATGGAGCTGATCTGGGGTGGGGGGGAGGATTGGGTGGGGCAAAGAGACTGAGAAACAACGTTTTTGTGTACCTTGCAATGCCACTTCCCGCCCAGCAGTACTTCATATTGCAATGCTAGGTACCAGGGAGCCATGACACTGCCAGGGAGAGTAATCAGTACATCGCCAATCAAGGGGGTAGCTCTGCGCATGGCAACACAGAAGCAACTGAGTGCAGGGCTGTCAAGGCAGGGGTCCAGAAATCTGGCGGCGAGGACCGCATTCGGACCCTGGTCCGCCAGTTGAGTACCGTTGCTTTAGGGTAAGGCACCCTGGGTGGTTATTATGGGGAGCTTCCTAAATTCTTTACAGATCTTTTTAAATTGTAAATTGTACTATCCTTTCCCACTGCTGGAGCCATTGCGTTGTTGGTCTCACCTGGCATGACTGCCTATAGTAGTAAAAAAGCTGCCCATAGCTTAAAGGGAAAGTCCAATTTCAATTACATTTTTGAGTGTATTTTTGTCAAAACAATGTCCTCAAAGTGCTTATCTGGTATATTTTCTATTTTTTTCCATGAAAATGTAAAAATTGTGTTTTATGGAAGCAGTTTTCACTACCCGCAATCTGTTGCCATTGGCAACATACACAAGTCAACAGAAACCTCAGGTTTCTCTAGTGTAGTGGTTATCACGTTCCCCTTACACATGAAAGGTCCCAGGTTTGAAACCTGGAAATAATACAGGTTTACAAGTCAAGAGACGTGAGGCCTGTACACACAGAACATACTGCTGAGGTGAGGGAGCTCACTCACACTTACAAATGCCCAGTATCAGTGTTATGTGTGTACAGGGCTCAATTCTCTCTTCTTGGGGGATATTGCCAGTGACAACAGATTGCTGGTAGTGAAAACTGATTGAATAATACATATATTTGCTAACATAAGAAATAATTAAAATACTAAATCAGCTCAGCGCCTTGAGGATATCATTTTGGCACACAGTAAGTTGAATGACTTTGCTATTTTAATGTGTGTCAGTGTAAAAACAATTGTCACTCCTTTGTAGTTTTCTGTATAAATTTGTGTCTAAGTTACAGATCTGTATTATGCCTGAAGAAGAAGCTTGAACCGCTTAGAAAGCTTGCATTAAGTTAGCCAATAAATGGTATTACCTTAACCTTGTATTTCCTATTTTGGCACACCAAAATATACACACTGAACAATTCCATCAAAAATTTCCCCCCCACCCTACTTTGGGATACCTTTCCACTAGAAATTAAAGGAAAACTTCCATTTGTCAGGATTTTGGTGCTCTGCCTTATTGTTTTTCTCTTTTGAAATAAAAAATGTAAACCTGTGTTTTAGGATTGTGCCGCCAGACCTGTGATTTACACACTGTTTCCAAGTTTCTTATATTCCTGTGGATCTGTGTTGATAAAGTGATCGGCTTTCCTGGCCTTAAGTAAAAACTGCTGAATACAAGACCCAGAATCCTTCCACTGTAACTGGAGAGCTTATCAGCAGCTTTGGCCAAATCCAGCAGCGGTAATGACCTCCCAAGGTGAGAACGCTGCTGGTAACTTTAACTTTTGGAACACAAAATTGTGATCCACTCATCAAAATAGGTTGAATTAGAGCAGAGGGTTAAACGTATGAGCTTAGGAATGTGGAGTGTTGTCCCTGCCTCAGCCAATCAGATGATTAGCAAGCCAGAGTCAAGAAGTATCTGTTACGTATGCTTAACACACTAGCTAAGGGGTGTCAAACTCAAATACACAGTGGGCCAAAATTAAAAACTTGGACTTGGAGTCACTGGCCAACCTTGATATTTATTAAAAAAATGTCTATCCAACGCCGCATGCGCGCAGCCAATTGGCGTGCTTGGCTCCGTTTGGCTTTTCTTAGTGTTTTAGACTCCAGGGTCATCCTTTACCTGATGCAGTCTCTTTTCACAGTCACTGGTGGGCTGAGCCGGCTTGATGTCATCCTGCATAGAGGGAGGCGGCAGCCAGATCAGCCACTGGGGGAAGTACTTCACTATTACATCATCATAGGGTGGGGTTTGCATCAATGCCCCCTCCCGCAACCTCGCTATCCAACGGGCAGCAATCTGGCAGTGCAATCTGGCCACCCGGAGGGCTTGTTAACTAGCCTCTCGTGGACTAAGCTGCACTGGGCTGCAAATGTGCGGCCATGCACCTGGTTTAAAAATTATGTCCGTGACCTCCCCAGGCCTGTCACTTATGGATAACATTTGGGTAGGGGGGGCAGGGCTCGTAAGTCAAATCTGATGACATGGCGGGCCAAATTTGACCTTCAGGCCAGGGTTTGACACGTGTGCGTTAGTTGGTGTACGGTATACACTTTGTTGCTAGACTGTTTTCTTTTATGACACAGAGTTGCAAATACGTAGATAAAAAAGTGAAATGAATGCTCCAGCAATGTATATGTACCACGTGTGACCAATAGTGAACCCTATTGGTTTCTGTCTGTGGTATAAACACAAGGTTGGTGCTGCAGACTAGAGTATTATAACCAATATTTGGGGATTATTAGAGGTTCCAGCAGATAGGCATCTGTATCACTTAAAGGGATTCAGCAGGGAAATAAAACATACAAACAAAAGGGAACTTACCTTTTGGCCTGAACCACTGGCCATTGCAGGTCCGGCGCATCACAACTCACCCGATTACTCTATCGGGGTCCTCGTCACAGCCACCGCCTCCTGCACCTTCTGCTGCCAGAACCGCTGACGAGATTGATAGTGGGATGGAATCGCGACTCGCCATTAATCACCAGGGTGTGGCCACACCCTCTCCATTCATTCATTGCAATGGAGGATGTTGGTGAAGCCTTACACCTCCCATCTCCTTTGCAGTGAATAAAGTTGCCATGGCCACACCCCCTGTTACTAATAGCAGGGGTGTGGTCTGGCACAGAAGAGAATACAGAGAATACAGTTTCAGGCCCTGGATGACGCAGAAGACAGTGTTGCAGCGGGGCCCAGATAAAGTGATCAGGTGAGTTGTGAAGTGCCAGACCCGCAGTGACCAGCAGCGCAGGACAAAAGGTAGGTAACCTTTTGTTATTTTATTTCCCTGCTGTAGAACTTTTATAAAAACTGACCCCTGCCCATGTATATAATTTTCCTTATTAAGAAAGTACTTGTTTAATCTATGGAACTCTGGGAAAAGACCGGTTTTGGTTCTAGCCGTAACATTTAAGTTTTATCCGTTTTCGAGTTTGTAGGTTTTGTTTGCCAGAGTTTGGTATAAACCATCGTTTTGCAACTCATCGTGAAGCAGGATGCACAGTTCCAGAGAGGTACTTCTCACTTGGCTGTTGTAAGGTTGAAATGCTGGAGAAATAGATATATCACATCTAGGATATAGCTTTTATCATTTACTTCCTTTACTTCCTCCTGGTAGATGTTATTGTGCCCCAATGCAAAAGACATGAGGGCATAGGCACAGTTTTTTTCCAAGTTGCCATTCACCGACGGAACAGCCAAAAATGTAGATAAGTCGAAATGTACTATCCAACATTGTCCAGGTGGGACTTGAAGGGACATTTCAGGCAAAGCATTATGTTACCCTGATTTCTGCTTGCCCCATCCTGGCTGTCAGGGGTGGCATCTTTCATTCTCTAACACTTTGCATTCCCTAATAAGCCCTATAGGACTTACTCCCTGTTGCAGACTAATTTCCCCTACATGAATTGACCCTCACATTGAAACATGCATGAGTCATCATCTGCTGCTAAGGCGGCCCTACAAATAGTTTACTGGGAACTATTGAGAAATATAGAGCAAGCTGAATGAAGGCTGGATAAAAGAGGCAGCCCCTGACAGCCAGCGCATAGGGAGAGCTGAAAGCAAGCTAATTTACCCCTTTGCTTGGAATATCTCTTTAAATACTGGGATAGACATGTTTACGATGGTAAATTGATTTGTAACAGTATTGCATGGTATATTGTCTATGTATATTTACCCCCCCCCCATGGGTGTATTTCTTTCTGTATTTCATGTACCCCCCACCCAAAAAAAAATCCTAGTATGTATGTTCATATATACTTGGCACCAATAAACTGAATCCGAATCTGAAGAATTTAAACTCTTGACAATTAATTCTCTTATATATATGTATAATGTTTACCCTGCCCGTCCTATGCACATCTTCTCCATTTCCTGCAGTGCCAGATAGAAGCTGTAGCAGGGCTCCAAAGTTTGCTTTCCTTTCATTTCCAATCATTTCAAATAGTGGCATTACATCTACTCTGTCCCTTGTGGCTCTGTGTAAGCAGCCACTGCAAACCACAGTAGTCCCACGGCTGTCTCTGGTGGGGTGGTGGGTGGAAGTTAGCGTGTGCCTGTACAGGGACTTATATTGCTTAATAAAGTAAGTAATTAAATTAAGTGCATTACCTAATCATTTAATAAAATCCTTCAAATGATTTTCAAGATACCCGCAAGCCATGCGGCTTGTTTCCATTGTGTAAATGTGTCAATCTAAGATTGGCTGAGAAGGACATTGAATACAAGGCAACTACATATTGGATGATTTTGGGGACCTGTGATTGGTCAAGAGGCGTGGTCCTATGTTGAGCAAAATGTTTAATTAAGTAGGTGGGTGCCAGACAACCACCAATTGGTTACTTGGCTAGACTAATATTTTAAAGGAAAAAAATACTGTATCTGAGGCCTCCACCAGATTTTGTGCCCAGGGGCCTCCACCACACTTAATCCGGCCCTGAAAACATGTATCATCAATATCAAATACTTTGTGTAGCGCTGTAACATAAAATCTCAATAAAATACATTTAAAGGGAAAGATGATTTGGGCATTTTTTAAACAGCTGTATATTTTTGTGCTAAAGGGATGTCTTTGAGGTGCTGATCCAGTTTTTTTATGCTAGATAATGTGTATTTTATGCAATCTCTTACTAGTGACAACTGTACATCAAGATCAACTAGAAGTGAGCGGAACAAAACCTAGAAACCTAGAAACCTAGTTTCTGTCCAGGAATCTTTTAGATTCTAGCCGAGCCCTGGCTTTCCCCCGCTGTGTGAGACCCCCCTGGGCACCTGTAAACCTTTCCCTGCAGGCTATCGTCCAATGAGAGCCGTCTGCTGTGACTATATCAGTCTTTTATAGCATTTAGGATTATTCCTTGACCAAATAAATCCAAATAAATTAATGGAATGGAAATTGATGTACGTGATAACACTTTATAGTGCTTAGATTACCCAATGGTTGCTCAACTGTCTGACCACATGTTTAATTTAATAAAGATATTCCTTCTGCTAGGTGCTGCTGGTCTGGATATTATCATCAAGGCACCTTGTGCTACATAATAAATAGGTCCCCTAATTGGAAAAGCCCAACCCCTGCTATATATTTTATGCCTGTATAGTCTTTATCACAGAATCATGATACATGATTTTACTCTCTGTATATATCTACAATTTGAAAGTGTTCTAGAGTTACGGGAGACTGAAATCTTGTGACTGACGTGTTCCCATTTGCATAATAACACAAGGCATGTAGTGACACAGCAATGTGCTGGGCAAAATCTTACACCCTTTAGGAGGCATTGAGGCTGACTCCTCAGAAAAAGAAGCAATTATGCATTGATTTTAAACATCTATGAGCGACACTAAGGAGGAATAATTTGAAGGATCGTGCGGATAGTTAAAGTAGAACAAATTCTGGGATTTTGACTATCCTGGGTTTTGTTCCATGCCCCGGGGGCATCCCGTTTTGGGGTGCACCGCTGTGTGAAACCTTTCCAGATCGGCCATTATAACTCACCTCTTCATGGTCCAACAGCGCATGCACAGGCTGTCTTACAGTAACAGCCATTTCCCGTTTAATTTGGTAAACGGCTCTAATGTGCTTCATTAGTGCTTCATTAGGATGCACAATAAACTTCCTTTCTGGGTATATATAGGATCACTTTTAATGTTCTATAAAGATCTGCACATGGACTAGCTAATAAAGCTTATTGATAATGTTCAGACACTGATTGCAGATGGGGGGGAATCCGAACCTATATAGGTAAAGCAAGCGAGAATGCATTATCTAATTGTCCTGGTAGTAAAACCAAGATGCAATGGGCAGGAGGGATTAGAAGAAAGCAGCCCAGTTAACCTACCTAAGATCCTAGGGAGGAAGCTTAGGTTTTGATTACCAAACTAGAGTATTTGTGTTATTGTCAACCCTGTTGGTGAATTTATGAAGAGGGGAATGCTGTCTACAGCAGACACTTCTCTAGGCGGTTGCTTGGCCTGTTGTGGTCAGTATTTATGCCACTTGCTGTGGTCAGTGGTGACAAATAAAAACAAGACAAATATATCTGGAAACCTTCTGGACGTCTCTATTATAGGGTTTTTACAGAAAAGGGCATACAGGTTCCATGGACGTTTAGAGGAGCATGCTAAGACCTGTAGCTTCAGTTAGGGACATAGTGAGATCAGGAAGATCTACATGAACACAGAGAAGGATTATACATACAGAGATTCTGACATGATGCGGCATTGGGTGCTGCAGTTTCTATAAGCTTTCACCGCAGAGCACAAAGGCAGCTGTTACTCTTTTCCATAGCACTCATGACTCATTTTGCCCTACCGCCATGACTCACTAGGTGGCAGTGAGTCTAGATATTGGTCTTAACACATGAAAACTTCAAATCCCACGGGAATGTTTCTAACAAAATACAAAATAGGTCTGGAAAAAAAAAGATTATGCTTACAATTGCTCCAGCACAACAGTACATTTCTCCAGGTCTAGTTGTTCGAAATGTATCTGGTGGTGGGATCTGGGCACGCATAGATGCTCTTCAAGATTAGGTTTTATATGTATGATGACCATAGTTCTTCTTTAAACTTTTATACAAGTTTAGTCTCCAACTAGATTACAAGATAGGTAGGATTAGATTTGGTCCAGTACAGCTCAACTCACGTTGGGTTACTCTAGGGGCCATAAGGGACCACGATCAGTCCAAAGCATAGGTTACCAGGATCCTTAATAAAACATAGCTTTGACTAATCTTTCATATAATGTAAAGTCCCTGTGCTGGGCTAAGAAACAATGTGTGCCCCCCTCACCCAGCAGAAGCGGCATGGGTAGCCACGTGCGCAGGTGTTCCTGATGCATTTCTCTTCTTCCCCCCCTTCTCATTTCACTCTGGAATGGTTGTGCTGTCCTTATTATGGTCTCGTCATTTTGTATTTTATATTATATTAATTGTCCACTCACATTTGCACTAAGCACTTTTTGTGTCCTTAACTAAAGTTATTAGGCAGGTTATATATTTACACATCTTATTTATTGTTCTATAATTGTATATTTATTTATTTGCTTACTTTGCATTGTTATGAGGTTCCTTGATTAACCTAGCGTTTTGGTAGAGCACTAGTCAGTTTATTTGGAGGCTTGAATATAAGGAATATAAGGAATATTGGCTGTTATTGTCTCAAGAGGTTTGTGCCAGGAAAAATAATATCATATAGACCCCCCCTTTTTTTATTATATCTGTGGGGTTTTCCGTTTCGGATGTTACTTTATATACCTTATTTATTAGAATGATTTGTCCTTGTCTGGACACCTCTGGATATTAAGAATTTCATTGTGATTTGGGGAAAGTGCAGCTGGTTTTAATCTTGTTTGTAAAGTGTGATTGTGTGTCTATTTTGTGTGTAAACATTTTTCTCTTTATATTAAAGCTCTTGTATTACATTTATTTATTGTTTGGTGCTCCTTTTTTGAGGTGGATGTGGCGAGACAGCCCACAGTCCCTCCTATTATTACAGTTGGTATTTTAGTGAGCACATTGTTTATAATTGGTGGTGCACCCCACTTTGGGTAGCCTCCAACTAGATTACAAGATAGGCAGGATTAGATTTGGTCCAGTACAGCTCAACTTATGCTGGGTTACTATAGGAGCCATAAGGGACCACGACCAGTCCAAAGCATAGACTACCAGGATCCTTAATAAAACATAGCGTTGACTAATCTTTCATATAATGTAAAGTCCCTGTGCTGTGCTAAGAAACAATGTGTGTCCCTCAACCAAGCACTAGAATTAGGTAAGTACTTTAAGGGATGCTGCATCTGAGTTGGTATTTTCAGACTAGCGATGAAATCTAGAGAAGGGACTTGGCCAGGGAAAGCTTTGTAGGGTAATGTTAGAATGTTATCAGAATTCTTTCATGTATTGGCAGCCATTGGAGGGACTTACCCAAGGGAGCAGCACTAAAGAAGCAAGAGAAGGGGTGGACGAGGCAATCAGTTAAGCACAGAATAAATTGGAGAGGTGCCAGCTTGGTAGTTAGTGGACCACAGAGTAAAAGCTTGTTGTAGTCCAGTCGGGAAATGTTCAGGGCATACACTTAAATTTTTTTGGTGTCAGTTGGGAGCAGTGTCGGACGGAAGCACCGTGGCCAACAAGACAGCAAAGGAACAGCTGCAAGGGGCAAATAGGGGAGCTAAGTTTTTTTGTTGTTGCATGGACAGAGCTTTTAATGACAAATACAACAATGGATGACAAACTTGTACTTATAACCACAACATAAAAAAAGAACATATCGTGGACAAATGGTGCAAAAAGTACTAGGACTAGGTAGGACAAATAGTTGCAAAGTAATTGCCAATTAAACAAAGGAAAGAGAAAGCTAAGAGTTTTATTCTGGGCATCTAGATCTATATCACCTACTGCCACTAGCTTCTCTCTCCATGGGAGAGAATACATGTCTGTATGAAAGAGGAGGAGCAGCAGTTTAGAGCACTGCAAATAACTGGCCTGTAAGAAACCCTCTCCTACAGGCCCTAGCCCTGAAATTAACGAGGAGGCCGATTCATTAATAGCGTCAGGTAGCGACAGATGAGCGACAGTAGCGTTATTTTCACAGCGCCCGCTAGTATTCGCTGTGCTTGGCCGTTGTTCGGTTGTTGACAGCGACTCAGTCGGTGTGCGGTAATGTTACGGGGTTAGGAGTCGCTGTTTGACAGGTTCCGCACTGTATGGGAGCGCATGACAGAGAACGGCCATAGCGAACGGCTCCCAGCATATTCATTAACAAATTACGCTCAAAAAATTCTCGCTCTGTGAAATGCTTGTTTAAACCCCAGAGCGCTGGCGGCGATGGGTCAAAAGTAGTTTTTTAACCCCCAAACAACCATATTTAAAAAAAAAAAAACAAGTTTTTCAAAACATTTTGTAATATGAATACATTAATATCAGACCTGTAATATCAATTCTGCACAATTTTTATTTTTTTTTTACCTTAAAAAAATATCTAACATTGCAGAAGTGGTCACAGAATTTTTGACATTTAAAAAAAAAAAAAAAAAAAAAACATTAATAGCAATTAATTAAGAATATTTAAAGATTGCTCCATTGAAATGCATTGGAGAGCGCCAGGTAGCGAGAGGTCATACCTGTCGCTGTTCAAGGTCGCTCGCTGGCGCTGTGGGGTGAGGCTGGAATAATGATGAATGATTCGCTATCTGGCGCTCTGTCAGTCGCTAAGCAGGATCGGCTTGATAAATGTCTGATTGCGGAGGGGAGCCGGCGTTCTCGTGGCGGTGACCGTCATTACCGTTCGCTCACCATTCGCTACCTGGCGCTATCCCTTGTTAAATAAGGGCCTAAATTCCCCTTTCCTACATAGTTACATAGTTAATACGGTTGAAAAAAAGACATATGTCCATCAAGTTCAACCAAGGGTGTTGGGGTGGGGCAGGTTATTTTTTATTTTATTTTTTTTACTGATAACAGGTAATAGTAACTGTTAATGTTATTTTCTTCTAAATTAGCATCTAATCCTTTTTTGAAGCATCAGCAGTTGATGCTGTAGCAACCTTCTGTGGGAGGCTATTCCACAGATTTATAGTACTTATTTATAGTTCTCATGGTAAAAACTGATTGCCACCTAGACCAGTCCTTCTCTGATGGGATACTTAAAACCAGAGTGCACATGCAGTGATGGCTAATAGGCAGTGCCAGTGTGTTCTGCAGCTGCTGGCCCCCTTAAGAGAGACAGCCAGTTTGAACAAGGTCACTGTCACTGGGGTAGGAGGGGTCAACAGTGTGTCATCCCTACAATAGGTAGGTCAAGCTTTTGGTCTACTTTAAAAAAGAAAAAAAACTTGACTGGAGCCAAACTGATCTTTGTGTAATAGAACAATGAACAAATGTTGATACATTGTTAAAACAAATGATGAGCAAGATCCACTCCAATGACAGCTAAAACTTAACTTTTACTAAATTATCATAGTGCTAAAATCATTCAATACTGAACCATTACACGTTAACTCTACAATACTGGGACTTTTTAATACTTATTGTTACAGTGAGGAGGGGGAAAGCGTTAATAAAGCTGACACAACTTTTTTTCTAAAATATACAAATTCCAGCAAGATCCACTCCAATGACAGATAAAACCTAACTTTTACTACATTATTATAGTGCTAAAATCATTCAATAGTGGTGTGCTTATGAACAGGCATGGATGCCCTCCCCAATCCCAACAGCGCTACACGTTTCAGGGAAAAACCCCTTTATCAAGCTGCTGCTGCTTGGAATTTGTATGTTTTGGACTTTGGGGCTGAACAGCCAGCCTGTCCGTGCACTGATCTGTCTCCTTTTCTATTGCTGGTGGAGCTGCACAAAATCTTGTCTCTTTGGACCTTTCACAACTTTTTTCTGTAAAATACAAGTAAAGTAAAAAACAGTCTAAATGCATTATTTCATAACGAGGAAACCTTTACCATAATATACAGATACATGGCAGTTTTTAAGATAAACAGCCCTCGGGCGGGGAGTGAGGCGAATTTACAGGGAAATAATGAGGTTTCACACTGCACATTACCCCAAATCAAGATGCCCCTCAAAAAATACAACTCACTGTCTCCCCCCCCCCCAGGGCACCTGTACCTGAGCTTTCCTCATGTGGCTGCAAGATAGAAGACCTTCATAGGTCTGTGGAGCCCAAAGCTTGTAGCTTGCTCAAGAGCACTTCCGTCATATCCCAGACAGGAACTGAACCTGCTACCCTTCTGTGGCAAGATCCTTAACCAGAAGGTCATGTCTGCCCCTTTAAAGTGGACCAACACCCAGGATTTTGACTATCCTGGGTCTTGGTCCACTTCGGTGGGGCACCCCCGATCGAGGTGCCCCGCTGTGTGAAACCCCCCCCGATCACCTGAAAAACTCACCTCTCCCCGCTCCCACGTGGCCGCGGACAAGCGATCTGACAGCAACGGACAAGCGGCTCCTCCGCCGCCGCCTCCCGCGCGTCACTCTTGACGCGCGTCCGCGCCGGCCATTCACAGACGGGCGTGCGCACGTCTAGAGGGGCGCGAGGGAAGACAAGGTAAGGGCGTTTGGGGGGGGTTTCACCCCGCGGGACGTCCCGATCTCGGATGTCCCGCGGGGAGGGAGGTGATCGGCCCGGGAATCTTATAGATTCCGGGGCCGATCACAGGAGGGTGATGGTCCACTTTAATAAATATAGGGATACAGAATTAACCCCTGGCTGGAATGGCTGCCCTTTTTAAAGTGTAGTCAAAATCAGCAATTCTCCTGGCAGGTTCTCGTAAAGTAGTTTTCTGAAGACTACAAAGCAATAAATCATTTTACATAAGAAAGAGTTTTTATTTGATCTTAAGACAGTTTGATCTATCTTGATGACGGGTTCCCTGTCATTTTATCTGCCTGTTTTTTTTTTATCAGCACTTATAGTGTTTTTAAGATCACAGACACGTCCTAATCAAAGATCAGTGTTTACAGATCTTTTTTTGGGAGCTTTTACTTTATGTACTTACAGATCCGACGCTAAAATATTCAAGGCAGTAGACTAGATTAGGATGTTTTTCTTCTCGAAGGAATTAGAACAGGTTGAAAGTCTTGGCTGGTAGCAGACAGATGAGGCTCTCTGTAGATAAATGCAAAGTTATGCTTTGGGAGAGGACGGATATCCATGCAAATTATACACTAAATGGGATTACACTGGGTGAATCCTTGATTGAGGAGGATTTGGGAGTGGACCACAGACTGAGCATCAACAAGCAATGTCAATCAATACATCCCAAGCTAAGAAACCATCGTGTTCTATAGGATGCATACAGTCACTGCAGGGAAGTCTAATCTGGCCCTGACATAAATCTTTCGTAATGCCTCACCTGAAATTTGCAGCCAGAACCTGCTGACTAATTAAACAGAGCTTCATAAAGTAACATCAATAGTTCACAGTACATTGTGTTTTAGTTCAGAAAAATAGTCAGATTGCAAAGAAACAAAGCTCTATTCAGATTGCACAGTGAATAAACCTTCTAACTGATTTAATACAGATTTTTCGACTTTCAGCTAAGGATTTATGATATGTGAAAGGCCTTTGTTATTGAAATTCTTTGGCTGTATGTACTTTGTTGCAACTTTGACAAAGCTTAAAGTGGGCCTCCAGAACTGTTTAACACCCTCTGCTGTTCCTCTCCTCCAGCTGGGTGGTAAAATGAAAAATAACCCAAAACACCTTCAATCCACTAATAAGATAACCATAATGATTATAAAATTACACATTTATTTAGCCAACACTCATACAATGTTACATGCTTTTATCATCATCATCACCATCACCGGATATATATATATATATATATATATATATATATATACTGCTCATGCTAAAGTATAGTGTTACTTGTGATAGCTTGATGTTACAGATGAACATGTTTTACCCTTTGTCAACATCTTATTAGGTATATGTGTTGTACTGTAAAAGCAAATTATTAGACAATTGCCTCTGAAATAGGCAAATCAGTGTTTCACATTTAACACAAGAAAACACATTTATATGCTGATTAAAGACTAGCGCCATGTATTGCTATTTGTGTGTCTATGTAGCAGCGCTTAGAGCATCTATAAGAGTACGCTGCAAACTGGTGTCGGGGCGCTACAACGTAGTTTTTGCCCTAGACAAGTAACACTGTACTATCCTGTCCAGCATTGATAAGTGTGATGTCTGGAGGGCGCTGTAGAAGCTCTCTCTCTCAATCTATGCATATGTAGCGCCCTGAGGAAAAATCGCCCAAGGCAACGCTACATATAACAACAGGACAACGCTGTAGCGAGCGATAGGTAGCGCCAGTTAAGTGCATCCGACACTCTGCGCTGAAGCTCATATTTAAGAAAATAAACCACAAAGCCAGCTTTGGTGCTATAAAACTGAGCGCTCTAGCGACGAGTGCTGGGCGCTATATGAAAAGAGTCTGTTCCTCAGCACATATACAGCAGCACCAGAGCGAAAATGCATGGAATGACATTGTTTCTACACTGACACTGCAAAGGCAGACCAACACATAGAATTCTACAAAATATAACAATATAAGTGTTTGGTTGCTGGGGAGGAGAGGCCACACTATAATTTGATCTTAAATAGAGAAAACTAATTTATTAAAACGCTATTTATACACAACCAAATGCATGGGATAACGCTGCTGAGCGACAGGTACTACATGGCGCTACTGAACAAACAGCGCGGTGCTTTACACTGAGCCGCCGCTAGTAATACATGTGATGCTACATTATGTTATTAAAGGCACTCACCAGATTGACTTTCATATATATGGTTTTCACATACTGCAGACTTTTTTATTTTGTTGCCTGGATGGTCCCTTTAAATTCAACCAGGGTAGTGGCAAATTATCCAGTCCTTTAAATTATTATTTTGCTTTAGTAAAAAAAGTGCCCTCCTTCCTGGGGGGCCACTAGGGGCACCAGGAATAGGAGCTTGTAACCCAGGGCCAACCCCTTTAGCACTTTCTAATGGAAGCTTTTGGGGACTTCTATACCCTAGTGCTTAGTGGGGGTGCATGGCAGTATCAAGTGTGTCACAGTAAAAGAAAAATACCCCACCTCCATACAAAATAAAAACTTTAATGTAAAAAGTCTAATCTAACATCAACTGGTGTTAGCTGCCTCGCCACCCCCATGCAGTGTCATCCCACCTTACTCCTATCAGCGGTGAGTCCCATTTGGGAGTTTAACATAAAAAACAAGCCTTACCTATCCAGGCATGGCCACCCTTTCCCTTGTTGAGTACCTAGGCAACCAATCAGTGCTGCAGCAGCAGGGAAAGGGGTGTTCAACTTATTCAGGTAAGGCTTGTATTTTGTTTTAAAGGGCCAAATCAAGCTCAGCAGCAGACAGTAGGAGAGTTGGTCAGTGGCAGCTGGCAGTTCACTGGACATCTGCTTTAACTCACCACCATTGCTTGACTTAGGCCCTTATTTAACAAGGAATAGCGACAGGTAGCGAATGGTGAGCGAACGGTAATGCCGCTCACCGCCACGATTGCGGCTCCCCTCCGCAATCACACATTTATCAAGCCGATCCTGCTTAGCGACTGAGATAGCACCAGATAGCGAATCATTCATCATTATTCCAGCCTCACCCCACAGCGCCAGCGAGCAACCTTGAACAGCGACAGGTATGACCTCTCGCTACCTGGCGCTCTCCAATGCATTTCAATGGAGCAATCTTTAAATATTCATAATTAATTGCTATTATTTATTTTTTTTTTTAAATGTCAAAAATTCTGTGACCACTTCTGCAATGTTAGATATTTTTTTTAAGTTAAAAAAAAAAAAAAATTTGTGCAGAATTGATATTACAGGTCTGGCCATTCGCTGTCATGCGCTCCCATACAGCGCGGAACCTGTCAAACAGCGACTCCTAACCACGTATACAACATTACCGCACACCGACTGAGTCGCTGTCAACAGCCGAACAACGGCCAAGCACAGCGAATACTAGCGGGCGCTGTGAAAATAACGCTACTGTCGCTCATCTGTCGCTACCTGGCGCTATTAATGAATCGTCCTGCCCGTATCCCTATGACATGCTTGAGGATCTCCTGTGCCCAACATGGAAGTCATCACTTGCCAGAGATCTTCAAACAAGCCAGGACATCGCCTAAAGAGCCATCCTATCGATGGTTTGGTGGGTCTGATGTTTCCCTAGGTGTCACAGAGCTGCCAGTACCTGGCCAACACATATGCTGTACAAGTGCATTCAGGGTGGAGTGAAACATACTTGATGCCTGTTTTGGCGCTTTACAACTTTTTATGTAGCGGCTTTACATTTTGTCAACCCCCACCCCCCTCAATCCAAGATGATTATTGGTGGGGTTTGTTAAGGAGTCATCAATGGAATCAAGAAGTCTGGGATTTAGAGACAAAGACAAAGTAGATATGACTGTTATCTGCATGTTTTCAGTTATGAATTTTAGCTGGTATATCGCTTGTTTTATTATTATTGCCATTCTCACTTGCCTTTGTCGCATGTCTGTACGCAGCTTCATTTTCCTTTCTAGCTTGAAGGGTAAGTTCCTCAATAACTAGGTCCCTATGATTGCTGATAACATTATTTTCCAGATGGCTGGATTTAGCACAGTTGCAATACTTCCTGGAATGCATTAGGAGTTAACTAACTGCTTTGCGTTGCTTCAGCATCCTTTGTTGCTGAGTTAAAGAAATGCAAAGAAAACAAAACACTAGCTACAACTGTTAGAAAAACGTCTTCCTAAAATGAACCCACCCTTTTTTCTATTTTCTATTTTCCTTTTTTCACTCCTCTCGTTTTCCTATTATTGCACTTATGATTCCGCTCCCTTGATTCTTCAGGTTTTGACACACAGGGTCGCTGGATGTTGATTCTCTCTTTTAGTTATTATTATATAGTTAATGTGTTGGGGAGTTTCAGACACAGACACATGGAATATCTAAGGTGGCCATGTTCCCAGTGAGTACCCTGGCCTCCCAGTTTTCTTCTCTGTGTGCCACTGCTATGCATGTAAATCTATTTCTAACCTAATGTATTACCTTACACCTTTCATTAAAAAATAAAATTATATGGAAAACCCTTGTTTAATGTTAGCCAGGATGTATTAAAAAGTCAGGTAAATGGCAAGGTATAACACATTTTGAATGAGGCAAGCAATACAGTCAAGTCAAATATGGTGACAGATACAATACAAGTCAATAATTCATTAAAGTTAAAGAAATGGTATTATATATTGTTAGTTAGTATTATTCATGGGTTACAGTATGCCTGTTATGTTTAGTATCCCTGTTCTGGGGTGATTGGGAAGGATTCTGCATGCTGTCTGTGATGAGGGTTGGGGGGATTCTGCACTGACTGTTATAGGGTGATTTGGAGGGGGGGGGGCTCTGCACACTGCCTTTTACTTTGCGGGGGGGGGGGTCTGCCACACTGTCTGCTATTAGGTTTTGGGGGGATTTTAGCATTTCAGTCCTTGGCATGGGCAAAACCTGGCACTACTGACATCCTGGATTAGTGGAAACACCTGCTAAAATGTAACTTTTAATTCATCCTTTAAAATGTCCAGTCGGTGGTCTCACGATTCTGGTGACTTGTTTTGTGTTTGGCATGTGTCCTTAATTGTACGATTAAGGCACATGCCGAAAGGGGCATTGCATTTTGAGGCCAAGGCTCTATAAACCTAATAACAATAATTAGCCAGCAGGCAAATGTCCTGATGCCTGCCATATGTGCTTCTCCTCCATTTCTAGCAGTGCAGGGTAGAAGCCGTAGGACTCCAAAGTCTTCCCTTTTTTGAAATGTGTTACTCCAGGACCACACAAAAAAGTGGTCCGACGGCTACTCTGTTCCTTCTCTCAGCATGAGCAGACACATTAAGCCACAGTGGTTCTGCAGCTGTCTCTGACCACAGAAAAGCATTCTGAAGACTACTAAACAACACCCCTTACAAGCAAGTCTTGTTTCCGTCACTATTTTCGACTCCAGGGTTAGCCATACACTGAGTTCCTGCCCGGTGAACCCCCCCCCCCCCCTGCCTGCCCGTCCTCATTTCACAGTAACTAAAGAATTAAAAAAAAAAGAAAACTTACCTTTCAGATCGAGCCCCGTGGTTGGCAGCCACAGTCACATGGTTGCTGGCAGCCTTCAGTGTTTATCCCAGTGTCTCGGCAACCACGTGACATCTGCGGCCATTGCGGGCAGGCAGATGGGGGCGGAGACCATGGCACTGGGTGGGTAGTGAGCGTGTAGCTGGCCCTTGATTCTAAAATAAAGCTGGAAACAATGCCCATATACTTATATGGCTGCATCATGATAAGCTCTTCCCAGCTCAGCTACAACCCAGAAGTTGAAGCAAAGAAATCAGTTCCTGCCCGGTGAACCCCCCCCCCCCCCGCCTGCCCGTCCTCATTTCACAGTAACTAAAGAATTTAAAAAAAAAGAAAACTTACCTTTCAGATCAAGCCCCGTGGTTGGCAGCCACAGTCACATGGTTGCTGACAGCCTTCAGTGTTTATCCCAGTGTCTCGGCAACCACGTGACATCTGCGGCCATTGCGGGCAGGCAGATGGGGCGGAGACCATGGCACTGGGTGGGCAGTCAGCGTGTAGCCGGCCCTTGATTCTAAAATAATGCTGGAAACAATGCCCATATACTTATATGGCTGCATCATGATAAGCTCTTCCCAGCTCAGCTACAACCCAGAAGTTGAAGCAAAGAAATCAGTTCCTGCCCGGTGAACCCCCCCCCCCCCCCCCGCCTGCCCATCCTCATTTCACAGTAACTAAAGAATTTAAAAAAAAAGAAAACTTACCTTTCAGATCAAGCCCCGTGGTTGGCAGCCACAGTCACATGGTTGCTGGCAGCCTTCAGTGTTTATCCCAGTGTCTCGGCAACCACGTGACATCTGCGGCCATTGCGGGCAGGCAGATGGGGCGGAGACCATGGCACTGGGTGGGCAGTGAGCGTGTAGCCGGCCCTTGATTCTAAAATAATGCTGGAAACAATGCCCATACACTTATATGGCTGCATCATGATAAGCTCTTCCCAGCTCAGCTACAACCCAGAAGTTGAAGCAAAGAAATCAGTTACACCTAGAAAACATAAGCTATTTGCATACAATCAGAGATTTTCAGGTGCTTGGAGATGGCTTATTGTATATTGTTCCTAAGCGGTATATGGTGGGAGGAAGTTAGTGTGTGTCTGGACAGGGACTTTAAAGTGGACCGAGAGGTGATCGGCCCGGAAATCTATAAGATTCCCGGGCCGATCACCTCCCACCCCGCGGGACATCCGAGATCGGGATGTCCCGCGGGGTGAAACCCCCCCAAACACCCCAAATCACCTACCTTATCTTCCGCCGCCGCCGCCTCCCTCACGCCCCTCTAGGCGTGCGCGCCCCCGCGCCGGCCGTCTGTGAATGGCCGGCACGGGCGCGCGCGCGCCGAAAGTGACGCGAGGGAGGCGGCGGCGGCGGAAGCCGCTTGGACGTTCCTGTTCCCCGCCTGGACGTTGGCGGGGATTGGACTGGGCAGTCACGTGGGAGCGGGGAGAGGTGAGTTTATTGGGGTTTCTGGGGGGTTTCACACAGCGGGGCACCCCCGATCGGGGTGCCCCGCCGAAGTGGACCAAAACCCAGGATAGTCAAAATCCTGGGTGTTGGTCCACTTTAACACACAAGGTGTGGGCACATGTTTAGCAGTTGCTGTGTTACCTAACCAAAGATCATGATTCGAAAGGTATATATTTTAGCATGTTCAAGAATGTTTTTTCTAGGAATGGTGCTAGTTCCAGACATGGCAGTTGCAGTACCCCTCTTATTTTCATGCACTAAATTCTGTCCAGTTTACTGAGAATAGTGCAGAAAACATCTAGTGATCAGCAGCTTTTGTGCTAGACTGCATTGCCACTTTAAAATAACTGTATGCTGCCAAGCCTGCATTTGTCTTAGCAGAGTCTATATGC
This sequence comes from Gastrophryne carolinensis, assembly GCA_027917425.1. Classification (NCBI taxonomy): domain Eukaryota; kingdom Metazoa; phylum Chordata; class Amphibia; order Anura; family Microhylidae; genus Gastrophryne; species Gastrophryne carolinensis. The sequence continues at coordinate 442,950,152 of CM051234.1, forward strand.
AGCAGCAGCAGCAGCAGGAGGAGGAGGGGGTGTTTTGTACCAGCAGAAATGCCACCATGTTGGGGGAAGGTTTGTACAGGTCTGGCCATTATTTTTCTACATGAAAAATCCCACCTATGAATTTCACTTGTGAAAATACAGAATCCTCTTCACCATGGTTATCACAAGGCTATCAGGATTACTACAGGCCCAGGAATATTAAAATGCTTTTTTTTTAAACCAGGCAATTATTGGCCACAGCTCCTATTATTGCCGTATTTGCCAGCCATGCTTTTGGGAACTAGTCTTGGCTCTTTATACCACATGAAGGAAGTTTTCAAAAAGGAATTTTTAGGTAAGTAAACTAAAACTTTTACAATGAAAAAGAGCTTAGGGCAGATGATTTAAGAACCAAAGCAAAGCAAACTGTTTTTCTGTAGTTCATGGAGCAAGGCTGATAATATAAAACTTAAAGGCTTAAAACATTGTATATCATAGTGCATAAAATATTTTAACGTTTCCATTATTGTATGCCAAAGTGATGTCCTCAAGGTGCTGAACTTATTTGTGAAATATTTTCTTTTGTATTTATTTGCAGCTTTGTGATTTCTCTAGCAACAATGTGTTTACTTTAGCAATGTACACCATCTGGGGTGTTGTGTTAACAGAACAAAGACTTCCTGACTCCTTCTTGCCAATCATCTGATTGGCTGCGGCAGAGGTGACACTCCACAATCCACAGATTTAACCCACGTCCCTGCTGTAATTCAACCTCTTCAAATGAGAGGATCACAATCTTGTGTTCCAGTAGTTAAGGGGTTAATGGCATCATTCTCACCTGGGGACGTCATTACTGCTGCATGATTTTGCCAAAGCTGCTGATTAACTCACCTGTTAGAGTGGAAGTCCAGAAAAGCCACTGCCATTTTAGCAACAGAGTCACAGTAATATAATACAATAATATAATGCTGATAAGTAAATCACATGTCTGGGGGCACAATCCAAACATAAATTTTTATTTTACATTCCAGAAAACAATAAGGCAGAACACCAAAAGAATGACAAACTGAGTTTTCCTTTAAAATGTTCCAGCTGAATGCTGGATCCCTGATTGCTAGGTTGTTAGACTGAAATCCAAGAGTCATACAGTAACATAGAAACATAGAAGGTTGACGGCAGAAGGAGACCATACGGTCCATCTAGTCTGCCCTTATGTGTATACTGTATGTACTCTTTATCTTAGGATAGATGTGTGCTTATCCCAGGCATGTTTAAATTCAGTGACTGTTGATTTTTCAACTACCTCTGCTGGAAGTTTGTTCCAAGCATCTACTACTCTTTCTGTAAAATAATATTTTCTAACATTGCTCCTGATCTTCCCCCCGACTAGCTTCAGGTTGTGCCCCCTTGTTCTATCATTAAGCTTCTTCTTAAAAACACTTCCCTCTTGAACCTTATTCAATCCTTTCACATATTTAAAGGTCTCAATCATGTCCCCCCTCTCCCTTCTTTCCTCCAGACTGTACAAATTTAGTTCTTTAAGTCTCTCCTGATAAGTTTTAAGTTTAAGTCCTTCCACCATTTTCGTTGCCTGCCTTTGGACCCATTCTATTTGAATAATGTCTTTTTGCAGGTAAGGTCTCCAGAACTGCACACAGTATTCTAGCTGTGGCCTTACCAGGGCTCTATACAGCGGCATCACAACCTCCCTCTTCCTACTGGTGATGCCTCGAGCTATGCAGCCGAGCATCCTGCTTGCTTTTCCCACTGCCTGGCTACACTGTCCACTCATCTTGCAGCTATCAGTAATCAGTACCCCTAAATCTCTCTCCTCCGAGGTCCTGGCTAACACAGTGCTGCCCATACGGTACTCAGAGCAGGGATTCCTTCTACCCAAGTGCAGGATTTTACATTTAGAATTAATAAACTCCAGTTTCCACAGTTGTACTCCACCACCACTTGTAACTCGCCTTTGTTCAGATTGCACAACATTTACAACAACGCTCTGATACCGATCCCTCAGCCAACTGGAAATCCACTGAACTATCCAGGGATTGAGTCCTACCTTCAATAACCTATCTATGAGCTCCTTATGTGGTACAGTGTCAAAGGCTTTGCTAAAATCCAGATAGATGAAGGTGTTGCTGTGGATATCACCTAACACTTTAGTGACATTGTCAAAGACTCTGTTACAGCGCCCGATAGCCGATCACAGCGTATACAGACTCTCATCTGCCGATACCTGGCGCTAGTAATGAATCAGCTTCCCCGTCTTAGGGAGTCAATGTCATTTGGCACACCTGATGTAGTAGAAAGAGGACTGTCCTGAAGTAAGAAGCCTTTTACCTCTGGACTAATGCTCCTTACATATACGTACCGTGCCTCCTTGACAGTTTACTGGCCTTCACAACACAAAGGGCTGGACAAACACAGAATACACTGGAGAAAAGCTGCAAAGAGATGCTGTAGAGAAGTGTTCCCTGACCTTCTCAAAAGCCACCAACAGGTCATGTTTTGGGAGACAAAGTGAGTATACTGATCTTTAGGGTTTCAGGTTGAGATTGGAATAAGACATGGCAAAGGTCAGCAACAAAGCTTGGCACTGGACTTGGTAGAACATGACAAAGGTCAGCAGCAGTGTTAGGCACAGGACGTGCCACAGGTCAACAAAATGGGCAGCAGAGAAGTAAGCAGGTGAACCCTACAGGACAGGTTGGAAGGTCCCTAAAGTCGGCCTAAAGTCGGCCTTTAAATGAGCCACCATTAGTCAACTGGGAGGCCAAGATCTACGGGTTGATAGGCAGCAGTGATGCTGGGATTAAAAGAAAGTATCATTCTATGGCAGCTTGTATCTGGTCTAGAGTAAAACAGCAGGGGAAAGGGAGTTGAGAAGTAATTGGAAAATAGCAAGCAGGCAAAATGGACTGTAGCAATGTGTGGTTCTGTGGGTTAGACCCTCTACTCCGCTACCACTATTGTCCAAGATTCTGCTGCTTATACTACCAGTCCTCCCATATGCATAGTCACTGTAAACCTTACTGAAGCACAACCCTGCAATCAATATACATGCCACTCGTCATACATGCTGCTGTGCATGCATTGCATTTCATTGTTGTTCCCTGACACTGCAGATAAGATTATCCTTAAACAAGGAAAAACATTATTTTCTAGTACCTGCAGCAGCAACTTATTTGTAGCATTGTATAATGGGAATTTGATTCCATCATCTCAATCAATTTCCCTCATCATGATATACGATTTACGATTCCCTCATTATGATTTTTTTATTTAAATCAAAGAAAGTGAGCTGTGTCTCCGGAATGCAATTTTGTATTTTGTGGTACGAAAAGCTTGCAAGCAAAAATTAAGTTCTTTCCAGTAGCATTCTGGCATTCTGATGGTCAGTAGTGATCATTATGTATCCTGTAAAAACTCAGCCCCCTAGTTATCATATTCAGTGAATCATGTCCAGTGTCTTCTTTGTAATTCCCAAAAGTGGAAGGAAGTTCAATTTTATACAAACTTCAGTAATCAACAATGTGTGTTTTTCACTTATATGATCAACATGCTCCAAAATATTTGTTTTTGTTGTTGTAAATTCTACCAACCCCCCTGTTTTTCGGTTCCAGGTTTAATGTGGGTTTAAAGTGGACCAAAACCCCTGGCTCTGAAGCCAGCTTACAGATTGTCCTCGGGGCATCCCAAAACTGGATTGTGTGAAACCCCCAGGACCATATACTCAACTTGGCACCACTGCCAGAATACCTGAAAGGTTGTAGAGGCTACACGTAGCAGAGAGAAGCGGCCAACAGGAGGCACTCTGAGTTATAATTCTTAGAGTCTGAATTAATTTCTCTTTTCAATTGTGGTCTTCTACTCCCATCTAGTGATCAAAGTGGGAATAGCAACCCTATTTTCACATCAATAGGTAATTCCCAGTAATTATTATTTTTTTTTGGGCACAGAAATGTGTGAGTTAGGATTTGTCGATACTACCACACACTTTGTCATCTGCAGCTGGTCCGCCCATCTCCTGTTTAATGAAAAGTTTTCATTATAGAATCCCCTCACCACCATCCTCCAAACAGCCACCGTGCGTCAGTGAGGGGTCTTGGTCACAGGAGACTTTTTATTTGTTGACCATCAAAGTAGAGCCCAGGGGAGAAATCAGACACTAAAAACCTTGCTCCAAGCTGCACACAAAGACCAAAGACAGCTAAATAACACTCATCTAAGAGTTGAGGATGCTGTAACTTTTATTAACCCCTTGCATGGACAGGTTCTTTAAAGACAGAGCTTAGGCACATATTAGCATACTAATCATCACCGCCATACACCAAAATTCTTGGTTTGAACGTGCATGCATGCAAAAAAACAACTCAAATCTACTATTCAGAAGCGAAAAGAACAACATTACACAGTGTAATGATATTACCTATAAAATAAGCAACCTCATATTCCTTAGCTGTGCACCAAGGCACACACATTTTTGTTCCCTGTCTATAGCTTGCCACAAGTAGCAGTCATAGTTAAAAACCAGCCTAAGCCCCCAGTGCAGACATAACCAATATGCTGCTTCCTTCAGTGTTTCACAGGAAGATGGATTGCACCGAATGGTCCAAACTCACAAGTGTTGCGTTAATCATTAAAATTAATGCGGAGCGAGCTGCCGGCATTTAAAGCTGCAGCAGCATTCGTTTTGCTAGCATTTAATATGTTCATTTGCTGAACGTCTAATGTGCGGTATAACATGAATTAATATCAGGATTTGTCTTTGAGTTCCAAACTTGACAGTTCTGTAGAATCTGAACACTGCTGCAAAATGTATATTTAAAAATTCATCCTTGTCGTCATCCTCAAAACGTAAGCCTAGAAAGAAGTGGCTGACTGCAATCTTGTAACTATTATCCTGTGGACCCAACTGTAAAACAAATGATTCTTAACCCGGGAGACTGCTGACTCAGTTCAAGTCATTGACAAGCTGTTATGTCAGCGAGGAAGCACAGGGCTGTGTGTGTGTGTTCACCTTTACTCCGCAGATTTTATGTCATCATATTATTGCTGCTCTAGGTTCCTTACATTTTCTGCAAAAATTGATGACGGCTTCATTTTAATGGAGTTAATGGCTCATTTTAATTGGTTTAGTAGACAGACCACAGCATTTCTGTAAATGAAAGTTTAAAAATGGCAGGCGTACTTTTCAAGAAACAGAAAGCATCTGTTTTAAAAAGACCCCCTCACATAAATCATAAAATGATTACTATTTTACTGATTGCTATTATAATGACTGGCACTACAAGGAGCTCATTGACTGGGATGGCATCTGGCCGAGTACAGTAACACTCTCTGTTAGTATATAAATATTATTGCAGCCCACCTCCTCTCAGCAGCTAGGTTATTAATCTTCAGCCAGGGATTGTCCATAAAGAGCGCAGGGAGAATGCCCAGTTGTCCAAACTTCTTTGGGGGGGGCGACTAGGCTGGCCAAGCACATTGGGGGTGGCGCTCAGTAGCTCATGGGCTGGTCAGGACCAGTAAAATATTTTTTGGATCCTTTCCTCAGCTAAGCTGCCAGCAGCCTTGCTGATGTCTTATGGGGCAAGGGAAGCTTATTAAGGAGTAGCTAAGCTTTCTGGCATCCGGGGCAAAGATTGAAAAGGGCACCCCCACCTGTGCTCAGGCCCCCCTGACCTGCTGCACCAGGGGCACGTGCCCCCCTGCTCCCCCCTAGCTTTGCCCCAGCTTATTAGTGTATTGTATGATCCACACACCTCTCTGCATAAAGAACTATAGAGCCTAATCAATTAATAGCGCCAGTCACCACAATTTTGGCAGCTGGCAAGCAGCGCAGACAGCGCCCAAGCTGCAGCGCCACAAAACAGCACTCACGCTCACCATTACACACAGAAGTTCAAGTCAATGATGCTCACCAAAAAAACAGATTGATTGGAGAAACAATTATTTAACATGACTATAACAGGGCTGATGAAAGCAGGCTTCTTAAGTTTGGCCAGGCCAAGAAGGCAGATGCTAGACAGACCAGACAATGTGTCAAATACAAGCCTGGCTTGCTGTGTGCTTCTCAATCTTAGCTTACTCGATGTCAGAACCAGAGGAAATGCAATTGATGTCAACAAGGCCAAACCTGCTAGCTAACAGACTGTCGTTGCCTGTTGCACACAGAACAGCTAGATTAGTGTGGCCTTACACAATGCACACCTACTCCAAATTCAAACAAACAGACACACAATGCCTAGGCAAAGGCAATATTTTACTGTGTTCCACAGCATCCTCTTATACTTAGTTGCAGCTATTAATTGAGTGCACAATGGCCACATGTTTGCCATCTTTCACCTTCCCACGAGCAGCAAACGTAAAACGCTAATTAGCTTTTGAAAAGCCATTCACGTATGCTGCTGCTCGCTAGTAGCCATTTCCATCTTTTGCGTTTGTGTACACATTAGCGCAAAACCCACTTGCGTTTCCATTGGTAGAGTTTGAGGTTGTGGTTGGTTGTGCAACTCCGGAAATGTTGAGCAAGTTCTGGGCAAGCTTTCTGGTTTTTCACACAGGGAGTTGTCATCCTGATTGTTTCGGTTAGTGAGGAAGAAGCCTGTCATGGACTAGACGAGCCAGACAAGCCCCAAGACGGTACCCTGTTGGCCACAGAGGTTCCTCTGCCAGCCGTGACAGCAGCATAATTCCTGCTTGGATGTGTTGAGAGGTCGGGGGCATTCTAGTTGTCATGGATCATCTAGGTCTGTGGTTGCCTTTTCCACACCAGAGAATTCCCAAACCAGTGTGGTGTGCAGACAGGGCCAGCCCCACACACCTGATGAAGAAGAGCAATATCTGCTGCAGGAGGTGCTAAGGGTTCCAGCAAGTCGTCTGCCGAGCATGAGCCTGAATTTAACCTTGCAGATAATAGTATGCTGGTGAAGCTCACCCTGGCCAAACGGTCTGTTTTGTTTGGCTCTTAGAGTCGGGGTTTCTGCAAGAAAGAATGTACCAAGATCTGTGAAGGGATTGCCGAAACCCTCATGTCTGCACATGAACGCAGCACTAAATCAACAAAGAATCAATATTATACCTTGCGCAGGTACCTCATGGAGAAAATAGAGGCTGACCTGCTAACTGAGCGTGGGGAACTGGAAGGGTTACTCAATGAATATCGGGAATATGAGCTTATGTTGAAGCCCCATATCCCTGCATATCGACTGCAGGGGGTGGATGTGCGGGATGACACCACTGCATTTGGTGAAGGTAAATGTGTCCTTTTGCTCCACTCAATTTTCGTTTTGGTTACAAGTGTTTATTTTGTTTCCTCAATAGCTGGAGGGCGATGATTCTGGTTCTGATTGGGACCAGAACCCGGAATCCAAACCTGGCATGAGCTACCATATGTCCTCCCATGCGGAACCAGATCCCAGTCACCAAGGCAACCCACCAGCAGCCCTGTCTGCCGCCAGCCACTGTCTGTAAGTGCACACCTGTGAATAAAGAAACTTCGTGGGTTATCCCACAACTACTTTTCCCTCCAGCCAGCATCTTCTCCCATATGTCCAGCAGCATTGCTCGAGACTCCAAGCCATACGCTCATAGCCGGTGATGATCCCGAATGCATTCTGTAGAAAAAAAACAAAAACAAAAGATTATTTGCTAAACACATCCCAGCTAGGCCACAATTTGCTTGTTCCGGATTTAGCACAACCCTGCTCCTTGGGTGGCTGGGCAAATAAGTAAACAATTGCCATCTGTGTGCAAACAACGAGCAAAATCGTCCACAAAGATGGTTTGGTCTGAGGCAGAGCAAGTGTAGATCCGCTAATAACCCCAACATAGATCTGGGAGTAGGTGTGGCCCACATAAATGCTATGTGCAATCTTTACCTTAGGAACAGCCAAAGGGGATATTCGGATTGGTCCAGATATAACATGCAAGACACATCAACACAAATGTTAATACACACACACACTGTGAGGGAGTGCATGCAGGGACATGTGGCCAATCTAGCCCTGTGTCAGACAGACAAGTATGTGGACAGACAAGTATGTCAATGGCCAAGGTCTTTGGCTTAAAGAAACCCCCAAACACACAGTGGTGGCACATTCACACCAACGTGGGCTCTCAAAAAAAGTGAACAAACAGGGCTGATGACAATCCAAGAGGTGGCCGGCATCTAGGAGGCAAACAATTATGCACAGTATAGTAAGTATAGCTCGAGATGTCAACCTTTAACAAAGTTACTCACCATCACAGCTATTGGGATGGCCCATGCTGCTGAACCCATTGTGATGCTGGTGGGGGAAAGGCAACAGCACCCCTGCTGCGGATGCCCCAGCAGGAGTCGCTTGATCTGTGGAAAAGGAAAGAAAATAAAAAACAAAAGAAGGTTCCTTAGGTGTTGCAAACAAGCAGATAGGCAGCTCAGACACAGTAGATAGTTGCGGATGTATGCTTGCGGGAAAAAAATCACCTCGGAAAAAAATTGTGTCAGTAATGGGTGGTAGAAAGTGCTTGGCTTTTAATGTTTGGTTCTGTTCACTGAGGCTTCAGACAGGTTTGGAACCAGTTTTGACATTCAGAGTTGCAGGAAACTGCTCTGAGCTCATATTTGGCCATAATAAATATATCTGCAGGCTTTAGAAGCCTTCTGAAATTGTTTCTCTTGACTTGGTTTGGGATACAATCAACCAAGGTGCTTTTCGGCCTGTCTACGATATTAAGCCTGAAATCAGTCAGTGCTTAAAAAAGCTTTGCCACTCTAATCCTGCAGCTCCCAGGCCTCCCCTCCACACAGGCGTATACTCCAAACCTAGCACTAGCAGGAGAAGTATGGCTGTGTAGAATGTAAAAGCTATAATGGACCATTTAACTTCTCTGAGTGCACATTATTGCTAAAAGAAGCATAAAAAGATGATTTTCATGGCTCCACCTAGCGGTTGTTACAAAAATGAATGGGTAGCCCTGTTGTTCTTGGTTAGTATGTGCCTGGTAATGATCTTTTAAGTTTTAAGTGCTTTTTTCATTCTAAATTTATCAAGCCACTTGAATGAGTAGCAAGGGGTCTACAAGAAAATTAGTTCAGTTACCTTGCTTTTATATCACACATACCACATTAGCAGAAGACAGGCAAACCTGCAGTGGAAAGAGCAACTGTAATGTAAAATAGTAGTAACACATAGGAGATGACCTGATTTTATCTTAATCCATTATCAGCCGATTCTGGTTGCTGTGGAAAATGCACTTTTTTCGGTTGTTCCTGGCCTTGTCTGTTTTACTCCTGAGCACAAAGGCCTCCATCCTTGTATGTGACTTCTCTCTCCTCTCTCGTCTCATGTCCTCGGCTCTCCCTGTCAGAGTTCTTCTGGTTAATTTCCCTGATATGGTTTTACTCCCCCACCCATGCAAACCTGTCAGGCCTGCTCTTCCCCACTTATCCAGCTCATGAATATTAACCAGCAGCTGCTGTCACACGCGATAAAACTCCCCAATCCTTGGCAAATATGTCCTAATCTCTCCAATTTGGGGGTGCAAATATTTCTCGCGTGTCCTGTTTGCCACCTAGATAAAGAGAGCATCTCCCATAATCCTGCACCATGCATTCAAGAGCTGGATGAACGCAGGGAGACATAGGAAGAAAAGATTAGCTGCTCTCCCTGCAATCCCCTGGCCTGTGACATCTGATGGCGTGTTTATATTTAAGAATTCACCCTGATTTCAGCAAGACGGGACCAGAGCATGGCTTGTTGTGAGGAGGAACGCCGGAAAGGTGTATCGTGCTCACAACAGCAGAAGAGACCCCCGGGGCACAGATGACATTGAGCTGGTGTTGATCCCTTCAAGTAAATAAACACTTTGATAGTAACGGGCAGCATTGTCAGTCAACACGTATATTATTATTGGCATAATTGGCAAGTACGCCATACTGTTCTTTTATACCAGAGCACGGGGAGCCGACAGAGTAAATGTTACATTCAGTCTAGGAATACGGGGAGGCCGATTCATTAATAGCGCCAGGTAGCAACAGATGAGCGACAGTAGCGTTATTTTCACAGCACACGCTAGTATTCGCTGTGCTTGGCCGTTGTTCGGCTGTTGACAGCGACCCCGTCGGTGTGCGGTAATGTTGAATAAGGGGTTAGGAGTCGCTGTTTGACAGGTTCCGCACTGTATGGGAGCGCATGACAGCGAATGGCCATAGCGAACGGCTCCCAGCATATTCATTAACAAATCACGCTCCAAAAATTCTCGCGCTGTGAAATGCTTGTTTAAACCCCAGAGCGCTGGCGGCGATGGGTTAAAAGTAGTTTTTTAACCCCCAAACAACCATATTTTTAGAAAAAAAAAATAACATGTTTTTCAAAACATTTTGTAATATGAATACATTAAAACAGACCTGTAATATCAATTCTGCACAAATTTTTTTTTTTTTACCTTAAAAAAAATATCTAACATTGCAGAAGTGGTCACAGAATTTTTGACATTTAAAAAAAAAAAAAAAGAAAAAAAATTAATAGCAATTAATTATGAATATTTAAAGATTGCTCCATTGAAATGCATTGGAGAGCGGCAGGTAGCGAGAGGTCATACCTGTCGCTGTTCAAGGTCGGACGCTGGCGCTGTGGGGTGAGGCTGGAATAATGATGAATGATTCGCTATCTGGCACTCTGTCAGTCGCTAAGCAGGATCGGCTTGATAAATGTGTGATTGCGGAGGGGAGCCGGCGTTCTCGTGGCGATGAGCGTCATTACCGTTCGCTCACCATTCGCTACCTGGCGCTATCCCTTGTTAAATAAGGGCCTTAGTCATTGTTAAAAAAAAAAGATCCAGGACCATTAATAAATCTTATTTTAATTACATTAATATTCAATATGATTCCATAGTTATTTCATAAAAAAAGGCAAATGCTGTAAAATGTACACCATTAAGTCTGCACTTTCAACTTTTATTTCCAACATTTTTGTCTGAAATTTGAGTTGTACTGATTGCTTGCACATTAGAATGAACTTGGCCCATTTCACCCGCCAGTATGAAACCATTCCCATATTTTCTGTAAAACAACACTGTCTAAGATTATTGTTGACCTTTTCTTCTGTTTGTTTGAAGTCCTTATCCAGGCACGCACTAACTTCCTCCCATATTATCCCTGTTGGGAACAGTGTAAAATGAGCCATTCCAAAGCATTACATTTTTTTTATTATACCTGAAGACCTTATGTAATCTAATCTAAGCTGTCTTGACTTTATTTTATGGGCCTGCCTGAGCTGGGAATGGCATGTCATGGTGCAGCTTTACAAGTTATGATGCTCTGCTGTGGTCAGAGATAGCTGTGGGACCACTGTTAATTGCCATTATCGATCTCTCTGAGAGCACCAAGGGACGGTTGGTGACTGTTGGAGCACTTTTTTTGCATGGCCCTGAAGGAATGGAATTAAATGGAGGGCAAATGTTAGAGCCCTGCCCAACCTGGTGCTTCAGGTAATGGGTGAGAGGCATCGTGTAAGCTGCTTGCTGTTGGCTTTACAGTTCCTTTAAGGTTAGTTCCCCAGGACTACTTTACCTTTCAACATTTCCAAAAGTTTCTTTAAACGAGCACTATCGTGAAATTGTGTAATAATAAAAATCCATATAAACATGTCGGCTAATGAGAGGGGTGGTCACTTATACACCCAAACTAAATAAAACTTCCACCAAGCTTGTGGTTTATTCTCTCATGGTAGGAATAAAATCCAGGGGTGACAGGTGTAGTCTATCAGGGCTGACAGAACCTGCCACTCCAGATGTCCTCTTCTTTACTTCAAAATAAAAAGCAAGCCTGGCTGGATATCTTTTGATGCCGGTTGTGTAAGTGACGCCTCCTCCCATTATCCAGCATATTTACATAGATTTTTTGTCATTGGGCCATTTTTTGCTATAGTGCTCCTTTAAGTGGAGCAAAAACAGACTCAAAGTCTAAAATACTTTAGGTACAGCTAAAATCCTACTCTAGGGGGATTCCAAAGCAGGTTGCCTTAGTATAAAACGTAGCAAGTCCCAGGAACCTGCAGCAATCACCAGAACATTCTGCTTCCTCCATTCTGAGCGCATCCACCAGCTGACCATCAAGCCTGCAGGGAGCACATGGTGACGCGGCTAGGTAGCGCACTCTGCTAATTGCCAAATATGACTGCCTCAGGAACCCGATGACTATGTAAGGTTTACACTGTGGGACATCCTGATTCAAGATGCCTCCTAAGGAAGGGTTTCAGCGGGACCAAGTCCAATTTTGACCAAACTTGAGCTGCTATTCAGGCCAAAAGCGCAGGGTGAAATGGCCATACCCAACATGAAAGCATACTGGCAGGTGACCCATCTCCAATGCTTGATTGACTCAAAGCGCTCTGGAAAGGAAATGGGGTGACATGGAATCTTCTGTAGTCACCTCCCCAATAAAGGATTTACCCTGGCGGAAGAATAAATCTATGATACAAATGGAGGAGCACCCTTTGGTGGCCACAACCATCAGGATCTTCAGCACCCTGAGAGACAAAGTGGATATCTCCCCCAGCCCACCCCCTTGATCCCCCTGATTAACAATCCAGACCTTCCAGGGTCTTGTAACGCCAGATCCCTGGGACCCTGGGGCTGGCTAGAGAGAGGGGAATGGCATTCCCTTTTGAGGCTCAGAGAGTGGAGCCAGATAGAAGACCATGGTACTGCCTCCTTTTCAAGCACTTTATGATGAGTATGGGTAGTAGGCAGAAATGGGCTAGGGGTCTGACATTAGGGTTGATTCAGAGCCCCTTTCTCGGGGCTCTAAACGAAAAAGAACACAAAAATGAAAACATTTCACACAAAAATTCTTGCAGAAAAAAGGCTCTGCTGAATCAGACAAGGGGGAAATAGGGTGAGAAGGCAAATGTTTACACAAAAAAATGGTGAGAAAGGGGCTCTGAATCAACCTTTTTGTTTGAGAGCCTTGTTGTCCACAAGGACCCCCAAAGTGCTTGACCTCCTTGCTCTATCAGATGCTAAATGACCAGGTCACAGGCCAGGCACAGTTCTGTAAAGATTGGGAAGTAGACCTAGGCAGGACCTTTATGATACTATACCCCCTCGAACTGAAGCAGATGTTTCCCAACTCCTCTTCGGAGTGCTGGAGGTGTCACAATGGGGAGGTTACCCTTTTCCAGAACTTCTGGAGCTGTCCCCTGATAGCTAACTTTTGGGAAGAGTTGGTTAAAACGATGGGAGAGATACTTGGGAAAGTGACCCAGAAGAACACTGAAAGTGGCTTAAGCAGGTGTAAGAAATCCCTGAAAAAAACACTTAAATAAAGATTAAGGTCTGCAAGATTAATAATATGAAGGAGATGGAAGACCTCACCTTCTCATTATTCGACACAGATAGCTTTACACATACTCGGCTTCCCTGGCTCGCATTCCAAGAGACCGAGAAATGCTACTGCTTAGGTTCCAGGTGGGGTGGCGCCTCTCACACCTCCCCCACCTTTTTTTTTTCTCTCCTGGCTTTCTCTTCCAAATCATGAACCTTTAGGTTCCCGCTCCCACACAGATATATAGATTACAAAAAGATGAAAATAGATAAGATGACACATACTAACCTGTCCCACTTAAATAGACTGATGGGTCTGCTCCAGTCCTATTTTATTGTTGCTACATGGGAGCAGGTAGGAAACAGCACAAAGAGTAGGTAACTACATCTTATCATAATGGGGGATATATTGGGCATTTGGGATTGTCTTCAAGTCTATAGGCTTATAAGGTCTGTTAACCCATTACAACTGCTCTGGACTTTTTTGGTTGTTGTTTCTGTATGCTTAAGTGAAAATAAATAAATGAAGAACATTAAAGTCCAGTTTTGGACCACTTTAAAAACCAAAAGGAGGTTTTAAAATTGCACCCCTATTGCCTTGTTTATTAAAGACTGTACATATTACGTTCCTTAATTCATTCTTGATATAGTTTTCCTTTATGTCGCCCATTTTTAAATTATTTATGTCGCCCATTTAAATTATTATTATTAATCTATATATTTTAAAATAAACAAAGGGGGGGGTGGCAGCCGCTCAGACCATTTTATAACTAACCTGGGAGGTGCACGTTAGCAGGGCAATTAGGATACAAAAGTCTTAAAGGGGCCACAGCACTCAACCCTGTTAGCTTGCTGACCAACCTACAATCTGTCTCTAAACTTGGTTAAAAACAGAGGGCTCGGTCACACACATCTGCAGAAGTATGCTTAAGCTGCACCACCAGCGCCAAGGTGCCCCTGTGAGGTGCAGTCCTAACTCTAATCTCTGAGAGACCCATTTGGTACATACAGTGCAATAGATAAATTGGGAGCAGGCCTACCTGAGGTTGCCCTAAACCTCAAGTGCAAGCCATGGGGTGGAAGGGTCAAACACCTTGCAATACAGTCTGCAGATGTATGTGACTGAGTCCTCTGTTTTTAACCAAGTTTAGAGACAGATTATAGACTGGCCTGCAAGCTAACAGGGTTGAGTGCTGTGGCTCCTTTAAGACTTTTGTATATATTTTGAAATGTTATATTTATTTGTATTATAAGTATCAACTTTGATCTTTTTTGGCACCAGGCACCACTGATCAGAGGACTGTAATACCAGGTCCAGTATGCAGCCTGACTATTTATGAGTACTATTAGTGAAACATTGGACGTGCTGCATCTATTTAACCCCCCTGGCGTTATGATAGAGGCAAATGTAATGGTAACAAAAGCGTTACCATTACATTTGTCTCTGACGCACGGCTCCGCCCCCATGAGCCTCTGCGGCTCACAGAGACGGAACCCGGAAGTGAGATGGACGCCGCAGCCGCGGCTCTCACCTGCGATCGCAGTGGGGACATCGCTGGATCGCAGGGAGATGGTAAGGAGACTGCGCCGCCCTGCTCCTCTGCCACATAGATCCCGAGCGTGACTCGGGGTTACCGCTACTTACAGCGCAAATTAACCCCGAGTCACGCTCGGGATCACCGCTAAGGAGGTTAATACCATAGGGAATACCCTGTTTCCCCGAAAATAAGACACTGTCTTAGATTAATTTTTCCCCGGAAATATGGCACAGCGTGCGTCTCCTCCACCTCCCTGGAGCTCCCCCCTTACGTGCCCCGTCATTACGCCCCCTAGTGGTTACAATACAATTTTCGGGGGATGACTTATATAACGATATCCTCCGAAAGCAGGCACTAGGCCTTATTTTCGGAGGATGTCTTATTTTCAGGGAAACAGGGTAGCTGCACACTGTTACTAAGGTGGCAGAAATGGCTTCACTGCTCTGTATTTTACACTAAGTAGGGCAAATGGAGGGTCCCCAGGCTTAGCCACATAGCAAAGAAGAACTTCCTTGCTAGGGGGGTGTGTTTAGTCAAAAATGCTCCTGCCACCCTACCCCGGCACTGAGGCAGGACATGGGGGTTAGAAAGAAAACGACCCCTTACCCCTTACCTTCTTCTCGGGCCTGCACCGCTCCCCTGGCCTCTGTGCGGCTGCCGCAGGGAAAGCACAAGGCCCCCTCCCCCGGGTCCACGTGCGCAAGATGGCGATGCCCAGGACCTGGAGCGCCGGGAGAGCAGCACAATCCCCTCGATAAGGTAAGAGATCTTTTTCTTTCTAACCCCCCATGGTGGGGGTCACTTTTTGACTGAAGATCTGCTTTAACTGATTGAGCTTTGTAAAATGCTGTGTGCTGGGATTTGCCACACATTAGCAAATCTTACTGGCCCATAAAACATAAAAAATAGGGAAGCAATGGACCCAACTCACATTTGATATTCACAAGGCTTGACATTCCAACTAATGACTGCCCTTTTATTGTACGATTGACCTCTCATTCTATTAAATAAATGAGTTGCCCTCCTTTGCACGACCTGTAATCTCCCTAATGCACCAGTGTAAAAACCAAAACTATACCCTATACCAGGTGTAACCATTCCAGTGATATACAGTGGCAGTATTATACCTGCACAACAGACTGAAATTCTTAATTTTATACATCCCAGACTTACTTTCCAAGCTGCTCCTTGGCAGTAAGTGCTGCTTCCCGAATTACTCTCTAAATGATGGGAATAATTGCTATTTTTTAGGCAATATATCCCTTTAATAAATCTTCAAATATTGTATCTGCAGAAATTGCCACATTATATATCCATAATAAAAAAAAAAGAATGAAACTATTTTAAACTCAGCACAAAACCTTATGGCAACCCACCTCTAATTTTAGTCAACACAGAACACTTTCTAGTACAACTACTGTTTAATTGCGCACATGCGCATATACTCTTCCCTATGCTTTGTATTCACATATTGGATAATATTTAGCAAACAAACCTGCATGTTCAACAGCTAAGTTGGCACTTACCCTTGCATAGAAGTTGATTATATTGGTGAGGTAGAAGTTCATGATGGAAAGGCTATTTTTAATTAACACTAGTTCTAGTAATTCAAAGTTCTAGTAAATCACATACAAAAAATGTCAGATAAACCAGTCTATAACTTTCCAGGTCCTATTTATTACTCTTTTCAAAAAATGTGACAATGTTTCTATCCCTTGGAACTGACCCAAATTCCTGAACAAATTCCTGGCCTGAAATGATATAAATTGCCTTATAAATCACAGTTCAGCTCCCTTAGTATAGAAGGGAGTGGATAGCACCTGGCCCATGCACCTTGCCTATTTCTATTTTGCCTAGGCATACTCTAACCTTGCCTGGGGTAAATTATGTTGATTTTGTTAAGCTTATACTTTGGAAAATGGTAACTCTTCTGTAACAACAGTAGAAAAAAAGACCTCAGCTTAGGTTGCATACAAATATAATTCCTAAAGTATACTTACTGTAGCTCATTTTAGGATTTGTTTTACTATCTCTATTTTGTCTTTCAAACATCATAATTGCTGACTCCATTCACCTTCCTATAGTGTCTTACTTTGGTTTACATGTGGTTTTAGTGATTTTTAGTTTTAGATCTTTAGTGACTTTTTTTACCTGATTATGGGCTTATTTAAGAAGCGTTAACGAAGCATAGTTAGCGGTGACTCATTGTAAAACACCGGCGCTGTACGTAGCACCTGCAGCTCAGCTGCGTTTTCCTAAACAATTCAATGGTCTTTAATTAGTTTGTGTATAAATAGAGTTTGTATCCACTTTTTCCCACTATTTTATCATATGATGACTATTTTGCCTTTCTTGGCCAGCAACTAAAGACTTAGGCCCTTATTTATGAAGGAATAGCGACAGGTAGCGACTGGTGAGCGGCCGGTAATGCCGGGCACCGCCACGAGAACGCCGGCTCCCCACCACAATCACACATTTATCAAGCCAATCCTGCTTAGCGACTGAGATAGCACCAGATAGCCACTCATTCATCATTATTCCAGCCTCAGCCCACAGCGCCAGCGTCCGACCTTGAACAGCGACAGGTATGACCTCTCGCTACCTGGCGCTCTCCAATGCATTTCAATGGAACAATCTTTAAATATTCATAATTAATTGTTATTAATTGTTTTCACTTCTGCCATTTTAGATACTTTTTTTAAGGGAAAATGTTTTTTTTGAAATTGTACAGAATTGATATTACTGGTCTGATATTAATGTATTCATATTACTAAATTATTTAAAAAACTTGTTTTTTTTGGTTTCCAAAAATATGGTTGTTTGGGGGTTAAAAAACTACTTTTAACCCATCGCCGCCAGCGCTCTGGGGTTTAAGCATGCATTTCACAGCGCGAGAATTTTTTGAGCATGATTTGTTAATGAATATGGTGGGAGCCGGTCGCTAGGGCCAGTCGCTATCATGCGCTCCCATACAGCGCGGAACCTGTCAAATAGCGACTCCTCACCCAATATTCAACGTTACGGCAAACCGACTGAGTCGCTATCAACTACCGAACAACGGCCAAGCACAGCGACTACTAGCGGGCGCTCTGAAAATGCCGCTACAGTCGCTCAACTGTCGCTACCTGCCGCTGTTAATGAATCGGCCCCCCCCCCCGATTGTCATATATATTTTTAAAATCTTGTCAGAATTGTATGTGCAGGTCTGCTATTGCAGTGTCATCGTTACAGTATACAAACAATGTCATTCCATGAGTTTTCGCTCTGGTGCTGCTGTATATGTGTTCAGAAACAGACATTTTTTATATTGTGTCTGGCGCTCTTCACTAGAGCACTCAGTTTTAGAGTGCTGACACTGGGTTTTTGTTTTTTTAAATATGGGCTTCAGTGCAGAACATCGGACACACTTTACTAGCGCTACCTGTTGTTCGCTGCAGCGTTGTCCTGTTGTTAGATGTAGCGTCATCTTGGGCGGCTTTTCCTCAGGGAGCTACATATGCATTGATTGAGGGAGAACGCTTGACAGCACCCTCCAGACATCACACTTGTCAATGCTGGACAGGATACTACAGCGTCACTTGTCCAGCGCCAAAGCTATATTGTAGCGCCAGACACCCATTTGCAGCGTACTCTTGCGCTCCAAGTAAATACACACTGGCCTCTTTGTGTTGCTTTGTGTAGTTTGTTATGGAAGTAAATACATATGTTAATGTATAGTAATTGTTTTACATTGTTTGTCTATGAAAGTTTTTATTAATCTAGCTCATAGTATATGTAACGTTAACATTTCAAGGCAGCTGGGCTTTTCTGAAGATATTTCACTTGTAACCCAACTAGTCTTCTGGGAGTCTTCTGCTTTTACTCTTAGTATAAATGTTCTCTTTAGGCCCTTCAATAACTGGTACAGGAAATATACAGCAAAAAACATTTGTAACAGTACACTTTTCTTTACAGATCTTTTGATTGGACCTAAAGTAAATGGGGTGGGGTAGATTTGTTTGCAAACATTTGGGAGCAATATCTTAAAAAGCAGATGTCAGAGAAATGCATGTAAGCAAGGCCTAGTATATATATTGTGATTTTATGAGTTTTTATTGTTCCATAGGTGGATATGGAATGATGCAGATGCTACTCATGCCAGTAGTTGCTACGGTAACCTTTTAAAAGTTTGTATCTTTTGTCATCCCTATTTTCTTCCATTCTCATAGGGTATAAAGCTGTGTTCGCACCTAGTCTATTGTGCTTGTTACTGTGCAGTCCTCGCTCACACTCCAAAGATGTTTTTGCTGCATTGTGGAAGAGCGCTATAGGCAATGTTTTGCTTGCAGTGCAATGCCAGTGCAGCCCGCTGAAATCTTAGGCCCTTATTTAACAAGGGATAGCGCCAGGTAGCGAATGGTGAGCGAACGGTAATGACGCTCACCGCCAGGAGAACGCCGGCTCCCCTCCGCAATCACACATTTATCAAGCCGATCCTGCTTAGCGACTGACAGAGCGCCAGATAGCGAATTATTCATCATTATTCCAGCCTCACCCCACAGCGCCAGCGAGCGACCTTGAACAGCGACAGGTATGACCTCTCGCTACCTGGCGCTCTCCAATGCATTTCAATGGAGCAATCTTTAAATATTCATAAATAATTGCTATTATTTTTTTTTTTTTTTTTTTTTTTTTAATGTGAAAAATTCTGTGACCACTTCTGCAATGTTAGATTTTTTTTTAAAAAAAATAAATAAATAAATTGGTGCAGAATTGATATTACAGGTCTGATATTAATGTGTTCATATTACAAAATGTTTTGAAAAACATGTTTTTTTTTTTTCTAAAAATATGGTTGTTTGGGGGTTAAAAAACTACTTTTAACCCATCGCCGCCAGCGCTCTGGGGTTTAAACAAGCATTTCACAGCGCAAGAATTTTTGGAGCGTGATTTGTTAATGAATATGCTGGGAGCCGTTCGCTATGGCCATTCGCTGTCATGCGCTCCCATACAGCGCGGAACTTGTCAAACAGCGACTCCTAACCCCGTATTCAACATTACCGCACACCGACTGAGTCGCTGTCGACAGCCGAACAATGGCCAAGCACAGCGAATACTAGCGGGCGCTGTGAAAATAACGCTACTGTCGCTCATCTGTCGCTACCTGGCGCTATTAATGAATCAGCCTGCCCGAGTCCTAAGGCTTTGTTCACACCTCCCTGTTGCATTAAGAGCAAGCATTTTGTAAATATGCCAGAGGAGCATTGTATCAAAACAAACCCTGCACTTCTGATGCATTAGAAATGCGTTTGTGTTGCGTTTGCATTGAGTTTTTTTAAATAACATTTTTTCTAGCATAATAAGTAAATGGTAAAGGTGCACTGCATTATACGTGTGTTGCGCTTGCATTGCCATAGACTTCTATTGACTTGCGCCAGGGGCAGACTGGTCATAGGGCATACTGGGACAATGCCCGGTAGGCCACCACCTCCCCTGCACTGACTGGCTGCCGATTCCTTAATGCCAGCACCAGCTCTGGCTTCTTGCGGGGGGTTGGGTGAATGGCGGCTCTTATTCACCCGGCCGGCAGCTAGAAGCCAGAGCCAGCATTAAACTATAGGTGGCCTTCGTATGATGGCCAGGTGGCACACAGCATCACCATGAGAGCCTTGGCTCTGTTGGAACTCTCATTCTGTTGATGTGTTGCTGACCGTCCATCACAGGCTGCTGCACAGAGCCTCGGACAGTTTGCATTAACCCCCGGCTTTCAGCGGCACAGTGACCCCCGGCTTCCAGTGGAACGGTGATCTCTGCCTTCAAGTGGCGCAGCCAGCCCCACCAGCAACAGCGAAGTAAGTGGGGCCAGGAGGGTGGGAGTGGGGAGATTTAGCCATTTAGCCTGTTATGGATGGGGGGGGGGGATTCTGCCATTCAGCCTGTTATGGGGGAATTCTGCCACTCAGCCTGTTATGGGGGAATTCTGCCACTCAGCATGTTATGGGGGAATTCTGCCACTCAGCTTGTTATGGGGGAATTCTGCCACTCAGCCTGTTATGGGGGAATTCTGCCACTCAGCCTGTTATGGGGGATTTTGCCACTCAGCATGTTATGGGGGGATTCTGCCACTCAGCGTGTTATGGGGGAATTCTGCCACTCAGCTTGTTATGGGGGAATTCTGCCACTCAGCTTGTTATGGGGGAATTCTGCCACTCAGCATGTTATGGGGGAATTCTGCCACTCAGCGTGTTATGGGGGAATTCTGCCACTCAGCCTGTTAAGGGGGGATTCTGCCACTCAGCTTGTTACGGGGGAATTCTGACACTCAGCATGTTATGGGGGAATTCTGCCACTCAGCCTGTTATGGGGGGATTCTGCCACTCAGCTTGTTACGGGGGAATTCTGACACTCAGCATGTTATGGGGGAATTCTGCCACTCAGCGTGTTATGGGGGAATTCTGCCACTCAGCCTGTTAAGGGGGGATTCTGCCACTCAGCGTGTTATGGGGGGTCTGCCACTCAGCGTGTTATGGGGGAATTCTGCCACTCAGCCTGTTATGGGGGAATTCTGCCACTCAGCGTGTTATGGGGGAATTCTGCCACTCAGCGTGTTATGGGGGAATTCTGCCACTCAGCCTGTTATGGGGGAATTCTGCCACTCAGCCTGTTATGGGGGAATTCTGCCACTCAGCTTGTTATGGGGGAATTCTGCCACTCAGCATGTTATGGGGGAATTCTGCCACTCAGCATGTTATGGGGGAATTCTGCCACTCAGCATGTTATGGGGGAATTCTGCCACTCAGCGTGTTATGGGGGAATTCTGCCACTCAACATGTTATGGGGGAATTCTGCCACTCAGCTTGTTATGGGGGAATTCTGCCACTCAGCATGTTATGGGGGAATTCTGCCACTCAGCATGTTATGGGGGAATTCTGCCACTCAGCTTGTTATGTGGGAATTCTGCCACTCAGCGTGTTATGGGGGAATTCTGCCACTCAGCATGTTATAGGGGGGTTCTGCCACTCAGCATGTTATGGGGGAATTCTGCCACTCAGCCTGTTATGGGGGAATTCTGCCACTCAGCTTGTTATGTGGGAATTCTGCCACTCAGCGTGTTATGGGGGAATTCTGCCACTCAGCATGTTATGGGGGAATTCTGCCACTCAGCATGTTATGGGGGAATTCTGCCACTCAGCGTGTTATGGGGGAATTCTGCCACTCAACATGTTATGGGGGAATTCTGCCACTCAGCTTGTTATGGGGGAATTCTGCCACTCAGCATGTTATGGGGGAATTCTGCCACTCAGCATGTTATGGGGGAATTCTGCCACTCAGCATGTTATGGGGGAATTCTGCCACTCAGCGTGTTATGGGGGAATTCTGCCACTCAACATGTTATGGGGGAATTCTGCCACTCAGCTTGTTATGGGGGAATTCTGCCACTCAGCATGTTATGGGGGAATTCTGCCACTCAGCATGTTATGGGGGAATTCTGCCACTCAGCTTGTTATGTGGGAATTCTGCCACTCAGCGTGTTATGGGGGAATTCTGCCACTCAGCATGTTATGGGGGAATTCTGCCACTCAGCGTGTTATGGGGGAATTCTGCCACTCAACATGTTATGGGGGAATTCTGCCACTCAGCTTGTTATGGGGGAATTCTGCCACTCAGCATGTTATGGGGGAATTCTGCCACTCAGCATGTTATGGGGGAATTCTGCCACTCAGCATGTTATGGGGGAATTCTGCCACTCAGCGTGTTATGGGGGAATTCTGCCACTCAACATGTTATGGGGGAATTCTGCCACTCAGCTTGTTATGGGGGAATTCTGCCACTCAGCATGTTATGGGGGAATTCTGCCACTCAGCATGTTATGGGGGAATTCTGCCACTCAGCATGTTATGGGGGAATTCTGCCACTCAGCGTGTTATGGGGGAATTCTGCCACTCAACATGTTATGGGGGAATTCTGCCACTCAGCTTGTTATGGGGGAATTCTGCCACTCAGCATGTTATGGGGGAATTCTGCCACTCAGCATGTTATGGGGGAATTCTGCCACTCAGCTTGTTATGTGGGAATTCTGCCACTCAGCGTGTTATGGGGGAATTCTGCCACTCAGCATGTTATGGGGGAATTCTGCCACTCAGCGTGTTATGGGGGAATTCTGCCACTCAACATGTTATGGGGGAATTCTGCCACTCAGCTTGTTATGGGGGAATTCTGCCACTCAGCATGTTATGGGGGAATTCTGCCACTCAGCATGTTATGGGGGAATTCTGCCACTCAGCTTGTTATGTGGGAATTCTGCCACTCAGCGTGTTATGGGGGAATTCTGCCACTCAGCATGTTATAGGGGGGTTCTGCCACTCAGCATGTTATGGGGGAATTCTGCCACTCAGCCTGTTATGGGGGAATTCTGCCACTCAGCTTGTTATGTGGGAATTCTGCCACTCAGCGTGTTATGGGGGAATTCTGCCGCTCAGCGTGTTATGGGGGGTTCTGCCACTCAGCATGTTATGGGGGGTTCTGCCACTCAGCATGTTATGGGGGGGTTCAGCCACTCAGCATGTTATGGGGGGGTTCAGCCACTCAGCATGTTATGGGGGGTTCTGCCACTCAGCATGTTATGGGGGGTTCTGCTTCTATGGGATAATAGGGGGTTCTGCACACTGTCTGTTGGGGGTGGAGGAGGCGTGGATACTGGACCGGACACACTATAAGGCCAGTGTGACCAGAACAGTCCTGTGCCGTTTTTTAACTCCAGTCTCTAGCCTGTGCTGTTACAATGTTGCAATGAAAAGGTGTCTGCAACACTTTTTGTAATGCGTTGTGCAACGCAGCGCAGATATGTGAACTATCCCATCTAGAAGAATGTTTCCTCTGCATTGTAACTTTGTTGCAATGATGCGCAACAACGCAGAGAAAGCACAGAGGTGTGAACAGAGCCTAAATATCAATGGTCAGTGGCACAAACCACATTTCCCTGTACCTTTTAGTATATCTGGGTTGTGGGATTACCATGGAATATTTGTTGGTCTATGGATATAATGCTATCAATACACAAAAAATAAAAAATGATAACCTGCTTTTATGTACTGTAATTTGACTTACTTTTCTAAGAAATAAAATGAAATAAAAAGTCAAAGTCATCTGAAGACAGGCGTAGACACTCTCATTTAAAAAGTTGTTAAGAGTAAATATACTTTGAATGGAGATATACGTGGAGATACAAGTCCTTTATGCAGTGAATATAGAAATAAGCTCAATTGGTCTTCGCCATCGCTGCAAGCAGAATAAGATACACAAATCCACAAGAGCAGTTGGCTTGCTTCTCTATGGAACAGCTGCCAACATGGAGTGGCGAGGCTGTTGCCAACCTATTCAGATAATGAGCCTATGGGTTGCCAGGCTTGACAGTTTTCAGGACTGACCCGAGGACATCAATGACACAAGTGACTTATGAAATACAAGGATCTGTACTAGGAAACAGAGACCATGTAACAGAAAAGCAGTTGATACTGTTAACACAGCACAGCCTACAGGATTAGGAAGTCATTTTCCTTGCCCACTGCAGTACCCTTAGACCATCCTGTGGGTAAGTGCATACTGGAGTTACAAATGTAGAGGAGTCAAATACAGGCAGACAACCTCTGTGTACTCGTGTTAAAAGAAGGTCTGATTCATTGAGTCCTACTTGTGCCTAGTTGTGGTGCAACACAGAGTTCCTGCTTGCTATTCCAGGGTGGTTGTTAGGAGTCTGGTTCTGTCAATATTCTGCAACACCCAGGCTAAATGGCTCTTAACCATAGTAAACCATTTTATACAATACTAGAGTTCTCCTTTAACAGATTGATTTATTTTTTGACATAGGGGTCGATTCAGAGCCAGGTGAGAATTTTCAATCCTTGTCTACCCCAAGGTAGACAATGAAAGTCAATGACAGTTTTCAGTCCTAAAAAAAAGGAGTGGCTCTGAATCAACCCCATAGTCACACAACTGTATATAATGCTTTTGTTCACCTTTACCAGTAATGAATATATATATTATATTTTATATTAGTGTTAAAGGGCATTTCAGGCAAAATGATAAATTATCCTGCTTACTGCTCATCCCAGAGAGGCACCACCGCCAACAGTATAATTGAACCTAGTGGTACTTGAATTTTGGGGAAAATTTTACCAAACAGAGGCATATTCGGCTCACCACTAGTTATGTTTTGTCCTATGCACTGCCAGACAAAACATTCTGATGAAACTAGACTTCTGCTTGTGTTGATACGCTTAGTAAATCAGGCCCATTGTGTCTCTGGGCTAAATAGGTATCAGATATTGGATTATATGGAGGGGTCCAACCTCAAACCCTCAGTTAGGTGCAATAGATATTTCATTGTTTATACTTCTTGCACCTGATTGGATGTTGTTTTTAAAAAAAAACTTTCTACAGTGTTGAAGGAGCACTATCACGAAAAAATGGCCCAATGACAAAAATCCATATAAATATGCTGGATAGCGGAAGGAGGGGTCACTTATACCCCCGGCATCAAGGAATATCAATCCAGGCTTGTTTTCTTTTATTTTAATGGAAGCAAGAGGAAATGAGAGGTGATGGGTTCTGTCACCCCTCATAGACTAAACCTGTCACCACGGGATTTTATTCCTACCATGAAAGAATAAACCACAAGCTTGGTGGGAGTTTTATTCAGTTCGGGTTTATAAGTGACCCCCTCCTTGCATTAGCCAACGTGTTTATATGGATTTTTAATATTACACAATTTTGCGATAGTCCTCCTTTAACCTTTCTGTCTTAAATTTAATTTCTCTATTTTTATTCTTCCAAAGTTATAGATGTTAGCCTTCTATTATCTTGGCTATTTATTATTGTAACAACTCTATAAAACTGGATTTTGATTGAATAGGCTCCAGTAATAACAGTGTATATAACAGTAGCCAAATGAACAGAAGAACAATGAAGAATAAAGGATTTGTGTGACAACACAAGCACACTCAGTATATTTGCCTTGGATACCAAAACAAGAAGTTCCCCAACTGTGATCAGGTATAATTTACTACAAAGATTTGACTCTTCATGCTGTCTCTGAAAATGCTGTCCACTTAATCAGCCGGTCATCTTCTACTACTAAGCGGATTACAGCTTTGCCTGTTCCAAATCCCAGGATGCCGTTATGGTCTATGGTACTAATTCCTTACTACAGGTCATCATTACACAAGAGAAATTCTCAGCTATTGATGTCCAGCATTGCTTCATCAGATTTCCACTGCCAGCTAGTCAACCAGTTTCTGCCAGTAATACCTCACCACCATGATATTCTGGGTTTATAGCAGGGGGTTGTAAGGATGGTAGGAGTCAAATTGATACAAAAAGATACATAAGGAAAAACATTATTACTGATATGTGTAGGAGAAAAGGGTCATCTTTTAATCAAGTGTACAGTTAGATCCAATATCAAAAACCTAAATGACCCTTTAAACCTAAATGGTTTGAAGGGACTGTCCAAGTTCATAAAAAAATTACTCCCCTCCCTGGATCTCACTTCTGCTGCAGTCTAATCAAAGGGTTTTGGCTTCAGTGCCAACAATGAGCTCCTTGCTTGGCTTTGGTACATGCCCCTGCTGCCAGTCTTAATAGAGCCCCTGTTGGCTGACCACAGGGTGCACATTACTGAGGTGCTATCAGCAGTGAGTGTTCAGATGTCTGCAGCTGGTCGAGAGCACATGGCAACCGGACGGGCTCAACTTACATTGTAATTGAGCTTGTGGTCTGACAAGTAAGTGTGTTTTTTTGCACTAGCCTGGATTGAGCATTTAACCCGCTAACTGTCCTAGCGAAACTCCCGAAATGTTCAAAAATATGTCTCCATTATTGAGAGCCACTCCCGACACACAGTGCAGAGTGTGGGGTCCTGGCACACATGACGGGGGGTAATAAGGGACAGAGGTCCAAGTCCAAGTCCAAACACTTTGTAACACTCCATCCCTCCTACCACAATAACATAAAAACTACTCACTGGGAAGGGGGGGGGGGGCAAACAAACTGCACAGAAGCTTAAACCGGAATGACACAATTTTTTTAAACAATGTGTGTTGTTCCTAGTGTGAGGGGGTCATCCTGATTGCTGGTGCATGCACATTAACCCCCATTAAACCAGAGAAATCTTACTCTTCTTCTCAGTCCCCCGGCAATACCGAGCACTGCAAGCGGCCTCTGCGGTCATGCGGCCGCAGGCTCTTTCCAGCTACACAGCCGATGGCAACCATGTGCAGGACTGTATTTAGGAGTCGTGCTGCCCTAGGCACTTTTTGGGCATGCACAATCCCCCCCGTCTCCCACACATATGATGATGAATTTGTCCCCCTTCCCCATACACAACAAATATGTTTGTGAAAGATTTGGATAATGCTAATTCTGGGTGACTGTTAACTGTTACCTGTAATCAAAATAATGAACTCTAAATGCAGGACAAGAGAAAATCACATTGATGGAGGGGATATGATCAAATGTGTCCCCTTATGTCACCTACTATGCATAGATGCCATTCTATATGGTAGGTGAAATAAGGGGCCATATTTGGTAGAAAAAAAGATGTGCTTGGTGGGCAGCAGAAGTTGTCAACTGAAAAAGAATGCAGAAAACAGAACACTACTGTGCAGAAGAGGCGACTGTAAATGTAACTATGGAAGGACAGGCATTGTGGGCAGCAAGACAGGGGCAGAAAGAAGGAATGACGGTTCACGGGTTCACCTCATGATTTCTCTTCTGAAGCAAGTGGGTGTGGCCCTCGTAACTGTGATGCTGCATATTAATAGTAATAACGACATCAGTGACATTGTGAGGGGGCGGTTGCTTTACAAGGCGATGGACTGGATACATGTACAGAGGCGAAGGAAAGAAAAACGTGTTAGAAAAGAAAGCAAATGTGAAACCCAGCAGTCATATATGCTTATATGTCTCCTACACACACATGTTATTTTACTTTTGGGCGGGCAATGTCTTTAACACCCAAATCGGGCTAAGTACAGGGGGAGAGATGGGTGGTTGGGGGTTACAAAACGCTTGAACTTCTTAATTAGATTGTCTATCAGTTCTTAGCAACCTCCATACTACAGTATCAAGAAAAAAGTATACGTGGCTAGTTCTACCTGCATCCTTAGACAATGCAACCTTTAGTGTCGAAGACAGAAGCATGGAGATAACCATGCCCTTCTTTATAAAGATGCTAGTAGCCTGCAGTTAGAGACTATCTTTGCACGCATACGTGAAAATACATGGACACGTAAAAACTTTGAATAAGGTGCATGCGCTAAGATGCCACTTTAAACACTAAATTCTCCTTTCTGGCTAGCAATCTTTGTTGTTTGGTCAGCTTGTCTGTACCTGTTTCTGGATCAGTACCCCGTGATTTCCTGTGACTTCTACTGTGACCCCAGCTTGTCTTGTCTATGCGTTTCTTTCTCTGGATTCCAGGTTGTTACCTAGGCCTGCCCTCTGACTATTCTTGGACTGATTCTTCAGTTCTGATCTCTGGCTTAGACTTTGACTCTGCATCTTATGTTTATGGACTTCCTTGTCATGTCAGTACCTCGTCTTGGTTTATTCGTCCATGCATTCCTGCCTACAGCACACACACACATGGTGCTCCACCTAACTTTTTGGTTCACTGAGAGCCTTGAGTTTCACATATCCGCTTCAGTGGATTTGGCTCCCCCTGCATATGTCCTGGTTCAAATCCTGACACCGACTCACACACCAGTTCCTATCCATCCTATTTGCTTTACCCAACCTCATTCCCCTGGGAATCCAGATTTGGATAGTAATTACAAAAACATGAATACTTTGACACTGATCCTCCACCAATCACTGTAGAAGCTGGACAATTTTCCATAGCTGTCATAGATGTAGAACCTTCATGGACCACTGAGTCGGCCAATCACAGCAGCAGCAAAGAGTGTATAAGGGTGGAGCCGAGCAAATAGGCTGAAGGCACTCTTTAACAATATCTGCAGATAGATTTGCAGCAAAAAGGCAGGTTAAGTAACAAGGAGAATAACCTGGTCAGTCACAGCTCTGTTTATATGGGGTGTTCAGTTTTTACGTGTGGCCCTCCAGTGGCTTTCAGAATAAAGATGATTGCAAGCGTGTTATCAAGTATCCAGTGACTTGCGTCAGTGAGCTAAAGAAGGCAATGTATCCCTTAAAACACAGTGGAATTACTGGCATTTGAAATGCTATGTTTAAACATGCAGGCACTGAAAGCTTTTGTCATTCTCTCCCATGCTATGTAAAACAAAATCTGTGCTTAAAGTGGAACAAAAACTTTGCAGTATAGCCCTGGAGTTTAAAGACACTGCATGTAAACAGCCGTATGCCTAGCATTATACGTATCTGACTGGACAATAGCTTGTGCATGTGCCGTAATACTGGGAAGAGTTGAAATGTCTTTGGAGTTCTGGGGGGGTTCACACAGTGGGGAATCCCAGTTTGGGATGTCCCGGGGCAAGGAACAAAACTTGAGAAAGTCTTGATTATGCAGCCTCGCAGATCCAAGGGCCACACCCACTTTTTCCAGAAGATAAATATATACATAAAAAAAAAAGCAAGAGCAGAAACAAATAGAATGCTAAGGGAAGGTGGACACAGCAACCTGTCTCCAGTCCTCCAATAGGAGGTTTCACAAGCTCAGACTAGCTAGAGGTATTATTTCGATTGGCATTAATGGGATTTTCTGGGCTGAACTGTGATCAAAAGTTCAAACATTCAGCTTTCTCAGTGCTATTCCGAAATGTTTGAGTAGGCTATGGCTTCAGTAGTTAAACCCTAATAATATATTAGATTACAACTAGCTTTGTGATTTTTAATAATACTAATGATCACCACTAAAGTAATAATATAGATAAGATGTTATTGGTGGATTAATGATGGACAGTCTACCTTGAGCACTAGTCACTGGTTGCTCAATAGCATGTTAAGCACTTATCACTCGGCATCAGCATCCAGCACTCTGTGCTCTGAATAGGCAGGTTGAATCAATTGAAGCAGTGACCCTCCCCATGCAAACTGGTGCCTCCGGCAGCCATAAATAGCCAGGGTGACTTTATTTGAGTCTTTCTTAGGGATTCGAGGGCTAGAAACCAACATCCGGCAACATTTCTAAAGAGGATGAAGGTCTTCAACACAATGCTGAAACAAATCTGTGTCTACCTTACACTTACACAACCACTAGCACACACATGATTATTGTGTGATGAATATATTGAGTATCTGAAGCAAACAAAAACCTTTAAAAGCTTTTGGGTAAAAGGATGTGTCTATATTATTATTATAACCTCTGCTATGCCCTGCTTCTTAAACCAGCAGAGGCATGGCTTCTGCTCTTTATGGTAAAGAAGGAACAAAATATGCTGTTGATATAATTGCTCCTTCTAGCACTGAAAGGGTTATGAGAATATAAAAGGCCGGTGGGGAGTAAGGCTGAGAGGAGGAGACGGTCAGTGTGGGGGGCACTGTAGTTTTGAAGGGACAGCATCTCCTGCCTGTCATAAATAGTCCTTGTTTTTATTGGCACTGTGATTTTCCCAGTTCCACGCTGCCCCTAATCATGCCGGGGAAAGTCAGTGTCACATCCACACTCTGCGCCAGTAATTGGAGAGAGCTCTGTGAATGAGGAGAGCAGGAGGGCCCGTTCTCTATAGACATGGGGGGGCCAGGTAAACAGCTGCTTTTGCAGCATTCTCTCGCTGATCCCTCCAGCCCTCTGTGCCCTTCTCCATGTACCACATCCCTGTGCTCTGCTGTGTGCGGGCAAGATGAGGACACGCAGGGAGGGGAAAAGCACGCCAAGTTGAAAGGACCGTTATCTAGAAAAAACAGGGAAACTGGGATGAATACAGCATTTTTAATACTCTGTACCTCACTAGGTTGTCTTATTAAGAAATAGGCTACAACTACTTTATCACTAATTCTGATAAAGGCAGCGCTACATTGACCCAATACAGGTCAGAATTTATGGGTATAATGGCCTAATGATTGTCAACCTTCATTGATTAGCAATCACATAAGTGGTTGGGCAATGAGAGGAGCAGATAATCAGGCACAAACTAGGGAGAAAGGCATAGGGAGAAAGACGTGCAAATTTATAGAGAAGATGGCGACTATATTCTAAACACACATGACCTTGTAAATTGTAGACTTAAACCGGACCTTCAGCATGATTTAATGAAAAGCTCAAACCCTTAAAAAACTATTCCCCAGCATCTAAAATAAATATATTTCAAGTTTTTAGTCACTTACTTATTAATATTTCCCCCACCGGGCTGCAACTCTGTTGAGGACTCTAGGATACAGGCCATCTTGACTCAGAAGCATCACACTTACTGAGGAGAGGAGAGTGGGGCAAAAATACAGGGTGCGGGTTATAGCTTTGCTTTGCACAGTGTAGAAAAGAACTGGGGTCAGGGAAAAGGCAGCAATCCCAGAATGCAGAGCAACACAGTCATAAGACACTTCCTGTTTGCAGGCTGCCTGATGCTCCATGAGCCGCCATCATGGATGTTTAAAGGCTCATAACATGCAGTAGATGCAGGTAGGATGGTTTTGTATGTGAGCAATCTGTATGTACAGTGTGTGGGAAACATATAAGAGATGCTATCAGGGTGATTGTCCGCTTTAAAGATGCATGCTGCACTCCAAAACCTTGATTTCCTACTGTCTGATCATTAAGTAAAGCATTTAGGACTGGCTTGCATAAATGATTTAGATCTTTGAATTGTATTAACGTGCCCGTAGCAGGCTGCATGGGTCATAGCTGATCCTGAAAATCAGGCCACTGTTATTAAATTGACAGCCCAAGCAATGTGAATAATAAGGCGGCAAGGAGCTCATCTGTAGCCTACCTCATGCTTCTCTCCTTAAGTTCCTGCAGCACGCTGTAGATTCCAGAGGTTGCCCCTACTTTACTTTCCATTTCTTTATGACCACCTCCAAATGTTAGCCCTGTTCCTCAGGGTTTCCAGTGTATTCAAGCCTGGTTATCGTGACCACTGTGGCCTTCCAGGTGCTGGGAGTGATGAAGGACACAGGTAGCTGTGTGACCACATGGTCTTGGAAAAATGGAATAGAAAGGAGAGGCATGCTTAGGAGCCCATCTACAATGTACTGCAGGAAATGGAGAAGAGGCACAAGAGACGGCTTCAGGTGAGCTTCTTGCTGCCTTATTATTACCATTGCATGGACCATCCCTTTAACACACTGATAATGATGAAAATTGCACTGATACCATATAACTTTTGTTCACTTTTTTGTCCACAGCATGGCTGACTGCCATGTAAGCTGCCCATCCACATGAGGTCTGCCCAGATTTTTATTAAACAGTTTGACCTTAAGCGTCTTATTCATTGACATTGTCCTCAACAAATAAGGAATGTCGGCAGATCCATTGCTTACCATGTATTAGGAGCTGCTGTTACCAGCCAGTTCTGTGACAATACAATTAATTTAGATGTGCACCATCCATGGGCCAAATAAGGTGGGTGGTCATGTGAATGTAGCAAGAGGGTATTGATAATCATCTGAAAATGACAGTTGCCTTGCTGCTATTTGATCATTTAGCTTTAATCTCACACAGACAAGCACCTGGAAAATGCTTAAACCAGACCTTGCAAAGTGGAAGGAAACCCAGTGACACTTCCTTTTTGCAGGCAATGACAGATCCATACAGGGCCGGCTCCAGGTTTATGTGGGTCCTCAGGCGGCATAGTCTCAGTGGGCCCCTTTGCGATGAAGCGTCACGGGTCAGGGGTCTATAAATTCCATGGCCAAGGGCTGCTTGACCTCCAACCCCCTATTGGAGCTGTTTTTAGTTTGGGGCCACATGAATGGGCAGATTATTGAGGAAGAGAGATGGACAAAACAGGAAGGGCAGGAATGGATGGATGGAGAGATAGCTGGGAGGAAGAGGAATGGATGGGCAAAATGAAAAGGTAGATGGGTGGACAGGGATGGGAGGCAGAGAGCTGATGGGATGGAACAGAACTGAGGGGAGAGGGTTGTGGGGCAGAGCGGAGGGGATGCTGGGGGATGGGTGCCCTCAGCAGCTGACTGTGCTTGTTGGGTGCTGACGCTGGCCCTGGGTCGATAGGATACCATTGATGGGGTAAAATCAACCACAGGAAAAGTTACAAAAAAGTAAATTCATTTTAATGTTCAGCAATCTAAATTTCCCCTGGGGAGAGATGCATATGAGCACTGTTTCTTGTAAGGGTGTTGGTCCAGTTTAAAACTATGATGGTCCACAGTGGTGCAGCATAACGGCTTTTTAGCCAGATATGAAGCACGTTCCTCGGGAGATATGTGCTCATTTTAACAGACCTAACTGTTGATGTGTCTATTTGAGATTTATAGGCATGTTTAAATGGGATCCACATCTATACTAAAGTAAAGGTTGGGCTTCCCCTCAGCAAGTGTAAGCATACTTACAGAAGCCATGCACACTGCAGCCACCAAGTGTTGCTATTGGGAGAGGAGACGGTGTGCTGTGGCTTCTAGATGAAGGCCAGGCAGAGAAACAGTGTCAATCAATGAAGAGCTGGGGGGGGGGGGGGTAGTGGGAGACCTCATACTGTATATGTCTATTGCATGCAGCATGGAAACAAGCCTCAAAGGCTTTTACTTAACTTTGATGTGCACTTTTGTGAGCTTTAATTTGCCCTTAATGTGTTTTCTCTGCTTCAGTTATCCAGTATTTAAGAATGTTTGAGGTGCATTTAGATGTATGAGTTTCAAGTACCATACATTAAAACATCTAAAAGCCTTTCTTACATGTGCTTCAATCCATTTTGTTGTCCAGAGCCTGATACCCTGGGTGCTGGTGAAACAGTAGGTAGTAGAAGACCTCCCGGTAGGTCATCAACATCAGCATGGAATTTAAAGAACAAACCTGACATGGTGAGGAAGCTGAAATAACTGCTTTAATATAGTCTTCAAACCACCCCACCATCTTGTTCTACAGCTCCCCCCAAGAAGGTTGCAGACAGGGCAAAAAGCTTCTAGTGCCTGGCGTTTCACTAGTCAGAGACAATGCTTTGGCATTTGACCATCAGAAGGCGCTGTAACAACCAGTGAGGATTTGCTGGACAGGCTTGCCAGATGCTGGATATGTCTGAATTTGTATGATGAACACTAGGCCCACACAGCTCAGTCCCCTGCACCATTTTCACACAGACTGCATTGGACTGGTCAAGATATGTGCTCCCACGCTGTGTGGCCCAAACTGAATATGGGCACCATGTGCTGACTATTATTTTTTTGTCACCAGGCCAATTTTCACTATTTTATGCTATGTATGTTTAACTGTGATTTTTGAAGGAATGTCTAGGGATTTCCCAGAAAAATTATATATATATATATATATATATATATATATATATGGTCTTTAACATGAAATGTCTTGTTTGTCATTTTTTTTTGTGCTTTCGCAATATTTTTGGGTGAAATATGTGGAAAATGTTTTTAACCCTTTAAGTGCCAGCCTACCTGGGGTTTTTGTCACCGTTTGTTGGCAGATTATTTTGCACTATTATGCGCTCCCCATGTTCAAATGTGATTTTTGAAGGGATTTCCAGGGATTTCCCAGGAAAATTATATATTGTTTTTTTCAGCAGAGTCTGGGCTTTAACATGAAATGTCTTGTTTGTCATTTTTTAGGTGTATTCTCAATATTTTTGGGTGAAATATGTGAAAATAAATAAAAAAAAAATATTTTTTACAATTTCTAGTTTTTTTTTGTAATAAAAAATGTAAGCTTGTCAATAAAATCTTATTGCGTGTGAAATCCCTTTCTAGGTGTACCAGGCTTGTTGACATGGGTGCAGTTTTCTGGAAGTAATCCCTCAATGTATTCTTTGGTTGCAAAGAGTTTCCCTAAAAAAAGGATAAAAAAGCAGAATCAAAGCCACATTTTCCTAAAAAACTATTTCGTTTTAAATAGTATTACTATTTAGTTTTAACTATAAAGTTTAATCTGAAAAAGCAACATCCTCTGAACATAACGATACCCAACATGCATTGCTACTGTCAAGGGAAGAGTTGCCAAACACCCCAAAGTAAAGCATGTGCGTAACAGTAATTTTACTTGAAAATTTCAGCTCTGCAGACAAAGTGCGCACCTTGCGATTTTTCAACCAAAACAACCCTTTACATTTGGAATATCCCCCATAAACCATATATTCCCTGAAAGTACACATGTTAAGCTTTCTAAGCGTACCCAGCTTGTTCTAGTGGGCTCATCTTTCTGGAATTAATCCCTCAAAGAATTCTTTGGTTGCGCAGGGTTTCCCTAAAAAATGTATAAAAAAGCTGAATAAAAAACACCTTTTCCTAAAATATAAATATGCAAACAAGTAAAAACAAGCTAAGTCTGAAAGCGCAAGGTCCCCCGAACAGAACAATACCCAACATGCATAGCTACATTTAACCCTTTTAATTGCCAGCCTACTTGAGATTTTGTCATCCTCTGTTGACAGGTCATTTTTCCCCATTTTGCGCCATGTTTTGCGCCACTTTTGCTGGAATTTTCAGGAAAATTATATATATATATATATATATATATATATATATATATATATATATATATATTTTTTTTTTTTTTTTTTTTGCAGCAGAGTTTAGGCTTTAACATGAAATGTCTTGTTTGTAAATTTTATTTTGTTTTTTACAATATTATTAAGTAAAAAAAATAAATAAATAAATAAATTTTTTTTAGACAATTGACTCCTTTATTTTAAATAAAAAATGTATTTTATTAAGGAAAAGGATATTGCATGTGAAAGCCCCATTTCTACCGATTAGAACGGTACCACTTATTTATCGGTAGCCTCCCGCTCCTGCCCAGGAGACCCCCTAACTGAAACAAGTACTTTATAACATTTTACAACATTTACAAATAAAATACAACTACCATCCACACTACAAAGGGTTAAATCGAGAAAAAAAACGACATAGAGTCCCCCCTCCCGGGGGGACCCCATTTTTGGGGGGGATTTTTAAGGGTTAAAAACCCTTAAAAATCCCCCAAAAATTGACATGGGGTCCCCCTTACCCAAAGTAACCAGCCCGGGACCAGCTATGCAGGGCTTGTAGGAACAGGGCACAGGGGCCAGATTTTGTGGCCCCTGGCCCTGCAGGCTACAAGCCCGCATAGCAAGTGGGCCCGGGCTCTTCTGCCCCCCCTGGCCGTTGGGGAGGCAGGTAATGGGGGTGCCGGGGGTTAATGGCAAGTCACCCGCTAGTCAGGTGACTTGCCATCCCCCCAGCCTTGTGAACTGGTATAGGGGTCGTGGACCCCTTACCAGTTCACAAGGGGTTAAATGTAAAAAAAAAAAAAACACAGACACACACAAGGAGAAAAAAATATTTTATTAATTTTTTTTTTTTTTTTTATACTTACCTCCCATCCATCTCGGTACCAGCTATGCGGGGCTTGTAGGAACAGGGCGCAGGGGCCAGCTTTTGTGGCCCCTGGCCCTGCAGGCTACAAGCCCGCATAGCCCGTGGGCCCGGGCTCTTCTGCCCCCCCTGGCGTTTGGGGAGGTAGGTAATGGGGTGCCGGGGGTTAATGGCAAGCCACCTGCAAGTCGCAGGTGACTTGCCATCCCCCCAGCCTTGTGAACTGGTATAGGGGTCATGGACCCCTTGCCAGTTCACAAGGGGTTAAATGTGTAAAAAAAACACATAATAAAAAAAAATCTTTATTATTTTTTTTTTTTTACTGTACTCACCTCCGATCCTGGGTCCCACGCCGCTCACTCAGATCGATGCCGATAGTGATTGGCGCAGGGCGGAAGAGAGGAGAGGAGCCTCCTCTCCTCTAATCCGCCCTGCGCCGATCACCACCGGCATCTGACAGATGCCGGTGCTCGGGGTAGTATAGGAGGAGCGGGATAGGGCGGGGCTAGGGGGCGGCGGCCATCGCCGCCATTACAAGAGGTAAGGACCCGGAAGAGGGTCCTCACCTGAAGCCTGCGCAGCCCAGGGGGGGGATCGGACCCCCCCCCCCCCCTGGTGATGTGGAGACCCGGACAGAAGGCTCGGGTGCGGAGGTAAGTAAATGACAGTTTTTTTTGTTTTTGTTTATTTTTACAGCAGCGATCTGTCAGCGCTGGAAACGGGGGGGGGGGGGGGGGCGGACAGTTTCGGGCCCCCTCCTGAAGACGGAGGACGACGGGGGGGGATGGGATGACCCCCCCAGGAAGAGGGGACCCCCAGCTTCACAGGGATACCAGAGGTAAGTGGGTTTTTTTTTCAATTTTTTTAACTAGCAGGGGGAAATGCCAGACACGTAGTTTCTACGTGCTTGGCACTTAACGGTAGGAGAAGCAACCACGTAGAAACTACGTGCTTGGCATTTAACCCTGTAACCGCCAGCCACGTAAAATTTACATGGCTGCCTCCCCTGCAGTTAACCGCCAGCCACATAAATTTTACTTTCCCCATTAATAGAATTAAAAGTTTAAAAAAAAATCACTTACCTGACCCCTTGTTTGATCCGGCCGGGTTTCCTCTTCAGTCAGAGGGGCTCCGATTGCCCATTGGGGCTCCTCCGGCTGCAAGGGAGTGCCCAAAATAGGGTGCCCCCCGGTTTACTCACCTCCGCGCCCGTCGGCTCCCGTCGCCTCTCCTCTTCATGGGGGGGGGCTCCGCTCACCCCCCCCCCGCTCTTCCATCTTCTGGAGGGGGCATAACAGCCCTCCTCCCTCCGCAGCTTCCGATGGCGGCCGCCGGGTGTCGTTGGGGCACCCGGCAGTTCAGCTGTCAGATGCCGGTGACGGCTGGACAGAGGAGGATGGAGGTAAGCGATCCTTTTTTTTTTTTTTTTTTTTTTTTATAAAGTCATTTGAAAAAAGTGTGTTTGTCTTTTTTTTTTACTTTTAACCCTTTGTGAACTGGTAAGGGGTCCATGTGACCCCTATACCAGTTCACAGGGCTCGGGGGTCTGGCAAGTCACCTGCGTGACTTGCCATTAACCCCTGACCCCCCAAATTACCTGCCTCCCCAAAGCCCAGGGGGGGCCAGAAGAGCCGTGGCCCTAGGCTATGACGGCTTGTAGCCGGCAGGGCCAGTGGCCACTAAAGCTGGCCCCTGGGCCCTGTTCTACAAGCCCCCATAGCTGGTCACAGGCTGGTTACGCTGGGTAGGGGGGACCTCACGCCATTTTTGGGGGGGATTTTTAAGGGTTTTAACCCTTAAAAATCCAAAAATAAAATGTTTTTTTTTAATAAAGTTATTTTTAAAAAGTGTGTCTGTGTGTTTTTTTTACTTTTAACCCTTTGTGAACTGGTAAGGGGTCCATGTGACCCCTATACCAGTTCACAAGGCTCGGTGGGACTGGCAAGTCACCTGCGGCTAGCGGGTGACTTGCTATTAACCCCTGAGCCCCCCCAAATTACCTGCCTCCCCAAAGCCCAGGGGGGGCAGAAGAGCCGTGGCCCTAGGCTATGCCGGCTTGTAGCCTGCAGGGCCAGGGGCCACTAAAGCTGGCCCCTGCGCCCTGTTCTACAAGCCCCCATAGCTGGTCACAGGCTGGTTACGCTGGGTAGGGGGGACCTCACGCCTTTTTTTGGGGGGGATTTTTAAGGGTTTTAACCCTTAAAAATCCCCCCCAAAAATGGGGTCCCCCTCCATGGGAGGGGTAACCCTATGTCATTTTTTTTTTAAATTAACCCTATGTTATCTGTAACCCAGTAGGTATAAAAGGCTTCCAGCAGCAGCAGGAGAGCAGAAGCCTAAGTGATTAGCGTGGGACACAGGGATGGATGGGAGGTAAGTATTTAAAAAAAATAATTAAAAAAAATGTATTATTTTTTAATAAAGTTATTTTTAAAGTGTGTCTCCGTGTGTTTTTTTTACTTTTAACCCTTTGTGAACTGGTAAGGGATCTACGAGACCCCTATACCAGTTCACAAGGCTCTGGGTCTGGCAAGTCACCTGCGGCTAGCGGGTGACTTGCCATTAACCGCGAGACCCCCCATTACCTGCCTCCCAAAAAAAACCTTAAACTTCCCCAAAGAAATGGTGTCCCCCCCCCCCTGTGAAGGGGGACCCCACACCAATTTTTTTTTTATTTAACCCTTTATTATGTGGATAGTAGTTGTATTTTATTTGTAAATGTTATAGAGTGCTCTTTTCAGTTTAGGGGATCACCTGAACAGGAACGGGGGGCTACCGATACATATGTGGTATCATTGTAATCGGGAGAAATGGGGCTTTCACATGCAATATGGTTTTCTTTAATAAAATAAATATTTTTGTTACAATAAAGGAGAGAATTTAAAAAATATATATATTTTTTTATTTTTTTTTTAATTATTTACTTAATATATAAAAAAGTTGAAAAAATACAAACAAGACACTTCATGTTAAAGCCTAAACTCTGCCACAAAAAGAAAATATGCTATTTTCTTGGAAATTTCTGCAAAAATCACAGTTAAACATCACGCAAAATGGTGAAAAATATCCTGTCAGCAGAGGGTGACAAAATCTCAAGTAGGCTGGCAGTTAAAAGGTTACAGGTACGTATGCATGTTGGGTATTGTTCTGCTCGGGGGACCTTGCGCTTTCAGATTTAGCTTGTTTTTTCTTATTTGCATATTGATATTTTAGGAAAAGGTGTTTTTTATTCAGCTTTTTTATACATTTTTTGTGAAACCCTGTGCAACCTAAGAATTCTTCGAGATATTACTTCCAGAAAGATGAGCCCACTACAACAAGCTGGGTATGCTTAGAAAGCTTAACATGTGTACTTTCAGGGAATATATGGTTTATCGGGGATATTCCAAATGTAAAGGGTTGTTTTGGTAGAAAAAGCACAAGGTGCGCACTTTGTCTGCAGAGCTGAAATTTTGAAGTATAATTACCGCTATGCGCATGCTTTACTTTGGTGTGTTTGGCAACTCTTCCCTTGACAGTAGCTATGCATGCTGGGTATTGTTCTGTTTGGGGGATGTTGCTTTTTCAGATTTTCTGTTTTTTTCTTGTTTGCATATAGTTTTTTTTAGGAAAATGTGGTTTTGATTCTGCTTTTTTATTCATTTTTAAGGAAACCCTGTGCAACCAAAGAATACATTGAGGGATTACTTCCAGAAAACTGCACCCATGTCAACAAGCCTGGTACACCTAGAAAGCCTGAGGTATGTACTTCTAGGGAATATATAGTTTGTTGGGGGTATTTCAAATGTAAAGGGTTGTTTTTCTTGAAAAACTGCAAGGTGCGCATATTGCATAGCATAGTTGTATTTTATCTGAAAATCTCCTAAAGCGTTGTTTCAGTTTGGGGGAGTCTCCTGGGCAGGAAAGGGTATCTACCTATACATATGTCATACCTCTGTAACCGGGAGAAATTGGGGTTTCACACGCAATAAGATTTTATTCACGAACTTACATTTTTTATTACAAAAAAACACTACAAATTGTAAAAAATAGTTTTTTTTTATTTTTTTGTACAATTTTCACCCAAAAATATTGAGAATACACTTAGAAAATGACAAACAAGACATTTCATGTTAAAGCCCAGACTCTGGAAGTCCCTTCAAAATCACAGTTGAACATGGGGAGCACAAAATAGTGCAAAATGGTCTGGCAACAAAAGGTGACAAAATCTCAAGGTAGGCTGGCGGTTAAAGGGTTAAAGGGTTAAAAAATGCTATTTTTTACATTTTGTGCCATTTTTTTTTAAATAAAAAATGTAAATATTTCGAGAAAATCATATTGCATGTAAAAGCCCTATTCCTCCCAATTATAACAGAGCCACATATGAAACAGTGGACACCCTTTCCTGCCCACTGCAAACTGAAAAGCACTACTACATACAACTACTATGCACACTTTTCAAGAAAAACAACCCTTTAAAATTGCATTGCCTTTACACAATATATATATTCTCTGGAGGTACGCACCTCAAGCTTTTTAGACATACCAGGCTTGTCCTCAGTGAAGTTTCCTGGACGCAAATCATTGAGTGATTCACTGGTTGCACAGGGTTTCCCTAAAAAAATTGGCAGGAATTTCCAGGAAAATTATTTTTAGTTTTTTTTCGTTAGAGTTTGGGCTTTAAAGTGGACCAGGATGTCCTGTAAACATTTTCCCCCCATTCCAATTGGTACATGCGCGAGCAGCGGCCGCTGCATGCTATACCTTAAGCAGGGTGCGTGCCTGCATCAGGCATTTGAGAATGTCCGTCGCGGGCATGCACTCTGTTAAAGGATAGCATGAATGCAGCAGATGGCTCACTCGGCTGCACGAGCCTAGGGGGGTTTACACAGCGGGGCATCTCGCATGAGGGTGCCAAAACCCGGAATAGTCAAAATCCTGGGTTTTGGTCCACTTTAACAATAAATGTCAAATAAATGTAATTTTTTGCACTGCTTTCCTAATATTTTTGTGTAAAAAATGTAAAAAAATTGTTTTAAATGTATTTTTTAAAATAAAAATGTACATTTTTTTCAAGAAAACCCTATTGCATAAGAAAGCCCCATTCCTGCTAAATACAACAGTACTGCATATATATCAGTAGCCCCCATTCCTGCCTAGGAGACCCAAACTGAAAGAAACTCTTTATGACATGTTCAAATAAAATACTACTATCCTCACTATTAAGTGTCAAATTCCAAAAATGTCCTGGGGGGTACTCCACTCTATTTTTTTTTAATTTTTAAGAGGATGTGAGGTCTCCTTTCCCAGAAAAACCAGCCCGGGCACCATCTAGGCTACCAGCCCTAAAGGCTACCAGCCCAAATAGCCCTCACAGGCTAATGCTGATCCAATACCGATCCTATGTCGCTGCTGCTCTGACAGCCGGTAGTGATTGGCAGAGCCAGTTGCGAGAGTAGGGGATCGGAGTTCCCTGCCCCCACACCCACCTTCCATCAATCACTACTAGCTTCTGCTCGCAGGTTGCCACTGGAAGCGCCCTTCTATACCTGAGGAGATGATGTCATTATCCTGCTCCTCCCATAAGCGGCCAGCAAGATACCACAAGCTGCCCCACTGAAGACCATGGACAGGCAAGAAGAGGCCCACCGGGGAAAGAGGAGACCCCCTGCGCTGGATCCAGGACGAGGTGAGTTTTGTTTTTCGGGCGCTGGCGAGGGCAAATGCCAAGAACGTAGATTCTACATGCTTGGCACTTAAAGGAAGTAGAAATGAGCACATAGAATCTACAGGCTTGGCACTGAAAGGCTTAAATGAGTGAGGAGACCACCCACTGGTAAGTGTTATGTGAAATTAGTAGGGGCCTAATGATCATTGGTTCAGATAGTGCCAGTTGACCAGGCCCAGGAAGTTTCATTCAGGCCCAGATTGAGTGGTGGAGGGTTTGATGTTGATGATGGGGCGCCCATAAAACTGCTCCTTTCTATAGACACCCTTAATCTGTCCCTGCCTATATCTACAATACTGTCTGTAAAACAGGGATGCACAACCTGCTCCCAGGGACCAGATGGGGCTCGTCCTGCCCTCAGTTGTTGCCCCCGGAACTTCTGCTAACCTCTAATCACCTCAGTTCACCCCTGCCCACCTCCAATCTGCTTACCTCACCGCTAATAATCTCACCACACCTCTGCCCCTTTTATTGTACCTACCTCTGCTTACCTTACTTCACTATTTCTCACCCCACCACTGCCTACCTCTATGCACCTCTACTAGTGTTTTGCCGTCTCACCTCTGCTCACTTAAAGTGAAACTAAAGGCAAGCCAGATTGTTGCTCCATTGTCTCAGGCTACATGTTGCACTGTGCCAAGCTTCAGTCCTTTTTCAAAAAGACCCTGTAGTTATTTGTAAAAGCATTAGAGCATTGGAGATTCATAGAAAAGATGAAGAGAAACAGCAGGTGTGGCAAAAGCAATGTGATGTAAGCACACTGTGATGAGTGTGAGAGGAGAGAGGAGGGCAGGGTTTCAGAGCTGCAGAAGGAGGCAGCCAATCAGAACGTCTGGGCAGGGAGTGGTGGATGTTTCCATTTTTGGTCCACTGAAGGATGATTGATGGATCAGATCAGCGGGGTAGGGACTGAAAGCTGAATGAGGATGGGATTTCCTCACTAAGGAGACAGGCAGAGGAGGAATCACAGAGCTCCAGCCATTCAATGATAGGTAAGCTACTGATATTTATTCTTTAACTTTTGACTTGCCAGTCACTTTAAACTCTTTTTGTCTTACCTCACCTTTTCCAATCCCGCCCCTGCCCATGTCTTCCTGCCTCACCTCAACCAACTCTTCCCACTGCTTCCCTTCTGCTCACCTAATCTTTACTTATATCACCTCTGCCTACTTCTTCCCACCTTTATACTTCTCACCTTTTTTGCCATGTCCCTGCCTACATCTACTTATATCTGCATATACATAAAATAATAAGGCTCCAGCTTTCCTGCAGTAAACCATTTGCATTTTCTCTGCTAAGATTTTATTGTGGTCCCTTGAAGTGAAACAATAAGACAATGTGGCCCTTGGACCAAAGAAGGTTGTGTGGCCCTGCTCTAGAGTAACATGGAAACTCCTTTTCCATCTACAGTAAATGCTAGAATTTAAGAACTCTCACAACGGATGATTTTATTCCTTAATTCTCACATGAATAATAAAAATAATGGCCTGTGAACTGGCATTCTAACCATCCTATGGGATTTCTTCTGATTTGCTGCTGCCTTAGTTTGGGGATGTAAACTGCTCAGTACACACCAGTGTTCAGAAAAGTGCTCACTTTTGGCTTAGGCGGTAGCACAGTAGGGAAGATGGCACCGAGAATTTGGGCTGACGCCGAATCTACCAGCCTATTGCCTTTCATTGCTCCCAATGGCAGCCTCGTTCTCCAGAAGTCAAAAAGAGAAAGTTGCCTTATGGCATTGTGGATGGCTTTCCTTATCCAGCACCCAAACAGACCTACCCTGACTACATACAGTGTGCATTAGTTTTGCCTTTTAATCAGTAAGCAGTTTCAACTCTACGTTAAAGCACTACATTTTATTAATGATTATTTTTATTATTTTTATTTTAATAATATAACAGACCAGCAGGTAATAGGAAAAGACATGGCTATTATTTGTATAACACCGCAACATGCTGTTCATACACATTAGAGGGTTGGAGCGCAATGAGAATGAAGGGGCAGAGCTGAAACCAAATGTGCACCACGTAGCCTGGCTCTGTGCCACGTGCCAGTTGAGTTACTAATAGGAGAAACAAACTAGCAGTTCCTCATCCCCTTCCTCTTCTTCCACATCGCAGCCCCATTCCCTTTTACAAAGAAGATATGATGTATTCTGAAGGACTAAATCAGCCGATCTATTTCTAAAACAGTCCTTGCTTTAATTATAGTGATATTCTACAATCGGTTTATGCTGCACACAATATTCCAGACTGACCAAGTGTTCACAAAATGTCTACATAAGCCACACA
This sequence comes from Gastrophryne carolinensis, assembly GCA_027917425.1. NCBI lineage: Eukaryota > Metazoa > Chordata > Amphibia > Anura > Microhylidae > Gastrophryne > Gastrophryne carolinensis. The sequence goes on from CM051234.1 coordinate 442,994,416, forward strand.
AAGCCAAACCATAGCAACTATAGAGAATAAGGGGATAGCTATGCTGGAAGAGCCAAACGTAGCCTCTATAAAAGTATGCTGTCTAGCCTTCCAGCACTTAAAGCGGACCTTCACTCTGAATAAGAGACTATCTTATATGTTTCCCCCACCCTGTACATACAGATTGCTCACATTAAAAATCATCCTACCTGCATCTACTGCATTTTATGAGCCTTTAAGCATCCAAGATGGCGGTCCATGGAGTGTCAGGCTGCCTGCAAGCAGGAAGTGTCTTCTGACTGTGCCGCTCTGCATTCTGGGATTGCTGTCCTTTTGATAACCCCTGCCCTGCTTTGTCTGTGCAAAGCACAGCTATAACCCGCCCCCCCTGTACTTTTGTCCCCTCTCCTCTCTCCAATATGTGATGCTTCTGATGCAAGATGGCGGCGCCCGTATCCTGGAGTCCTGAACAGAGTTGCAGCCCAGCGGGGAAAGATTAATATGTAAGCGACTAAAAACCTAAAAAAAGGTTTGAGCTTTTCGTTAAATGATGGTGAAGATCCAATTTAAGGCAAATCTGTGTTAGAAAACATTATACGCACATTTAAAGCAGACCTCTATTGAAACATGACTTAAAGGGTCCATTTTAACCCCACACCCTGCCTCGTAATAGGGCAGAATACTCACCATTCCACAGTCTATTCATTTACTGCCCCACCAGCGACCAAGTGTTCAGTGGGCGAGTGAAACACTTGAGCTCTGCAGGAACAGTTTTCTTCTAGTTTTCTGCTTTCCAGCAGATTTCCAGGCTGTGGACATCCCAATACTGAATTTCTGAGAGGGGCACTGCAGGATTTATGATGGGTGGTCTGCTTTAAAGTGGGCCAAAACCCAAGCCACACAGCCCTAGAGTCTAACAGACTTTAGACCTGGGTGCTTACAAAGCATTGCTGTACACTGCAGTTATCTGCTAGGCAACCGAATTTGTGGCTAGACATTAAATGTCACTAAAAGTGAAGCTGACCAAAACCCTGGATTTTCATCCTCCTGAGTTGTGATCCACTTTACAGTGGCATCTCAATGTGGAATTCCCTACTGTGTCAAACAACCATCATTGCCCAAAATCTTACCTTGTTCCCATCCCCATTCCCCATCCCTATTTGGCATCTCTAAATGGCCAGTGGTATCGGCCAATGGGAGGCATCTTGCAATTAATTCCTTTGCCAGACATTACAGGCACTTTTAGAGCGGGGGTCGAGGTAAGAATTTGGGCAGTCCAGGGGATGCACACACTCACACACAAGGGCATCCTAAATTGGGATGCTACGGTAAAACAGACCAAAACCCAGGAGGGTGAAGATCCTGGGCTTTGGTCATCATTAGGGAAAATTTAATGGAAAAGTCGATTCAGCATGAATCCAAATTTTTGGGGGCTTGTGCCGATCAAACTTTTCCCTGAAATCCTTACTCACTTTTCATTTTTCACTTTTATTTCTGGGTTTAACTCTTAAACATTGCGTTGGGTTCCCCCCTTCTGTTGATTTTTTTTTATTTTTTAAGGGTTAAACACTTGAAAATTAAAACAAAATGACATAGAAGACTTCAGTAGTGGGAACCCCTATTCCTTTTTTTAGGGTTAAACCTGTGGGGTCCCCCCTATGCACGCAAAACCAGCCTGGTAGACCAGAACACTAAGGCCAAGCAGCTGGCCCCTGACCCTGAAGGCTACCAGCCGCATAGCCCTCACAGTATTCAAGCTCTTTTGCACCCCCCTGGGCTTTGGGGATGCAGGTAATGGTGCAGGGGGTTATGGCAAGTGCAGCCTAGCTAACTGGTATTGGGGTCACCACTCACCAGTTCCCAAAGAGTTAAATGTAATAAAACACAGACAGCGTAAAAATATATTTTCTAGTTTTTGTCCCCCATACTTACCTTACATCCATCGGCGATCCCACATCCTCTGCCGCTGCTGTCACTGGCAACCTGTGAGATCAGAAGGAGTGCGTAGCTTTCGCTGATCTCTCCAGCTTCTGTACATTAGCCTCAATCCAGAGAGACACAAAAAAACTTCCGTTTTCGTGCCGATCTGTTTTTTTGGTGAAATGTTTCCGTTCTCGTATGAGTGTGCGAGCGATTCTATGCATGCATTGAAAACCTTCTGTAAAGTTTCCGTCCGTTCGTACGGCAGATTACGAATTACGAGGATGTCATTTTCCATCCAGACTTTTCCGTTTCATTTTCACATGTTACAACGTAGGCTTTCGTTTTTGCCCTTTTCCCATCTTCTCCTCCAACGAATCCTTTACGTTTCCCGTTCGATTCTGTTTCCCTTTTTTAATAAATATTCGTCCAGATGGAAATCCTTACCATCTTGCGCCTGCGCACTACAAACTTAACTCATTAAAGTGCTCGCCTACATATTTGCCACCCTCACTTCTACTACAATGTTTAGCTAAATCACTTAGCACTATCCTCCATCTTCCCTTTCCCCTTTGGACCCTTAAAGCTCACCCAAACCACTTCTCAGTTAGGTTCTTCTTCCATTTTAGCCCCCTAAAACTTACCCAAATCACTTCTCGGTCATGTGAATATTCATCTTTAAGTATTTCTGGGCCCATTAGTTTTGTGTTAATGTATTTTGTAAATGAAATGACAATGTAAAATTTTATTTTTATACCATCATAAAATATAAAATTTGGAAAATGTAAAATTTTTACAACTATAAAAAACAAAATACATAGCAATGGCAGGCCACTGAACATTATTCTTCATCTGTGGTCCCCAACGGGTTGCGCAGCTCCTGCATCTCGCCCACCAACTGAAGGACCCTGACACTCAGTTGTGCCACTCTGGCACGTGTGGTCCCTGTTAAAAAACGTAAATTAAAATATTGGTATAACCTTGTTGGGGTCATACTGCAGTGCCCCCCCCCCCCCCCCTGTATGGTCCAAACACCTAAATCTGGACTTCAAAAGCCAGAGGGCCCTCGCCACCACGGCCAGGGTTTTGCATAGTACCCAATTAGAGAACCCCTGGCCCGCATTCTGCAGGCAAAGAACGGGCATCAGGAGCAAGGGCGAGTGGCACATCTTGCAGTTCCTGCAACCAAATATAAAATAATTACACAAAGCAAAGGTAACCAACTAAAACAATAACTCCTACAACAAATTAAGATTCAAGTTCAACAATTCACAAAGGACATAAGTCTAAAAAAATATAGCAATTATCTGGATGTGTGGGAAAATAAATGTTTACATGCTAATGACTAATTTAGGTCAGCATTAAAATGCATCTATAAGGCATACATGAAATGTATTGATTCAGGTATGAATTGCTATACAATTTATGGCCTCGGCCATGCTGATACATGCAATGCCTTCGTGCTAAAGGCGCGCAGACTCCACATAGCCGCAAAACATGTTCAACAATAGCAATCCGAGCCCTCAAAGGTCCCGTAAGTGGATCGGAAATGAAACGGAGTTATAGGGTGGAGATCCATCGGAAATCAGCTCTCTGAATCAGACAGAAACCATCCCAACAACGGAAGTTATCTGAACGAACGGAAAATTTCCGATTTTGTTTGGAAATGTTCCGATTTGCTTCCGTTCATCGAAAGAGCATATACACATTTTCCCGAACGCTCGTGCGAGTAGAAAATGGACGAAAAAAAGCAAAAAAAAGACTAACACCCACCAAAACTTTCACAGACAGCTACGGAAGTCCGAACGAATGTGTCTCTGAATCGAGGCTCTTGAGCTGATGTCAGCATACTCCTGGTATAAATAGCTCCGCCCTGGGGTATGAGATTTTGAAATGCTCCCTGATGGATGTCCACAAGATAATGGTACAGCTTAGTAAAAACAACACTTCCTAATTGGGGCTTCACTGTAGTGTTCAGAGATTCTTCACATAAGGTAGAAACATAGGGTTAAAAGCTCTCTATTATGAATAAATTGTAAGGGCACCACTTATCAGTAAGTAAATATAATTTCCCCTGGGCGGGTGCACCATGAATTCCAAACCATCAAAAGTACAAAGAAAACAACAAAACCTTCAGAATTCAAAAGAAGCCTTTTAGGGCACACCACCAGGTATATGAAAAAAGCAATCTTTCAATTCATACAAGAACACCAACTAAAAACCACATGTACACAAAGGACAGTTTAAAAACATATAAGCATCCTCCAGGTCTTATAATGAATCATTAAACATATATATAAGTATCATCAATTTAATGGTCAGCACTAGTGTGCAAATCAAAATAAAACAGCTGACAACGGCTATATATATATATATATATATATATATATATGTATATGCAAGCTCATATGCTATAAAAAGGGGGAATTAAACTAGAAATTAAAAGGGTTAATAACACTAAATATACCAATTAATGTGCCCCTAAACAAATATAATAAATATGAATGTGAACTATTAAACTGCCCTCAAAGATAACCCATGAGATTCAATGTCCTGAATCTCATAATAAATTGCACTGTGCTTAAATAATCCTTACAAATCTCCCATAAATTTCAAACTCCTCAAACTCCTGATAAAGTGCACTGTGCTATATCAATCTACACAAAAGTGCCCAAACTCAATATTGCTACAAAAAACGACAGTTGAGAACACAAGAGCAGGAGCTTGCAAACTGCCTTAGAACATGCAGATAAGCATAACACAGGATCTGTACAAATAAATGAGTACCGCCATTATTCAGCTGAACGACTGCCTGGAGGACACACCGCTGCCCCGCGCGCTCCGCCGTGCGCCCACGGCTTCTGATAGGGGTGAATGCTGGTTCCACCCCCTCCTCCTTTTATGTTGCGGTGATGGCCTCCCGCCGAATCGCGCCATGTCGCACCCCCCGCCGGAAATTCGGCTGGCAGGGCGCATCTCTCCCCGGCCATTCAAGTATTCTTTCAGCTGGTAAGTGAGGATGTTAAAAACCTCCCATTTCAGGGGGGTAGGTGTAATATCAGCAAGGGGGAGAGACAAGCCCTACGTAATTTACAACACCGGAAAGATGGGGAGGCCGATTCATTAATAGCGCCAGGTAGCGACAGATGAGCGCCAGTAGCGTGATTTTCACAGCGCCAGCTAGTATTCGCTGTGCTTGGCCGGGGTTTGCTTGTTGTCAGCGACTCAGTCGGTGTGCGGTAATGTTGAATACGGGGTTAGGGGTCGCTGTTTCACAGGTTCCGCGTTGTATGGGTGCGCCTGACAGCGAATGGCCAGAGCGAATGGCTTGCTGCAGATTCATTAAAAGATCACGGTCAAAAATTTCTCGCGCTGTGTATTCCTTGTTTAAACCCCAGAGCGCTGGCGGCGATGTGTGTAAAGTAGTTTTTAACCCCCAAACAACCTTTTTTTTTATATGTAAAAATTATACAAGTTTTTCTAAACATTTTGTAATATGAATACATGAATATCAGACCTGTAATATCAATTCTGCACATTTTTTTTTTTTTTACTTAAAAAAAAATCCTAACATTGCAGAAGTGGTCACAGAATTTTTGACATTATAAAAAAATAAAAAAACCGTAATAGCAATTAATTATGATTATTTAAAGATTGCTCCATTGAAATGCATTGGACCACGCCAGGGAGCGCCAGGTCATACCTGTCGCTGTGATGGGATTAGCAGCGGCGCTGTTCGTTGCAGTCGGCTACACGATGAATCCCGCGCTAGCTGACGCTCTCGCCGGCGCTAGCCTCATTTAGCTTGATAAATGCGTCATTGTGGCCGACGCCGGGCGTACTTGAGCCGGTAGCCGCCGTTAGCTGGCGGTACCTGGCGCTCGTCAGACACTACCTGACGCTATCGCTTGATGAATAAGGGCCATAGTCATTAAGGAGGCCGACAAGGGAGGGAATATTGTGATCCTCCCTGTTGGCCTCTATACGGAAGAGGTGCTGAGGCAGTTAAATGATTTCAGGCTTTATGAGAGATTGTCCTTCAATCCAGGATTGAAATTTAAACGAGAAATTGGCCAGATGATAGACCAAGCTCTAGTAGATAAGGCTATTGACCAGAAGGAATGTGATTTTTTGAAGGTGGATTGTCCGGTGACCCCTACCTTTTACGTTTTCCCGAAGATCCACAAGGATTGCCGGAATCCACCTGGACGCCCGATCGTCTCCGGTATTGGCTCGCTGACGGAACATATCTGCATGTGGGTGGACAGTTTCCTGCAACCCCATGTGGTAGGTCTCGCCTCTTACTTACGTGATTCGGTAGATCTCCTTACTAAATTGGACTCGGTCATTTTACCAAGGAACTGTATAATGGTAACATGTGATATTGAGGCCCTCTATTCAAATATCACGCACGAAAATGCCATGCACACGGCTAATTATTTTTTGAGCATGGAGGCTAACCCAAATCCCATGCGAAGGCAATTTATTTTGGATGCTCTTAAATTCATTCTAGAGCATAATTACTTTGTCTTTGACAAATGCTATTACAGACAGAGGAGGGGAGTGGCTATGGGTGCGAGATGCGCCCCCTCCATTGAAAACCTATTTTTGGGATGGTGGGAAAGAGAGAGGGTGTTCACTGAGTCCCTGGATCTATACCATGGCCACATTGTGGCGTGGTATAGATTTATTGACGATATTTTGTTCTTGTGGGAGGGCACCCAAGCGGAATGTGATGACTTTCTTGTGTTTTTGAATAATAATGATCTAATTATTAAATTGACATCATATTCATCCACAGAAAGCATCACTTTCCTGGATTTATGCCTGTTGCTAAAGCCGGATGGTACAATTGAGAGTACTCTGCATCGTAAGGATACCACTACGAATAGCTTATTGCATTATGAGAGTGCGCACCCTAATCATTTGAAATGATGGATTCCTGTGGGCCAATTCTTACGCCTGAGACGCAATTGCACTACAAATCAGGAATTTGAAAGACAATCAGTAGGTCTGGGAGAAAGATTTAAGGCCCGTGGGTACCCAAAGAGGACTTTGACAGCGGCCATAAGAGGGGCTCAGACCTCAAGACTCAAGACACAGATTATTACGAAAAACAGAACGGACAACACAAGACAAGAGGCCTGGTGTAGTCACGAGGTATAACCAACAATGGGGAGCTATTAGGACCATCTTGTTACGGCATTGGAACATCTTGAAGAGTGACAGAGACCTGGCCGGGCTGATACCGGAATCACCACGATTGATAGCCAGAAGAGCAAGGAACATAAGGGACCAGCTTTGTCATAGCCACTTTTCACGGTCAGAGGAGATCTGGTTAACATCTTTAAGTGGACAAGGCTCGGTGCCTTGTGGTACATGTTCCATCTGCAGACATATGCAGAAAACAAAAGAGGTAACAAATATTTTTACAGGATACAACTTTAGGTTGAAGGACTTTATTAATTGTAATACGAGGTCAGTTATATATCTAATTAAGTGTTCTTGCCCTAAATATTATATAGAAGAAACAAAGAATGCCCTGAAAAATAGGATACAATCGCATCTTTCGAACATTCGTTTGGCGGCTAGAGACCAGGAAAAAGGTAAGGCTTTGACCCCTGTGGCCAGGCATTTTTTGGCCCAACATAATTCGAGTATGCGGGATATGGTAGTGATAGGCCTACAAAGGGTAACATTGGGGCCACGGGGTGGAAACTTGAAGAGGAGACTCCTTAAGGAGGAACTCAAGTGGATTTCTAGGTTAGAGACGGCTGCACCCCGGGGCCTAAATGAGGACGTGTCGTTCGCCCCCTTCTTGGAGTGACCCCATGCCCGCTCTGATGAGATGAAGGATTCCATGGAGAATTATTGGCCTTCACATTAGCTTTGATGGAGGGAGTGGTATCCTTTAGTGCCTGGAGTCCACTTGGCATCCTTATTCTTTTCTGTTCACATATGGGTCCAGTTTTCAAGCAGGAGGGGTTGGGATGGTGCTTGTGGACCCCTGATGTGGTTAATTATGTACTGGGTGGCCTACTTTTTGATTTTTATAGAGGCTGTCTTATTTTGAGAGGGGCTTGTTTGGTTGTTTGGGTTGGAATGTTTTTGTTCACCATGGACACAAGGAGAGTGGGGGTGCTTCTGGATGTAGCATGATGGCTTACACTCCCCTCCTTTTGCCCTTGCATGTTTGATGGCCACAATTAAATTATGTGTTTTTGAATTGCTATGCCTCAGCAGCTGACTTGTATAGAATGATCAAACTGCCATATCCCTTTGAATGGACATTGGGTGACATGCGAAGTGATTATTTATGTTTCCAGTGACCGATTTACCCTGCTTCTGATGTGATGAGTGACGATGGAATATGTTATTGCATCTTTGATTTTTGATATGATATAGAGATAATAAGAGATTGTAGATTGTACATATACAACACCAGTATTCACTCAATCAGACCCCAGACCAGTGTATAGTGGGTTAAACCCCAGTCTCCTGATGCTGTGAGTGGCCGTATGCCTGCGAATGGTGCCTTTCTCCCCGGCCAGCGGGTCCGCCCCTCTCTGTTTTCTGCTGATGACGGCGGCCGGGTCATCAGGGGGGTGTTCCCGCTGGCCGGGGAGAGATGCGCCCTGCCAGCCGGATTTCCAGCGGGGGGCGCAACATGGCGCGACGTGGTGGGAGGCCATCACCGCAACATAAAAGGAGGAGGGGGTGGAATCAGCATTTACCCCTATCAGAAGCCGCGGGGCAGCGGTGTGTCCTCCAGGCAGTCGTTCAGCTGAATAATGGCGGTACTCATTTATTTGTACAGATCCTGTGTTATGCTTATCTGCATGTTCTAAGGCAGTTTGCAAGCTCCTGCTCTTGTGTTCACAAGCAATATTGAGTTTGGGCACTTTTGTGTAGATTGATATGGCACAGTGCACTTTATTAGGAGTTTGAGGAGTTTGACATTTATGGGAGATTTGTAAGGATTATTTAAGCACAGTGCACTTTATTATGAGATTCAGGACATTGAACCTCATGGGTTATCTTTGAGGGCAGTTTAATAGTTCACATTCACATTTATTATATTTGTTTAGGGGCACATTAATTGGTATATTTAGTGTTATTAGCCCTTTTAATTTCTAGTTTAATTTCCCCTTTTTATAGCATATGAGCTTGCATATACATGTATAGATATATATATAGACATCTTGCCGCCGTTGTCAGCTGTTTTATTTTGATTTGCACACTAGTGCTGACCATTAAATTGATGATACTTATATATATGTTTAATGATTGATTATAAGACCTGGAGGATGCTTATATGTTTTTAAACTGTCCTTTGTGTACATGTGGTTTTTAGTTGGTGTTCTTGTATGAATTAAAAGATTGTTTTTTTCATATACCTGGTGATGTGCCCTAAAAGGCTTCTTTTGAATTCTGAAGGTTTTGTTGTTTTCTTTGTACTTTTAAAAGCTCTCTAGACATAATAAATAGTGCTGGGCTTTGGATGCGGATCGCCAGAATCTAGCAAATTCGGGTTGGGTGAAGTCTTAGGCCCTTATTTAAGAAGGGATAGCGTCAGGTAGTGGCCGGTTAATGAGAGGTAGCGACAGGTAGCGACTGGTGAGCGCCGGACATGGCACGCAATTACACATTTATCAAGCAGAATCTGTTTAGCAACTGGGATAGCGCCATGTAGCGTCTGATTTTCACAGCCTCAGTGAACAGCGCCGGCGTTCAGCCTTGCACAGCGCCAGGTATGACCTATCGCTACCTGACGCTCTCCCATACATTTCAATGGACGATCCTTTTTTTCTCTTTAAACGGAGTATTTGTTTTGTTTTTTTTCAAAAAATCACAAATAATTCTGTGACCTCTTCTGCCATTGAAATAGCAGTTTTTTCATAATTTTTTCATTTTTTATATATTTCCTCAGAAATGACATTACAGGTCTGCCATTAAAGTGTTCATGTTACAATGTTGTTACAATGTAATTCCATATGTTTTCGCTTTGTTACTAGTTGATAGATGCTTGAAAACAGACTTTAAACACACCGCCTCCTGCGCTCTGGGCTTCAAACAAGTATTTTTCAGCGCCAGAGATTTGTGAGGCTGTTTTTTTGCTGAATATGGTGTGAGTCGGTCGATATGAGCAGTCGCTAACATGCGCTCCCATACAGCGCTGTACTGGTCAAATAGCGACTCCTCACAATGTATTCAACATTACTGAACAGTGACTATAAACTAGCGACCCACGGCTGAGCACACTAGTGACTACTAGTGTGCGCTCTGAAAATGCTGCTACAGACGCTCATCTGTCGCTACCTGCCGCTAATGATGAATCAGCCTCCCCGACTCCTGGTCCCCAAAAAAGAGAGGTTGGTCTACTTTAATTGCTTTCCAAAGACCCAAAAGCACATCTTGAATCTTCCCTCCCCCCATAAACTTTAATGGGATTGGGTCTCAGGTGACGCAGAACAAAGACTTTGCCAACTATTCTACAGAACTGCACCAGAACAGACCAAGGCAGAGTCAGCTCATCACTAATAATGAATAACCCACATGTTTAAAAATAATACACCCACAAGAATACATTTGTTGGACAGTAAAATATGTTTTGTTTAGATTCTCGTGACATTTAAATATTGGTAGTAGCTACAAAAATGTTTTTATCATAAAACAAATAAAAATTAAAACTTATAGACCAGGAACACATTTTATATCATTCACCCTACTGTACAGACATGTAAATGCACATATATAAAATATAAAGGCCCATAAGCATTTCCTGTACTCTTGCAGTGTTTTTAAAACTATTAACCCCCTAAGGGTGCTGATCTAAATATTCGCAATCCATAATCTGCCTAGCATCACTAGCTGAAAATCTAAAAGCTGAAAAGATTCTGTCCCACAGATTTATTGCCCCTCTGTGATACCGCATAAGGGGAATCCTCATTGGTTTTCCCTACCCTCTCTCTTTTTGACTTAGACCCAAGAGGGCACTCTGCTCCAAACACTCCCAAGGCAGGAATGATGAAGATGGATGTGTGATTGATTTCTGCCTCCTCTGTCTGTGCCCTTCTGGCAGAAAATTAAAAGGCTATTAGTTAAAGGGGGGGTTCCCCTCAGGTGAGGCCCCACTGCAGTCTGACCATTTATCTCTGTGAATAGCCTCGCATTATAGCAAAGCGGGAAGGGACTCTGGGGACGTGAGAGGGGGGTTGAAAAGACAAAGGCATGCACATGGCTGTGGCAGCAGCAGGATTGTCTCCCATGGATTGAGTGTGTGTGTGTGTGTGTGTGTGTGTGTGTGTGTGTGTGCGTGTGTGTGCGCTCTATACTACCGAGAAGGCTCGAGAGGAGGAAGGGAGACAGGAATAACAGACAGCTTTCCGCTTTATTCACAGACACAAAAGAGAAATAAGACTGAGTTAGCATATAGAAAATATAAAGGAGGAAAGAAAGAAGGTGTAAAGTGTCTCTGTCTTGTATAGCTAAATATAGGATGCTAGACTCTGTTTTATTCCCATTGGCCACTATTTAGATAGCATAAGGCTCACTGTCAGGCTGCAGTCATAATATATACATTGTATAACCTAAATGCAATCATAAAAGTCATCCTTTTGCATTTAAAAACTAGTTTTCAGTTATTAATTTAGGCAAATTATTCAGATATTTGCAATAAATGTTATTTTTTTTTTTGTATAGCTGAAGCAGTGGCACCTACAGAGCATTCAGGGTTTAAGTGCAGCACATAATAACCAACAACAGACTTTTTAATACAGAGGGATGTAAAAATTCAGGCATAAAAGATGCTCGGGATGAATCTTGACAAACATGAAGCAAAAATATGTCACACGCAGAGCAGATGCAATGGCAGTGAAAGGGTTAGTAGACAAAGCCTTATGGCATGAAGCCACCGTTGAGCTTGTTCTGCCTGAAGTCAGAAGTGAGAGATAGCTGGTTGAATGAAGGAGGGGTAAAGGGCCAGGCTGGGACCATGTGCTACTGGCCCTGCAGATAATGTTCTATTTATGATGCGTGCTATTGAGCAGAAGTGTGCTGCCTGCGACAGCCCTGGGCTCAGTCAGGGGGTGGGTAAATTATACTGTTCAAGGGTTTTGACCTCTTTATGCTTTGATAATAGACAAGTTTTGGTCTGAATAGTAGACCATCCACTGGCTCCCATCACCCAAACATGTCTGTCTTCTATCTGCCACTGTTGTTCTCATTAATTTCCTTTCTATTTCTTCCTAAGTCTGCATTCAGTGTGCCAATATTTCCACGGTCAGCATGTTACTTTACAAAGAGCCATGCCTCATCAGTTACTGGTTGATCCTTTTACATTTACAGATCATATAGTTACATATCCTGAGAAAATTATTGTTATACTAGATCTTCCAGTAAATGGCCTTCTCGCCAGTTTATTGAAAACCACAGGCAAAAACAGGCTTATGTTGATCACCTAATTCTCAGTATTTCAAGGCAGCCAACATGCATGGATATCAGAGAAAGCATGTTAACTAATGCAAGATGGACCTGACTAAAATAAACATGACCTCCATGGTTATTAGTATGCTTAGTCTAATCTGCTCAGCAGGCCCCAGTCTAACCTGGCAACCTATGCAAATACTGCTTTTCTACAAATTGTGCATCCACATATGCTAATTATTCCATCGTTGCATCCCAACAAAAACGCCCCCTATCCATAAGTTACTAATTGAAGTACATCACATTGTAGCTGGGGTAGAATTCAGCTAGTTCCCCCAAGTTCTGTAAAACTAGTTGAAATTAAGGCTGGTCCTCAGAACTGGGGAGGAGTGGAGCCCCTGAACCAGCCCTTTTCTGGCAGCAAATGTAATGCATATCTATAAAGGGTAGATGTCTTGGGACAAGATTAGGGACATATTCCCATGAAGCAGCCCTAGGTCTGTGCCTAGGGCATTAATCAGCAGGGGGCTCTGCAGAGTACATTATTATTGGTATGGTAAATTTAAAAAAAAGGCAGTTTGCGTGAAGGAGAATTGGAGCACGCTCTGAATTTTCATATGTAGGGATACATGGAAGGATCCACACATGTTGGGAAAAGGAAGAAATGTGAATCCAACCCGTGCATTGTAGAATACTGCGCACACTTTGCCTAGCCTGTGCTAGCAAGAAAAGAGATCCTGCATCCCAATTTTTCCACTGGGACTGGAAACAACCACTCATATATACACATAATAATAACTATAAATAAATAAATAATGAACAAATTACATACATAAAGGTGCCACCATCTGGACCAGATTTACAGCACACAATTGGCTGGACCCCATGTTGGAGTAATATCTTTGCCCTGCAAGTGAAGCATCATTAATTGAGATGCCCCTTGCACATACTCCATGTTAAAGGACATATGTAGGCTTAGAGGCCGATTTATTAATAGCGCCAGGTAGCGACAGATGAGCTACAGTAGCATGATTTTCACAGCGCCCGCTAGTATTCGCTGTGCTTGGGCGTTGTTCGGCTGTTGACACACCGCTCGGTGTGCGGTAATGTTGAATACGGGGTTAGGAGTCGCTGTTTGACTGGGTCTGCGCTGTATGGGAGCGCCTGACAGCGAATGGTCATAGCGAACGGCTCCCTGCATATTCATTAACAAATCACGCTCCAAAAATTCTCGCGCTGTGAAAAGCTTGTGAAAGAGCGCTGGCGGCGATGGCTTAAAAGTAGTTTTTAACCCCCAACCATATTTTTTCATTTAAAAATTAAACAAGTTTTTCTAAACATTTTGTAATATGAATACATTAATATCAGACCTGTAATATCAATTCTGCACAATTTTTTTTTTTTTAATTTTTTTTACCTTAAAAAAAATATCTAACATTGCCGAAGTGGTCAAAGAATTATTGACATTTTTTTTTAAAAAAAAAACATTAATATCAATTAAATAGGAAGATTTAAAGATTGCTCCATTGAAATGCATTGGAGAGCGCCAGGTAGCGAGAGGTCATATCTGGCGCTGTGATGGGATTAGTAGCGGCGCTGTTCGTTGCAGTCCGCTACATGATGAATCCCGCGCTAGCTGACGCTCTCGCCGGCGCTAGCCTCATTTAGCGTGATAAATGCGTGATTGTGTCCGCCGCCTGGCGTTCTGGAGTCGGTAGCCGCCGATAGCTGGCGATACCTGGCGCTAGTGAGACACTACCTGGCGCTATCCCATGATAAATAAGGCCGTTAATAAAAAAGAGAACTCACGATGTATTCCATGCATTTGGTTTGATGTTTCAAAATGTATGGAACAACTTCCCTTGCTGTCATCACAGTGTGGTGATATGCAGGGCCTAATTATAGGCAGGGCGCAATGGGTGCGTACCCCTGGGCCTCCACCATTTGTCCTGCAAGAGGGCCTCTGGCACTCAGAAATGTACCATCTTGAGCAAGGTTCATTGATTCTCATGATCAATTGGAGCCTAAGTTCTCTGGATCCAGGGGGGGCTAGCAATTCACTGGGGTTTTTGTTGAAAAGAGAAGCACTTCAGGTCTGTGCCTGTACCTCACCGGAGCTGGGGTCCAGAAATCGGTGGAGGGGCTTGAAGATCTCAGTTACATTCCCTGTAAGCTTGGATTTACTTGCCCCATGGTCTCGGAAAACTGGGGCTCAGAGGTGGACCTCCCTGTGCAAGGTGCATCAATTCCCAGAGTGACCTACTTTGGAGCCTTAGGTTCTCCAGACTTAGAGGAGCTAGCAACCAACTGGAGGTGCCAAGGACAGCACAGAGAGATGATGAGGACTGGAGCCAGTGAGGACAAGTGGTGGACAGCGATGAATAGAATAGAACCCAACAGGATTCTCCAGCCCATATCAGCAGTGATGTCAGTCAGTGAGTTATGTTGGCTGTTGCTGTATAAGATAGATTAAAAAATATGGTGCTTTTGTTGATGTTCACACCCTGACTGACCTACCCACCAATTTACCTGCCTACTGACCCACCTACCTGCATACTGACCTCCCCCACCCACATACCTAACTACCTACCCACCGACATACCTTTTAACCTGCCTACAGTCCCACACACCCACCTACCTAATTATCTACCTTACTACTGACCCACACTCCAGATATCTGCCAGTCTACCTGCCAACCAACTACCTATCTACCTACCCACCTACCTGCCTACTGACAGAACCCCCAAATAATTTCCATACCTACTCACTCACCCTTCTACCTATCTACCTGCTTACTGACCCCCCCACATACCTGCCCACTTGCCTCCCTACCCCGGACCTGAAGTAGCAGCTGGTAGCCACAGCGCAACGCCGGCAAACCCTGGAAAGGAGTTGGCAGTCACCCACCCACCTACCTGCTTGCCCACTTACCCACCTCCCTATCTGCCCTCACACCCACCTCACTACCTGCCCTCCCATCTACCTACCCACTCACCTATCTGGCTAACCACCCACCTTCTTGCCTACTCACCCAACTATATACCTACCTACTAATTATCCAATTTAATAGGAATTCCTATCTATTCCTGTATAAATTTACACACAATTCTCTACCTAACTACCCCTACCTGTACATCTGAGCACCTACCAATCTATCTGTCTACCCGACTACCTGTCTGCTCACTCACCTACCTGATTACCCCCATCTACCTGCCCATCTTTCTACCTACATACCCACCTAAATGCCCACTAACCTACCTACCCATTTACCTATATGCTTGCTTGCTCACCCAACTACCTTCCTAAAAAAACCTACTTACCTAGGAGATACAGGGAGGTTGTCTTTTTTGGTAGGTGGGGTCCACACACACCAAAGCATTAAAAACAAAAGCATGGACACTAAATGGGATACTTTCAAAGGAATCCTTAATTTCCATTATGACAGATATATACCTTACAGGACTAAAACTATTAGACACACATGTAAACCGATGTGGCTAAACAAAAAGGTTAAGGGGGCAATAAACAACAAAAAAAAGGCATTTAAACGTTTAAAGCAGGAAGGGACAGCGGAAGCATTAAAAAACTATAAAGAAGAAAATAAACAATGTAAACAACAGATAAGGGCAGCTAAGCTGGAGACAGAAAGACTGGTCGCGAAAGAGAGTAATAATAACCCCAAATTATTCTTCAGCTACATAAACCGTAAAAGGTACAAACCTGAGGGTGTGGGCGCCCTGAAAAGCAAGGAGGGGACCCCTATAGAGGGAAATGAGGAGAAAGCAAATTTACTAAACAACTTCTTTGCTTCTATATTCACAAAAGAATGTGACATGCCTAGTGAAATGCAGGGGAATAACCGAAACCCTCCATTAAATGTCACTGGTCTAACCAAGGAAGAAGTCCAGCACCGCCTCAAGCAGATAAAAATCGATAAATCACCGGGACCAGATGATATACATCCTCGTGTTTTAAGGGAGTTATGTACAGTAATGTACAGCCGTTATTTCTAATATTTGTGGACTCAATAACTACAGGGTCTGTTCCGAGGGATTGGCGCTTGGCAAATGTGGTGCCAATATTCAAAAAGGGATCTAGGGGGGAACCTGGGAACTACAGACCGGTAAGCTTAACATCTGTGGTGGGCAAGCTGTTTGAAGGTTTCTTAAGGGATACTATCCTGGAGCACCTTGGGGAAAATGACCTTATTACTCCATATCAGCATGGATTTATGAGGAATCGCTCCTGCCAGACAAACCTAATCAGCTTTTATGAGGAGGTAAGTTCAAGATTGGATCAGGGGGAGTCATTGGATATCATATATTTTGACTTTTCTAAAGCATTTGATACTGTGCCGCATAAAAGGCTGGTACAAAAGATGGACTGGGGAAAAACGTGTGCAGATGGGTGAGAAATTGGCTTAATGATCGGAAGCAGAGGGTGGTTATCAATGGTACACACTCAGATTGGGTCACTGTTACTAGTGGAGTACCACAAGGGTCAGTTCTGGGACCAATTCTCTTCAATATATATATAAATGACATTGGGTATGGATTAAACAGTAAAGTCTCAATCTTTGCAGATGATACTAAGCTGAGTAAAGTAATTAAAACAAAAGAGGACAGCAGGCAGCTACAAACAGATTTAGATAAATTGGAAGCATGGGCAGTTAAATGGCAAATGAAGTTTAACACAGATAAATGTAAGGTTATGCACATGGGAAGGAGAAATCTGTGTCATGATTACACACTAAATAAAGAAACACTTGGTAAAACAACAATGGAAAAGGACCTAGGGGTTTTAGTTGACAATATGCTCAACTGTAGTAATCAATGCCAGGCAGCTGCTGCCAAGGCAAATAGGATCATGGGGTGCATCAGGAGGGGCATAGGTGCTCATGACCAGAGTATCATTTTACCCCTGTACAAGTCACTGGTCAGACCCCATATGGAATACTGTGTATAGTTCTGGGCACCTGTGCTTAAGAAGGACATATCAGAACTGGAGCGCGTTCAAAGAAGGGCAACAAAGTTAATAAAAGGAGTGCGGGGGCTAGAGTACCCTGAAAGATTGTCCAAGTTAGGCTTATTTAGTTTAGAAAAAAGACGATTGAGGGGTGATCTAATAACTATGTATAAATATATTCAGGGTCAATACAAAGATCTGTCCCACAATCTATTTATACCCCGGAGTGTAACCATAACCCGGGGGCATCCACTAAGGTTAGAGGAAAGGTGCTTTCTCCACCGACATAGGAGGGGATTCTTCTCTGTTACAGCAGTGAGACTATGGAACTCGCTGCCAGAGGAGGTAGTAATGGTGGATACAGTAAAAATGTTTAAAAGTGGCCTTGATGCCTTCCTGGCATGTAATAACATTTCCATCTATGGCTACTAGACCACTGGAAGGAATTAAATAGGCTGAACTGGATGGACTAAAGTCTTTATTCAGCCTTACATACTATGTTACTATGTTACCATACACCGCAGTGCGTGTGGACCCCACCCACTTATCTTTGTTATGTAACTTGGCTAGCCTATTACATTAAATTGGATGTCCAGTGGCTTCATAACCCCCTCCACTGGGGTGCTGAGACAGGGGGGTTACCAAAAAAGCCTTACCTCTCCTGTAATTCAGCATTGTCTCCCAGGCAGGGGCCACACAGAGAGTGCACAGGGTGGCATTCCCCCCACTGTGCAAGCACCTGCCCACCCATGTAAGGATAGAACAGGGTGATGCCACGCTGTGTATTCTCTTCAAGATGGCTATGCTCATGGCCAGAGACAGCTGGGGAACAACACGGCATCCCAGCATTTTTTGTAAGCCCCCCCATCCTGCCTCAGAGCCAGGGGAAGGTAGCCAGGTTAGGAGGTTATGAAGACACTGGACATTTGCCAGGTGTCCTGCCAAAAACCAATAGCCGCATTCAAACATATAGGTCTCAATTCAGTAAGAGTTGAAAAAAATTGTCATGGTGGTAAGGTATGAGAAAAAAGCCTGCGAATGTCTCTGTTGTGGAATCACTACATAGGAAGACAATGAAAGTCAATGGCTTTTTTTTTACTCCTAAGAGTTTTACACTGTAATAAAATGCTATTGAATGTCATTGTCTCCATAGCTGGTGACATTCTCAGGCTTTTTTTCTTATAGTGATTTTTTTTTTACTTCCATAAGAATTTTTTTCTCCTACTGAATCGAGGCCATAAAGATAGCACTTTTTGGAGAAGGCTGAGCAGTATATAATATGTTGGCTGTAGTCATTTGGCAGTTAGTGTTTAAAAGTTGCTGGATATTTTTTTTCCTTTACATGGGAAGAGACTCCCTTCAACATTTTGCCATGGAACCCTGAAGATGATGTGTCCTACTGCATGGTAAGGACATATACAATCAATTAATTAATATTAATTAATCATCTCAGGGAAGATAGGTCTGTTTAGCATTGTCTCCGACCAGAATTAATGCTATACAGGGTAAGCTACTTTAAACCCAAACAACAGTGTTCTTCTACTTGTATTAATTACAGTTCTAAGAGGAAATACTATTAGATACTATTACTATAAGAGGAGAAGAAAGCAATGTATGCTGCTTATAGTTATTTCACATTGCACGTTGTATGCTTGATGCTTAGGGCTGATGTAGAAAGCACATGAATGCTCACAATCTGGGAATCTATCCAGCAGGGCACTATGTCAATGCTCTCACATCTAGCAAAGTCTGCTTAGTTTGACTATACAGGACACGGACAGGTTTACTTACTAGTGCCACCTACTGTGATCAAACACAGAGACAGGACATTTTTTAAGGAAACATTGTAGCCTACAACAATATTAAACCTGATCAGTGATCAGCCAGATATGCTACATAAGATGAATGGACAGCTCCAGCAAATTTGGCATTTAATTCATCCTATCCCAGTGGAAATGTTTCTGTGTGGAATATGTGATCACTGGTATCCCTTTTTATATGTAATTACATGATACACTTGCTATTACTATTAATATCATAAGAAACCATTTCATGTAAATGCATTCATTAATGTTTGCATACATGCTGCTATAGGAACACGTTTTAACCATTGTCCATATAAAAGGCCTGATTTATCAAGCATTCTGCCAGACAGTGCCACATTGTCTGGCAGATTATAGTAGTGAAAAATATAATTTACAATTTTATAATTTTTTTTCACACACATTTACTAAAACATTGGTGGTGCAGCAACATGCTGAATTTTTAGAAATCATAATTTGCACTACTCTAATTTGCACTGAAATGGCATTGTCTGGCAAAATAGTTTGATAAATAAGGCCCTTAGTCTTATTTTTGCCCCAGTAATGCTCTTCAGTTTTACATATATATCATTTCTCAGTGTCACAACATGTAATTATGTGACAACAATTTGTCACAACAATATCAAATCTATATACAAAATGTTATTTGTTTTGTATGTGTTTTCTTAAGTGACAGTTGAACAAATAGGCACAAATCGGCAACATGGTGTTAACTTAAGTTTTATAAGTTCCATGATGTTCAAATTATATATTATCCCAAAAAGCTGGACTTTTGTTTAAATGTTGAGATGTTCCTACTATTTATGTTATTTCAAATGGCATTAGGCAAAGGCAGCAGAAAAGATGATCAAGGGGGCCTTTCTTTTTATTAGACCTGCTATAGTAAATTAACCCAGTGTTAATCAGGATAAAGAAAACAAGCACCTTCTGATACTAACCTCACTCTAGCCCAGAGGTGTACAAACTTTTTTGTTCTAAGGGTCACATTGTCTAATTGTTCCACTTCAAGGGGCCGAAATAAAATCTAGGCAGGAAAAATTCTAACTGTTTACTTCAAGAAAGCTGTAACCTGAAAGCATTATATATACTTTTATGTATATGCAGATGTGGGCAGAGGTGAGGTTGGAAGAAGTGGGTAGGGGTCAGGCAGAAAGGTGAAATGAGCAGAGGTAAGACAGGAAGTGGGAAGCAAAGATGGGTAGAGGTGAGATGGAAGGTGGTGAGGAGAGGTGAGATGAATAGATGTGAGGGGAGCAGTGGTGAGGTGAGAAGAAGCCGGTAGAGGTGAGAAGTGAGCAGAGGGAAAATTGACTAAGGTGAGAAAGGAAGAGGTGAGTTAAAAAGAAGTGGGCAGGAAGAGGTGCGGTTAGTAGAGGTGAGATGGAAAAAAGGGCAGATGCGAGGAGGGGTGATGTGGGTTGAGGTGAGGTTAGAAGAAGAGAGATGAAGCAGTGGGCAGAGGTAACCAGAGGTGAGGTGAAAATAGATGGGTAGAGGTCCGCAGAATTGCTGGAGGCTGCAACTGTCAGCTGTGCAGGTCCCGGGCCGCAGGTTATGGGTCCCTGCTCTAACCCCATGCCTAACCCTGCAGCTGGGAGAGCAAAGCTTCTCTAAACTTAGCAGCCAGCAGGTCTGGGGTGGGCAGTCATGGCACTGCTGGAAATAGGTATTTCAGGCACCTTACATGGCTGTAAAGTACAGTTGCTGTGAACAGATACTGTTGCTGGTTTTAACACTGAGAGCTTTATTAAAGACTTACAGTGTTGCTTCATTTTGCTGGAATAGTGCCTGTTTTTGAGCGCTGCAAGGCACAATGCCTGATGTTAAATAATCAGTTTTGACTGGGGTACTGGGTATTGGCCAGCCTGTGTCAGTGGCTGTTGGACTCTTATGCCAATCATAACAGACACCAGGGTACCACCGTCTTTTAGGGGATGCGCAACGTATTTATTCATTTTTTGCACGCTGAAAAGATTAGCACTGTATGTAACAGACGCTGGTTGGCGTTTCATCATTACAGTTACAGGAAATGACTGGGGACAAAGGGGGGAGATGTTACAGTGCATTTACACTGCATTTTAATTGATGTGGCCTGCTGGGGGTACCTGCTTATGAAGGCTTATTAAGGTTCAGGACAGACTTGAGAAAGAATTCTTGCAACTGTCTCTCAAAAATAAACATTTTACGAGACATTTATGACCCGTGTTGGTCATGTTATCTCTATGTAATGTCACTTAGACAAGAAAAGTAGAAGCAGTAAGATCTTGGTCAAAACCAAAGGATGAGTTACTGCCCTGCCCATGGGGCAGTGGGACCCCAGAGTCAGTTCCCCAGGCATCCCAGTTCAACACTGGTAATAGTAAATAAATTGTATGACACAAACCAACAACGGCTCTGTCTTACAGCTAAGCAGTTCCAAATCATGGTCATGGAAACAGAATAGAAATCACTGATGGGATGTCCAGAAGACTCTATAATAGCTTACATCCAGATGATGAGTGATCATAAATTGCTAAATACAATGTGCTGATTTGCAGCTTTCCATCAGCAAATACAATTCTCAAACACTGATTTTGACAGCAACCTTGTTACATCACTGCTTCCTATTGCCCACTATCACTGGAAATGACCTATATTGCTATAGACCCTTGAAGAAAGAAACAAGTGGATGTTGCTTTGATTAATTCCCACTCATTCGTAAGACTTCTGGGCTGGATATTGGTAACTTTTTACAGTTTGGTCCCCATGATGATCGACCAAGGCATCACTTTCAAAGTACTGTAGGCGTGATGATGAGTCACATCCTGAAGACAATGATGATGATCTACCAAAAGATGCAAATGATGTATGTTTGGACTGTATTGTCTTTTGAGCCACAGTTTCCTGTTGCCGATTTTATGTGAAAATGTCTATTTTCACATATACACATATTTTCCATTAATCATTGCTCAAAATGTTGACACCCTATCCCATGTAAATTTGTAGTTTTTGCTATACTATTGTGGGATGTTTATTTTAAATGCAAGACTGCTTCTTTTACAATGTTTATCTTTATGTTTTGTATTTTTCTTAAAGGGTCTCAAATTTTTTAATGGGGGAAGACTGTAGAGCTTTTGTTCAGACATCCTGGATTATGTAACATTAAACCGGACCTTCAGCATGATTAATTGCAAAAGCCAAACCATTAAAAAACTATTCCCCAGCATCTAAAATTAATATATTTTAAGTTTTTAGTCACTTATTATTCTTTCCTCCACTGGGCTGCAACTCTGTTCAGGACTCTAGGATATGGGCGCCGCCATCTTGACTCAGAAGCATCACATACTGAAGAGAGGAAAGCGGGATAAAGTGCAGGGGCCGGGATATAGCTGAGCAGAACTGGGCTCAGGAAAAGGGCAGCAATCCCAGAATACAGAGCGGCACAGTCAGAAGACACTTCCTGTTTGCAGGCTGCCTGATGCTCCATGAGCCTCCATCTTGGATGTTTAAAGGCTCATAACATGCAGTAGATACAGGTAGGATGATTTTTAATGTGAGCAATCTGTATGTACAGGGTGTGGGAAACATATAAGATAGACTCTTATTCAGAGTGAAGGTCCGCTTTAAGTTACATTTTAAATCATGTTTAAACACAGGGACATCTGGTTTCACAGTAGTTGCTCAGAACAAAGGGTTCATCATTTGTGCTGACAGATTCCACTTTACAATTCTTATGATTTTTGAAAGAAACTGTGCAGAAACAGGGTGGGATATACACTTTTTTATTTACTGGGCACAGTGCACCATAGAGGTTTCTATGGTTTGTCTTTGGATGTCTATCCTTGTCTGAAGACATACGACAAGCGATTCCAAAGCATGCTTTTGGGGGGGGGGGGGGTGAGATTTGTGTGCCTGGGCTGTCAGCCTGTGGATTGTGTGCTTTTACAGGGCAGAACTGGTCAACTCCAACATTTTTTTGCACTTGTTTGTAGCATTTTTTGGCCTTCATGCAATGCTTTCAGCAGATGTTATAATGATTAAAGATATTCTGCCTAAAAACAAAAACACTATACTCACCTTTCATCCGACGCAGGCGATTGCTGCTAGTTTGGCGCTCAGACACCTAGCGGATTGTGTAATCTAGTTCCATGCGCACTCTGCCTCCTGTCACCGCCGCATCAGGGCAGCCTCCTCTCCATGCAACTGTGATGGACTGCACTGCAGCATTCATCACAGGAACTATGGCACGCCCCCTATATTGCAGTGAATGGAGGGGTGTGCCTTAGTTCCTGTGATAAATAACATGGGGAAGTACATCAGCAATTGACACAGAGGTGATGAGGGCGGTGCACAGCATAGGATATGAGGCCGATTCATTAATAGCGCCAGGTAGCGACAGATGAGCGCCAGTAGCGTGATTTTCCCAGCGCCAGCTAGTATTCGCTGTGCTTGGCCGGGGTTTGCTTGTTGACAGCGACTCGTGTGCGGTAATGTTGAATACAGGCTGGGGGGTCTATGTTTCACAGGTTCAGCGTTGTATGGGTGCGCCTGACAACGAATGGCCAGAGCGAACGGCTTGCTGCAGATTCATTAACAAATCACGCTCCGAATTTTTTCGCGCTGTGAATTCCTTGTTTAAACCCCAGACCGCTGGCGGCGATGGATTTAAAATAGTTTTTAACCCCCAAACAACCATATTTTTATATTTTAAAATTATACAAGTTTTTATAAACATTTTGTAATATCAATACATTAATATCAGACCTGTAATATCAATTCTGCACAAAATCATTTTTTTTTTTATTTTACCTTAAAAAAAAATCCTAACATTGCAGAAGTGGTCACAGAATTTTTGACATTAAAAAAAAAAAAAAAACCATTAATAGCAATTAATTATGATTAATTAAAGATTGCTCCATTGAAATGCATTGGACATCGCCAGGGAGCGCCAGGTCATACCTGATGGGATTAGCAGCGGCGCTGTTCGTTGCAGCCGGCTACATGATGAATCCCGCGGTAGATGTCGCTCTCGCCGGCGCTAGCCTCATTTAGCTTGATAAATGCGTCATTGTGGCCGCCGCCGGGCGTACTTGAGTCGGTAGCCGCCGTTAGCTGGCGGGACCTGGCGCTCGTCAGACACTACCTGGCGCTATCGCTTGATGAATAAGGGCATTTATGTTTGAGAGCCAGATTAGCAACAATGGCCTGCGGGGTATGAAAGGTGAGTATAGAATTTTTTTTCTGTTTTTTTTTCCTGCAGAATTTCTTTAATGCTTATGTTTCTTATAGGATGATTCAGGGGGGTTGTTATCCACTATAAAAGGGGAATGGTATGCTGAGAAACCTGTTGCCCAACCCTCTCTGGACCACTCTGCCCTCCCCAGTTACCGCCCGATCCCACTGCTCTCCTTAAACAGCATGTCCATAATGCACTGGCTCACTCCCCATGTACAATCTCCCTCCTAGATCCCCTCCAGTCTGGTTTTCACTCAAGGCATTCCACAGAAACTGCCCTCCCCAAAGTATCCAATAATCTTTTAACTGCCAAATCCAAAAGAATACTACTCCATTCTCATTCTTCTCGACCACCTGCTTTTGACACAGTTGACCATGGTCATGCTTTTCAATATTCTTTCTTCTCTTGGAATCTCGCACTCTCTTGGCTCTCTTCCGATCTCTCTGATTGCGCATTTGGTGTGTGTTACTTAAACACTATTTCCTCTCCCCATCCTCTGTCTGTTGGTGTACCACAAGGCTCAGTCCTAGGACCACTACTTTTTTCAATATACACTTATGGTTTTCACTAATTAATAACCTCGCTAGGCTTTCAATCTCACTTTTATGCAGATGACACTCAGATATATCTCTCTGGCCTCCATATCTCTTCCTTCCTCTCAGATCCCTCCCCGCGGGGCATCCGAAATCGGGATGTCCCGCGGGGTGAAACCCCCCAGGAATCCCACAATCCTACCTTTTCCACGTTCCAGTGGCGCATGCGCGTCCACCGCCGCCGCCTCCCGCGCATCCCTCTAGCAGGGCGCGCACCCGCGCCCGCCGTTTGTGAATGGCCGGCCGGGTGCGCTCCCTGTAAGAGGGACGCGCGCGAGGCGCCGGCAGACGCGCTCTGCTTGTCCGGCGCTGCCTCTTGCTTGTCCGGCGCTGCCTCTCGCTTGTCCGCCGGCGGGGATTGGCTGCAGCGGTCACGTGGGAGCGTGGTGAGGTGAGTTTTCGGGGATTTCTGGGGGGTTTCACACAGCGGGGCACCCCCGATCGGGGTGCCCCACCGAAGTGGACCAAAACCCAGGATAGTCAAAATCCTGGGTGTTGGTCCACTTTAAACTGAACATGGACAAAACAGAACTGGTCATTTTCCCACCATCTCACTCCCCTCTATACATAATCTTACAATAACTGCAACTCATCAAGCTCAATGTCTGGGCATCATTCTGGACTCCTCTCTCTCATTCACACCTTACATTCACTCCAATCTAAAATGCTAGTGCATGCCCTGGTCATATCCTGACTTAACTACTGCAACACCCTCCAATTTATTCTGAACTCTGCTGCTCACCTCATACACCACTCCTCATGCTTCTCCAGTGCTGCTCCCCTCTGTCAATCCCTCCACCGGTTACCCGTCTCTCAAAGGGTTCAGTTCAAACTTCTAACACTAACCTACAAAGCTCTCTCCAGCCAGGCCCCTCCCTACATTTCATCTCTGATCCAGCGATACCAATCCAGACGTATCCTCCGCTCTGTCTCTGACATTCGCTCTAGGGCAAAAAGAATAGTAGGTGACCCCACACACCCAGGTCACCCCTTCTTCAATCTGCTACCGTCTGGACGTAGGTATCGGGCTCTCTCGTCCAGAACCTATCGGTATAAAAACAGTTTCTTCCCACTTGCAGTTAAAGCACTAAATAATAAACTCTAAGAATCCCAGAAAACTTTCGATCCCCGGCGCATCACCAGTTATTTTAAGGAATATCGCATGTAACAAAATCCTTGTAAATGTGTATAACTAGCTAAAACAAACTAATGTTATACCCCCATGTAAGTATATAGCATGTGTGTGATGTATATAGTTGTGTATATAGTGTGTTGATGTATATAGTTGTGCGTCTAGCAAATGTTCAAGCTCTATGGAGAACCCCCCCTTCCAAAAAGTATTCCTTGTTTGTATTCTGTACATACTTGGCGACCAATAAAGTATTCGTATTCGTATTCTCCTGTCCTCCTCGTCACCTTCTTGCACTCCCGCCTTCAAGACTTCTCCTGTGCCTCTCCATTTCTCTGGAATGCCACCCCCCACTCAATCCGTCACTCTCCAACACTCCAAACCTTTAAAAGTGCCCTCAAAACTCATCTCTTCAGACAAGCAACCTTGCTTAATAAACTCCTATTACCTTCACATGGCACATGGCGCCAAATCCAAGCTCTACCACTTGTGATCTCCCCCTTTGTCTCCACGACCCTATCCATTAGACTGTAAGCTCGCAAGGGCAAGGCTCTCTCTCTTGTCTCTTGTCTCTTGTTCTCACATCATTTGGTTTGAACTTTGTAGCATCTAATTTGTATTGGACCCTGTACAGTATATTTTACCTTGTCTGTAATTATAGCTTGTAAAGCGCTATGAAAGATGATGGCGCTATGTAAATAAAAGATAATTATAATAATTTTATTCCTACCAGTAAAAAATAAGCACAAGACTCGTGGGACTTGCTTTAAGTTGCATTATAAAAATAGCTCCTCCCCTCAATATCTAGTATGAATTTGTAATATTTTGTGATAGATCTTGTACACCAATGACTTTCAAGGAGGAAACCATATTACAAATAGAGTACTCCCATTGGTGTTTTTCTCTGTGTAGCATTGTTTTTAGTGTAGTTAAAGGGTGGTACCAAAGGTTCATCTGGATGCAAGGGTATATTTGTGTAAATACAGTTACTTGTATGCACATATGTGAATTGTATTTATCAGAGGTGAAATTTTAAATACATAAACATTCTGGTCAGAAACAGAACAGTGAACAGTGACACAGCTCTTAAAGTGAGCCTCTGTTTATTAACGACTGGACTTCCACTTATCTATCCCCCCCCCAGGGCATTCTAATTTGGAATGTTACATTGTAAAAAAAATACCACAAATCTAGCCAAACACTTTCAGTGCTGGGGTCCATAATTAGCAGATGCCACTTTCAAACCCCAAGTGATCGCCAGTGACCAATCAGGTCGAGGAGGGCAGAAGTGCAGACACGGTAAGTATGCTGTTAGATAGATAGATAGATAGATAGATAGATAGATAGATAGATAGATACTTTATTCCACCAAGTAAGTACAGGATACATACAAGGAATGCTTTTTGACACGGAGAGCTATTAACAATTACATACAAATAAAATAGGTAGTAACACATAATTTAAGATTTAGTGTAAAAAGTTCATTTAGATTTAGTGCAATTTAAGTAGATAAGCAGTACGTGTTGAGTTCAAGACTGTCCCAACCAATCTGGACGAAAAATAATAGTATTGACAGCAAGTGTATAAGCGCAATTCATTGAGTTTAAGGACCTCTCACACAGGTTTTTGCCATAATGGCCAAGGGAAAAAAAACTGTTTTGTGTCTAGTGTTTTTTTCAAATAAGCCATGAATCTGCACCCAGAACATAAGAACCTGAAAAAGGCATGCCCTGCCCTCGAGTCCTCATTTATTTTCTTAGCCCTTGAGGAGACTCTGTTCATGAATTGCTCTTCCAGAGATGGAAGGGGGATCCAATTATTCGCTCCAGTCTATGCTTGTCTTTGGCTCTAGCCCCACTGTACCAGACTGTGAATGAAGTGGTCAAAATCAATCAGATGACAGCAATGTAAAAAGTTTTTAAGATTCCCTGAGACATACCGTATCTTTTAAATTGCCTCAAGAAGTCTAACCTTTGTTGGACCTTCTTTAAGATAACGGTAGCTTGCTTGCTCCACGTCCCCACCTCCAAGTCCTGTGAGATCTGGGTGCCTAGAAATTTTGTATTGGCTACAGTTTTGACTTCCTCTTCACCAATAATAATGGGATGGTGCTTTTGGTGGAAGTCAATTACGAGTTTCCTGAGTATTCAGGATAAGGTTGTTCGCCTTGCACCAATACTTGGGTCCAGTAAGTAGTCTTATTGTTGTCACTAATGAAGCCTACTACAGTGGTATCATCTGCATATTTGTTGATTTTGACAGAAGGGTCAGAGGAGGTGAAGTCATTAGTATATAATGAAAAGAGGGACATGGGATGACATTGGTAATGGGAGCAACTAAGGTGGACAATGGAGGCTGAAGGGATCTGTGACTCTGGAGGTGTGAGCTAGGCAAGTAAACACACAATCTTACCCCTTTTTTGCAATGGCCCAATGGGATCAGTTGTGATGGAGATAAAGTAAGCATTATTACTATTCACAATTAGCTCACAGATAATAATAAGGTAATATTTGACCTGGCCTGGTTTAAATTTTGGGATAGGACCAATAAGCATCTTGTTGCTTGAGCCAATAGCTCCCACAATCCCCTGTGTATGGAACATGAACATGGAGAATATTTAGGGAAATTGCCATAGAGGGGGTGCAATGGCTGGAAAACTTGATACATTTGCTAGAAATAAAATGGCATCATGCAGGACACTGCCTTGAAAGACGGATGTTTTACTCTGCGCTCTGGCAATAGTTCTGGATCTCTTGCAGCGTAATGACGGTAAAGGGTTAATGTCTTGCGCGCAGCCAGAATATGGCACGTGGGGGGGCTCATCTCTGATTATGATACTATAATGGTCTGACTATTTATTGGAGATTAAATTCCCATTCCAGGCTGCGGGAGCAAACCAATGAAAAGGCAAATCTGAAAAAAATGAGTAAAATGCAAAAGCAATGAGGGAAAGAAAACTGAACAAAGAAAATAACAAAATGTGTGATTAAGTCAGAAAAATACAAAAAAAAATTGAAGAGGCTAAAGAAAGGAAAAAAGGAATCAGGAAAAACTGGGAGATGACATGCAGAAAACAAGGGAGGGAAGCAATGGCTTATAAAGCAGATGGATGGCGGAGAGGTACACTCTGTTAGTTTGCCTTCAACAAATATTTGACTTTGATTTTCACATTAGGAATATGTCACCATGGGGGTTCTCTGTAACTCTTTCCCTGCCTCCTGCAGCACACCGGCCCCTGCTTTCTCTTTCTAGAACATCAGCTGTCAGCTTTCCCAACCACAGCAGTCAGCAATCCGCGGAATCATCAATACCTCTGTCTGTCAGTCTGTCAGTCAGCAACCGCTTGTCAATAGTTATCTTAGATCTTGTCCACTTCGGCACTTAGAATTGTATTAACGCCTTCCTAGCTAGAGATATATATAGATACTGATGTATAGGGCAGTGTTGAAATGACAGCAAAGCAAAGGCAAAATAAATGCATTCTTCAGAACAAGACTAAAAAATGTCCTTTCATTCGGTCATGTATGTATTAAAAATCTTTACATGCAGTACTAATTCTAGTTAGTGTATGTGATATCTGCTTCCATTTGCTACTTTCACAGAGAAAGCAAAAGAGAGAGAAAAGACATGCTGGCAGGGCATAGTTGGTAATTACAATCACTGGCACTGGATGGACCCACAGCCTCCCATGTAACTCTGTGCCGGGGGGGGTCCTTGTCTACAGAAACACTAAACTAAGCCAGCCTACCCCATCATGACATCAGTGAGCCCTGCATTACAGAGATACTATCTTTCTTAGCAGGGACAGGTAGGGAGGCATCTGAAATGAGGCCAGCGGAGGCGACCTCCTCAGGCATCATCATCTAGAGGAGGGCAGCAATTGGTGGACCTGTTTTTCTTTACTGGTTCTTCGGTGGTTCAGCGAGGATGAAGCCATCCATCATGACTGGGCCATTGAGCTACCAATGATTGAATGTAAAAAACAACAACATTGATGGTGTTCACCAATTATATCTGATATACAGGTAATGTAATATTTGATAAGACAGGGGGGTTGGCTTTCTATAGTTCAGCTCAGGTAGCAGAGAGGCTAGCTTCACCCCAGGGGACAAGACTTCCTCCAATAGAAGGTGTGCAACACTGCAGTGTGTAGCTCTTTTCTGGTCCTCTGTTATACAGAGCTCCAAGAAATAGTTAGTGTCAAGCAAGTTAAAAATTGGCAATGTATGTTCAGGTGAACACTGCCATCGATAGTGAGACTAAGGACTGGGCATAGATGGGACTGTCTTGCCCCGGCTCCCCAGATCTAAGTTGGCAGGGAGTGCTTTAACTAAAATTAGACCCTCAATTTATATGAGCTGCTCCACAGCTATATAGGTAAGGCAAACAAATCAACAACAGCTTTATAGTTGCCCCCCCAAAAAGGCTATATATATATATATATATATATATATATATATATATATATATATATAATTATATGTGCACAGTGGATGATTTACCAGTCCGATCATGTGACCTAAGTACTGTTTACTTTTCTTTTATAAGGAAAGTTGTGCCACAGATGTTACATTATATTTAGTGGTAATATTCATATCTGTGCATTTACTGAGGTGGGCTTTGAAAATACAGTTTACCAGAAATACAGCAAAACGTACATACTTCCATTTGCACATGCATTTTTTATTAAAATAATATTAAACAAGTATTAAACACATTCACATACATGTGTTGGACAAAGGTGTAAACCCAGCCTTACTATTTAGTTGTGCCAAGGTAATAGGCCTAAGACTGATCATTGGTGGGGGGGGGGTGAGTAAGGTTAGTAAATAGTAAATATTTTAAAGTTGCATGGGCAGTTCCTTTAAAGTCTCTGTCCAGAGAGTCATAAAATGACACCTCCCAACCTGCATACTTAATCCCACAAAGTCCTGCATGCTGAGCCAGTCCGCTTTCTGCACCATCAGCCCTGCTGCTATTAGTGCACTCCCTCAGTGATTGAGCGTCGGCCGCTGCTATGCAATCAGTGCTGGACAATCATATGCATGTTAGAAGCTTAGGAGGAGACCGCTGCAGCCCACATGACTGCAAGCATTGAACATGTGGGTAGGAAGGTCTGACTAGACTGTCCATCTAAGGTTGATGCTAGAATAACAGCATTTGTGCATTGAGTGATGACATCTGACTGCCCACGCAATAGATACGGCATATGTGTTAAGGCAATCAAGTACAAATGACCTAAAAATGATTCATTGGGTGATTGCTAGTTTGAACCTGACCGTTTTTCACACATAACAGACATTTAGGCCCAGAAAACAGCTTTGCAATCAACCCTAGATCAACCCAAGCATCAATCCAATAAGCAGCAGGGCATGGAATTGCACACAATCAGGTCTCAGCTTAAGGATCAGGAACCAGGTTGAACTCTACCACCCAGGAGGCCAAAACTCTCCTAAAAGGCATTTACTCTTGCTTTCTCATGATGCTACTGCTGCACCACATGTTTTCTCATCATCCACTGCAGTTGTGTAATAAGAATATGGTGCATCGTATGGGCTGTCCCTACCAGTGGATGAAAAGGGGATGAACAAAGTTGGCACATACAGAAAGAGTTGCATTCCACTTCAACACATGTATCAAAGAAAAAATGTGTGGTTTCATATGCTTTTTCTACCATATTTTTCTAAGAACTCTCTCATATGGCTTCTCTAATGGGTCTCTCCGACACTTGCTTGGCATGTGGGGTGGCTGTGGCTGACTCATACCACCATCATACCTTAGCAAAAATGTTTTTTACAACAAGGATCCCCCGGACCCCTCCCTCCCATCTCTATCCTTTTTTTCTCTAGCTAAACATCTGCTGAGATAGGAAGGTAGGAAAGTTATGGTGCCCATCCGGCTGGGTGTGTTTACTCAAAATGTGTGCACGTTGGTTCTCCACTTAAGCAACAAAGATTGGAAAAGATATTTCTAAGCTGACTGGTCTGAAAGTAAAATAAAGTTGCACCAGACCAATAACACTTTGTTATAAGTATACTTTTAATTAAAAATATGAAAAAAATGAAACATGTATAAATGAATGTATGAATTAATGTTTGAATAGTATTGTGATTCGAAAGATTTTGAGAAAGAAAATGCGGCTGCACTCATTCAAATGCAACTGATAGAAATCAGAGGTGCCACAGTAAATACTACAAAAATAACTAGCCTTCTGCACACTCATTCAGATAAAAAAAAGACTAGCTTATATCTAAAATAAAAAGGTTGGAAGCCGGGGGAAAGCAGTTCCATCTATGCCCAGCTCCTAATCTAACTACACATGTCAGTATTTGCTTGTACTGTACATACTGTGCTAAATTTTAGCTTGCTGTAGTGCTCTACACACAGACACATACTGATGCAAATGCTTCTAATAGGTCAGCATTTTGCAAATTGATCGAGGGCAGGTCATATGCAGGGTTAGGGAACCAATCATGTGACAGGGTTTCAGCAGCTCATCCGACCCAAGGAACCAGTTGTATACGCCAGATAGGGTACTGGCTGCCCCAGTGTTGCCACCAAGTTAAAAGAGAAAGAGTTCATTGCAATTAATTTATATCATCTACAATTTAAAGAATAGGGGTGGAGACAAAGGGAGGAATCACAAGTGGTAAGCTTGATTTTGGCAGCATGTGCCATGTGAAGGTTATGCTTAATCCAGATGATATGCTTTCTGAAGAGGTGGGTTTTGAGGGCAGTTTTAAAGGCCTGGAGCACTGGAGAATAAAGAATTGAGTGAGGGGGGAGTGCATTTCAGAGAAGTAGTGAGGCACAGGAGAAGTTTCCAAGGTGGGAGTGCGAGAAGGTGACCAAGAACAGGAGAATGTCAGAGACAGAATGGAGGTAGCATTTGGGTTGGTATCGCTGGATAAGAGATGAAATATAGGGACGGACTGGTTGTAGAGAGCTTTGTAGGTTGGTGTTAGAAGTTTGAACTGAACTCTCTGAGAAACAGGCAACCAGTGGGGGGATTGATAGAGGGAAGCAGCTCTGGAGACATGAGAGGAGAGCTGGATGAGACAGACAGAGTTCAGAATAGATTGGAGGGGTGCCAGTCTGTTTGTTGGTAATCTGCCAAGGAGGCTATTGCAGAAGTCAAGTCTGGATATGATCAGAGCATTAGCTAGCATTTTATTGGTGTCAGGTGAGAGGAAGGGATGGATGTGGGAGATGTTTTTAATTTAGATATGACAGGAGGTGGCTATGGAGTGATTGTGACGTGTGAATGCAAGAGGAGTCAAGAATGATGCCCAGACATTGAGCTTGAGAAGTTGCAGCTATTATAAAGTTATTTACAGAGATTGTGCTGTTAGAGAAGAGAGGGAGATGGTGGGAAAATGACCAGTTCTGTTTTGTCTGTGTCCAGTTGAAGGGAGCGAGGTATTAGACAGTCAGGAAGGCGAGCGGAGAGAAGAGAGATTTGGGCCAGAGAGATCTAAATGTAACCTGCATAAAAGTGATATTGGAAGCCCAGTGAGGTCATTAGTAGGCCAAGACCATAAGTGTATATTGAAAAAGGTAGAGGCACTAGGGCAGAGCCTTGCAGTACAGCAACAGGGAGGCGATGAGGAGAGGAAATAGTGTTTGGGTAGGATATACTAAATGATTGGTCAGAGTAAATAGGAGGAGAGCCAAGAAAGTGCAAGACCTTGAATTCCAAGAGAATAAAGAATATTGCAAAGCATGGTCAACAATGTCAAAAGCAGAGGATAGTTTGAGAAGAATGAGAATAAAGTAGTGGATTTTTGGATTTGGCAACTAAGTTCATTGGTAACTTTGGTGAGGGCAGTTGTTCAAGAGGCTTGGATAAGAAAGAGAGCAGTGAGGGCTGTAACTGGGGAGGCAGAGGGGTCCAGAGAGAGTTTCTTGATAAGTTAGTTGAGCTTTTGAGTTAAAACAGCATGCTTATAGGCGGAAGGAAATGTACCAGTGGAGAGGGAGAGGCTGAATAGAGGTGTCAAAGCTGGAAAGACAGATGGAGACAATTGGGGGATAAGGCGGGATGAAATGGGATTAAGACAGGGCCGGATTATAGACTGGGTGCAAGGGGTTTGCATCCCTGGGCCTCCACCGCTTGCCCTGCAAGAGGGCCGCCAGCAACTTTGGGGCTATGGTTGGGGTTCCGGGACTTTGCAGTCCCGCCACTTGTCTGGTTGGCCTTCTCCCCTTTCCAATGACACCTCCAGTTGATCATTAGCAACCCCCCCTAAGTCCAGAGGTCCGGCACTCAGAAATGTACCACCCCAGCACCCACAGGCAACAGTACTGTAGAGTAATTTGCGGTACTACCACTTGGTCCAGTGAACCCCAATCCACATTGCCTTTGCAGGGCTGTATACCTGAGATTCTCCCCTTTCCAATGAACCCCAGGTTGATTTGAAGCCTCTACTCCAGATCCAGGGGGACTAGCGACTAACTGGTGTCGTTGGGAAGGAAGGGGACCTCAGTTATGCACCTCTGCAAGGACATGTAGATCCAATCGACGGAGTGGTTCTGTAATCAATAGCTGATGGGGTTCACTGTGTTTAGAAGGAGAGAGATGTATAAATTGAAGTATGTATTACACAGTACTTGATTAACTTCTTTTTGAAATTTGTGAAATTTGGCATATGTGATTCTCTTTGTACTCAAATGACTGTGTGCGCAATGAGCCTGATTCCTGCCATTTTTCCCTTTAGTAAAAAAGTTTGTAACATAAAAATTGGTGGAAGGGCTTGAAGATCTCAGCTACATTCCTTGTAAGCTTGGGCTTCCTTGCCCCATGATCCCGGGGGAACCAGGGCTCAGAAGTGGACCTCCCTAGAGGAGGTACAGCAATTCCCAGGGTGACCTACTTTGGAGCCCCGGTTCTCCGGGCTTATGAAGGCTAGCAACCAACTGAAAGCGCCAAGCACAGCGCAGAGTGGTGAAGAGGACTGGAGCCGAGGACAGCACACAACAGGATTCCTCAGCCCAGACCAGCATCTATGCCAGTCAGTGAGGTATGTTGGCTGTTGTATAAGATAGATAAAAAAAAATGGTGCCTTGTGTTGATGTTCACACCCTGACTGGCTGACTGATCTAGCCATCTATTTACCTGCCTACTGACCAATCTAACTATCTAACTACTCACCTACCTGCCTACTGTCCCTCTCACCAATTTACCCACCAACCCACTCACCCTTGTTCCTATCTACCTGCTTGCTGACCAACCCACTTACCTATCCAACTGCCTGCTGACCTACTCACCTACCTACAAGCCTGTCCACTCGCCTTCCTACCTAGGGCCTGGAGTGGCAGCAGCCAGCCCCGGTGCAAAGGCAGAATCGTCAGACCCTGGAGTGGAGGTGGCAGTCGCCACCCACGTACCTACCTGCCCACTTGCCCAACTCCCTACCTAACCTCCCACCAACCTCATTACCTGCTCTCCCACTTACCGACCTACTCACCTATCTGTCTAACCACCCACCTTCCTACCTACTCACCTATTTACCTAACTATATACTGCCTACTTACCCACCCACCTACCAACCTATGTATCTACCCACCCACCTGCCTATATATCCTAAATTCCTATCTAATAGGAATTCCTATCTGTTTCTATCTAAATTACTACATACTCTTCTACCTGACTACCCCCTACCTGCCCATCTGAGTACATACCCATCTATCTGCCTACCCACCTATCTTCCTGCTTACCCACCTACCCATCTAAAAAGAGATTGAAGGTCTAGGTTTCTTAAATTCCTGCGCAAGATAGCAGGTTTGTGCAGATGGGGGGTAGTGGTAAGAGAAGAGAGTTTTAGTGTTAGGAGCTTGTGACCAGTGAGAGGAAGTGGGAGGAGAGTCTGGATAGAGCACAGGTGAATCAATAGTAGGCCAAGCATGTGTCCGTCTTTGTGGCTGGGGGTGGCAGACCATTGTTGGAGGCCAAAAGAGGTGGTGAGCGATAGTAATCTGGTGGTGGTAGAGTTGTTGGTTTCAACGGGTATGTTGAAGTCACCCATTATTATAGCTGGGATTCCAGGTGGAGAAGTGGCCTAGGAAGAGAGTAGCAGTTCCAGGAGGATGATAGATTATGGCAAACTTCAGGTAACAGGGAGAATAGAGAAGGACACAGTGAACTTCAAAAGAAGAGAAATATAAGGAGGGTATGGCAGGGTTTGGGTTACATGGCCAGTGTTCTGATAAAAGGATGCAAACACCCCCACCCTGTTGCTTGATCTGTATAAGAGGCTGTGTTAGAGCAGGTGAGCTATGTTGGAAAAATTGGGATAAATGCAGAACACAAATTCCTAGAGCGGCATACAAGAAAACCTGGAGAGAATTGTCACTTCCATACAAGATTTTTATGAATTGTATGAGTTTACTGAATCACTGTATGTGAGTTGTAAAAGTTCTCACTGATAAAAAACCATGCCGCAATAGTCAGCATGTTTTTTTATCAATGAAAATGACATTTTTTTCCAAGAGGCAACTAGCCTAGGCATAAGGTATAAGGGCTGGTAACCCGGGGATATGAGACAATGCCAGCCAGCCAGCCCTGGCCCTGCCAGTTAACCAGCGCTTATGCCCTTTGGTATAGGTTTGGGGCTCTTCTAGGAGTGCCGTGAGCCAGAAACTTCCTGATTCATTTTAAAGAATACCTTTAATCAAAAATGACTGTAGGAACAAATTAGACTAAATGACTGGAGGAACTGATTAGACTAAACATGACTGGATGTCGGCTCATGCCCCCCCTCCCCAACACAGGGCATCCGGATTTGGGTTGCCACACTAAGTAAAGATACAGAAGACCCCCAAATCAGGCAAGACTACTTACCAGGCCCCTGCTCCCATACCACTCTTGTGTCCCACATAAATGCTAGTTTTCATGGGGGCTTGTTGGGCAGGTATGTGTCCAATGCATGAATACCCCTCCATAAAAACCATCTGGACACATGGGGAACCAGAGGCTGGCTTGGGGGCCATAAAATCCTGGGATGATTTTTGGCTCCAGTCTACCAGAGCCACTCAAATCGGACTGCTGCAGTATGTCAATAGTTGGGTACTGTATGCCAAAACCAGCAGTACACAGGTGGCAGTGCTGAGCTGCCTGCCTAGTGTACCTCCATTTCGCCACCCTGCCGACCCCTGACCTTGGCTTATCTCTGACCAAACCATTGTTATCTCTGCTCGGATTACCACTGCCTCCCTTCTCAGGTCCTTGATTGTTCGCTGGGGATGACCTGGGGCCCCTCAAGCAGCCAAGCCTAACCACACTTGAGGGAGGTTCTAGCAAAGATTGGGGGAGCCCTTGGATTTTGGGCCATGACTTCATCTGAGGCCATGTGGACCCAGGGGGTCTCCGCACACCACCATGTGCTAGTGCTACATCTCCAGGTACGTGACATAAACTTCGCCACAATGAGCACTGGCAGGGACCCTGCAAATGCTTTTAGCAAGATTGTCCAGCAGATGTCTGTATTAATGGACGCCAGGAATGAACTCCATGAAGGTTTCAGCCATCTTCAAGGTCTGATTCTGTGCCTTTGCTCCGCGAGATGCCTGCAGTATCTCCTGTCCCTTCTTTGGTTCTGGCACCTAATCAACCTGAGCATCAACTTTCTTTGCCTGATAGCTTTCCAGGGGACAGAAAACAGTTCCATGCATTCCGTAACAGCTAACACCTATTTTTTGATCTGCAGCCTGGTACCTACCCAAGTAACATCCTGAAGGTCCCGGCCTTTATATTGCTTCTTCGGGTAAGCCCTCAAGAGTGGGCCCATTGGCTCTTGGAAAAAAATATACGGTTCTGGGGTCTCTGGAGTCCATCTTTAAAGCTCCAGCAGTCCTTTATGATGATCCTGTCCGTCAAGCTTCCTGTTCAACCTTTGTCAAGGTCATAGGCCAGTGGAGGACTACATCTCTGAGTTCCGCTGTCTGTTCCGCTGTCTGTGACCCGCCCCTACAGTTCCAGGCCCAGAGGGGTCTGGTTTACTCCATAAAGCAAAAGCTGGTGACAATTGAGGCCCCCAGATCTCTGGAGGATCTTAGATTAGACCCAGAGAGTGCCACAAAACATTCCCCAGACAATAACACTGCCATCACCAGCTTCTCCAGCAGTGGTGTCAGGCATTTATAGTGAGGGGAGACATAGGTTTCCCCTCCTCCTTCCTTGGCATCCCACCAGAAAGGTTCCATGTCCTACACAGGCTCCTCCTCTTTGATATTAAAGCATTATCAGACAAGCAACTGCCTGGCCAGGATGGAGCCCCCATCCCACCAGACCAGAAGAGAGCATGGTGCCCGGTGGGAGACAGGAGGACAATATATTTTATGTATTTTAATTAATTATTTTTTTTTTAGCAGTCCACCGTCGAGTGGCATGCCTGATTAACCTAGAGAATCTAGCATGCCGAGTTGAATTTAGGGAGCTGAATCCCATCACTAATAATTACATTATCCTGTATAAAAGTCATAACAAGCACAAATGGGTAATTCTGTATAGAAAAAATGTACAGGAAGAGATATTTTATTGTGTTTTATTGTGTGTTTTAATGACTGATCCAACAATAATTGTAATGATCTAATGTATATGTACAATACTCAATATATAGCAATTAAAAAGCAGTACATATACTTGGCATTAGTGATTTCTTACGTTTCATTTCCTTATACTGCTTTAGTCTCAGTGCAGTTCCTTTAAACACCAATTTATAAAATGTTAAACATTGTTGCACAACAATTAGAAAGCAGCTCACCTTAAACCCGTGTCGTTGAGTGCATTTTTATCCAAAACCACCAAAAATAAATTGTTTCCATGTACAACATCCATTGTGCCCACACAAGCTTGAACTTGAGGTGGCTCTTTAATAAAGTAATTGGATCATAAAGAGATTGGTACAGGATGATGTGTGCATACCTGCAGAGTGGCATTTGGGCTTTCCAAAACTAGCCAGCTTATCCCAGAAAAGCCAGAGAACCACTGCAACCAACATGATTCCCTCAAAGGGAATCCACTAGGGGGGCTGTAGAAGTCACCTCGTAGCCAAGAACGGATTAATTCTTTAAAGGTCAAGCAATTCACATTGGCTGTGCACAGGCAGATGTATTTGTTGGTGAGAAACCCCCTAGCGGCACTGCATTCCATTTCTTATAACATTCTAGCAGCAGACCAGGCAAGTACTTCTAGTGCAGATTTTGCAAGATCTGGCTGATGGTTGAGCTTTCCAACCCAGTAGTTCAGTGGCTCCTCAACCATGAGGCAGGTGGGATCCAAGTAGTGACAGACATACTCCTGGACCATGGAGGTAAGCGTGCCCTGTGCCTGCTACTCTGTGCTACTGCTGGCTGTTGACTAATTGTTAGACTTCCTTTTTCTCTGGTCCTCCTGGTCTCACTGCCAGATTGCATGCAAGATGTGGGACAATTACCAGATGAATAACTATTGCCAAAGGAAAATTATTTTTTACAATATGTTGACAAGTTTCAGCTGAAATTATCCCACTTTGCCTACCCTCTGCACTGATGGCATGAGTTTGGGGATTTTGCCCTGGTAACATGGATCAAGGAGTGTGGCTATCCGGTAAGGGTGTGTGTCTTTAATATGGGTCATACTAGGGTCCATTTCTTTAGGACAGAAATATGTGATGCCTCCATTGGGGTGGGAAATCCACAGCCCCTACCTGTTTCCTCAATAATAAGTTGGCATTGGCATTGTTAGACCATTATGTGTTTCTGCCCCTTGGTTATCTCCTCAATGGCTCTGATCTAGAATATAATATATTCTAAATTATAATTTAGAATATTGCCTTAGAATATTGCCAGAAATGACAACATTTTCAACCAGTCCAAAAACTAGGTAAGCCGTCCCCAAAGGAAAACAGAGGACCAACCCACAATAATAGACAACATACAACTTTTTGACTGTACCCCAATGTTTTCTGTTCTGTCTTGCATACCATTGAAATAAAAATGTAATTTTGTTGGTAGGAAGGATTCAAGACCCCAGGGAGTGCAAAAGTTATCCAGGCCTTCCTCCATAGTGGACAAAGTGGACAAATTACCACAGAAGTCCATGCCATGAAGAAAGAAAGGTCCAACATCAGGGATCCCCATTGTGTGACCCCCCCCGGGGATTTCTGTCTCCCTCACCGATGTAATTATCGTGCGGCCACATCTCTGCATCTTTGGGCTGTGAGAGCACTCCCGCTGCTGGGGATGCAGGCACTTGAGATCCTGATTGGCATATACGGAGCCATTTGCCAAAGATTTAATATACATAGCAAACAGCCCTGATTGGATAAGAGTCTGTGCATGCACCATAGGATCGGAGAGAAGTGAGTTATACTCGGCGATCTGGGGGGTTTCACACAGTGGTTCATCTCATATGAACTGTCCCAAATGAATGGATGCCCGTGAGGCAGGGAACAAAACCGGGGATAGTCAAAAAGGCGAAGTAAAACGCACATGCTGCACAATTACGGGCACCTATAAGTGCCAGGATTGCAACATGTGCATTTTCCAAACCAAGATTCTATCATTAGACAATAAACCACTCATCAAACTGAAGCATTATGTAAACTGTAAATCAAAAAACATTGTGTATGTAATAATCTGTCCTTGTGGGTTCTACATAGGTAAAACAAATAGGCAACTCAAACAAAGGGTATATGAACATACACATGATATCCGCAGTGCCAATGTCAAAACTCCTTTAGGAAGACATTTTTTGATTCATCATCATAGAGACCCGACTGGTATGAAAGTTGTAGGACTAGATCAGATACCTCCACATATTAGAGGGGGAAATATAGAGAAAATTTCACTTCAGAGGGAGACCAGGTGGATCAGCTTTTTTAAGGCTCATTATCCACCTGGCCTGAATGAATCTATAAGCTTCGCCTCATTTTTATAGGCCGTTTGCTTGTGTCAGAACTCATAGAGTAGAGAGTTGTTGGTCCCTAGGATACTCAGCAGATAACTATTCTGGGGTTTGTTCTCTTATTTTTCACTTCTTGTTAAGTTAAACTGATAGGTCACTGAATATACTCTGTTGTTTTTTTTTTTTTTTTTTTTTTAAACTGTATATAATCTGATGGACCAATGTTCCTACCAGTACTGCGTACAAGAATAGTTATTGCTGGCCGTCATTGGCAGCCATCATTTATTCAATTGATTCAGCCCCCTGTCACTGCTCATTTGGTTGCCAGCCGTAAGGTGTATTTTGGGATGGATGCCACATTTATACCTATTCCCCCACTTGGAATACAAGTGGCATTCCTTGCCCTCGGATAAAGCCCCCCATCTCAGCATCTATATTCCCTATGCCTAAGTGGGCGGATACATTTTTCAAATGAATTTCATTTTTCAAACAGCATTATATAATAAGGCCCATGGCGTTGTTTTCATCTTCGCACGCACAGGTAATTAGAGACATATTTGGCTGCACTACATACAGTGTATATTGTAACCTCCATTTTGGAGAAGTCCAGTGTGGGGAGTAATGTGTTTGCAGTGGCTGGGTGCCGTTTCACTTCCTGTGGTTGGCTGGAGCGCGGATGCGCACAGTGAAGGGTTTATTCCCTGGGCGCATGCGCCTTAAACACCACGGGGAGGTGAAAGTATGCTCTGCTCCCCTCCTATACTAACATGATCGCACCTTTTGAGTGGCCACAAGCCGGAGGGGGTGTGACGTCATCACGTCACATGCAATGGCCCCATGAGCCGCATTTAGTGTGCGACTGATTCCAGCGGTGGCAGCAATGCGAGCAGAGGTACTGAGTGCAGTACACGTGGGTCCTAGTATAGGCGGCCATTGCAGCGATTCGGCCTGGCCCAACTTAAACCGACTTACTCAGCGGCACCCATTCTTGTGCTTGTGGGAACCCTCAGAACAACAGGTATTTAACCTTTGTATTCTTGTTTCTCTTACATGGTGATGGATTGGTCTGCATATTTCCTTATAGGATCTTACTAACCTTGCATTTGAAGGGATCTATCATGGGATGATTGGTTTTCCTGCCCATCCTTTCATTCCATAAATATACATTTTTGTTTTTTGGCATATGTTAGACTCATGAGATATATCCCCTTAACTCTTACACTCTCGGTAGATAGATATTATCTATACTCCCAATATCCACACCGGCTATTCCCAAGGCATAAGTACCATCCCAAACCTATGGGCACTGGGTGAGGCTTACGTGACTAGTTATAATAAATTGTCACTGTTCTGAGAAAATGTATTACTGAATCACTTACACATTGTTTTGTGATCTACATTCTTTTCCCCAGGGTGTATGATCACCTATATGGGAATTTGAATCTCTCCCATGTATCGAGGCGCCTATCGATGTTGGCAACATTGTTTTTGATTCCAATAAGTGCAGTCATATAGTGAACATTTGTCCATTCTGACGCAGGTAATATTGCAATATGTAATCATTATGATAAATCAAATCCAATAATATCAATAATAATACAAGAAATTGCTTTATTCTTATGTTATTTGTAGCAATGTTTACCGACTTTAATGGGTACTGAAGAAGCCATCTTGGCGAAACTAGTCTACCCAGTGAGAAGAAGAAAGATAAAACTATTTCTCTATCATAAATGACTGTAATGTTTGTGGAAATCATGTATTGTTTTTATTATCACATTAATTAGTGTGCTTTATGAATTGCACGCGATAATGTGTTTTTAATTAACATGTATCAAAGTATAATAAAGTGTATTCTGTATTTTTGACACATTTGGATATGTATAATCATATGTAATGGCGTGGTCGATCTATTTACTGCCAGTGCTGCTACCGGTATGAACGACACATTATCCACCAAATTAACCTCTGCAATTCCACATCTTGGATTTGATCAGATATGTTTTATCCCCTAGATTACAGATTTTCAAAACCTTATTCCTAAAAACAAAACCTCAACATCACATTTGTATTCATAGGATTATTGCCAATGATTTTGAGGCTGTGTTGTCAAGATAAGTATTTTGTTCTTCAGGCCCCTCTCATGTCTCTGAGAACTGAACATGGCATCATTGAGTGAAAATCTGATGTCTTTAGGAACTGTTCAGATACATGCCAGCAAATTGCAGAAA
The DNA here is from genome assembly GCA_027917425.1 of Gastrophryne carolinensis. Lineage (NCBI taxonomy): Eukaryota > Metazoa > Chordata > Amphibia > Anura > Microhylidae > Gastrophryne > Gastrophryne carolinensis. The sequence continues at coordinate 443,037,577 of CM051234.1, forward strand.
ATCAGGACACCATGCCTGATCACTTTTATTCTCTTTGGTGCTGGCAGATGTCAGTAGTGGCTCATTTCCCCGCAAGAATAACAAGAGGAAGCTGCTACTGGAGGAATTTGGCAGACATCCTAGGATGGCTAGATATTTGCTTGGACTCAGATGTCTACAGCCAGCGTTAAGATGCATCACTGAGATTTATATTGTGCCTGTCTGCTATGGAGAACAATGCAATGCTACTAAGCAGCAGATATCACCCATCACCACTAAACCCAAAAATCTTATGTCCAAAGCTAAGTTTACCCTTAACCATGTAAAGACCTTGAATTGCTCCAATACAATGCCTACCAATATACTAAACATGTAGAATCCGCTTTTTCCTAAAGATAGTTATGGGCAAACTCGAACCACAAAAGTCGGGTTCATAGCGAACCTTGCAAGTTGCAGGTTCCCAAAATCCAACTTCAGACAGAATCCGTATTCAAGTTCAGAGTCTGGCACAAACATGGAAAAGCCAGTTGATGGGCCACTGAAGGGTGCAGCAGCAGGAAGCTGCTGTAACTCACCTCTGCCCACGATCTACTTCTTCGTCAGTGCGAGGCAGATCAGCAGCTTACAGAAAGATGGTTGCCGCTCCACTCCACTGACGCTGCTCTGTCGCCACAGAAGAAGAAGAGGATCGCGGGCCAAAGTGAGTTACAGCAGTGTGCTTCCTGCTGAGTACCCACCTGGCACAGCCACCAGGTTTGGTCCCTCAAACATTTATTCAAAGTTCGGCCAAACTTTGGGGGATTCGCTCATCCCTACCTAAAACCCATAAGGCTCAATTCATGGTCGTGCAACTGTGCATTTGAGAGCGTTTTTTGAGCCAAGCTTGGGCTTCCTCCTGATTCATAGTCATCTAAATTTGAAGCGCATTTTTTAAGGTGGAAATTTGCATCTGAGCATGCGCCAATGTAAAGTAAATTGGCAACTGATTTATGAGGTGTTTAGAAAGCAGAAAAGCAGGTGCAAATGTGTAAATTTCAAGAGTGATTTTCCTTCAGCAAAAAACTGGATTAAACCGCTGACTAACTTCATTCCTAAAACACATCAACAACATCCGGCATGTTTTTTAGCAATGAAAGTGCCAGACGAAAGTTTTTTGGGGAGGATTTTTTGGGGGGGATACTAATAAGGGAGTAGAAAGGGAGGGTTAAAGAGAACATCTGAGACTAAACATTTGGAAAAACAACACTGGAGGTAACCTGGAATCAGGATATCCCCCATAAAACACAACACCTAAAAATAAAGTGAAATAAGCACCTATAAATTAACAACACCTAAATATTTCTCCCCTTTCTTTACTGTTTCTCATTTGTCTCTTCAGCTTCTGTGTTTTATCTCTATTCTCCATTTCGTAGTGTATTCCCTGTCACCTGAGTTACCTTTGAAATGGAGAATAGAGATTCACCTAAAACACAGAAGCTGGAGAGATAAAATAACAATTGAGAAACAGTAAAAAAAAGGGGAGAAATATGGGGGGCCAACGGGACCAGTCAAGAGCTTAGCCAGCCAAAAGCACATGAGACAGGGCCATTTGCGCTTCAAACAGCAGAATTTCAGGGGGAAGATATCTGAAGAGGAATTTTGCGCTCGCCCTGAGCACTTGTCATTTGGTGTGATCCGCATGTGCATCCCGTGTGCGCACAAAGCCATGAATCAGGCATCTAGGTGCAAGCACAATCTTTTGCGCTTGATTGGGGTTTTTTGGTTCACGACTATGAATCAACCCTATAGTGTCATTTAAATAGCAACCAAGTGTCGGGGTGAGTAATTTTTTTTTACTTAAAAAGTAAGTCCAAGAATGTTGTAATGTTCCACCCACCCCTTCCTTCCCCTTGTGCTAAGCCAAATTTGGATAATAACAAATTAATAAAAAACTCACTGGGGCAGGCAATCTGTTCAGATGTTGAAGCTGGGATTTTGAGTGACAGTCCAGTCTTGCATTTCTGTGTAGCAGTGTGACTATGTTACTATACTGGATTGTCACAGGTCCAACTGTCAGTCAAGTATATGGCTGCCATGCAGAGTTCCTCCCCCCTCCACTGGCATCATGCGAGGACTGAGGCAATCAAGTGAGATGTTTTATTCTTTTAACACCCAAAACCAGGCTTAGCACGAGGGGGGGGGGGGGGGGGTTTGGGCGGTTACAAAAAGCTTAGTCATTCTTTTTAATACCTTGGTTTGACCTTCAGCCTTGACTTCAACTCAGACCTGTTAACCCACCTATGCATATGACCCTAAACTTGATCATACCTGATGGATGACTCGAGGATTCTGGCAGCCCAGTCTTTTTTCCACTTTTATAGGCTCTTGTTGAAAACCAAGGTTTTCTAGTAGATGTCAGGACGTAGGTAGGGGGTGCAGACTCATGGTAAAGTCTATACTATCCCTAATTTGTACTCATTTGTACAGTCTGGGGGAAAGTAGGCACATGAAATATATGAAATGATTCAATAGGGTTCAGAAGGGAAGTGTTTGTAAGAAAAAAATGTAATATTAAGATGGCACAACCTGAAGCTAGTTGGAGCAATGATCAGGAAAAATGTAAAAAAATAATACATTTTTACTGAAAAAGGAGTAGATGCTTGGAACAAACTTCAGCAGTGGTGATTGGAAGCTCAATGGTAAGTACATTTAAATATGCCTGGGAAAAGCATTCATTTATCCTAAGACAAAGAAAATATATATGTATAAGGGCAGACTGGACAGATTGTGTGGTCTTATTCTGCCATAATATGTACTGTATAGTGCTTGGGGGGGGGCTGGAGTTTAGAGAGGAGTAGTTATGTCTAAATCCTTTGCTACTTCCGCAAAAACGCCCCTCAATGAATGGAGAATAATACCACTAAATGGTACCACGCAAACACTGATGAACCCAACATGGAAACTGGCCATTGGAGGAATAAAACTTCCTTCTATTTAGATAAGATTCAACCACTGGGCCCTTCTGACCTTGGTCCTATCAGGCATTTTATGATCTAAGCTTTAAAGATCCATATATTTGGGTACATCTTTACAGTAAAACAATGTGACAAAATATGAAAAATTACATCAGTTACTTGTTTCAGGTTTGCTAATCTTAGCATTAACCTATTTCAGGTTAGCTAAGTATTCCAGCAATTCATTTTACATGAATATAAAAGATAAAAATGCTGGCAGATAAATTGGTATTCACATCATTTACATCTGGGTCCTGCAAATTGAGGAGGGGTCAGGATACAAAAATATATAATAGTGGCATCTATAAACCCCAATAATTCTTTTTTTACCTTTCCTGTTAAATACAATATACCTGGTTGCTGGGGGTATTATCTGGAATTTTCTCTTACATTCACACTCGACAATTCGCAAGGATAAGGATATGAAAAGACAGATCATAGGCAGTGGTGGATATGGTCAATTTAAAGCGATGGTAGTGAAGCTTCAGTATTATAGAGGCAGATACTGTGGCAGAGGTGGGTATGGATCCCACAGCCATGGTGTTGAGGCTATAGCTCTGCAGAACATGGGCTGTGATGTCTTGCCTGAGGGAAAAGGTTGGGATGGTTTTGAGACTAGGAATGGAGGTGCCAAAGCAGTGCAGCCCTCCCTGGGCTCCCTTTGGCAAGTTGCCCCCCCGGCATCACATGTTCCTGTTTTGCTATAAAGCAACACCTCACTTTATTGCATATAAAAGAGGTATCAAAAAATGGGGGTTTGTACAAGCTTTTGCATGTTCTAATGAATGCTGATGAGCAATGGGGTGTTAATAGGCATGCCCTTATATATTTACCACCCAAGTTTGAATACTTTGCAAACAACAAGTGATCATGGTTTTATTCAATTGTTTTAAAAATATCAAAATAATATTCAGGTAATTCCATTTCATTACAAATTCCAGCTCCAAAATTTAGATATATAAATATGCTAAAAGCTTTTTCTCTTTAATGAATATGCTATGCTCTAGTCATGCAGATTTTTACTCATTGGAAAACTAGAAAACTATATCTTAATTCCTGGAAATGTTACATGGACACAAATCAAAAGTTGTTGTATGTGTGGTTTATCGCATTTAACACAAAACCAACATTGTCTTCGATGATTAGGTGCCCACAGACAGCCTGACTGGCGATCTGTACCAGGATGTGCAGGTTACCTCCATGGAAAGGTTGCTAAGAGACAGTTCCTACCCCTACCCCACCCCCAGAATCACAATCTCCGCACCACTTCCAAAACCCAAGTGCAGATTAGCATATTAATAAGGCTCTAATTGTCTGCGGGCAGCACAGGGACCCGGGAGCTTGCTATACAAACACACAGCGTTTCCAGTCTGCGAGTTCATTAGCTCATCAAGATCATCACTTAGCGCAAAAGACAGGGAAAATGCACAGTAATGAACCTGTGTTTTCCCTCTCCCCGTGCCCAAGTCTGTCACTTCCACTGGCACAGCGCTTAGCTCTCTTCTTAGCAAGCTATAGTATTCTAATTGTTGGTGCTGATGATGAGTCTTTCTCAGTTTTCCTTTTCCAATGTCTGGCTCTGTTCTAAGTATCTCATTCCTGTATATGTTGATCTGATCTCTTTTATTTATCTTAGATTGGCCACGCACAGACTGATATTTCAGAAAATTCAATAAAGAGTCAAAGATTATTCCCAAGGCTCGTAGGTGACCCGAAGATAGCAACACATTTTTTGTTTAATTTCTGTGTGCATTTCAATGTTAAGGGAATGAATCACTGTTCCCAGTGGCAAAAATGTGTTTTACACTGTAATTGCTCTGAACTTTTAAAAAAGTGTATTCATGTTACAGAAAATGGTTAAGTGCTTTTCAAGCAGCAATTTTCCCCTTTTTTAGTATTTTTGTATCTGTCTGGAATTCTACCAGGTCATAAATATTCTTTTAATGTCTTTGGAATCTTGCAAACAATATCAACAAGTGTAAGGCCAACCTGGCAAGTATGGGCAAATATCATCCAAAAAGATCATGCAAGGAGAAATCAGAAAAACACAGAGGCATCAGTGGTCACTTGAAGAAGCGGTGCATGCACTTTGTAGCAGAAGGAAATAACAAGCTCACTGTTTGGCCAGAAGTGCTCATTATCACCTACCAGGGATCACACTGCCGTCCAGCTGTCACAAGTGATGCTTTAATCATTGCATTGTGTGCTTTAATCAAACCATCCATGCCCAGCCTAAGATCAAAGTTGGAAATATAATACAGAAATGCATGTATTGAAAAGGGACATTCATAAAAACTGATCGCTACATGGTTGGCCATTGGTCGAAATTCCATTTGTACTCAATACCCAAGCGCTACACATTTATGGCCTTATTTATCAAGGGCTAGCGCCAGGTAGTGTCTGACGAGCGCCAGGTACCGCCAGCTAACGGCGGCTACCGACTCAAGTACACCCGGCGGCGGTCACAATGACGCATTTATCACGCTAAATGAGGCTAGCGCCGGCGAGAGCGTCAGCTAGCGCGGGATTGATCATGTAGCCGACTGCAACGAACAGCGCCGCTGCTAATCCCATCACAGCGACAGGTATGACCTGGCGCTCCCTGGCGATGTCCAATGCATTTCAATGGAGCAATCTTTAAATAATCATAATTAATTGCTATTAATGTCTTTTTTTTTTTTTTTTTTTTAAATGTCAAAAATTCTGTGACCACTTCTGCAATGTTAGGATTTTTTTTAAAGTAAAAAAAAAAGAAAAATTTTGCAGAATTGATATTACAGGTCTGATATTAATGTATTCATATTACAAAATGTTTAGAAAAACTTGTATAATTTTTTAAAAAAATGGTTGTTTGGGGGTTAAAAACTACTTTACACACATCGCCGCCAGCGCTCTGGGGTTTAAACAAGGAATTCACAGCGCGAGAAATTTTTGAGCGTGATTTGTTAATGAATCTGCAGCAAGCCGTTCGCTCTGGCCATTCGCTGTCAGGCGCACCCATACAACGCAGAACCTGTGAAACATCGACCCCTAACCCCGTATTCAACATTACCGCACACCGACTGAGTCGCTGTCAACAAGCAAACCCCGGCCAAGCACAGCGAATACTAGCTGGCGCTGTGAAAATCACGCTACTGGCGCTCATCTGTCGCTACCTGGCGCTATTAATGAATCGGCCTCTTACAGTCCTCTCTACAGAAATAGGATAAAAAAGAGTTTTCATGTATTTTATCTACCACAAATTTGTCTTGAGATTAAATTATATTCTCAGGCATTAATGAAAAGATTGATGTCTTCATTGTCAATATCCCAAGTTCCATTTGTAGAATTCCACTTTCCCTTCTCTTTACAGAGATGTACATTATATAAATATTACAGAAAACAAATGAAAATCTCTCCCTACTTACTATATGAATATTACATAGAGGATAATAACATTTTGATTAAAATTAAATGGAGCAGTGCAAGTGCTATACTCTCAGTTCCACTTGGACTGGATAGAAATCATGTATTATTTCTAAACCAAAAATGAAAATAAAATAACCATCCATCTATTGTGGCTTGTCTGTCATTTCCATCTCCCTTTTTGCTATCTAATTCACCTCTTCCTTCCATAGGCATTTTCTTTCTACTTTTCCTGACTTCTAGCTCCTGGTTTCCTCACTATCACATGGCTGCACTCCGTCCGCCTGCTTTATCGCTGTCACACTTCTGTCTATTCTTCCCTTTCAATTTTGCCTCAATTTTCTCATTCCGAACCCATCTTAGCCCTTCCACTTTTTGGGCTACCGCTTTTTCATTACATTTCCAACTTCCCCCTTATTCAGCTCAGATCAAAATCTCCAGCATTACCTGAATGTCCTAATACTCAGGCAGCAATTTAATAGCACCTGCACTGATCTCTATTTGCAAGTAGTGTCCCGCTAACAATACAAAGCTGAACAATAGCCAGGCAGATAAGAAATACCAAAATCTTCAGCCCAGGACGTGACTAAACTAAATATGTGGGTTGGAGTAGGTGCAGATATTAGTGATTGCAGTTTATTGATGGGTGTATTTCTAATAAATATCTATTTTTTTTAGTTAGTTTTTGTATTTTTCTAATACTACATAAATGCTTGTTGAATGTGCTTTGGTTTCAAAAATCCAACCATGCTAAAGATACATATTTCAAAAATAAAAAAGTGACAGAAAATGAAAGCTACTGTACATGCTTACTGTACATGACCTATTTAAAGCTTTATTGTATTAGAGGTGGTCATTTTGCTTCTGTGGGAAAATACAGCAAAATCACTATAGTAAACATAGTACATATATATATATATATATATATATATATATATATATATATATGACACACACACACACACACACACACACACACACACACACACACTTTCGAACATCTAAGTGCATTCTGTATGTGTCGGCATGTGTGTGACCTGAAAAAAACTCAAAATCCTAAAAAAAAGGATACTTGTATTATTTATATAAAAAATGCCTAAGTTTACTTAAAAGGCTTAGGGATTGAAACTGGTGGCATAAGTAAAGCAAAAACAGAAAATTCTGAGAATTGTTGTGTGGCCGACAGCAGAGCAAACAATGCTTTTATTTCTTGCAGTGCCAAGATCATCATCAAAGAGGAGCGGAGGTTTCAGCACCAAGGACAGCTCCCTGTGCTGAAGGTTCCTTTGGGTGTCCTTGTGTCACTGTCAGAATGACCCCTTCTCTGCATCCCTACTGTTTGCTTTCACTGCTTGAATAGCATCGCTTATTTATTTCTGCTGTAGACCTAGCAACCCACACTTGCAGTTAATCTTCAGGGTTTAGACATTTTCTTTAGGAAATTCCACTAAAACATTGCTTTTCCTCCTCTTGATTCCAACTTAGATGTTCTCTCGACGAAATTATGCTAATTGCTTGGCTTCAGGAATGAAGGAAGAACAACCAAGTACTAAGTAAACATTTCACCTATCATGCTAGAGATTGTGAGGAATGGCCGTGAAGGTCAGCTGGGGATTACACACGGTTGCTTTAAAAAAAAGCCCCAGTCGTGGGTATGGATATATGCATTCTCTGTTCAGGCTCTGCATTATGCATGCATGGGAAGTAAATGACACTGTACACTGAAGATGATAAAATTAGCATACCATATCAGACCAATGAATGTTTACAGCTCAGAGGCTTCAGGCAGAACAGTACAAAGAGAGTTAACCTAAGGATCATAGGTCATTGATTAGATGGGCTTCACGCAATGATAAGTAAGGTTGTAGAGATGTAATGATGCTGCCACTGTGCTGCAAGCTCATTTCAGAGACTTCGCTGTGTCCTGTGCCCGTGCTATTACACACATTGTATGAGCTGCCAGCATCTTCATTCTTCTTCTGGAAGTAGAGCTCCCTTTAACACCTTCTAAACAAAGGCAAATGGGGGCACTGCTTCGTCATATCAACAATATTCACCCAGAGGGAAAAAGACAGGAGGCTTGTAATATGCAAATAGACCTGTGCTCGAATCAAAAGAGGATAAACCATGTTTTATGTCTATACTGGAGGAGATTTTTAAAGGACTGCTCTTTGCACAAACCCAACAAACCCCTGCTAGCTTCTAACATTCTACCTGGCTAATTTAAATGTCTTTTATTTACATATATTACCCCCTATATGAAGCAAGATAATTCATGTGCCCAATGATCTCATAAAAACACTGCACTGCACATGTCATTTGTTTATCTGTATCTACTGTCTTTTTATAATGAATATTTCAGATCATGAAATATAGGGCATTAGGTATATAAAATGTATAATGATGAAAACAATGATTACATTTAAGGGAGGTTTCTCAAGGCAGTTGCTTAGGGGAGGGCTCTGGTTTCCCAGTCAGTAATATACACTGAAATCCACATAGAATGTTATTAGGGTATAATGTAGTCTTGCAGCTGAAGGGGGCACTGAGGTTACTGTAGATAAATTAGTGGAAAGCTTAATATTACATGATAGCAGAACATGGGATGTGTTTGATCTATGGCATGTCAAAAGTTTTCACTTGGACACTGTAACTTTAATTTCAACATCTACATGTATCTAAGCAATCAGTTTGCTTTAGTACAGTTTAGTACAGTTAGTTTAGTCACTTCTCGTTCTTCTTATTTCTGATTTAACAAATAGAATGAAGGGGGTGGGAGATGCAGGTGCCTGCTGCAGAGAGTTTAAAGTATCACTATCACAAATTTCAGATGTGAACACTGATTGAAATGATACTTGTCATGCAATTAGTTCTTGGAATGCTAAGCAAAAAAGTTTACATGGTGGCATTGTAGAGCTCTAGCTGTTTTAAAAGTGCCTGAATGACGGGGGCCGTCACCTGGGATTGATACCTTGTTCTGTGCGGGGGGGGGGGGACTTACCCTGCTGCTGCCTTGTGAGGTAAGTGCAGGAGCAGGAAGGAAGTGGGTGGGCGGAGTTAGAGGGGGCCTGTAGGTATGTAGAGCCGAGATGCCTAGATGTGTATTGCGCGCCCCAATCTGTGTATTATTGTGTGTCCCAGTATATGCATTCTGCACGCTTGTTATGTGCATAGCACTGCTGGTTATGAGAAAGAGGGAGAGAGAGAAAGAGGGAGAAAGAGAGAGTAGAGAGAGGATGAGAGGAAGAGAGGAAAAGCTAGCCAGAGAGAGAAAGAATAAAGGAGGAAGAGAGAGAGAGAAAGAGAGATAATACGAGATATTCAATTTGTTTTTACTCTGTTTTCATCCTCTCTTTGTTGCTCTCCAGATTTATTATTTTTTGAGTTTTTCTTTCATGTTACCTCTGCTGCTGTCTGCATTATTTTTCGGTTTCCCATTTTCTCTTTCTTATTCTTACAATGCCATTTTCCTTCTTGTCCCAAGTCAGGAGGCTCCAGTATGTGAAACCCCCTAGTTCGCCTTTAAAAATGTACCTTTCCCTGTCCCATGTCACATGATGGGCTCTCGTCCAATCAGCGCCGGTTGCTTGGAAAATGGCTCTGCTAGCACAGTTCAGGAATGGGGAGCTGGAGTGGCAGCATCTGAATGGCTATACGTGGGAGCGCACCTTAGCCCAGAAATGCAGAGGATGCGACCAAATCTATTTACATCATCATGGAAGCCAGGAAAAAGGTGGGTTTTGTGGCTAGGTGACCCGGGTGGTGTTTCACACAATGGGTGATCCCGATTTTGGATGCCCCAGGGGAAGGCCAGTGGCCTCAGGGTTTTGTTCTGCTTTAATACCTTTATATATACCTGCACAGGCATCCAAAGTCAATTTCTTTTCAGTCAGTTTAGGTTATTGTGTAGAGATTTTATCCATTGATTGAGTCACCTGGTGGTCTGATCACAGATGCAGCACCTCACACACACAGAGCTGTGAAAGCCATGTACAGTGCCTGCCTGTGAAAAAAGTTCACTGCAGCTGTTGCTAGGAGACCAGTGGGCAAAATGTTGTGGCTGTCTGCTATCACCTCACTGAATAAAACCCAGCAGATCCCCCCCATTCAATAGACTGAGCCATTTTCATATTACAATTTAAAAGTGAGGCATACATTTTTTTACTTTTCTACATTATTTATACACCTTAGAAGCTATTTTGCAGCTATTTCATTACTTATCTTTTTAATGCAAATATTTGAGATAGTGCTCCTTAAAGTGTAGACCCTATGGAAATAGAAGATTAGAACATACACAGCATATAGACCATCTTAATGTTGCTATGTTTGTATTTTTGTATTATATTTAAACCTGGCACAATGTTGTGCTTAAAGTGGACCAACACCCAGGATTTTGATCCTGGGTCTTGGTCCACTTCGGTGGGGCACCCCCGATCGGGGTGCCCCACTGTGTGAAACCCCCCCGATCACCCGAAAAACTCACCTCTCCCCGCGCCGACGGACAAGCGGTTTGACAGCCGCGGACAAGCGGCTCCTCCGCCGCCGCCTCCCGCGCGGCACTCTTGACGCGCCCGCGCTGGCCATTCACAGACGGCCGGCATGGGCGTGCGCACGTCTAGAGGGGCGCGAGGGAGGCGGCGGCGGTAAGGGGATTTGGGGTGTTTGGGGGGTTTCACCCCGCGGGACATCCCGATCTCAGATGTCCCGCGGGGAGGGAGGTGATCGGCCCGGGAATCTTATAGATTCCCGGGCCGATCACAGGAGGGTGATGATCCACTTTAAACCAGACCAGAAGCCTGGCACAGGCTCCCAAAAACTCACTTGCCCTATCTGCATACATGATATAGAATCATTGTCAGCACTTATATTTTCTCCTAAAATCAACTTACATTAGTAATATGGTAATAGTTAATTAATATACAATTGGTGTTTTGTTTGTCTGTTTGTCCAAGAGATCTTTCCATTGGTGGAAAGAGGCCATGTGATGTAGAAGACTAAGATTTGATTTGATCTGTACGGAATACCTTTGGGTTTGTGTGGCCCTGTGATGCCATATTGACCAAGTTAAGTTACAGTTAGATATTAATAATAGTCTTAATAATCAGCTATTATGTGAGTATAGTTCATACAGGTCACATTCGCCCAAGGTTTGCTTAAAACAGTTTTTTAAATCTAAAAGCTATATTCGCTATCTTTTTAGTATAGGAGAAGTGTGAAATATTATTTTCTAAATGGGGCTTGCTCATACAAGAGGCTGAGCTATCATGCATTAAAGCAAACCAGTAAAAATGTTAGAGTTAAAAACCATTATACACAATTTAGAGAGGACAGATAATACTACCTGGCCATAAAGTCACTTGCTCGGCAGAGCATCACAAAACCAAGCACTGCTGAGGTTATTCATATACAGTACCTGGGCAATTTCCAATCCCTAGTATCACGTGGGCTCTCTTTACCGGGGGGGGGGGGGTGGAGGGTTGCCAGCCAAATCACTATTTGCATATTAATAAACCATATATATTAAGCAAGTAAAAAGAGAATAGCATTATAGATTGAAATTACTTTTAGCCATTGTTAATAACTCATTGAATCACCTGTGCCTCGTACAATTCACTGACAAAGCTCTTATTGACTTTCAAATAATACAAAGACGAGGTTTATCAAGACCAGTAAAAAGACAAGTGGAACAATACTGGATCAGCTGACAAGGCAAGCCAATCATATTTCTGGTTTATTCAAATGAATCCCGATTAGTTGCTGCTATACCTATTTCTTGCATGGCTCATAATAAAACTAAAAAGCTGTTGAAATATATATTTTCCTTCTGCAAGGCACAAGGTCTAATATTTAACTGAAACTAAGGTCTTGATTGTTTCTTAAGACATATGTTAATTTTTGTGGTCCAAGTGTCAGTGCACCAATTGGTAAATCTGCCTAATTGATTTTCACATCATCACATTTTCAGGCAACTTTTTTTTTATCCAGTTGGACAACATTGGAGTGCTCTCTACCTTTTCCCAATCGTCACAATTAAAAAATAATATTTTTTAAATTACCACTGATTGGGCTTTGAGGAGAAAAAGCACATAAGACTGCCCCATTAGATGGAGAGCATGCTCATTATACTAAGTACAATCATTCTGTTTGTCATCGTACTAGTACATGTCATACTAAAAGTGACATATTACAAGTCAGATTCTCTCCATGTCTTCTGTGAATGTGAAGTTACTGAAATGTGTTAAGCTTGCCTCTAGGTGCGAACGTTTGGTTAAAGTTAACATGAGATGATCCTGATCTTTTTGTCCCTAGGATAAAGAATGCCCCATTAATGAGATAATTAATTCACTGGTTTAATGGACTGACAGCTACCTTTCCCCTCCCTCTCACTCTGCATATATTTCTTCGAAGACAGGACACCGCTTGGAAGAAGGGAACGGTCACACCTTTTCCCAGGGTGACTCAGGGGAGTATTTCTTAGTACTTTGCAGATTTCCAGCACAGACATCTTAATTGTTCATGGTGTTTTAACAAGGATGGCATTAACTTTTCCATTTAAACATTATTCACACACTGAACAGAGCTTGACAGAGCAGATAAAGTGCATCAAGAATAGAAAAGAGGTTAATGATTTGATAGACATCAAAAGTAGATAGATAGATAGATAGATAGATAGATAGATAGATAGATAGAGTTTATTATTTAATCCAGGGACATTTTTAAGATTCAAAGTTTCTTCTGTAACACGGAGCTCAGACTAATTTAGTGATTGTAATCCACATGAAATAAAGATAGAATGAGATGCTTAAATTGTTCTAATATTTCTATTTTAATTATTTACTGGGAATCCAGTATTTTAAACAGCGTTTAAGGGAACCCTAAAACACCAAGTCAGTTTTTGCCCCAACTTGCATTGCAATACTCTATACAACGGGTTCTCAACCAGTGGTGCTCGAGATCCTATCAGATGGTATGCAGACTGACCCTCAACTTGATATGATGCCATCTTTAACTTAACTATACCTGTACAAAACAGCTTGAAAGGGTGATAAAAAATATGTCTGTGTATTTTTTGTACGTTTCCTGCACCTTAATTGCTGTTTTGTGTGTTTTTCTACATGATTTTCAATCATAAGCCAGCAACATGTGCACAATGGCCCCAGTCATAATGGTATTTACTGTTGAATAACCTTACAAAAAATCATGTAAGCTGATGTATTCTGCCAACCATAGAGTTTGAATTAATTATTGAAGGTATGGTCCCTTTTATTGACTATATTTGCCCAGATAGCTCAATGATCTTGCATTTAGCCCTGTGAAGGTGAAGGTGCTCACAACTCCGTCCTTATCCCTGTCCATATGTATAGTTTTGTCTCTCCGTCCTTATCCCTGTCCATATGTATAGTTTTGTCTCTCCGTCCTTATCCCTGTCCATATGTATAGTTTTGTCTCTCCGTCCTTATCCCTGTCCATATGTATAGTTTTGTCTCCCCGTCCTTATCCCTGTCCATATGTATAGTTTTGTCTCTAGCTAAACTATCAGCTTCTTTATCCATATTTTATCTCTACTCATATCTCTTATATCTGATCATTTGCCTCTTCTTCTGGCCTACCTTCTCCTACTGCTGTCTGAATCTAGATATAGATGAAACTCAACATCATACATTATGGGTCAGCAGAACTGATTGAGGAAACTGGCAAGGCTTCTCTGCCTAGGTCCCTACTCCCTAAGTCCCTCTACAGGCTGGCCTAAAATGAAAAAAATATACTTACCAGCTGTCTGGCACTGTCTGGCTCTGTAAAACACACCTGATGACAACAGATGTACATGAATTTGTACACCTCATAGCCCCCTTCTATATTGCTATGAATAGAGTGGGTGGTCACATGACATAGTGGGAGTGGTTCACCTTCTTCCCATTCACTTTTGAATTAAAGATGCCGCTCCAGGAATCTCTGGGGTGCGAATGTATAAATACGTCCATGCCTGTGCATTATGGACATTATTGTTTAGATAGACACAGGAATACATAACTAATTAATCTTGCTTTTAGCCCTGTGAATGTGAAGGTGCTCACAACACCTTTCCCCTGTCCATATAGCTTTGTCTCTGTCTAAAATATCAAATGTTTTACTAATATTTTATCTGCATTTATATCACTTATATCTGACTGTTTGCCTCTTCCCCTGGCCTACCTTCTCCTACTACCTACCCTGTCTTAATTTAGGTGGAGATGGAACCAAATATCATACATTATGGGTCAGCAGAACTAATAGAGGAAAGTGTTCAATGTTTGTTGGCTGGCCTTCCTGCCTAGCTTTAAAGTCACTGTAGAGGCTGAAAATTATACATACCTTTTCTCCCCTGCAGCCATTTTGGCATTGTCTGGCTCTATAAGTCACCTGATACAGAGATTGGGTGCCCAAGTATATGTGCACGCCTTTTCAGATTTGTGTACCTCATAACCACCCACTCCATTTACTGCAATATAATGGGCCGTTATGAGGTGCACAAATCTCCATGGGCGTGCATGGGCGCTGGGACACCCAATCTCAGCATCAGGTTATGACATGACATGGCAGGGGGGATCGCCTTCTTCCCTGCTCACTTTTGAATGAAAGATGTCACCCAAGGAATCCCTGTAAATTAAGCACACAAAGACAAACATGGGTAAAAATACTTGCTGTGTACTATGGACATTAAGCTTTATATAGACACAGGTATAAATACTTGCATGCCTGTATATTACGAACATTAAGCTTTAGATAGACACAGGAATAAATAGGAATAAATATTTGCATGTCTGTGTACTATAGATATTAGGGTGTAGATAATCCCAGGTATAAATACTCGCATAGTTGTGTGTTATGGACATTAGGGTTAAGATAGACGGAGGTATAAATACTTGCATGTCTCTATATTATGGGCATCAATGTTTAGATAGACACAAGTATAAATATTTGCATGCCTATGTATTATGGGCATTACAGTTTAGATAGACACAGGTATAAATACTTGTATGCCTATTTATTATGGACTTAAGGGTTCCGATAGACACAGGTATAAATACTTGCATGGCTATGTATTATGGACATTAAAGTTTAGATTGATACGGGTATAAATGCTTTCATGTCTATGTATTATGAACATAAGGGTTTAGATAAACGCAGGTATAAATACTTGCATGCCTATGTATTATGGAAATAAGGGTTTAGATAGACACAGGTATAAATGATTGCATGCCTGTGTATTATGGACATAAGGGTTCTGATAGACACAGGTATAAATACTTGCATGCCTATGTTTTGTGGACATAAGGGTTTAGATAGGCACAGGTATAAATTCTTGCATGCCTGTGTATTATGGACATAAGGGTTCCGATAGGCACAGGTATAAATTCTTGCATGCCTATGTATTATGGATATTAAAGTTTAGATAGGCACAGGTATAAATTCTTGCATGCCTGTGTATTATGGACATAAGGGTTCTGATAGGCACAGGTATAAATTCTTGCATGCCTGTGTAATATGGACATAAGGGTTCCGATAGACACAGGTATAAATTCTTGCACGCCTATGTATTATGGATATTAAATTTTAGATAGGCACAGGTATAAATTCTTGCATGCCTGTGTATTATGGATATTAAAGTTTAGATAGGCACAGGTATAAATTCTTGCATGCCTGTGTATTATGGACATAAGGGTTCTGATAGACACAGGTATAAATACTTGCATGCCTATGTTTTGTGGACATAAGGGTTCCGATAGACACAGGTATAAATTCCTGCACTCCTATGTATTATGGATATTAAAGTTTAGATAGGCACAGGTATAAATTCTTGCATGCCTATGTATTATGAAGGTGCACACATACACACATACTTGTACATGTAGACATGCATGCCTTTCAGTGCTCTTGCTCTCCCCTTCTCCCTCCTCATTCTCGGTGTTTTCATCTCTCTCTGTGCTTCAGTGCAATATTTTCCGCATGGCTGGAATCAGAGAGGAGAAGGTAATGAATCCTGCCAGCAATTTAAATGTACAATTTGTAACGCAAGCCATGAGGAAAAGGAGGGGGTCGAGAGGAGGATCTTGCTGTGTTTGTTTAATGTTAAAATACAACTATCAGAGTATCTTTGAGCTGAGGAGGATGGAGAGAGAGAAATGTTAGCCAACATATTACCAGATCCGTATGCAGAAACCACTTTGTAAACATATACAGTCTATTAGGCAAGATGGGATGGTTAAAATAGCTAAGCAAGAAAATAAAAACAATATACTGTTAATGTGAACTGAATAGCCACCAAGCCAGCAGTAAAGTAAATATGTGTGCTCTTCTGCAGCATATGGGAAATCTAAAAAAAAGAAAAGAAAAGCTGGGTCAGAGAAACCTTGAGATTTCATGCCAAATCAAAAAGTGATGTTGCCAGATACGATTTAGATTTCAGCAAATTGAATTGTGTGACAACTTAATTGCTACATATGTGACATTATTGCAATCTTGTTTTTTCTGTACTGGAGCAATGTGGGACAGAAAGAAATAACATTATATATTGTGTGCTGGGTAGTACCACTAACCTTGTACTGATGAGCCAAATCTTCTCTTTTGTTTGTAACTTTTCCATCTCAGTAAGTGGTTCATGAAAAAATAGTAAAGTGATACTGTCTCCTGCCCAACATATTTTGTTGCACATATCTTATGTGGACCACCGCCTGTTGCCACCTTACTTTCATGTGGCACAATGGCAACTGAGATGATATTTAAAACACTATTAGTGGCGGGGGCTAGGCGTGCCCACACCAAAAAGTCACCTTTAAGTCCAACCACGTCTCTATATAAAACTCTCTAAATAGAGTATAAAAAATTACATTTATTTTTATTTGGAAATTATCTACTTAGACTCACCATTACACCACTTGCTGAAATACCTCTGGGTGTTACCACATTCCCCAGGCAACAGGAGTGGGTTGGAGTTCAAATCAATGAAAATATTACACTCAAACAACCATTAAGAGCCACATATACATAATTTTAGTATTAAAAGACTAATGCATAAGTCCAACTAGGCAATCCTTAGTTCAAACCAAAACAGGGCGCCAGAATTTTCTGGGTCAAGGATGGACTAGTTTCGCCCCAATGAGGGCTTTCTCAGCGTCAAATGGCCATTCTGTTTCTTTTCCAGCGCTTCTAGGTTGCCTGGATGTCACTGTAAAAGCCTATTCCAGAAAAACACACCAATAATGAAAAAAAAAAAAAAAAAGACGCCACCAAAGAAATACATCTATTACCAAAGCATCCATCACACATGTAAATGAATGAATATTAGGGCGAATGCCCACACTTATCCAAAATTGGTAAAAACTCCTTCACGGTTAATTGTTGTGAGACATGTATTGGTTAGTCACCAGTCTTAAGCATCTGTAATACAAATATACAAAAAATACAAAATAACACTGCTATGTAACCTTTCGGGTTCATGGTACACACTTCACACAGAAACCAATGCCGAAAGCATAGATGTATCCAAAGTTAGTTTCCTTACATAGTTGGATTGAGAAGGCTGTGAATGACTGCGTTATCCACAGTGTAACCAAACATGCCTGCCCTCACCTGGGACCATTATGAAATGTGAAGAGTGAAAAAGCACGTGGTGCAGGGGGGATTGTCTCGAATAGAGATCCCCCCACCCTGCTATGACGTGTGAGGAGGAGGGCATTAGAAACATGCGAGCATCTCCTCTATACACACATATATACTTTGTGCGGCGGGGAAAGATGGGGTCGCCGCCCCTAACTACTGCCGTACGGGCTTCAGGGGAGGGGGGGAGGGGGACAGAAGAGAGGGTGGATGAGGCACAGTCCCCACGTAGTGCGCTAATGACGGGGAGCGCGCAGAGACAGCATGCGCGCCCCACGTCCTGAGGTGCACAACCGCCGACACGTGATCTCCCGCAACTCGCGGGCATCGGAGGATGCGCATGTGCACGTGTCCGCACGTGCCTCCACCGCCCGCGAGGCAAGGCACAGCAGAAGCTGGTATGCCCAGCAGCGTGAGACAGCGCATCCTGCGGACCAGGGGGCTCTGTCCGCCAAATGGGCGGCTTACCTTGGCAATGTGCCCCATCCCCCCCAAACTGCCCCCCCATGCAAGCCGCCCACCCGCAGCAGCAGGAAAGCAATGTGATGGGGCATATGAGGCATATCCCCACCCCCACCACCCTCTCGGCCACGGCAATACCAAGATGGACCTAATGTTTCACATAAGCCAAATTTCAAAATGCTTTCAACCTGCAATGCATGTGAAGGCTCCAAGACCCGTTACAATGACTAATAATTATATACATTGGAAAATTGTAAACAAAGCATTACACTTTAGAATAAGAAAAAAATAAACACACAGGAGCCAAAACTACAACCACCCATATAAATGGATGTAATAAAAAAAAAAAAGAAGATCCCCTCTTACAAAAAGGGAAGAAAGCTTAAAGAATCATTTAGACCTGGTGCAACATGGGCCTTTAATCGAGAGATCCACCGGGGTCTCTCGTTGCAATGTGGCTCTCAATATTTCCCCCTCTAGTCGATGGGTGAACACGATCCAAAACTTGAAAAATCAGACCTTTGGGGTCCTGGTTATGGCAATGAAAGAAGTAACGGCCAATCAGCATTTTTTAATTGCCTATTCTGATATCATATTGGTGTGCATAAATTCTTTTTTTGAGGGGTCTATTAGTTTTACCGATATAATAGCGACCACAAGGGCAGAAGAGAATATAAACCACATGTGGGGTTTCGCAATTCGTAAAATGCTTCAATTGTATGGATTTCTTGCTCTCAAGATCTACACTCTTCCCAATCTTTATGAACTTACATGCACTGCAAGGTTTTTGACATTGATATGTGCCCCTAGCTTTGAACATCTCCCTTGTTTATTCATCATAAAGTGGCTAGGCCCCAATCTGTCCCGTAAGTTTCTTGTTCGTCTAAAGACAAATTTAGGTTGACTGGGTAATATGGTACTGAGATGGTGATCAGCCAATAAAATGTTCCAATTTCGTTTGACTATATTCTTAAGGGTCTGTTGGTGTGCTGAGAAGGTCAGGGTGAGAGCAAGATGCGACTGGTCTTTACTGGGCCTAGGTTTATACAACACTTCATTACGAGGTCTACTTTTAGCTTTCTTATAAGCTGAAACCAATGTCTTGGAACTATAGCCACTCCTTGATAACCTTGATCTAATACCATCAGCCTCCATGGTACAGTTACGCCATGCCCGAACGTACTCCCCATAGGGGACACTGCGTAAAAGATGTCTGGGGTGGGAAATTTGGCTGTTGAAGAGAAAGAAGTTGTGGGTGAGGACGAACCGGAGTAGTTTTAGGATAAAGAGATTCAGATTGTGCTGGTCTAGGTCCAGCTCGTTGAGAAAATACTGTACGGCCAGTATGCCTAGATCATGAGGGATACTAAAGTAAAGGGCCTCTACGTCCAGACCCACCAGCAGGGTCCCCGGGGCCACAGTCAGCCCATCGAGGATGCGGAGAAGATGTCCCGTGTCCCTAAGGTATGAAGGAAGTTGATGTACCAAGGGTTGGAGGTGGTGGTCGATGAACCTACTGGCGCCGTCTGTGAGGGACCCCATGCCCGACACGATAGGTCTGCCTGGTGGACAGGTGGCAGACTTATGCACCTTCGGCAAAGCATAGAAGGTGGGAATTGTTGGGGATGGGGCCTCCGGGTAGGCCCCAGTCTGTCCATCGACCACCCCATGGGCTACCGCATCCTCAATGAGCGAGTGATATTCCCCGGATGCCTCTGCAAGTCTGGACGCAGGGGCCCTGACATACCAATCTTTGTTATCCAATATCTTCTTGCACATGGATATATATTGATCATTACTCATAATTACAATATTTCCCCCCTTATCGGCGGGTTTGATTGTTATTTCTTGATTCTGCTATAACTCCCTAAGGGCCTCCTGATGTGCTTGTGATAGATTGGACTGTTTGATCTTACCCAATTTTTTCAATCTCAGCTGTGACTATATCTATAAATGTCAACAGATGTGGATTGGAACTAAGGGAAGGATAGAAAGTAGAGGGTTTCTTAAAACCCATTTTCTTTGGAACTATCATGGGGGAAATTTCCGTGGCTTTCTCACTCAATTCTATGAGATCTCTCTTCGGTTGTTGTCTTCTTATGTGCATACATTACTTTACAAAGCACCTTCCTTGCAAAAAGATGAAGGTCCTTAGTGGTTTCGAAAATATCAATTTGTTGGGTGGGACAAAAATTAAGGCCCAGCGTCAGAACTTGTTGTTGTATAGGGGTCAATGTACATTCAGACAAATTAATAATATTGATCTCATCCTCCTTCTGTCATTTCTGTTCACAGTTATCTTCCATAGTAACCTGTGGGGGCCCTATCGGGGTCTCTAAAGATCTCAGGTTTCTTTTGTTGTATCGCCTTCTCGTGTTCCTCCGTTTATTACGGAGTTTTCTAAACAAACTGTCTAGGCTTAGGCTGTTTATTCTCTCTCCCTTCCTGTTCTACACGCTCAAGTTGTGTTTTGCGAATCTTTGACCTGGTGATGACCTCTCCCCTTTGTAAGGTGTATTCCGTTTGTGGTGGGCCCTTGTCCTGTCCCGCTGGGCCCTGCCAGGGTCTTGCAAAGTGACCCTGTCGGTTTTCCCTATGTCTCCAGTTACTCCTTTCTCTTGACGAGGAGGAGTTGGAAGAAGAATATTGGCGGGGGGAAATTTTTGCAGTTTGTGTTCTTTTAGATCTATGATGTCCCTATTGATTTTGTCTATGGCTGATTTGATGTTACTATCCCTCTTGGTAAATTGATCCTCATTTTTAAAAGGTTCTAAATCTTCCACTATCCTCTTAATTTGGTCATCTAATTGTTTAATATGTTGGTTATGTTGTTCAATAAGAAGATTCATGAGGGCTAAAGAGCAGTCCTGTAAAATAGTCTCCCATTTATGTTTGAGGTCCTCTGTGATGAGACCAATCTGGGGAAATAATTTCAGCCTCAATCCTATGGGTACTATTTTTTTATCAGTGTATTCCTTTAAGTACTGGACATCCCACCATATCTTGCATTTTTTCAAAAGAGACATATACAGCAAGTTGAAAGTGGCATGTATCGTCTCTTGTTGTTCAATTTGTATTTTGTTCTTTAAACAGCATTGGGTAAGATCCGATATCATCGAATCCCAATTGCCCTGACATAGGTCCGTCATTATGCAAGAGAAGATTTAGGAAAGAGATGATATTTACCCTTAAAAGGCAATGTCTTTGTTAAGGGCCTATTCAGTGTGAGCCAGTTATGTTGTGCAAACATGCTCTTGGCAGGGGAACCTGCCTTAATGGAAGAAATTGATTCAGTGGGTGAAAGTGGACTTGCTAAACCTGACAGTTTGGTACTCGTGTCTTTGTTACAGTTGCTTCTTTGTAAGTCCCAATGGCTCAATATACCCAAGTAGCAATATACTTCAAGCAGCCCGTTTAGCATTGGCCAGAAGGCTTAAGCATGGCTTGGCTGTGTATCTGTTACAATGGTTGCCTATTGTTACTGTTTTTTATTACTTTGCATATTTGTTGTTGAGATGCTACTTTTTACTTTGGCTGTATTTTTACTTACAACAGTAATCTGAAGGTAAATGCTATCAGTTCTTTCCATACTCTAAATTCGAAGTATCCATAGATACATCTTTGTAAAAGACTGGTCATGCAAAAGTATCAAAAAATATAGAATACATGTCTCACTTCCTGGCAGAAAAATGAGGTAAGAATACCAAGAAAAATAAAGAGGTAGTAGTTAGAAACCTATAAAAAAAAGTATACATAAAGGGAAAAAACACAACAAAAAATCCATATATAGTGACATATAGTCAAATCCTCACAAGGTAAGACCTCTGAACCCCGGGTTCTCAGACATTGTTGACTTTGTTAAAGTGATCTTTTTTTCTTTTCTTCTTTCACTCCCATATGTGGTCCATTTGAATGAATAGATATTCCAAGATTTGTCGGTTAATCGTTCATTAGAGCTAGTGAGATCGCCCGTTCTGTTTCCATGCCGATGGTTAGGCGACGAACGAGAAATGTTATGCCCGTCAAATCGATATGATGCTTGACCGATGAAGAATTCTCATTCATTGCTTGATCGCATTGACTGTTTCAATGGATCAATTATTGTCCGATTGCAGTAACTGTACCGATTTTTATAAAAAAATCGTTCTGTGATCAGATGTAGTTGTGGGACCACAGTGTCTTGCCATGCTTGCTCACACTGAGAGCACTAAGGCAGGAGGTGGCTGTAGAACCACTTTTTTGTGTGGTCCTGGAGGCAAACTTTGGTGCCCTGCTACTATTTCTACCCTGCACTGCAGGAAGTGGAGGAGTGGCACCTCGAACAGGCATCGGGTAAACTGCTTGCTGGCTAATTGTTGCCATTGGGTTTATAGTCCTTTTAAGGTTGTCAATATCTTTCACAATATTTTTTTGAGAAACGATTGCAGTACACCTGCCAAATTGCAATACAATAATACTTATACAAAAAAAGCCACAACGCGTTGTCTCATTAATAAAACTTGTGTGTAAAAATAGCATACAACAATAAGACATTCAGAAAAGTACATAAAATGAATAACATAGAATTGGTCACAGGGGACAGTTAACTATACAGGTGGGGAGTGATCAGATAAAATCCTATAAAGTGGACCTATCATCAGGATTCTCACTATTACATCTCAATTTGGTATACCCTACCCAGAAAGCCTGCACAACTCACTTATCCACCGTTCCCACGGTGGAAAGAGAAGATGCTGCAACAACTCTCCTACAGTGAGATGTGCAGGCCAGAGTGGTTAAACTGCTTACCAAAGGTAAGACACTACACTACCACTACCACGGTCTTGCTCTAAGCTAAGATAGCAACATAACAAGAGTGCTCAAGCATGATAAGGATTCCTAAAGCAAATACATTCAGTACACTAAAGTGCAACACCATTAGATTGCTACTAAATACCCATCAGAAATGTGGCTGTCCCTGCAGCAGGCCTGGGGCTAGTGCTAGTTACACAGAATGTTTGGAGCTGCTCTGAGGACTGCCACATACATGATTAATCATTTTAATATTTCTCCAAATTTTTCTCCATTCTTCCTTACTTTTCTTTTCTCCTATCTCCTCCTCCCAGTGAAACATGCACTTGTTTAGCTGATTTGATGTATTGTTTGACAGTAAAGTTGTCAATTTCTCCATGCATGGGGCATATCACTAGTCTGCCTACATGGCCTAAAGCATAAAGTGAAGTGGCTTGATAAGCTTAAGCAAGTCGCGTAGGGACCATATACTAACAAAACTTTATAAACTGCCTTAAATAACAAGGTATTTGTGAAGATCTTTGCTGACCTGTTTGCCCGGCTCCCCTAAACGCCTATGTTGATTCTAAAAAGGCCTTTACTGCTCCATCTTATGAACTACTAAATGTTGAGACCAAGAGCCTCATTTATAGGGCATCAGCACCAGTCAATGCCACTCAGCACCAACATTTTTATAATAATCGGCATAAGGGTCCAATAGGCACTGACACAGGCCAGCCAATACCTAGTGCACCAATCCAAGCTGATTATTTAACATTGGCTGTTGTGACTTGCAGCGATTTTTTGTAAAAATAACAGCGCCAAAATATAAATAGATGCGGCACTCCAAATCCAATCCGAAAATAAGGCTCCAAGTTTAAAACATAGATTAACAAATAGTGGCGCTAAGGGGATATGACCTGATCGCAGAGTACTATTTTGGTATAGCAAATCCCATATCCCATAATAGTGCTGGAGACAGAATTAACAGTGTAGCATTCTAATGTAGCCTCATTAATCCATTGATAAGGAGGGTGTCTTCTAGTGCATCGTTCATTGGAGACCTAGCCTTTTGGTCTATGACTAAGTAATACACTATTGGGTGATCCTGGTTGCTTTATAATTGTTAAATTAATTCGGCACACCAAGTCATCTCATAGAACTTTAGGGTAGGAAATGTACATTGGCCAACCCTTTTATTCCAAATATAAGATGCTACTCAAATTCTCAATCTTTCTGTCTTTTCGTTCCATAAAAGATTTTGGCGATTGAGCCAGTGCTCAGTCAGTCCATACATGCCATTACCGCCATTCAGCCAAAGAGTCAGAGCAATTGTAAACTTAGCATGGGAAAGTCTTTCCCATAATATCAGCAAAGTGGGACATTTAGGTGTCCCCAGATTCTTGAGGGTTCATTTTCTTGAGGGTTCAGTGGGACCGTCCCACTGAAAGTGGAATATCTGGTCAGCATATTATACAATCATGTGATAGATCTCCTTTCATGGATGTGTCTCTAAATGAGCAAGTTATTTGCAAATATGCCATATGACATATTTTTTAACATGCCTGTTTCCCAAAACAAACATACTGTATTTTGTTGGTCCTGGTTTTAAAGAAAATGTGTTAATTCACTCTGGCTGTAGCTATTTTTTCCCTGGCTACTATACCCAGTAGTGCCAGACTGTGATTTAATTAGAATTCTAATGACATGATTGCTCTGTGGCATGCTGAAGAGCGTCAGTACATATTTTTAGATCAAATCCTACCCAGTTAATGTGTATTCTTTTTTTGGGTGTTTCAGGTCTGTTTAAATCTAGGCTATGGTACTTGGTGACATATTTATTGAAGGAGACTCTAATTTAAAGCCATGCAGCAATCTTTACAATTATTATAATCCATCCTCTAAGCTCAGTATTTTTGGTAAAAAGGATCATGGGTGGCTAGGGTCAGGATTGTTTTAGGGAATTGTTCAGCCTGCATAAATAAAAAAAAAGGGGGGTAGTCAAGACACAGATCAAAAGATGACACTTTAATATACTTATCTTTAAAAAGTGGAAGGGACCACAGAGGCTCCTGCCACCCAGCTAAGCAGCGCAGCACACGCCTCACCCTGCTCCTGCTACCGCCCCAGATCCCCCTGCATCTAGATGGGGAAAAACGGGGGCAAGACGAGAGACCATGGAGCCGGAAAACCCAGCGGGACCCCAGCGCGCCCACAGCAGCTCAGGCACGGCATGGCGGCGGCCGGGGAAGAGGAGGAGGGGCCCGCCCTCCTCACACAGCGCGAGCAGCGGCTCATGGAGGGCCCGACGGAGGAACGAGGGATGGAGGTAGGGGATGCGGCCACCTGCCGCAGCTCACAGGAGGGGCTGCTGCTGAGCTCTGCAGGCTCCCCTTCCCATCCTCCCCAGGTGATTCCACCTGTAATGGTGGCGACATCGTGGCGCCCCCCCCCCTGCCAGCAATGGAGACACTAGACCACGACAGTGAGGGGGGATCCCCCCCACCATCCCTGCCATCCATCTCCCCCCCACCATTCTCCCCCCTGGAGGAGGGATTGCTCACAAAGGGCAGACCCCTGCCGCAGCGGGTGCGGGGTCACCCTGGGGCCGACAATAGCACCCACCACATGGCTGGTCACCCCACAATGGAGCCTGAGGGGGATAAGCACCCGGGCCCCTTCCCTGCTTTCTCGGGCCAATATCAACGCTTGCAAGGCAGCTCAACCCTGTCACTTTCTAATGAGAATTTTTTGCTTACTTGAGAACCACTTTCGCCGAGGGGCAGCGACTCATCTCAACTATTGATTGAAGACGCAGCTGGGGGTGGATCGCAGTCTGACCGAGGGTGCCATGAAGCAGAGCCCCTGGACCCAATAGTGCGGGATGCCAACCTACTTGCTAAATTTAAGGTTTTACTCCAGCAGGAGCTGGTGGCCGCCATGACCCAACTCTCAACCAGTTTCTTTAATGAAATCAAGGATCTGGGCAACAGGACCAGCACCCTGGAAGATAGGATGGACGACGTGGTCGTGGCCCTAGAGCACAAGGGGTCTGAATCGGCGGCCTTGAAGGAAGATAGGGCCTCATTACAGCACAAATTGGAAGACCTAGAGAACAGGTCCAGAAGGGTGAACATCCGCATCCGGGGCCTCCCAGAGTCAATAGAAGACGCCCCAGCTACCGTTACAGCCCTCCTACAAGAATTGATCACCTCCATGCCCATCGACTGCCTGGAACTGGATCCAGTTGGGATTCAGTTGGGCCCTAAAAGATCTGATGGTCTCCCCAGGGACATTGTCATCAAGCCGACCTTCTACTGCACGAAGGAAACGATCCTGATGGCCGCTAGAGAAAAAGGGGACCTGTGCTTCCAGAACCACCGCTACCAGATTTTTCCGGATGTCGCCCCACAAACACTGCAGAGGAGAAGAGCCATGAAGCCTGGCCTGGAAATTCTCAGGAGTCACAACATAAAATACAGTTGGGGCTTTCCCTTCAAGCTCGCGTTCACCCACGCAGGCCGTCAGCATGCAGCCGACTCTCCGGAGGAATTGCTGAGTACCCTGCGGGACTTAGGCCTGATCCCCGCCGATTCCCTGACTCGCACGGCCGGGGTGGCCACCCGGCAGTCTCCCAGAAGACCAGCACTCCGGTGCTAGAAGGTGCGTGCCCGCAGGCACGGGCGTCCCTCGGGATCTGGTCCGGTTTTGGGATGAGGACCCCGCCCGTCGGAGCGGTAACTTACTTAATTATGAGTGACTCCCCTCACTTGGGCTTAGTCCTGAAAGTTTATCAAAAGTTTTCTTGATTGTTTTTACTATTCGGAATTTCCGGAGTGGCTGTCGGGTCCATGTCCGGGTCCTGTTCTCTCCCTCAGGGGTGCCTAGTTGCCCCCCCATTTGGCCTCGGCCTCTCCCCCCTCCCCACCCTCGGTCGGCCGGGTTCGTTAGTATGGACCTTCTGTGGTGCCGGCCGGGGGGGCGGGGGAGGGCGATGCCACAGCAGCTCCGACGTCCTAGACGGATCGGGTCGGGCTCCTTGGTGATGGCTCCCCCGTCGCGGATGGACCGACTCAGTTGTAAAGGTTGGGTCCTTGCCCTAGTTTTGGTATTTAATGTGGCCTCGGATTCCCCGCCGGCCCGTGGGGTCAGGCAGTGGCGCCTGTTGGCGGCTGCGCGGGTCTGCCGGTGCCGGCGTTGTCTCCGGAGCTTCAAGCTGCACTGCGAGCTAGAATCGTAAATTGAGCTGTGCTGTTTTATACTGTTTCCTTATGCTGTTTCGCATTACATTAATTAGTTTTGTTATATGCTGGGTTATTTTCGCTAAAAGATGGCAATATTACTTCACAGTCCTGCCCTGTGTCTCCGGGGTGAACCCCCCCCCCCCCCCCCGACAGACAAGTTGTCAAATGATCCAAAAGAGGCCACATGTCTGGCCTTGGCCTATGGACCTTTTTCTGCTACTGCAGAACCTAGAGGGACCCTATGCGGTACTTCACTGCATATTGGTCCACAGTGTTTTAGTTTGGTCTTATTCATGTTACTCATGTTATTCATGTCTCTCATGTTATCCCTGTTATTTCTGTTTCCCCACCCCCACCTCAGCCCTCCATTTACACCTTGTTTGCTCCTCCCCCCCTCCCCTCCTACATGGGCCTCCCATGCTCCGCTAAGTCGATTGTTACTGAGCCTCACCGTTTGGGTCGCCATGGTCGGGTTAAATATTACGTTTATATCACACAATGTCCAGGGCTTTAACGTCCCCGCTAAGCGCAATAAGGCCTTCCATTATTACAAATCCTGCAAAGCTGACATAATTTTTTTACAGGAAACTAGGTTTTCCACCGGTTCCAAACCTAACTACCTGAGTGGTCATTTCCCCTTGTTTTATCTTGCCTGTGCTAGGGGAAGAAAAAGTGGAGTACTGATTGCCTTTCGCAATGGCCTCCCTTTTATTTGTTCCAAAGAGATTTCAGAGCCTATGGGCAGATATCTTATATTACAGGGTACCCTCTATGACATGGAGATCACCCTGGTCACATATTACGCCCCCAACACCTTCCAGACTCGGTTCTTCAGGCATCTACTGTCGGTTGTTCAAAACAATACCATTGGGACCTTGCTCATGGGAGGACAGGATGGAGGCGCCCATAACACCTTGTGAGGTGCTGCTGGCTATTAAGTCCTTGCGGACTTCCAAGACCCCAGGCCCAGACGGGTTTAGCGGCCTGTACTACAAAAAGTTCGCCCCCATCTTGGCCCCGCACTTATCCAATCTGTTCAATGCTCTGTGCGCGGAAACCTCGCTTAGTCCTAGTTCGCTCCTAGCGGACATATGCATGATCCCCAAACCAGATAAAGACAGCCTACTCATCCCCAACTACAGACCAATATCTTTGATAAACATCGACGGGAAGCTAATAGCCAAGGTCCTAGCGGCCAGACTGAACACTTTCGTGGCTGACCTCATACACGGGGACCAGGTGGGCTTTGTTCCAACTAGACAGGCTGGGGACAGTGTTAGGAGGGTCGCACATCTGGTCCACCACACCCACTCTAGGGACATCCCGGCTTTTCTTCTTTCACTTGATATACAGAAAGCATTCGATTCCCTATCTTGGGACTACCTAATGTGGGTGCTCCGTAAGTGGGGATTTGGGCAACGATTTCGTGAGTGGATAGGAGCCCTCTATACGGCCCCTGCGGCTCGAGTGAGATACTTGGGTTTCACCTCTGGACCATTTGGTATTTATAGGGGAACCCGGCAGGGATGTCCTTTATCCCCGCTTCTTTTTATTCTGGCCATGGAGCCGCTGGGTCTAGCAATTAGGAACTCCATCAACATAAAGGGCTGGAGGTGGCGGGTGTCCATCACAAGGCCATGTTTTTCGCGGATGATGCCCTGATCGCTATTACCCAGCCGACCACCTCACTCACGAATTTATATAAAATTCTGGACCAGTTTGCTCGAATCTCGGGCCTAACGATTAATAATGAAAAATCGAGGGCGATGAATATCTCCCTGCCGGTGGACATGGTGGACCAGATCAAGGCTAGTTTCCCTTTTCCCTGGACGACTGAGCCGCTTTCGTTCTTGGGGGTGCACATCTCTGCTAAGTACTCCGACCTATATGAGGCCAACTATCCTCCTCTATTCAAATCCTTAACCCGCCTAATGGAGGTCTGGAAAATGTACCTGATCTATTGGATAGGCCGCATTAAGGCCGGTTAAGATGACCAAACTCCCGAAACTGCTCTATTTATTCAGAGTACTACCTGTAAAGATCCCGATATACATGCTTCGGGTGATGCAAAGGAGGATCCTGGCCTTCATATGGTCTACGGGACGTCCGAGGGTATCCAGGCGCACTATGCTATCCCACAAAACGCAAGGGGGACTGGGGGTGCTTGACATACATAAATATTATAAAGCCGCCCATATTGCTCAACTGCTCCCTATGCACTCCCCTTCCAGGCCCCCAATGTGGATTTTCCTGGAACTTCCCAACTGTGCACCAATACCTATTGATAGCTTGCTCTGGATGGATCAGGGACATAGGCCCAAGACGCTCAGCCCGTTGATGAAGCATTCTCTTGCCGTATGGGACTAGGTGAGGTACTCAGCTTCCTTGATGTCCCCTCATACCCCCCTGGTTCATCTATGGGATAATCCAAACTTCCCTCCGGGTGAACAGAATAGACTAGGCTTTAAGTGGTGGCAGGACCGGGGCATATATAAGATTGCGGACCTACTCACAGCGAGGGGCTTCGGGACTTTTCAGGACCGGCAGGGAATTCTTTTGCTACATCCAGTTAAGACACTGGATCCTGCCTCTGACAAAACTGCACCCCCATTCCGGATGAGGACCCCCTTCGAGGAATTATGTGCTAATAACCAGTTCCAGAGAGGGACAATCTCCTTACTATACTCGGCATTAAATGTAGCCAGACCGGAGATGCATGGATACATAGGTAGCTGGGAGAAGGACCTGGGTCCATGCCAGAGAGAGAGGGGATGGTCGGAGATATGGTCCAGCATCTCTAAATGCTCAATCAACGTCCTGGCGGTTGAAACGGCCTACAAGGTAATGCTCCGCTGGTACCTGGTGCCGGGCCGCCCGAGCAGGATGTTCCCGGGACAAACCAGGATGTGCTTTAGGGGCTGCAGTGCGGAAGGGGACTTTCTGCATAAGTGTTGGATTTGTCCCATGTTAGCCCGCTTCTGGAACCAGGTATATAAGCTGGCTAATGGAATTTTCCAAACCAGCATGAGAAAAGACCCCTGGGTTGCACTTTTGCACTGCAAACCCCAGGAGCTTACCAGCAAACAGCACAGACTTTTTGTCTACCTCCTCCTAGCGGCTAAACAGGCCATAGCTAGAGCCTGGAAAAAACAATTTACCCCAATCTCAGAGGTGTCGGCTAGAATGAACGGGTTCCTCATCAACGAAAGATTATCCAGCATTCTGACCGACTCCCTCGATAAAGTCCTCTCAATATGGGAGCCCTGGGTAAGATTCACCTGGCCTGGCGAGCCCCTGCAGAGGCTGTAGTGACCATACGCGTTGGCTGGCGGAGTACAGGAGCACCTTGATCCTTCTCCCCGCCCATCCCTCCCCCCCCAGCCCTAACAGGTTTTCAGCATTTCTTTCCAGTCAGCGCGCTTGACCATGCCTGATAGTCCTACGGGCCTGTCTTGGAGTTCGTGGGGCGGCGGGTGTACAGGTGGTCGTAAAGTTGGTCATGCTAAGATGTTGAATGTCCCTCATTTTGCCATTTTCAACTTCGCTCTGTATGTATTATGGATTGTTAAAACATCAGTATGATCTGTGTGTAAACTTATGCAACATAGAATGTTAATTTCTCCCATTGCCTCCCCTGCGTGGGATGGCACTATAATGCATAAGCTTCGTATCTGTACTGTTGAAAACTCCAATAAAAATATTGAAACAAAAAAAAAATAAAAAAGTGGAAGGGATGGTCATTGGAGGTAGTCGTGTTCTTTTAAAAGAAGGGGTTGGAAAAATTACTGGAGATGAGTGATAGAGAGATTATGGCAATAATAAGAAAAATAAACTCTAGGAGTTGAAAAAGGAAAAAGGAAGAAATAGTGATTGATAGCTAAACCATGGAATAGCAATGAAAATTGTGGTCTGGAGAATAACAGACATTTATATATATACAGTATGAATTAATGACTAGTACATTAATACATCTCCAGTATTTTCAAATGAAAAGATAGCAAGGAAAATTACTCTTCTGTTCTAATTGCACAGGAAAAAGTAGTGCCTATATGAATAAATAGATTATACAGAGGGGCGTGGCCGGCTATGGGAGAGTGAGGACGTGTGTTTTAGGAGCTCCCGCCGGCCGTCCTAATAAGTCGCCTTTCTGTCGGGCATTACCCACTTAAACCCACCTGGATCCAGCATGGTTAAGAAGAGGAGAGGGGCCAAGACCTCACTGCCGCCCTCGCACCACAAGATCAGCGCATTTTTGGCCCGGACCAGCTCGACGTGCGGAGAGGAGGACTCACCTAAGATGGCGGCGGCCCCCTCAGCGACCGCGGGCGCCTCCCTTTGTCGGCGGGGGGCACGAGGCGGGAGATCCTTGCCACCAGCGGAGGGTCCCGTCCGGGAGCAGGGACCCCGAACTTCGAGTTGCCCCCCGGCGCCCTCCCGGGGCGGGGAGGAGATCGTCGGAGCCGCGGGTGATGCCTCCGGCGGGCACGAAGACACTGCCGGGGCGGCGGCGCGGGGAGACGCACTTGACCAGCCTGGAGGGCGGGGGGAGCCGGTGCCTGTTGCGGGCGAGGTGTGCGGGCCGGTTTCTCTCCCGCTCCGACGCATAATGAGGTGGGGGGGACGGGGGGCCCCGCCGGGGAGGCGGTCCCGGGGGGCCCGCACCGCCGGCAGAGAACACGCCGCAAATGAGCCCGGGCATCTCGCAACTGAGCTGCCATAGCCCTGCCACTCCGATAACGCCGTTGGGGGGGGGGGGCCCATCCTGCGGGTCTGGATCTTCGGTGGGGTCGCCCTGCCACGCTGCCGCCGCCTTTGCTTGGCAGCACCCTGCTGCCCCTGCTTTCAGCCCGGACTCGAGCCCGGGGTCCGGTATATCGAGGGTCCCGCCTCGGAAGAGGCCTCCATTAATGCCTGCACCTCCCCTTAATCCTAGGGGCATGACCTCGACCCCCCCTCTCGCAAGCCCCCCGGGAACCTGGTTCTCAAGCGACGCCCGGATGGGGACGCCCCCTTCGCCTCTCTGGCACAAGAAAAGTGCCTCGTCGGGCTCCACCTGGCCGCGTGGTCAGCCCCGGCGGAGGGTGAGAGGCCGGGAGCTCCAACCTGGAAGGGAGAAGGGAGCAAGCAGCTATGTCCGGAGCCGCCCCTCAGCTTCCCCCCATTCCGGTTGATGACGTAGCCCCCTTGCGGTCCTCCACTCCTCATGAGGGAGTCGCTCTTTCTTCTGGGGGTGCCGCTCATGCAGCCTCCTGGGCACCTCCGACACTGACCCCGACCCCCACCGACCCGCTCCTTGCAACCTTGAGGGCGGAACTTAAAATGCTGCCCACTAGGGACGACCTTGAATCCTTCATTTTGAGGGTTGAAAGTACTTTTAAGAAGGATATTTCAGATCTGCAAATGTTTGTGTGCAATCTCGATTCCAGAGTCGGTGTCCTGGAGCAATCCAAGAGGTCAACGGATCAAAGGCTGGAGGCTCTTGAGAGGAGCCAAACCCTTCAACAAGCGATTTCTCAAACGGCGGTCCTCCATCTAGATGACCTCGAGAATAGGAGCCGTCGCAACAATATCCACATTAGGGGTCTGCCTGAAGCTACGGGCCCAGAGCAACTTCTGCCCACACTCACTGGCATTTTCAACGAGCTGCTGGGCCGCCCTCCCGCTACTGAGGTGATAATGGATCGCGTCCACAGAGCACTTGGGCCTAGGCCCTTGGACCCCAGCCGTCCCCGGGATGTTATTTGTCGACTGCACTATTTTACGTTGAAGGAGGAGTTCTTGGCAAAGGCCTGGGCTCAGGGCCGAGTGTGCTTTGATGGGGCCTCTATTCAGCTTTATCCGGATGTGTCACGAAGGTCCCTCATGATGAGACGCATCTTGAAATCCCTGCTGTCCAAAATACTGGAGTGTGGGGGCTCGTACCGTTGGGGCTATCCCTTCCATCTTCT
Organism: Gastrophryne carolinensis; assembly: GCA_027917425.1. Taxonomy (NCBI): domain Eukaryota; kingdom Metazoa; phylum Chordata; class Amphibia; order Anura; family Microhylidae; genus Gastrophryne; species Gastrophryne carolinensis. The sequence goes on from CM051234.1 coordinate 443,071,015, forward strand.
GGTCCGCAAGAATCAACGCACTTTTGCTGTAAGAACCCATGCTGATCTTCCAGGCCTGTTTTCCTTCCTGGACACTCCCCCGGTGGAGGTCCCGGATTGGTTGGACCCTTCTCCTCTTCCGGGCCCTCTCTTGTCTCTGGGGGGAGGGCTGCAAAGGCCCCGTCGGGCGGGGGGCGCGTCGGCCGCTCGCAGAAGGCGCGAGGGGGAGCAACCAAGGGGCGCCCGCCCCTTGGCCAACGAGACCTAGCGAATCTTGCAGGACTACCGTTTGTCTCGATTAAGGTTTCAAAGCTTAGGCGGGCCTTATTGCCGTAAGCGATATCCATAAACGGAGTTTGGCTCTGCTGATTAATCGTTAATCTTTGAATTGTTTACGTTTGTTTATTGCACTTCGGGCTCATCGGGCTGATCTTTACTATCTTAGCTGGATCGTGGAATGGGCGGCATGAATTTGCACCTGTAGGTGCGGCATGCCTTCCTCTGGACTGACTCTTCGTGCCGGGCGCTTGCTCCGGATGCGTTGTGGTTTATCTCATGGGGCCAGTCCTGCCGTGCCTCGAACCTGCCCTTAACTGTTTATAATGTATTAGTTGCTTATCTGTATGTTCTCAAATGAAGTTTAATCTTGCAAATTAATATTTGAAGTGTTTATGTCTGTTCACGGCGCTTCGGGCTCGCTGGGCTGTTCCCCCATCAACTCAACTTGTCTGCCGAGTGCGGGGTTTGGACGCACGCACTTGGGTGTTGCGTTCCTCTACTCCTGGCCGTTTTGCCGCGTCGGGTGTTCCTTCCGGATGCGTCATGGTTCGCCTAGTGGGATCAGTCCTGGCGAGCCTTGAATCCGCCTCTTACCTGTTTCTAATGGTTCTTGCGCTTGCAAAGCTTCGGTTACATACTTGCCTGTTCGTTTTGATTGGCCCTTGTCCCAATACCCGGTGGGCCGCCGCCGGTCCCCCGCAGCGCGGTTGGCTGCTGGGTTCGGGTTTACACTAGTTTCTTCAAATTCATGCGGGTACTGCCCTGAGCTGGGGATTCCCATTGGCAGTATTATTTGTGATGGATGCCCCAACAAGTTAGATTAGGGACGGCCGGGGGCCCCCTCTGTCTCTCAGACCCGTTTCGCCCCTACTATAGGCCAGGGCCCTGTGGCTCCCTGGGTTGGCTTTTTGTTTGCTTCGGGTGCCTAGGGCTCAACTTTGGGAAAGAAGGAATCCTTTCCCACTTAGACCCCCCTTAGTTCTAGTTTCTCTAATTTTTCCTTACACGTTTTCGTAGGGTGTGTGTATCCCCTTTGCGTGTTTCCCCTCGATTCTTGTGGTTGTATATCCCTGTTCCCTGGTGTACTCTTGGTCCTCGCCCCCCTTCCCTCTCTCCCCCTTCTTTCTATTCTCTTTTCTATCTTTCCTCTGGCTGGAGGCCCCTTTCTTTCCCCAGTGCCCCTTCTCTGCTCCTACATGTTTGCTCTGCTCCTACATGTCCAGAGTCCAGTGCACTTCCAGTGCTGCTTGCTCTGCTTCTACATGTCCAGAGTCCAGTGCACTTCCTTGAATGTTAAGGAAGCTCCCCTGTTAAGCGTACTTCTGTCCTGGCCGAGTTAAAGCAATTGGGGGCGGGAATCGCCTTCCTTCAGGAGACTCACCTCAAGGAGGGGAGAGTGCCCAATTTGTCACTTCCGACACCAGTATCATGGCCTGTCCCCGGCCTAAGTCAAGAGGGGTGACCATCGTCCTGGCGGGTTACCTCCCTTGGACACTAGAGGAGACGGTCCACGACTCTGAGGGTAGGTACCTTTTTGTAAGGGGTACCCTTTACACTCAGAGGGTAACATTGGCGACTTGCTATTGTCCGAGTTCGAACCAAACCAAATTCTTGAGGTCTACCCTGGAGAGGCTGGCTGAATTCACTAACGGCATTCTCCTTTTGGGAGGCGATTTTAATTGCGTTCTCGATCCTCAGATTGACACCTCTAGGGGGACTTCTAGCATACCTTTTTCGGCTCTGAGGAGGATTAAAGCCCTCCTATTAGACCACCAACTTTTGGATGTGTGGCGGATTGTAAATCCCAGAGGGAGAGATTATACATATTTCCCCCCCCCTCATAATACTTATTCACGTATCGATTGGTTCCTGGTTCCCCATAGACACGTGCATCTTGTATCGCAGCCTACTATAGGTTCGATCTCAGTTTCGGACCATGCTCCCATTTCTATTATCCGGTTCCGGTCTCTCCCCCCCCCCCATCGGGACACTGGAGGCTCAACAGCTCCCTCCTTCAGGATCCCACGTTTAAGGCAGAGATTCGGTCGGCAATCACCGAATTCTTTTCTGAGAATAACACTCCAGACGTATCACGAATGTCCCAGTGGGAGGCTCACAAGTGTGTGATTCGGGGCCTCTTAATTAGGCGGGGTGCTTATCTTAAAAAGGAGAGGGAGGAACAGACAGCCCACCTGCTGCAGGAGATTCGGAGCCTGGAGACTAGACACAATGGATCACACACAGTTTGGCAAGTTGACTGAACTGCGGGAAACCCTTCGGGACATTAGTTTCGTAAAGGTGAGGGGCCAGATTGCTAGGTGCCGTAGGTATTTCTATGAGTTTAGCAATAAAAGCGGGAGGGCTCTTGCTAGAGCCCTGCGGGGGCAGCGATCTAGTAACTATATTTCCAGTATACTTGACCCAGGGGGTAACAGGCACTATAAAATAGGGGATATAGCTAATACCTTTAGGAATTTCTAAGACGGTTTGTACAATCTGCCGCAAAATAAGTCTCAGGCGCATCAGCAAAAAATAAGGGCCTACATCCAGAAGTCGAACCTTCCCCGGCTCAGGCAGAGTGTAGCGGAGGCCCTCGAGGAGGAGATCGATATGGGAGAGTTCCTGAAGGCCATCAAGAACATGAAACCCGGAAAGGCTCCTGGCCCGGACGGTTATAGCCTGGAATATTATAATGAATTGGCGGGCACCCTGGGCCCACACTTTATTTCTTCTTTCGGCTCTTTGAGCGATGGTCTTCCCCCCCCCCTCGGGACACTCTCCGAGCTAGCATTGCCGTTATCCCTAAGCCGGGTAAGGACCCAGCGCAGTGCAGTAGTTATAGGCCCATCTCCCTGCTAAACTGTGATCTTAAGATATACAACAAAATTTTGGCGGACAGAGTCGCCCCCCTCCTCCCGGACCTCATACATTGGGATCAGGTGGGCTTCGTTCCAAATCCTGAGGGGAGAGATAACACTATAAGAGTCATGAGTGTGATTCATCATGCGCGACGGACGGGGGAGGCTGCGTTGCTTCTCTCCATGGATGGCGAGAAGGCTTTCCTAGAGGAGACCCTTCGTCACATCGGGCTGGGAGTTAAGATGCTCAGTAGGATCTTGGCCTCGTACACCTGCCCCTCGGCACCCGTGGTGGTGAACGGTCTGCCTTCCCAGGCTTTCCACCTACTTAATGGGACGCAGCAGGGCTGCCCGCTTTCCCCCCTTATTTTCATCCTCTCATTGGAGCCATTCCTACGCTTGATTAGACAAAACATGGACGTCTCGGGAGTGGGTGGGACTGAGCACAAGGTAGCGGCTTACGCCGATGACTTGATGTTTTTTGTCTCGAAACCAGAGATTACCTTGCCAAACCTTCTCTTTGAGCTTAGGAGTTTTCAGGAGGTCTCTAATTATAAGATCAACTACCAGAAGTCATCTGCCTTAAACATTAATATCCATACGGAGCGACTGCGCCATGTCGCCGACAACTTCCATTTTAAGTTGGAGCGGGGGGAGGCTGTTACTTACCTGGGCACACGTATCCCTTCCAAATTGCAAGAAACTTATGCATTGAATTTTCCTCCCCTGTTAAAACGGTTGGAGGCAGACCTCTTGAAATGGAACAAGGGCGTTTTCTCTTGGTTCGGAAGGGTTAGCTTCATTAAGATGAACATCCTTCCCAGGGTACTATATTTATTCCAGACCCTCCCAATAGATGTCCCCACTTCCTTCTTTAAGCAGCTTACAGGAATGTGCACTAGGTTTGTCTGGGCTGGCCGCTGCCATCGTCTGGCGGCTTCTCTTCTGACGATTTCTAAATCTAGGGGGGGAATGGGCCTTCCAGACTGGAGGCGCTATCATGCAGCGGCCCATGTGAGCCGGGTTATTGACTGGTGCCGCCACTCCGCCCTGAAACAGTGGGTTCAGATGGAACAAGATGCCTCCCCCTGCCTTCTCCCAGGTTTACCATGGGTCCCTCTGAATAAACTCACGCAGCTGAACAGGCACCCTACAATTGGCCCGTCCAGGAGAGTGGTGGACAGATTCTTTTCTGGGCCGGGTCTCTCCCCCTCTCCATCTCCCTTGACACCTGTTCTGGGGCACCCTGACTTTCCGGTGGAGGTGGTCGGTGGTCCCTTTAGAGCCTGGATCAAGCAGAACTGCTATAGGAGACTTCACATGCAGGATGGCGGCGGATGGAGGAGGCCAGAGACCCTGGTTGCTGACCTCGCCCTTAGACCCATCACACAGTTGCAAACCCTTTAACTCCTACATTATCAGCAGTCGGTTGAATGCACGATTGACACATCTAGGCAGTTAAAGCAATTCGAACAGACCTGTTTGGGGTCCGGCCATTTTAAGGGAGCTTTGTCGTACTCGTATTCCCTACTGATTGAACCTCTGGATGACTTTGTTCCCTCATACGTGAGGGGGTGGGAGAGGGAACTGAACAGAACCTTTTCGGAGGAGCAGCGGCTAGCTATGATACGGTTGGCGCATAAGAGCTCTATCTCCAGTAAGTATCAGGAGGCTTCGTTCAAAATTCTCTCACACTGGTACCGGGTCCCAGCATTGTTGGCGAATATGTTCCCCTCTTCTTCCCCCCTCTGTTGGAGGTGCTCGTGTGCTAGGGGGACTATGGCACACATCTTCTGGGAGTGTGAGAGGCTATCTGGCTTCTGGGGAGGTGTGAGAGAAGTTGTTAAGAAATTGACGGATATTGACCTGGGTGAGGACCCCGCTTGCTACTTGCTTAACCTAGCCCCAGCCTCCATGAGATCTAGGCGCAAGTCCCTTCATGCTTGTAGGATGGAGGAACTCGCTAAAGGGGACGATGGAAAAACACAGGAGGACCTGGCAGGAATGGGACCGTTTCACCCTTTCCTTCGATTTTCTTCTTTACACGTGATGTAACCCTGGTGGGCTTCTAGAGGGATGGTTCTCTTTCTGATCCCCTTCCTTACCCCCTGATGTCTCTTCCCTTATGTTCTTCCCCTTGCTGTTCCCGTCTTGTCCCCCCTTCTCCCTTCCCCATCTGTCACATGTTTCCAACTTGTTAGGTTTTACCCTGTTGGTTTTCCCCTTTAAAAAAGGTTGAAGGTACGGGTTGCAGATGCCGAGGCACATTGACAAGCAGAATCGCAGCATAAAACATGCGGAGCGGGGCTCAATGTAGCTCTGCACTACTATCTCGTGTTTTTGATCAATGGTATTTGCAATTGAAATTGTATGGTGCTGTATTCTTGTGGTTGTAATGTCTGTATTTAAGTGGCACTGCGTTGCCGAGCGTTGGAATCTCTGCTTCCTTCAATAAAAACATTTAATTATAAAAAAAAAAAATAGATTATACAGTGTAAAAGTAATCTACTAATGAGCCACATCATACATAAATGGCGATGCTGGAAATGTTGCTACAAACAGAAAAAGGCAGCAAACACAAATGAAATAGTTGTAACACTATCCAGACATTAATTGCAACATTAAAGCAAATGATTCTAGCAAAGGTTGCGAATTTCTATTCACATTACAAAACAATTACGGTATATGACAAGAATGGTAAATGAACTTAAAGGAAGCACCACAATATGTGGACACATTAGAAGGTCAGGACAATGGTAACCATAATATGGTAGCGTTTCAACTGGTATACATAAAAAAAAAATTAAATATGTTAAAAAGGCAAATAGCTAGAAAAAAGACCCAACTAAGGAGACCGTATAAAGCCAGGGCACTCAACTAGGTAACATGTATAGCAATAAGTTTATTATGTACATTGAGCCATCATATAAAAACAAGCAACAAAATGACAAGACAAATTAAAAACATGACTATAACATACCCGGGAGGTATATGATACAATAAATATATAAAGCTGATACAGATCTAATCAATCACAATGCTATTAAGAAGATAATAGAAATAGTTCTTTATAAGCCAAAAAAATATATATAATACATGCGGCTAATCAAAAAATATACTCCAATGATGTAAAAACCCTGAATATTAGATTCTTAAACCATATAATAATAGTATACTAAATTAATTTGCCAATATCTCCTAAAAACTAGTGTATAAAGTGACAGTGCTCTAATATTGCTAAAAACTATAATGTGCTAAAAGATTAGTATATAACAAAATACAATTCATGACAAAAAACCTCTATGTGTAGTGGTATGCATATGAGTTAAAGTGCTGGAGGAATAAATACACTATGAAAAACTAAAGTAAAAAAGAGTGCACTAAGATCTCTAAGCTCCAATGGTTAACATGGGATATGATAGTAACCATATGAAGGCCAGCACCAGCTGGTCGTTTATATCACAGAAGCAAACAGATCACATAAATAACAGGGAATTGAAGTAAAGTCAAAGGTACGTCAACCGAAAACGTACAACCTTTACTCCACCTTTTTCCATCAGCCCGGCCATCCGGGAATTCTTCCAGCTTGTTAGTGAGAACATAAAAAACTTGTCCATAAGGGCGAATAAACATAACATCACTAGGGGTCAACGTCAAGCTATGTACAATCTTGAGCACAGACAAGATATTGTGATAAAGGAGGCCGATAAGGGGGGGAACATCGTGGTCCTCCCCGTCGGCCTCTATATGGAGGAAGTACTCAGACAACTTAATGATAAGAAGTACTATGAAAGATTATCTTTCAACCCCTTACAAAAATACAAACGAGAAGTAGATTCTTTGTTGGATCAAGTATTAAAGTGGACCAACGCCCAGGATATTGACTATTTTGATTTTGACCCCGATTAGGGGTGCCCCGCTGTGTAAAACCCCCAGAAACCCCCCAAAACTCACCTCACCCTTTGACAGTGCGCGCGCCTGCGCCGGCCATTCACAAACGGCCGGCGCGGGCGCGCGCACGCCTAGAGGGATCAGGTGAGTTTTTTGGGGCTTTTGGGGGGGTCCCTCACCGCGGGACATCCCGATCTCGGATGTCCCGCGGTGAGGGAGGTGATCGGCCCGGGAATCTTATAGATTCCCGGGCCGATCACCCCTGGGTGTTGGTCCACTTTAACACATAAAGCTATCACTAAGAATGAATATGATTTTTTGAAGGTTGAGTCCCCAGTGACCCCCACATTCTATATCCTACCCAAGATTCATAAGGACATGAGGAGACCTCCAGGATGTCCCATTGTTTCCGGCATCAGGTCCTTGCCGGAAAAGATGTGCACATGGTTGGATAGCGTTCTACAGCCACATGTGGTAAGCCTTTCTTCATATTTACGTGATTCCCTAGATCTTATGTCCAAATTAGAAGCCATATACCTCCCAAGAGACTACATGATGGTCACCTGTGATGTAGAATCTCTTTATTCAAACATCACACATGCAAATGCCCTACGGACGGTGAATTACTTTGATATGGAGCTTAATTCACAACCTTCACGTCGTGACTTTATCTTGACTAGTCTAAAATTCATCCTGGAACACAACTATCTCATTTTTGATGGTTGCTTTTTTAGAGAGAAAATGGGTGTAGCGATGGGGGCACATTGTGCCCCTTCAATCGCAAATGTATTCCTTGGATGGTGGGAAAGGGAAGTTGTTTTCAATGAGCAATTGGACCGATACCACAAACACATTGCGGTTTGGTTTAGATTTATAGATGACACTGTGTTCTTCTGGGAAGGACAGCGGTCTGAGTGTGAAAAATTTATAGAAATACTGAACAACAATGAATTGAATATTAAATTGACTTCCCATCTATCCACAGAACAGATCATATTTTTGGATCTATCTTTGACTCGTGATTTGGATGGTACGATAGCCAGCACCCTATATCGTAAAGAGACAGCAACGAATAGCTTGCTTCACTTTAAAAGTGCCCACCCGATGCATCTCAAAAAGGGAATTCAGACTGGGCAATTTTTTCGAGTCAAACGTAACTGCACAAGATTGGATGAATTTGATAGACAAGCTGCGGACTTGGGCAAAAGGTTTCGAGCACGCGGATATCCGATAGGAACCCTGAAATCGGCCCTCAAGAAGACACGCTCCCTAGAGAGAGCACAATTGCTCCAACCGAAAAAAAAGGAAGAACGGAATAATGTAGGGGTGGTTACCACCTTTAAAGTGGACCAACACCCAGGATTTTGACTATCCTGGGTTTTGGTCCACTTCGGCGGGGCACCCCGATCGGGGGTGCCCCGCTGTGTGAAACCCCCCAGAAACCCCAAAAAACTCACCTCTCAACGCTCCCACGTGAGCGCCGCAGCCAATCCCCGCCAACGTCCAGGCGGGGATCAGGAACGTCCAGGCCGCTTCCGCCGCCGCCGCCTCCCGCGCGTCACTCTCGGCGCGCGCGCGCCCCCGCCGGCCATTCACAGAGGGCCGGCGCGGGCGCGCGCACGTCTGGAGGGGTGCGCGGGAGGCGGCGGCGGCGGAAGCGGCGGCGGATCAGGTAAGGCGTTTTTGGGGTTTCTGGGGGGTTTCACCCCGCGGGACATCCCGATCTCGGATGTCCCGCGGGGTGGGGGGTGATCGGCCCGGGAATCTTATAGATTTCCGGGCCGATCACCCCTGGGTGTTGGTCCACTTTAATCAACAGTGGACTGATATAAGAGCTATACTGTCACGACATTGGGGGGGTACTTAAAAGTGATAGGGATTTAACAGAATGGATATCGGAAACACCGAGTCTAATAGCAAAACGGTCGAAAAATATCAGGGACCAACTTTGCCACAGTCATTTTGAGCACTTGGCTCACACGGTCTGGCACCAAAGGATCGTCATTGTGTGGAAAATGCTCCATATGTAGATTCATGACCAAAACCAAAGAGGTAAAAAATCAACACACGGGCCAGACCATCAAGCTGCAAGATTTCATCAATTGCCATCAATGTCCCTGCTCTAAATGTTACATAGGTGAGACAAAGAATAGCCTGAAAACCAGGATACAATCACACCTATCAAATATCCGATTGGCAGGACGGGACTTGGATAAAGATAAGACGTTGACACCAGTGGCCAGACACTTCTTGTTTCAACATAACTCCCGGGTGGAGGGTTTACACATAGTGGAACTTAAAAGAGTACGTTTAGGGCCAAGGGGTGGGGTTTTAAAGAAGAGGCTCCTACAAGAGGAGCTTAAATGGATTTACATTTTGGATACAGTGGTTCCTCATAGTTTAAATGAGGATGTATCTTTCGGGCCCTTCATTAACTAAGGCACCATATAGTAATGGTTTACAGAATAATAAAAACTTAACTAACAAGAATGATATAATTTTTTTCTCTTCTAGTATTCTAGTACAGCCCCCGTTTTCTATTAACCTACCTATATAAAGAGGGGCACATTTATCCTCTAGTAATAGGTCTTTTTTGTCGCACGACACCATGTATACACTATGTTTTAAAAGAAAATGTATTGGTTGTGTTTGTTCTTTTGTGATATCACTAGTTTTGTTTTTTTGTTTTTTTTTTCACTTGTATATATTTATATAAAAGAGAAGTATATCTCTTGTTCACTTTCACTTTTGATGTACTCATTATGTTTTTTTTTTTTCACTTTAGCATTAGGCTGGGTTATGATCAGTGTGATGAAATAAAGAATGACGCAGGTGGGGGTACTGTACTACACATGACAACGCTGGAAGTTTGAAATAAAGAACACTGAGGAATGTAACAGCCGACCAGCTGGGTGAGAGACGCTTAACGCGCCCCACCTGCTGGACTACCTGGGGCAGATACACTTCACATCCGGGCATCATCAGTGGGAGGGGCTGGCAACCACAAAAGGAGACGCAGGTCAGTCCATTTTACCCCATAGAGAAGCTGTGGGCACACAGCGGAGCGTGCGGAGCAGCTTCATACACCCGGGATGGATTCATATTTTACTTGCGGTACATTTGACTTTACTTCAATTCCCTGTTATTTATGTGATCTGTTTGCTTCTGTGATACAAACGACCAGCTGATGCTGGCCTTCATATGGTTACTATCACATCCCATGTTAACCATTGGAGCTTAGAGATCTTAGTCCACTCTTTTTTACTTTAGTTTTTCATAGTGTATTTATTCCTCCAGCACTTTAACTCATATGCATACCACTACACATAGAGGTTTTTTGTCATGAATTGTATTTTGTTATATACTAATTTTTTAGCACATTATAGTTATTAGCAATATTAGAGCACTGTCACTTTATACAGAGATATTGGCAAATTAATTTAGTATACTATTATTATATGGTTTAAGAATCTAATATTCAGGGTTTTCACATCATTGGAGTATATTTGTTGATTAGCCGCACGTATTATATATATATTTTTGGCTTATAAAGAACTGTTTCTATTATCTTAATAATAGTGATTGATTAGATCCGTATCAACTTTATATATTTATTGTATCATATACCTCTCGGGTATGTTATAGTCATGTTTTTAATTTGTCTTGTCATTTTGTTGCTTGTTTTTTATATGATGGCTCAATGTACATAATAAACTTATTGCTATACATGTTACCTAGTTGAGTGCCCTGGCTTTATACGGTCTCCTTGGTTGGGTCTATATTGCTATATATATGTAAGGAGTCCGGGGTGCACCTTCTGGTCATTTATATTATTTTGCCTTTGCTGCTATTAGTGGTGCCATCACCAATCTGTTTCTTGTTATGTTAAAAAGGCAAAGCGTGAAGTATTAATGTTAAATGTTAAAAATAAACTAGTTGAAGGAGAAGTCCAGTCTCAATCCAAAAAAAAACCCACCTTCCGACACTGCCTTATTGACATACCCGGAAGACCGAATTTAAAGCGTGAGTACAAGCATTACTATGGGGACCGATAAAAGGGCTCTCTTTTAATGGAAATTTGGCCACAATAGGTAAGAAACATAAAAGGGAATGTAGCGGAGGAGCTTACCTTAGAAACTAGGTGGAAAACATAGTTGGCAACTCGTCCATAATTAAACGGTAATTCCACTTTTGATGGCATTTTAAAAAGTTTTCATTGTGTGGCTATATGATATAATCATTGTGCTAAGCTCATTGGTTAATTTTTTTGTTTCCTATTTGTTTGCAACTCTATGTTATAAAAGAAAACAGTTCTCCCTAGAAATATTGTGTTAACCTTATATCAAAGTGGTTTGTTAAAAGTACAGATCAGACACTTCCTGACTTTAGCTTGCTAATCATCTTTAGTAACCCCTTCTGCTCTAATTCAACCTCCTCAGCTGGGAGGAAAACAATGTTGTGTTTCAGTAGCTAAAGGGGTTACTGGCAGAATTCTGAGCTGGCAAGAGGATTGCTGTTGTGTGATTTAGCCAAAGCTTCTAATGAGTTCAATAGTGGAAGGACTGTGGGAGTTGTAGTCAGAAATGAAACTGAGAGTTTTACTATAGGGCAAGAAATCCACTCCTGTTTTACCAAGACAGAGTCAGAGGAATATAAGAAACATGGAAACAGTATGCTGATAAATAAATCACATGTATGAGGGCACAATCCTAACACAAATGTTTATTTTACATTCCAGAAGAGGAAAACAATAAGGTAGAACACCAAAAACATGACAAAAAGGGAGTTTTCCTTTAAGGTGTTCAGTTTCTTCTATAATTCAGTAATAATACAGTAAAGGTCACTTAAGTTGGGCTTGATAAAGTTCAGTGAAACACATTGGGGGGGGACCTGGACAAGGTGTATGTGGACAGTAAGGAACATGCTTTGAACCTACCTAGCTCCAGCTTGAAGGCCGCAGGCGAAGTAGTGTGAAGAGAAGTCCTGATCCTATATATGAAATTGAATTGACGTGGGAAATGGAGGCCTCTATCGCCATCAATCCAGTTTGATTAATACAATTTTACATCTAGATCTGGTAAGCATAATTTTGCACATGTTTTTGGCTATTGTATGTGATGATTGCAACAAAATAATACCAACAATAAAACCACACATTATATTGTGGCTGCAAAAAAAGGCTTTGGTACTATGAACTCTATTTGCTCCATGAACACAATATTTTTTGCACTTATACGAATGGTGCCATAATGAATCATGTACAATTTTTTGCATTGCATTCTCAACACAATGCTGCAACGCAGGATAAAAGTATATATGTGAAAGTAGCCTTAAAGACATATGTATAATATAGCATATGATGTGTTTTATTGTATGTGGTCAATAATTGCTCTCATCGTCATGCACATTACTGGAATATAAAGCAATGAAATATTTTTTGGTTGATTTCAGTTTGTGTTCAGATGGTAAGCATCTCAAACGTTGCTAAATAATAAGTCATGACCCTGTCACTTGGGTAATTACTGAATTGCTATATTTATTACATTTTGCATGGGTAAAGTATTTGTTTATTTAGTGCGATTAGTTGTTCCTTAAATTATGTAAATATTGTTTTTCTATTCATGGGGTAGGTCAAGTGGAGAACCAACTAAAATCACAGGTAAGACATTGTGTAGAGGTGGTGGTGACCTTCTCAAAATGTACTGAAAAACAACCTACAGAGACATAGGTCCTTATTTATGATGTGCACCATTTAGCATCTTTCTGGTGGCTATAGCCCCAGTTTCGGAGAGCCAGCATTTATGTCTTTTCTAGAGCTTCGCTGTGTACTACATTAGCGCTAGCAGTCGCAGCACAGAACGCTAAATAATTTGCTTTGATTGTTGCATTAGGTATTGCCCGGCCCATTTCAGCACCTATTTGACCTAACTGCTGATTATCCCAGCGCCAGTGAGCGCCACTTTGTACCGCCAGAACAGTATATTTTTTGATTGTTTCCCTCCTTGAAAACTTTGGTGCTAAAATTTTCTGGCACTGGTCGGAAGGTCATCCTTACAGTTACGAGAAATCAATGCTGGGGACAAAGGGGACAAACTTTACAGTGCGTTTAGCCTACATTTTAGTTGTTAGTGTCCGAATTACACATTGTTAAGCAAAAGAAGCCATGAAAATCAATTTTAATAACCCCAAAAAAAGACATTTGGTGACATCTAGGTCCTGCGTTTCAATCATTGACAAGTTACAATGCACATTCTGTACAAATGAATATGTATAATATTAATTATAAGCATAAAATACTTCACGCTAGCTAGGGGCCGCATCAGCACTGCCTTTTTGCTTTCTTAAATCGCACACTGGGTGCTGCTAAGGCCAAAAAAGCAGTGCTGAGTGAAGCTGGTGCTTTATAAATAAAGAAATAAAGGAGGGGTGGCAGCCGCTCAGACCATTTTATAACTAACCTGGGAGGTGCACGTTAGCAGGGCAATTAGGATACAAAAGTCTTAAAGGAGCCACAGCACTCAACCCTGTTAGCTTGCAGGCCAGCCTATAATCTGTCTCTAAACTTGGTTAAAAACAGAGGACTCGGTCACACACATCTGCAGAAGTATGCTTAAGCTGCACCACTACGCCAAAGTGCCTCTGTGGGGTGCAGCCCTAACTCTAATCTCTGAGAGCCCATTTGGGACATACAGTGCAATAGATAAATTGGGAGCAGGCTTGCCTGAGGTTGCCCTAAACCTCTCAAGTGCAAGCCATGGGGTGGAAGGGTCAAAGACCTTGCAATACAGCCTAGACCCCACACACCATGTGCTTGCACAAATTCAAAAGAAACAAAGGGGGGGTGGCAGCCGCTCAGACCATTTTATAACTAACCTTGTAACATAGTAGGTAAGAGTGAAATAAGATATTAATATATCCAGTTCAGCCTGTTTATAAAAGGAAAAAAAAATAAAGGGTAAGGGCTGGGAAAGTTCTCTTCATGCTCCAAGAAGGATCTTCTCTCTTTCATTCTACCTCTACGCTTTATCTATTTTTCAGGGACACCCTAGGCCACTGTTTCTCAGCCTTCCCTATGCGTACACTGCAGTCTTAAGGAGCTTACTTAGGATCTTACTGGTCTGAAATAGTAATATTCAAAAGTACTATGAGGCCTGTTGCGTACTTATTTTGCCGCTATTTACAATTAAACACCCTCCTGGGGGTACTTGGTTGGAACTTCTTGTTGCTACGGGGCACTTGGCGTAAAAAGGTTGAGAACCACTGCAACAGACTATAACACAAAAGAATCGGGCTTAATCATTGGGACACCAGGCTCCTCAGATGCTATTCTGAAGGCTCTCTCCTACATTGGCAAGCAATAGCAGCCTCCTCATATAGTTCTCTAATCCCGCCATTCCTTACTAGTTTCCCATTTTTGAACATGTTCAAGCTCCTCCTATGACTTTCCTATGCACTGGTGCCTGAAACTGTACACAATATTTCATATGACCTTTGACTTATAGAGCAGTAAAATGATGTTCTGATCATGTGTGTTTATTTAAACACTTAGTATCATTTGCAAGGAATGAAATTTTGCTGCGCATTACCTTCCCCAATGTCATTAATATATATTAAAGAGAATTTAGCCAATTACTTGCACATGTTTTCCCCCAGTCCAAGTATTCTCATCTTCTGTACCGGTTTTTTATGTGGCACAGAATCAAATGATTTAGAAAAGTCAAGATATTTGATATCCAATGGCTCACCCTGATCCAGTACTCCAGGTTAGTCTGGCAGGACCAATGCCTCATAAATCCATGCTGATATGGAGTAATAAGGTTATTTTTGCTAAGATATTCCAAGATAGCATCTCTTAGAAAACCTTGAACCTGCTTATACACACAGAAATTGAACTCACCCCAGGTAGTCCCCAGGTTGCACTACTACTAGCCAATCCTGTGGAACAGTCCCTGTCATTATGGAATTATTAAATATAAAAAATAAGTGTCTATCATGGTACTAAATTCAAATGTATGCCATCTGGACCTGGGGATTTGTCTATTTCAGGGGTTCCCAACCAATGGTATCAGTACCACCTTTCAGGTGGTACTCAGAGAGGTTGTACACTCACCTCTAACCCAATCTAATCTAATGCCATCTATAATTTACTTAAGCTCAATTTTATTTGCTCAATAAGTACCAAAGTGCTCCAAATGGTGATACAAACTGTTTATGTGACAATTTATGTGCATTTCATGCGCTTCAAATGTTTTGTGCGATTTTTAGATGACTGGCAACTCTCACGTACTACCCAGGTGGTTCATGAAATAATTAAAAAATGGAAAGTGTACTTGATGAAAAGGTTGTGAAACCCTGGTCAGTTTTTATCTGTGTAAGGGGGTGCTGCACTTCTTCCTTAGACAGGTGACATTTAAAGTAAAGTTTGGTTTATTTCTCTGCGTATATATAATGTTTTAAGGTTACAGTTTGATTGTAGTAAGCATTTATGTAGTCAACATGTTACTTGCCACCCCTCACAGTATAACAATAAGGCAATCCGGCCTTCAGACTAAAAAATATTTTGCAACCCTGATAAAGAGGCAAAGAGGAGGTTTAGCAGAAAATTAGCTTTTTCTGCATTCCCCTGATATTTGTTCCCACCTTGCTTATCAGTTTATTAGCTAAAGAACATTTGTGAGTTAGTTCTCTTTGGCAGTACATTTTTGCCATCATCTGTGGTCAGCCCTTCCCCATCCAACAGTGCATGTGCGGGCTCTCCTCCAATCAGAGATGTTTACCATGCATATGTTTATGTTTACATGCAGTAAATCAGGAGCACACTGGGCACATTCCCAGCAGTGCACAGGCTCACAGCCCGAAGATGCTGGAGATGGCTTGCTGGATGTTTACTTCGCCAAGGGCACCGGAAAGCAGGTGAGTTCTGCAGAAACTCAGGGGGGTTTTACATAGCGGGCCATCCTGTTTCAGGATGACCCCAGGGAAGGTCAGCATCGGCCCTGGAATCTTTTAGATTTCAGGGCTGACAACAGTGGGTTTTGTTCCACTTTAAGATATGTATTTAATTCATCGAATATCAAGGATTCCTTTAAACATATGCTGATCAAATTTTGCCCTTCTGAAGATCCATGTTTTTTGCGTCCAAATGCTCAGAAATGCTAGTGACTGCTAATTGTAAATGCATATTGTATATCATGATCGCTGATTCTAAGGTGCCCCCTGACCTGGGTCTTTATTATTATGTCTAGTATGTTTGTAAGTATTATGTAAGGGCGTCCCTGCCTTTGATTGGGGCTGTACCAGCTGTAAAAATCTTTTATTATAGAGAAAAATATTTTACCTTTATGATATATACTCCCCCTCTCCACCCCCATTTCATTTTTAGGCCCAATTTTTCTGTCTCTTCTATCTTTCTCTCTACATGTGTATTTGCCCTCCCTTCCTTAGATTAAAAACTCCTCCAGCCTTTGAGCCACCCTCTCTCCAAATACAGCTGTACTATTCAGGTACAGCCCATCCCTGCCAAAGAACCTAAAGCCCATTGAGAAGTTGGCCCAGTTTTCCAAGAACCAAAACTTCTCCTTTTTACTCCAATTTTGAGCCACCTGTTTACTCCCTAAACTCCCTCTGCCTCTCTGGCGTGGCTGTTGGTACTGGCAGTATTCTTGAGAATACTACCATTTAGGTCCTTCACTAAGGGGTTTATTTAAATCGAACCAAAACCAACTGAGCTTGTGAAATACATATGGCCAAAGCCCCTGTCGATAACCTCTTCTTAGGGTGTAGAACTAAAAATGGATATTTTCGCTTTTTGATTTGTCCTGGAACACTTTGAGAAACGCTAGTGCAACGTAGTACCAGATGAACGTCCAGTGAATGTCAGGTCCCAGTGCAAAAAGTGTAGTTACATTTCAATGGTATTTTGGGGGAGAAAGTGGAAAGAGGGGAGGGATTTCACCTAATTGTGATTACTCCGCTCTTTTCTTTATGTTAAGCTCCAGTTTGTGTGCTTACAAGGTTATAGAACCCCTATTTTAACAACTTTTTGAACCCCCCCCCTTTAATCCCCTTTTTACAGCACCCATAAAGGCACTGTGTGCTTTCATTCATAAATTCAGAAGATTTGCGGCGTTCCCATCCAGCGCTAAAGGTCACTAGCACATAGGCTTATGCACTGCGGACAGCGCCCGGCCTGAGCACTCCAACACTGAGCGCCAGCTGTCTTCAGACAGCTCGGCAGTGCAGGCGCTGAGCAAGTCTTGCAAAAGACGCTCATCCAGTGCCCGCAAGAAAAAAATACCATTTTGTGATTACTCACCTGTAAAATGGGTATTATAAGTATGACTCACACCCTGCTTCGGAAATATTCATTACACTTGGGTTATGTCCAGTAGAGGGAGACATACCCGGGACCTCCCACACATTCCCTAGTATAAGAAAGCAGTAAGGGAACCAGGAAGAGCAAATAAATCTATGAGAAAAACAGTATCACCAAACAGAGGATCCAAGATACAACTCAGGGCGGGGCGAAGCAGGGTGTGAGACAAACTTATAATACCCATTTTACAGGTGAGTAATCACAAAATGGTATTATTCTAAGTATGTCTCACACCCTGCTTCGGAAATATTCATTACACTTGGGACATCCAATAGCAGTGTCCAAAAAGGGTGGGGATCCCAACAGGCAAAAGTGCACAAATGAAACCCCTGCCGCTTGTAGAACTTTGCGGCCAAAAACAGCAGCCGCTAAGGCCCACACATCAACCTTATAAAAAACTTGGAAAAGGCATGACAGAATACCAAGTAGCAGCCGTACAGACTTGTACAACAGAAGCCTGGTGCTAAAAAGCCCAGGAAGCCCCCAACAGTACGAGTAGAAAGAGCAGTAATCTGAAAGGGGAACCCTCCCCTTGGCAATATAGGCCCCAACAATGACCAGACATATCCATCTACTAATGGTAGATTCGACGGCGCCAAATCCTCCTTGGGCACAGAGGGCGTCCGTCCTACAGAAAAAAGAAGTAGCCACCAAATAGTACTTCACACAACAAACAATCATCCAAAAAGAGTGCAGGGCCCTCTCCTTGTCATTGCTAGCCTTAGGACACAAGGAAGAGAGGACCACATCCTGAATGAGATGGAAAGCAGAGACCACTTTAGGTAGGAAATCCGGCTTAGAGCGGAAGACCACCTTGTCCTGGTGTCTCTCAAAGTAAGAGGCCTGAATATACAGAGTTGCCAACCCAGAAACACATCGAACAGAGGTAATAGCCACCAAAAGGGCAATCTTTGGTGTAAGCAAAGAAAATGCAAAATTCAAAACCCAAACAGGCACAAGGCTTTCGAGGGGGCCGCACATGAGTGACCCCTTGGAAAAAAGCTATAACCAAAGGACGAAGAACAAAGGACCTTAGAAGAAAACCACCAGGGCAGACCTGCCCTTTCAAGGTACTAAGCTGGAGCCCCAGGCCCAGACCGTGTTGAAGAAAGTCCAAAATCCTAGGGATTGAAAACACCCTGCAAGGATCCCCTCTCCCCTGCTCGGGGAGTCCGCCTCCGTGTTTCCCACTCCCGGGGGGGAATACCGCTGGGATGCATGGAACATTGCTCTCCGTCCATGCGAGAATCAGAAAAACTTCCCTGAGGGTACTTCTGCTGCGAGTCCCTCCTTGGCGATTGATGAAAGCGACCGCAGTTCAATTGTCTGATCTAACCTGAACCGGTAAGCCCTGTAAGTGATGCGTCAAGCATGACAGAACCAACCGAACAGCTCTGAGCTCCAAAACATTGATGGGGGTGTGAACCTCCTGAGGACCCCACAGCCCCTGGAACTGAAAAACCGTCCAGAGACCTCCCCAGCCCGACAGGCTGGCATCCGTGGTAACCGTCTCCCAACAAGGGGCCAGAAAGGATCTGCCCCTCATCATATTGCTTGGTTCCAGCCCCCACTGAAGCGACTGCCGAACCCTGGGAGCCAGGAGAAAGGACTGATCCAAGGACCGGGGACATCAGTCCCAGTTCAGCAATAGATGGAGTTGGAACAACCTCATGTGGAACTGAGCAAAGGGGACTGCCTCGAAGGAAGCCACCATCAATCCTACCAGTTTCATCCCTAGCCGGATAGAGGAGCGAGGATTGGCCAGGAGAACAGGTATCAGATCTTGAACCCTCTGCACCTTTGTGTGAGGTAGGAACACTCTGGCCTGACTGGAATCCAGATTCATGCAAAGGAATGAGATCTCCCTTGATGGGGAGAGAGAAGACTTGGGGTGGTTGATCACCCATCCGAACCTTACCAGCGTCATCACCACCCTGGAGTCCAGCTCCGCCTGACATAGTGAAGAAGCTGCAATAAGCAGGTCGTCCAGATACGGCACAATGCGAATGCCCTGGGCTCTGAGAAGGGCCATAATGCCCGCCAGCACCTTGGTGAACACCGTTGGTACCAAAGTCAACCCGAAAGGGAGGGCCACAACTGAAAACACTGATCCCCCACCACAACCTGATAACTCTCTGGTGTGCTGGGTAGAATGGTACATGAAGGTAAACATCCTTGAAGTCTATAGATGTCAATTTCCTGACAAAGGAAATTGATGACTGAACGCAGAGTCTCCCTGCATAACTTCTTGGTTCTGATGAACCTGTGGAGAAGCTTCAAATCCAGAATGGGTTCGATGGCTCCATCCTTTTTGGGAACCGTGAAGAGGATGGAATAATAGCCCAGGCCTCTCCCTGAGAAAAGCACTGGGCATATGACCTCCATGTCCAGAAGATTTTGCACTGCCAACAGGAGCCCCAGCACAGCCCGGGGGGCCGAGGGGACCCGAGAACCGAAGAATCTGGGAGGAAGCCGGCACTTGAACTCCAGCTTGTACCCGGAAGAGCCAGCTAAGGCCTGGACGAGCGCGTCCTTTGCCTCTGTTCCAGGAATCACCTCTGAAATTAGAGTAGGCAAAACCTCTGCCTGCTTTGGCACCGTGAAAGGAAGGATTGAAGGGGCCGCCCACCCGAAGGGGCGACGCTGCTTCTTACGCTGAGGTAACTTTCCACCTTTCGCCACTGAATCCAATTTATCTCCGAACAGTCTCATACCCAGGAAGGGTAGCGCTGTGAGTGATTTCTTAGCCGCAATGTCAGCCGCCCACTGGCGTAGCCAGACCTATCGGCGAATAGCCACCAGCAATGCCGAGGTTCTACTACACATAATAATCGCGTCATCCATAGCAGACAAAACAAAGGTCACAAATAATTTACACCGCTTAAGGGCTGTGAACTCATCACTGGCCGGGTTAAGCTGGGAACCACTCAACAGGTCCCTAACCCCAGACCTGGTAGCCACAGTCACGAGTGGCGAGGCACAAACAGGCCGCAAGGCTGAACCCACACTGGCAAAGGCATGGCCTGCCATCTGATCAAAGCGTTTGTCCTCACCATCTTTAAGAGTGACGGCGTCTGGAGAATGTACAACGGAGGTGTTGGACAATCCCAGAACGGATGCATCGACCTCGGGAGGGGACGACCAGCGCTTCACCGCGTCCACCGGGAAGGGAAACCTCCTATCCCATCCCTGAGGAACACCGGGGAGCCGGCTAGGCCTCTCCCATTCCTAAAGAATCATGCAATCAAAATGATTCTGATTTGGGAACTCCAAGCGGGGCTTAGAAGTCCCAAAAAAAATTCCCCCTTCGGCGGGGGGGGGTCTCCGCTGGCGGAGAAATATCCAGTACCTCAAATAGATGGGCCAGGATCTTGGGGGTATCCACGGCATCCCCCAGCGCCTGCCCAGTATTGGTATCAAAAAACGTCTGATCCTCAGCATCAGATTCCTCAAACAATTCCCCCTCCTTGAGTGGGGAATAATCAGACCAGTCAAGGGAATAATAGTCATCAAAATCCAGTACAGGCGCGGGCCGCAGAGCTAGAAATCAACTTTTCGATGTTGGCCAGTCTAGCACAAACATCAGCTTACGACTCCCCGCTAATGACAGTGTCACTTGGGGTGGGGTGGGGTAGGTGATGAGGCCGCCGGCACGGACCCAGACGCCTGGGGCTCCAACTGCCGCGTAATGGCCTGCTGTGCACATGGAATACAAATAAACACATTATCCCCCACAAGGGATGCCCCACAAACCACACATTGCCGGGGTTTCCCCGAAGGGAGCCCGAGTCCGGTATCCTGGGAAGCCTCCATATGGTGATTTTTTTATGGTAGTGGCAATGACCAGTGGGAATTACGCCAGTAAGCTACCCGGGATGCCCCTTAACGTCCGTTAGTGGGAGGATTTGTAAACCCAAGGGACCCCAGGACACATAACAAAATGGGGGCCCCCGTAAGTAAGGTACACCAAGACAAGCACACATACATGCAGAAAGTAAAAAGAGTGTGGCAAAACATATAAAATAAATATATATTGTGGAGATTAGCTCTGGTAGGCGACCGGGTGTCAGCAGTATAGAGGCGGAGGCAAAGAGTTCAAAGTAAAGTCTGTGTTTATTTCACACAAAAATCCACAAAAGCATATGTCCATACAGGTTACATCACCTTTTCAGGAAACCGCAGCATAAATGATTCAGTCAGGCAAACAGCTTTTAGTCCTTGAGCAAAGGTTCTATTCACAGTCAAATATGTCTCAGGTCCGCATGAAACAGCTTCCACAGGAGATTTCAGCCAGGCTCACAGAGTCTCACTCCCATGTGAGCTCTAGACAAAGGACCGGCCACAGCTGATTCCCCAGGCTATTTAAACAGCCCGCAAAACCCGGACCTGGGTAGTGGGATGGAGTCCCACCCTGCTCTACTCCATCCCAGTAAAGCCGTCCCAGGTTAGCCTTTCGGCTATTCTAAAGCAACAGCAGCAAACTGCCACCAGCAGCTGATGCTGGAAATCAGACTACACGGCTTTACTGCACCAATGCCAGGTACATTGGTGCTACATACCTGCCGTCAATAACGGCCCCTTGCACCTTACCACATACCCCCCCCTTTGTTCAACCCTGAGGGGGTGGACACATGCCAAACAATGTGCTCGGGACAGGGCATCCGCGTTACCCAATAATCGTCCCGCTCTGTGCTCTACTGTAAACTTGAAGTTTTGTAATGACAAGAACCATCGGGTGACCCTGGCATTCCTGTCCTTAGCCTGGCACATCTACTTGAGGGGAGAGTGGTCCGTAATCAGCCGGAACCTTCTCCCCAGCAAGTAGTAGCGAAGAGACTCCAGGGCCCATTTAATGGCCAAACACTCCCTCTCCACTATACTATACCGGGTCTCCGCGGGTGTTAATTTACGACTCATGTAGACAACGGGGTGCTCCTCCCCGTTGACTTCCTGAGACAGTACAGCACCGAGACCTACCTCGGAGGCATCGGTCTGCACTATGAACTCCCTCTTAAAGTCGGGTGTCACCAACACCGGAGACCCACACAGGGCAGACTTCAAAGCGGAGAACGCTTTTTCGGCCTGTTCATTTCACTTCACCATGACAGACTTGCGTCCCTTTAACAGGTCTGTCAATGGTGTCGCTAGGGTGGCAAAATTGGGAATGAACCGCATATAATATCCCACCAACCCCAGAAATGACTTTACTTGGCGGGTGGTGTTAGGACGTGGCCAGTTACAGATGGCTTCTAGTTTGTTGACCTGGGGCTTGACCACTCCTCGCCCAATCACATAGCCCAGGTATTTTGTCTCTTCTAGGCCTAAAGCACATTTTTTCGGGTTTGCCGTCAACCCAGCCTTCCTGAGGGAATCCACTACAGCCTGGACTTTGGGTAGGTGACTTTCCCAATCCGTGCTATGAATAATTATATCGTCCAGATATGCCGAAGCATACCGACGATGTGGCCTGAGGACAATATCCATTAACCTTTGGAACGTAGCGGGAGCGCCGTGTAACCCAAAGGGTAATACCTTGTATTGGAACAGTCCCTCTGGTGTGATAAAGGCTGTTTTCTCCTTGGCAGCCTCAGTCAAGGGCACCTGCCAGTACCCTTTTGTGAGGTCCAAAACCGAAAAGTACCTGGCTTGGCCTAGTTTCTCAATGAGTTCATCTACCCGGGGCATAGGGTAGGCATCAAACTTGGAAACTTCATTAAGTTTGCGGAAATCGTTACAGAACCGCAACGTACCATCGGGCTTGGGAATCAAGACTATGGGGCTGGCCCACTCACTCTTTGATTCTTCAATCACATCTAACCGGAGCATTTGCTGCACTTCCTCCGCGATAGCTTGTCGCCGGGACTCAGGTACCCGGTAAGGCCTCAACCGGATCTTGACCTGAGGTTCCGTGACAACATCATGTTGGATGACCGAAGTGCGCCCAGGGAGTTCTGAAAACACGTCTGTGTTTCTGCTAATAAACTCCCTGGCTTCCTGAGTCTGTTTAGAGGAGAGGTTGTCGCCAGTTTTCACCTCGACTACTGCTTCTCTAATAACAGACCGAGGGATGGGAAGCTCCACCCCCACCATACCTGGTCGGGGACTGTCACCTCCAGGGGTCTCCCTGTCTTCCATAGTTTCAGCAGGTTTACATGGTACACCTGCTCTGGCTTCCTCCGCCCAGGCTGATGTACCTTGTAAGTCACTTCCCCAACTTTTTCAATGACCTCATAGGGACCCTGCCACCTAGCTAGAAATTTACTGTCCACTGTGGGTACCAGAACCACAACTCTGTCACCGGGGTTAAAGTTCCGTACCCTGGCTTGCCGATTATAAATCCTGCTTTGGGCCCGCTGCGCTGCCTCCATGTGTTCTCTGACAAGCGGCAAGACGGTCTCTATCCGTTCCTGTAGGTGAGTCACGTACTCTACCACACTTTTGTGGGGTGTGGGTTGCTGTTCCCAGGCCTCCTTGGCTATATCCAACAGGCCCCGTGGATGTCGACCGTATAAGAGTTCGAAGGGCGAGAACCCCGTAGAGGCCTGGGGCACCTCTCGCACTGCGAACATCAGATAGGGCAGCAGCAAGTCCCAATTCTTCCCATCCTTGGCGACCACCCTTTTTAACATGGTCTTTAAAGTTTGATTAAACCGTTCTACTAGGCCGTCTGTTTGCGGGTGGTAAACGGATGTCCGCAACTGTTTCACCTGCAGCAGTTTACAGAGCTCTTTCATTACTTTCGACATAAACGGGGTACCTTGATCGGTCAGGACCTCTTTAGGCAGACCTACTCTGGAAAACATTTCCATAAGCTCCTTAGCAATGAGCTTGGCAGAGGTGTGACGCAGGGGCACTGCCTCAGGGTACCGCGTGGCATAATCCAAGATCACCAGAATATGTTGGTGCCCTCTAGCGGACTTTGGCACTGGACCCACTAGATCCATGGCAATCCGCTCAAAGGGTACCTCAATAACTGGGAGAGGAACTAAGGGACCACGGTAATGAGGCTGAGGGCTGGTCATCTGACATGTTGGGCAGGACTCACAATATCTCTCCACCTCCTTGTACACACTGGGCCAGTAGAATCGTTGTAAAACGCGGTCCAGAGTTTTCTGCTGGCCTAGGTGTCCACCCAGAACATGTTGGTGGGCCAAATCCAACACCAACTTGCGATATGGATTGGGTACCACCAATTGTTCCACCACCTCTTCACGTACCTTGTTTACTCGGTAAAACATTTCCTGGTGAACCACAAAGCGAGGAAACTGTAACTCCGCCCCTGGCTGTTGTGGTTCACCTTCCACCTCAAGAACATTCTCCCAGGCCCGAGACAGGGTCGGGTCCTGGTGTTGAGCGGTACCAAAGTTAATTGTGGAGACATGGAGATCTGCCAACTCTGGACCTGTTGCCAACTCTTCCACATCTCCAACCATAACATTTAGTGGGGTTGACTCCCCCTCTTCCATTTTAGGGACGGGCATCTCTTCCACGGTGCCTCCTGATTCCTGTTCCCAGGGCACCGGGGTCTCCCCTGAGTAGGGCCAGTCTATTGGGGACACACCCGCCTCGCGGGTTTCCGGAACTGCCAACTTGGCCCACAGTGACCTGAACCCTGGAAAGTCTCTCCCAATAATCAGTTCATACGGGAGTTTAGCGGCGACAGCGACTTCATGTTTCCAGCTGCCGGAGACGGTGGTGAGAGACACTTGTGCTGTGGCATAGTCTCTCAAGTCCCCATGAATGCACAAAACCCCGGTTTTCCGCCCAGTGTACTCATCGGGCAGTACTAAGGCGGGTCTTGCCAGGGTAACCATACTCCCCGAGTCCAAAAGGGCCACAGCCAGGGTGTCTCCCACTTTCACCTGACAGAGGTGACTTTGCCCCACAAGCTCAGAGACACTGGCAGCACACAGCCTCCTGGCATACATGGAAGGGCGGTAACCAAAGTTCACGTCCATGGGCTCCCCCTGGTGGGGACAATTGGCTCTGATATGTCCCGGCTCCTTACATCCCCAACACAACACTTGGGCAGGGACTTTGGGGGGTAGGTCCTGAGAGGGTTTAGGGGACGCCACTCGCCTGAGCTGGGGCGGGGACCTCCGGGGTTTCCCCGAATCCCTCCTCATGGAGCCGCCTTGCAAGTTCCTGGTGGCCTCATATCGCTCCACTAGGTCCACCATCCCTAGTGCGTTGTCAGGGGATACCTGGCCAACCCAGTGCTGAAGAGGGTGCGGTAAAGCCCTCCAAAAAATGTCCGCCAGCAAGCGGTCCAACATGGCAGTGGGGCTTAACAACTCCGGCTGCAGCCATTTTTGCAGCAGGTGCAGCAGTTTATAATACTGGGGTTGGGCGGGCTCTGCCGACTGGTAGCTCCACTGATGCACCCGCTGAGCCCGAACCCACACATTCACCCCCAGTCTCGCCAGTATCTC
This sequence comes from Gastrophryne carolinensis, assembly GCA_027917425.1. NCBI lineage: Eukaryota > Metazoa > Chordata > Amphibia > Anura > Microhylidae > Gastrophryne > Gastrophryne carolinensis. Next base: position 443,096,829 of record CM051234.1, read on the forward strand.
ACCCTTCAGAGTCGGGTAGTCAGCGGCTTGGTCCTCTGGGAGATCAAACAACACCTGCTGGGGTCCAGACGCCAGAAATGGAGCGATGACATCAGCCCACTGGTCATGCGGCAACTTCTCCCTTGCAGCCACCTTTTCAAACACCGCCAGGTAAGTCTCAACGTCATCTGAAGGGGTCATTTTTGTGAGCGCCGAGCGGACAGCTTTCCGGGCATCAGGAATACTTTTGGGCGCACCTGCAGCTTGCTGCGCCATCATATGTTGCAAAAACAGCTGGTTGGTCTCCTGCTGCTGCCTGTTGGTCTCATGCTGCTGCCTGTTGGCCTCCATGAGCGCTTTAACGTCCGCCTCCATTTTGTCTGCAGTCCCAGGTAGCAGCCTGGCAGGTTTAATATAGGACATGCACAACAAAAAAAACGTTTTCGTCGGTTGCTCCTAGCAACGGCCTCACTGCTGTGCCCGCATCCGACACCAAATGTGGAGATTAGCTCTGGTAGGCGACCAGGTGTCAGCAGTATAGAGGCGGAGGCAAACAGTTCAAAGTAAAGTCTGTGTTTATTTCACACAAAATCACCTTTTCAGGAAACCGCAGCATAAATGATTCAGTCAGGCAAACAGCTTTTAGTCCTTGAGCAAAGGTTCTGTTCACAGTCAAATATGTCTCAGGTCCGCATGAAACAGCTTCCACAGGAGATTTCAGCCAGGCTCACAGAGTCTCACTCCCATGTGAGCTCTAGACAAAGGACCGGCCTAAGCTGATTCCCCAGGCTATTTAAACAGCCCGCAAAACCCGGACCTGGGTAGTGGGATGGAGTCCCACCCTGCTCTACTCCATCCCAGTAAAGCCGTCCCAGGTTAGCCTTTCGGCTATTCTAAAGCAACAGCAGCAAACTGCCACCAGCAGCTGATGCTGGAAATCAGACTACACGGCTTTACTGCACCAATGCCAGGTACATTGGTGCTACATACCTGCCGTCAATAACGGCCCCTTGCACCTTACCACAATATATATATATATATGTATATATAACATAGCATATAACATTGAAAATAATATAGTATTGTACATAATAATAATATGGCATACTTATTTCTTCATGTAGTAATAAACAGAATGTATGCGCAAGTAGTACACTAATGACAAAAATTGTGGTTGATCTAAATAAGACCCAGAAACCGCAAGATGGGACAATACGATTCCACAGTGTTCTAGGCCACCGCGCTGGATAAGGCGCCTCAAGCAACAGTGCACAACAAGCAAAGCCCCGCAGGGCACTCACCGCACAGCAAAAGGCGATCCCCAGCCTGATGGCAGAAGGAAGGAGAAGAAGAAGGGCGGGCCGGAGCGGATCGCCGAGCGCCCGGCCCCCCCCCTCTCCTCACAGCAACTAGAGGGAGAAGCTCCCCTTAGCCTCCTCACCCAGCGACGCCATGACAGGGCGGCCGGCTCTCAATACGGCCGCCGCATGTATAAACGAAAGTTAAAATCACACACACTCATACACCAAAGATTGAGGGATTACTTCCCAATGCTCCACTTTAACTGGACAAGGGAGAAATCACAGGCCCCCCTCCCATAGTGAATAAGGGGAATAAAGGAAAGGGAGGGAGGGATCCCCAACTACAGTAGTAGAACATGGGGAAACGGACAGGGCATCCCAAACCAGGGTCACCAACCTGGTAGCCGCCTACCCCTTGTAATGGGGCCTCACAGAGGAGTGTGGCTCCTATCTGTACACCTGTTAAGGTGAATCCTACCGTCACCCGGACCTACAGCCAAGGCTGGGAGGCATTAGGGGACTTAATCATAACTAGGTCCGGGCAGAAATAGGGATAAAAATGGCCGGGTGTGAACACGGCTTACCTGCAAGGAGGAGACTTCATCTTCTGACTTGCGAGCCGTCTGCAGAGACAATTACTGGGGGAATGTGTGGGAGGTCCCGGGTATTTATGGGCCGGGAGGGGCTTCCTTTTTTTCTATTCATCTCTGCAGACGTTCGCCCTCTACTGGACATAACCCAAGTGTAATGAATATTTCCGAAGCAGGGTGTGAGACATACTTAGAATATAATAAATTACACTCCCTATCTCTGAGATCATTCTTAAAGGAGCACAATAGCGAAATTGTGTTAAATTAAAAATCCAAATAAACAAGTCGGTTAATGAGAGGAGGGGGTCACTTATACACCCGAACTGAATAAAGCCCCTGCCAAGCTTGTGGTTTATTCTCTCACAGTAGGAATAAAATCCAGGGGTGACAGGTTACGTCTATCAGGGCTGACAGAGCCTGTCACCCCGAATTTCCTCTTCCTTTTTATTAAAACAAAAAAACAAGTCAGACTGGATATTTCTTGATGCTGGTGCATAAGTTACCTCTCTTCCCGCCATCCAGCATATTTATATGGATTTTTATCATTGGACCATTTTGTCACGCTAGTGCTCTTTTAAGGACCTTCCTCCTGTGACATTGGTGCCAATATGCTGGGTTCTTACCAGCCCCTCCCAATAATCAGCCCGATCCATGATGTGCCAAACTCAAGCCTAGGAAGACAACACACAGTTTGGCAATCACAGGGTTTGTGATAGATTGCTGTCTGTTCCCACCACAAGCACCTGTCCTATCTGCCCTGTACTGCCATTTCCCTCCCACTCCTTAATGGAGCAGACAGAGCTGTCTTGCTGCATCTGTGCCACCCCTTAGCTGACACACTCCTTATCTGCCAACCTGGCAAATTTGTTTGAGGGCACCAGACCCTGTCTAGCATCCCTGCAACCATTACCCCTACCCCGCTTTCTTACTGTTACCCAGCGACTCCATTTTTATGTTATCAATGGATCTCAGTGTTGGCACTTGCTCATTTAGATCTAGAATCTGGGCTTTCAAATATTCAATGCACACAAATCAATCAAGCACGTAACTCACACTACAGCCCCCAAATCTAAAGTCCGTTTATCTTAAGTCCTACACTTAAGACAAAAACACCAGCAAAGCTTGGCACTCACTTTAAAAACTTACTGTAGCTTTTTAAAGCAGATTTCTTTGACAAAAACACAGACTGGGATTTGGCACTTGTATGTGTCTTCTAATCACTTCCTACTTGTGGCTATTAAAACATGTTTTATTACGCTAGCCCAAAGGATTTTATTTACATTGCCATGATGAAATAAGCATTCTAAATATTAAAAACATACACAAAATTGTAAAAAAAAATATTTTATCTTTTCAACTGCCCCAGACTACAGCTCTCTCCGTGTGACCCAAAAGGTGATGCAAAGCCCCTGCAATTTCAGTCATCTTGTGCATGCACATTATTGTGGAAACACACGTGGCTTTAACAACATTCACAGCAGTTTCCACATTTAAATGCATGGGTCTATGTAGTATTTGCCACTTACTGGTTAGGATGTCAAAGGCACCTTTGACCATCCTTTGAGCTTGGCAAAGTCTATAATTAAAAACTCTCTTGCTAGAATCCAATCCCCTTCTAAAAATGAAATGCTCTGCCTCATCTGCTAAAAGCGCCACAGGCATGCCATGGGCATTAGTCCCAGTCTTTGGACGATACTCTGAGAGATCAAGCATGTCTTCAAAAGAGTCCATTCACTTAAATAGGCGGCCGAGCAATTGAGCTGCGGACCGTTTGTGTGGCCACCACCCGTGCATAGAGGACGTAGTTGGATTGCAGGCGAGGTTTTATTTTTGTAACACCACCCGTCCTGTCTCAGCGCCAGGGAACGGTGGCAGGGTGTGGGGATAATACATTACTGGACTCCCACTTTCAGTGAATCGTCCAAAAATCAGGAAGATAGCTTAGTCTTCAGCGCTCCCCATAATTTGAATTGTATGAAAAAAGGTTTGGACTGGCCCCTTAACAAACTTTGTTTACCAAGAGCTCAGAACTTCGGCTGTTCTGAAAATTATATGTTGCCAATGATCTTGGAGCCATATAGTGTATCGGTGTCCCATGTTGGCACCTCTATGTCATCACCCAGGTGCCATGCATCAGACGTTGTGCGCCAAGCTATTGTATCACCTCTCTTTGCCAAGGTCCCAATGTACACCTCTGAGCGATCACATCCCATATACAGTTGGGGACTCCAGTTTGAAAGGCACTGAAGAAGCCAGTTATGGCGAAACTAGTTTGCCCTCTGTGAGCCTAGAAACTTGTTATTGGACCAATGCAATTGTACAATCGAATGATGTATAATTTGTCATGCATCGAAATAATCATGTACATGTTTTAGATATCATTGCTTTAAGCATTTTAAAAGGATAAAATAAAATCTGTTTATTTTATTATAAATGTATTAAGGATTTATCTTGGCAAGGTTTTGAACTCTCGGTAAACAAACTTTGTTAAGGGGTCGGTCCAAACCTTTTTTCATACAATTCTAAACTTCAAAAGAGAGCCTTAATTCAGACCAGTCCGCCCCCTCAGGGGGTTGTCTTTCACATTATATTACCTACCTTGCCATAGATTTTTGTTCTGGAGGGTCAAGTTTCACATAGGCTGACCCCGTGCTAGGGGCCAACCAGTAGTGGCTCCCCATAATTACCAACATCCACACTGATAAAGCTGAAATCGACTGAAGTCACTAGTACCAACAAGTCCTTTTTGTAATTTACATATTTTAACATTTTCTAGTGGCACATGCAGGAGGATGGGGGATTCAGCAACAGGTGCAAAAAGTACACGTTTGTGTTTTAATACATTTTACATTTCACAGCTTTTGTCAGGACTTTTTGATTGTGTTCTTGATTGAACGAACAACTTCAAGTATATTACATACCTTAAAGTTAATATAAAAATCAGCGCCAAAGAAAAAAAAGTCAAATAAGTAAAAGAAAAGAAGAAATAAGAGAACAAAAATTAATGAGAAGCATTAATAATATTGGAACCCTTGATTAATTCCTGCTCGTCCAATCCTATCTAGTCTCCCTCGCTTATTCCAACCAGAGTTTCCAGGTTCCAAGCTTGTTCTAGATATTGGATATTGTGTATCCAAAAATACTAGATTAAATTTCATCAATTATTATCCAATTTAGTTTTTGTTTCACCTTACTAAAGGGTATATATGCTTTTCCAGGATACTGTTATAGAGATTCTAGTGGCCATTAGTATGAATATAATTTATCTCATTCCTAGTGGTGTGTATGTTCTGATGCATGTACTTTTGGATTGTAAATCTGTGTGAAAGACTCTTCTTATAAAGCTAAATACTTTGTGCCACAAGTTCCTTATTATTGGACAGAGACACCACATATAAAACATGTCTCCTGATGACCCACGCTTGGGGGTGCCCTGTTGCGTGAAACCCCCCAGATCTCCGAAGGTAATTCACCTCTTCTCGATCCTACAGCGCATGCGCCTCTTGTCCAAGCAGCACGCTGGTGGCCGTATCCCGCCTACCCTCTAACAGGGAGCATGCCCGCGCTGGCCATTCACAAATGCTGATCAGTCTTATAGATTTCCTGGCCAATCGCGGTGGGTTTTTGTCCACTTTAAAGCAATACACAGCCCCCCTTTCTTATCAGAGGCTCCTGCCTTCTTTCTTGCTACTAACCCTGTGTATTCCTCATTCCTGGGACTTACTATGTTCTTCGGTCCTCCTCCAATGCATACTCTGCACCTCAGTCCTCTTCCTGCTGAGATTCGCCATACTGCCTATTATAGGGTGTTTGGGAGTTTCTTCATACTGCGTGTAATATGGTAATTGTGGAATTATTCTGCACATTACCTTTTATGGAGTTCTTGGGGAAGTATTCTGCACCTTGCCTGTTACAGGTTTCTTGGAGGGGGGGTCTGCACACTTCCTGCCTGCAATGGCTGACTGCATGTTATGGGGTGATTGGGGAGATTTTGCACACTGCCTGTTATGGTGTTCTGCACACTGGCTGTTATGGGGTTATGGGGGAATTCTGCACACTGCCTGCTACGGAGTTCTTGGGTGAGGATTCTGCACATTGCATAGTATGGGGTTCTTGGGATGGGGTTCTGCATGCTGCCTATTATGGGGTTCTGGGGGAACTCTGCACACTGCCTGTTTTGGGGGGGGTTCTGCACACTATTTATTATCGGGTTCTCGGGGGAGGGCTTTACCACACTGCCAGCTTTTGGGACACCATTTGGTTTAGAATATTTTTATTTCTTCCTCTTAACCTTGGTATGGTGCGAAAAATATGGTATATACCCCAGTGTATGCTACTGGCACAATTTCTTGTACTGCCAGTGCTTAAAACTTCAAGCAACAGAATGCTGACTAAAAATCGCTAATATAGTTTGTTCCAAGGAAGGAGGCAGTCAATATTTGCAATAGGTGCACACAGAAAATAAAGGCCTGGACCATATGAATCATATGCCCGTGTCTGATTAACCCTGGTATGGAATGGAAATGCCTCCTCATGATGGCACCTCTTCTTTCTGCTAAGGCAAATGCAGACTTGTCAGTAAAAGGTTACTTTACTTTAATGAATCTCATTTTCAACAAGAATGATATAAAACACTAACCTAAGCATAGTCACATATGTTTTAAAGGCAGCACCATTTACAGCAGGTAGTCAATTTTAATTAGCATGTAAACAATACACTGGGGTCCCAATACAAGTAGACAACGATAGCTTAAAATAATATATCTTAGGTGTCCTAAATGTCATTAAATAGGTCGAAAAATGTTTTTTGTTATACAAACACATAAAGGATATGACCAAAAGCTTAATATACTGTATCTGTTATCAACATCATTTTCTGATTTGGAAAATTCCTTCACTTCAGACACAGAATGAAGCAGAGCAAGTTCCCATTTAGCATTCTGGCATTGACGTACACCTTACAGACTGGTCTTTTTATAATAGAACAGGGACACATATATCATCAAAGGCTGACCAATGTGTACGCCAGTTTATTGTAAATGACCAAAACTGTACCACTATTCTATAGCAAAGGTTGTTGGATTGAGGTTTTATGAAGCACACAGGAGTTCAATGGCGTAGTATTCGACTGTGTGAAAAACAACCATTAAAGCTCAAATCCAGTCAAATACAACAGATAAATAAAGTGTTTCTTACTCTAAACACCTTTACCTAAATTAAGGATGCTGAGGTTGGGATTTAGAAAAATAATGATATAGAAGGAGAAGTGAAATAGTGAGTTTATTTTGTTAGCAGTCTATTTCTGTTTTAACACTTGGCAACTTGCAAAGTTTAAACAAGTCCTATGGGCTCATGTGGATACTTTAAGAGTTTTCCGACATAAACCTTTTATTTGTAATAGTTATATGTAATATGTAATTTACAATGTGGCCAGTGTATGAGCTTTCCTCTGTCTCTGTGCTGTTTTCTAGCTTCCTGTAGCGCTGTTCTGACATTTATGGTAAATAGGGCTCTTCAAAGACAATCTGCTTGCTTCGTCATGTAGATGGTGTGGTTTGCCTGAAGAAGTGGGCTTTGTGACCCACGGAACGCGGGTCTTTGGCAGTGGTAGGTGGTGGGGAGACAATATTGTATTTTATTATATTGGTGATACTTATTATAATTGTTGTTTATGGTTCACCTTTTGCCATTATTTTTTTATGATTGTTTAATATGTTTGGAGTTACACTGGTTGTTTACTGATGGCTACTGAGTTTAGGTGATTGGAATTGACATTTATTGTTTATTGTATATTTATGCACTAGCACTTTACATATGCGTGTATTAGTATTGTGAGGATCTGGATCATAGGCAGGTTTTGATCACCAGTTGGCATTATTGGATTGATTATAGTACAGTTCTACCTGGGTGAATTCATTTATTCATTTATTGCTTTTTGGTGAATCAGTTTATATATTTTCTCTCCCTACCGCCTACTCCTCCATTTATGTTGGTTTGTCTTACGTCATTGTATTTATGTATTATAATGGCTTTTCTGTTTCAATCTTTTTATTGTAATTTTTTTGTATAAAAGATAAACAGTATGACATATTGCTCTTTTACAAATAAAGAGTTACATAATACAGGTTGTCATTCTTTATACATTTGCTCATACAGACATGTCATTTTCAGAAAGTTACTAAGGCACATTTAGGGTATTTTGCGCTTCTAAAGTTAAGTTATGCACCAACATGAGCAGCTTAAAATTAACATCTATTGACTGATCGCCAATCTTACTCAAACTGACGGGCAGGTAGATTATCTCCTCCTGCCCCAAACCCTCCACACCTCCACCCCTCTGGTATCAGGGGGGATGAGGGGGGTCAAGGGGTCCGGGCAAGAGGGGGGGGAAGGCGAACGACAGTAAGGGAGGGGGAAGACAGACGGGAGACAATAGGGAAAGAGGGGAAAGAAGAGAGGAAAAAAAAAAAAGTATATATATATATATATATATATATATATATATATATATCGATATATACAATTAAAGGGAAGGGTTTGCTGGCCATCTCTCACTGCAGCAGGGCCTCTCTCAGATCTGGAAACGAGTATTCCACCCAAGGGCTCCAAATCTTCATAAATTTCTCATGGGAGTCTCTCAGGATGCTGGTTAGTTTTTCGTTAATAAAAATGCCATTCAGCCTCACTTTTACCATCTGAAATGGGACATTTCCTTTTTTTTCATGAACTAGCGATAGTTAATTTTGCCGCCAGCATGACCTGGGTCAGCAAGGCATGCTGGGGCTTGGTAATACCTTCTGGCCTCACATGTAGCAAAGCAACCCAGGGGTCCCTTCGTAGATTATTGCGCAGGAGAGTATATAGCAGGCCAAAGACCCGAGACCAGAACCTCCTAACCTTCGGACATTCCCACCAAATGTGGAGAACCGTCCCTTCTGCGGAACAGCCGCGGAAGCAGGTTGCCGGGTACCCTGGGACTGCTTTCGCCACGCGGGACGCAACCAGATACCATCTCGTGAGCATCTTATATGCCGCTTCCAACGTGGTAATGTTTATAGAGCATTTGTTAATCCCTGCCCAGATGTCCGTCCATTCTTTTCTATCTAGAACCAGGTTCAGATCTGTTTCCCATTTTATCATATATCCATGCTTTAGATTGGCCGGTAATGTCGTAAGATGGGCATATATCATAGAAATAAGGCCTGGTGTTGGTGCCCCCCGAAGGCACCAACACCAGGCATCCCAGGGGTCTTGTTCTTTAGCAAGGGAGCTAACCAGTGGCGGATCTGGAAGTACCTGAAGCATTCGGCAGCTGGTGCATTTTCTTTTGACACTAATGTGGGCCAAGAAACTATTTCCTGCCTATTAGATGATGAACTTTATTAATACTTGTCCGCCGCCATCACGCGAATGCCTCAGGATTCTCCATCTCTGGAGGGAACCAGGGATTTCTGAATAGACGCATAGCTGGGAGGTGCGGCGAAATTAGCTTCCCCGTGTATTTCACCCCGTCCCACACATGGAGGGAATGGTTTAGGACAGAACAAGTGACCCACACATGGAGGGAATGGTTTAGGACAGGACAAGTGATCCGGGGCCTATATTGTGGTGGGGTCCAAATAAGGCTATCTGTGGGGATGGGGTCGCATGCCATGGCCTCTAAGGAGACCCAAAAGGGGGGTTTCTACTTCGAGATGTAAGCTATGTAACTGCGCAATTTGCGCGGCCAAGTAGTATTTGTTCACGCACGGAACCCCCAGCCCTCCTTCCGTCCTGTGTCTAAACATAGTGGTTTTAGCTACCCTCGGTCTGGTTCTTCCCCAGACAAATCTCATAATGCTATTCTGCATGCTTCATAATGCTATTCTGCAATGCTATTCTGCATGCTTCTAATCTGGTGTGTGGGGATTTGAACAGGGAGCGTCCTAAAGTGATAGAGCATTTTGGGTAATAGGGTCATTTTTACCGCGTTGATCCTTCCTATCCACGAAATCCCATGTCCCTGCCAAGAGTCAAGAAATGACCCCGGGGCCCAAAAGAAGGGAAAGTTGGATTGAAGCTATGTTAGTATCTGGGAAGGAACGTTTAAGTTTAACCCCAAGGATTTTTCTTTGAGGCCAGAGATTTGCGAGAAGGCATCTAGAAGGTGGAGGACATTGGGTAGCGAGATATGGGGTCGCGAGAGGACTAATAGGATGTCATCCGCGAAAAGGCATGCTTTATGGTGATATCCCGCTAACTCTATCCCCGTTATATCCGAGTGTGTCCTGATTGCAACTGCCAGCGGTTCAAAACAAATAACACTGGAGAGAGAGGGCACCCTTGTCGCGTACCTCTGCTGATTGGGAATGGCTCTGAAAGGTATCCCCCATATTGAACTCTTGCTGAAGGGGACGAGTATATGAATTGCTTCCAAATCCCCATTTCTGAAGGGCAAGAGACATATAATCCCACGATAGGGAATCAAAGGCCTTCTGCATGTCCAGCGACAAGAGAAGACTGTGGATGCCCCTCTGCTGGGCTAGTTTGATCAAATGAGTAACTCTACGAATATTATCTGAGGCTTGCCTATTAGGTACAAACCCCACTTGATCCTTCTCGATCAGGGTGCCCAAAAATTCATTAATCCTAGAGACCAAAACTTTCCCCAGGATTTTAAGATCGACATTAAGCAGGGATATGGGCCTATAATTCTGTGGGCTCAGGTGATCCTTGTCCGGTTTCGGGATCATGCTTATGAATGCCTCCAAAGAGGTTTGGTTCAATGTGCTTCCCTCTTTAATGGAATTAAACATTCTACCTAGGTGAGGGGCTAGTTCTGCAGCATATTTCTTATAATATAAGTTTGAGAAGCCATTGGGCCCAGTGCCTTGGAGACCTTAAAGCTTTTGATCGCCCTTAAAACTTCCGGAACCGAGATCTCTGCTTCGAGGTTGGCTCTATGAGTTTCTGCCACCTCAGGGAGCGAGATCGAGTCTAGAAATTTGATAGTTCTTTCCCGAGGGAACGCATGGGGCGCCGCATAAAGCTTGCCCAACATTTTTTTTTAAATGTCAACAATTTTGGGGTTAGCAGTACTGGTCCCCTCTGCAGACCGTAGCGTGATTGGAGTCTGTTTCGGTCCTGAGTATCGGAGCTTGTTTGCTAAAGGGGTATCAGGTTGTTGGCCCTTGCGTACATCTTCTGCCTACCCCATCTAAGCTTCTTCTCTGCTATCTCGTCTAGCGCTACGTTAAGTTGCATATTGACCTCATCTACCTTTTTCTTAAGTTCCCTTGAGGGGTTCGCTTTCCATGCAGTTTGTAGCTGTTCTAAATTGGATGTTAGCTGGGTAATCTTTTCTGTTCTGCTCTTTTTGATAGAGGTAGCTAACACAATAAGTTCTCCTCTCATCACTACATTATGGGCCTCCCATACACTCACCACCGTAGCTGAATTGGCATTTATTGCAAAGTAATTCCTAAGTGACTGGAGGATCTGGTCATGGGTCTCCTTGCGTGTAAGCAGGGAGTCATTTAGTCTCCACTTGAACGGTCTGGCAGTGGGGGGGGGGGGGTAGCCGCGAACCTCATGAGTACTCGGGCATGGTCTGACCAAGGCGTGGCTAGAATTTGGCATTTGCCAATCATGGGTATAACATTCTGGGGCACCATGATATGATCAATTCTGCAAAACGAATTATGGGGATTCGAGTAGAAGGTGTAATCCCGTGTTTTAGGGTTCAATTCATGCCACACATCTATCAGGGTCGCGTCCCGCAGCATGGCATTGATACGATTTGGAGGCTGCTCCATGGACGGCGAGGAGGACCCGCTACCCTGCTGGGGTGACCTATCAAACTTAGGATCTAGTGCTACATTGGAGTTTCCGGCCATAATTAGTAGCCCTTTGCTATGTTCTTTAATTTTTTTCAAAAGGTGTGAGAAAAAATTTGCTTGATGAGTGTTGGGCGCGTAATACGATACAAAGGTCATCTGTGTGACATGTAAGCTGCCTATTACAATCAAGTACCGGCCAGTTGGGGCAGCTATTGTCGTCTCGCATTTAAATGGAATATTTCGGCAAAATGCAATGTCCACACCCCTGGTTTTCTCTGTATAACAAGCTAGAAAGAATGTGGGGTATTGTGGATTTAGGTATTTTGGGGAGCTTGTGGTGGAAAATCTCGTCTCCTGGAGGCACAGTATGTCAAATTTAGTCCGTTTGTGCGGGGAGTTAAAACCCTGCACATTATGCGAAAGCAATTTAAAGTTAAGCCCAGCACTGCTTGATGTTCTTTGGGATTGGCTCATGATGGCAGTTTCACAAAAAAAAACAGGCAGGGCCGAGCGTTAAGAAGAGGGGAAGAGGGTAGGGTACTTGAATTCAGGGAGATATTAGGGATTGACAAAGGCGCGTAGGGTAGAAGGGGTGGCAGTGGGTGCTGCAGGTATCAAGTAATAAAGTGCCCCAGGTATACCCCGAGTAGTACGGGGGCCGCCAGGGGCCGCGGTTTCAGGTGGTGTCTCAAGACAGGGGAACAAAGGGGAAGGGGGGTTTGTGACTCGAGCGAGTCAGTGGTTGCCTTCCGGGGGTATCCCACAACCGGAAGTCTTCTGGGTACCTGGAGGGGGGTCGCCTCTGGGCGGGGAATCGCCTGCGATTGTAGAGTTATCTGCAGCGGCTCGGGGTCAGCATAGTGAGCAGTAAAATATGGGGGAGGAGAGGGGGCACAAGCCTAGACAGACTGCATTCGGGTCAGAGCTTCATGCTTATATTTGTTTGGGACATCAAGCCGTTCCGTGTTGCAAAACATCAACCTTAACTCAAACTAAGGTTTGCACACTTTTATCCTTCTCACTTTTCCAGAAAATTCCGAGACTGGTGCCAGACCAGCCCAATGCCAGCACCCCACCAGGGATCATCTACAAATGTTATACCTATCCAGTATGCTTAACATCAAAAAAATAAATCCACCCCCATCAGGAGGCCGCCATTACGATCCGCGAGTGTCACCTTCCACATGGTCAGCCTCTCAACGTGGTGTAAAGTCATGAAACATTTTAAACAGTTACAACAAACTATTTAACAATAAGGTATGTCACTCTGGGGAAGCGTTATACCTATCTGGTATGCTTAACCTCAAAAATTAAATCCACCCGCATCGGGAGGCCGCTGTTACGGTCTGCGAATGTCACATTCCACATGGCCAGCCTCTCGACGTGGTGTAAAGTCATGGAACAGTTAAAACATTTAAGCTGACTATTTAACAATAAGTTAAGTCACTCTAGGGAAGCGTTGTTTAACCTCAAAAAAATAAGTTCACTCCCGTCGGGAGGCCGCTATTACGGTTTGCGAATGTCCCATTCCACATGGCCAGCCTCTCGACGTGGCGTAAAGTCATGGAACATTGAAAAGCGCCTGCGCAGGCCAACCATACAACAAACAACAACTGCCCAATGGCAATAAGTAATTATGCTTCAAAAAACAGAAGCAAAAGGTTTAACAACAGATTTGCCAGTGGTGGGAACGCCCACCCCCCGCTAACCCAAGGGGGAGGAGGATAACCTCTCCCCCCCGGCAGCAAGTGAGCGCCCCCAACACGACCAGGCCAATTACCTCCATACAGTCAACCGAGGGTCCCAACAGCACCTATAGGAAAGAGAGGGAAAAAAAAGAAAAAATTATGGGATCCCTCGGGGGGGGGGGGGGGGAAGAGCGCCAAAAGAACTAGGAAAAAGTCCCGGGATGTCACACATGGTCATCGTATCGGGTTCTTCCAACACTGTTCGTAGGTTGTTCAGTCCCCATCCTGAGTCAGTCGTTGCCAGGGAGGCGGGTTGTTGCTGCTCGAGATGAGGTCGATGTCGGATAGGGATGCCGGCTGCTGGTCCGCTGGTCCCTCCGTATAGCCCGCGTGCGTTGCTCCTGGGGTGGCCTTGGTGTAGACAGTGACTCAGTTGCTGTGGTCAAGCTCAGGCGTTCCAACAAATCAGAGGCCTCCTCCGGGGTTGTAATCGCATACGAGCAGCCCATATATGTAAAGGATAGTCTAAACGGGAATCCCCATTTGTAGGCTATCTGACGCGACTTGAGGACTAAGAGGTGTGGCTTAAACAGGAGGCGTTTCTGTAGCGTCACTGGAGCTAGGTCCGAGAAAATCTGGTACTGATGAGTTTGGAAGACCAAGTTGTTGCGGGTTCTGGCGGCCTGAGCGATCACTTCCTTGGTATTATAGAAAGTGAACTTGGCGATAACATCCCTGGGCTGGCCATCCGTTCTAGGGGGACCCAGGGCGCGATGGACCCTGTCCATTTCCAGTCGTTCAATCGGGATCGCTGGGACCAATTCTTGAATTAGGGCCGTGATAGTAGATTTGAGGTCAATGATAGATTCCGGCAGCCCCCTGAAGCGCAGATTGCTGCACCGGGATCTGTTCTCCAAGTTCTCCATCTTTTGGAGGGCTGAGGACAGCTCTGTCCTGTTGTTTTTGATTTCCGCGTCATGCTCCTCCAGGACAGAGGTAGTGTCGGTCATTTGGTGTTCCAGCTTCGATGTACGGGACCTCAGATCTCTAAGCTCAGCTTTAAATGTAGCGGAGAGCTTCTCAGTGGCCGTTTCCAGCTCCTGCTGCAGGACAAGTTTAAATCTTTCCAACAGCTCAGCATCTCTTATGCCTGGGTTAGCCGGCGGTGATGGTGGGGGCTCCGGGGTCACCATCCGGGATCCCGGACACGACTCTGCTTGTGACTCTATCAATTTCAGCGAGGGTATTGGAGATGGGGACAGCTGTGGTCTGGGTATGGATCCTGAGGAAGCTGCCATCTTAGCGCTCGCTTTGCGTGTAGGGGGCCTCGGGGTCTGCGCCAACTTGCCACTCGCTGCTCAGGCCTGCGTAGTAAGCGTATAGTGAGCAGTGGCCCCTGGAATTCAGATATGATTGCTTAGAACAGGGTAGCTGCTATGCAGAGGCTGCCGTCGCAAGTTTGGATTCAGAGGAGGGCCCCAGGTGGGGAAATTGTGCCTTCTAATGCTTGATCTGCTTCCCTGACGTCCGTTCACCAGGTGCTCCCGGTTTCTCCCAGGGTTAAATGCTCCCGGGACACTGTCCCACAGGTCACAGGGGCTGGTAATACACTGCGCTGGCCGGATTGCCGGGGGCTGCACTGTTAGCTTGGGGCAGCCGCCATCTTGGATTCTGCTGGGAGGGGGTCCTGGGCAAATACACCGTGCCTCTGGCTTCTATCACTCCCCTCTGATGTGCCCCGTGTCCCTGGGGACCCGACTGACCTGCGCCTGGGTCCGGAAGCGTGCTGCGCTGACTGGCTGAGGAGTTATGCTGGCAGGCTGGTGAGCTGCACTGCTTTCACTGAGGTGTGCCCGCCATCTTGGATCCGGCGGCTGCGCTGACACTCTCCTCTGCTGCGGGAGGTCAGCTCTCCCCCGTTCTTCTCCCTGCAGTCTTGGGGGGTTCCCCGACCCCCAGGGCCAAAAACCGCTGCTGTGGTGGCCGTTAAAACTGCAGTAATCCCCGCCCAGCGAGGAGCCGATCTAAGCAGCAGCCTTCTCCATCAGCTGCTCACGAGCGCCCCCCATTATAATGGCTTTTAACATATTAAGGTGTATGTCTTCATGGATACTTTAAATAAAATTATGTATTGATTTAGATATTGGTGTGCCTCCCTTCATGCTTTCGGTTCCCATGTAGAAGTTGGTGTAACGGAAAGTGATGGGGATCACTGGGACTGGAGAGAACCTGGCACAACCATACCAAATTTGTTTTAGTCAGTAGGTTCCAATTCTAATGACATCTATGGATTTTATATTATAATTCTGTGACCTAACAAAAATGGTGGCATGTTTCTAGGGGAAAGCAAGCAGGGCAGTTGCCCTGGGTGCCAAAGCCATTGGGAGTGCCTTTATCCCATCCATCCTGCAGGTAAGTCAGGGCCACATTTAGTGGTGCAGGCCACAAGGCACACCCTCATCCTCATTGGGAGTGGGGAGGGGGCACTGTCTGCTGCTATTGTAGAGACACAGCATGGCACATACCTGTATGGAACAACAGCAGCCCCATAGGATAAGTGAGTTTTTTTGTTCCCACACTGAGTGCTATTTTGCCAAGAAACTGCCCTAGTAGCGCTTCACATCAGTGTCACAGACAGCAGAAAATAAATATTTTTTCCTAATGATATACTGTGTAGTATTAAACATTTAGATAAATACATTAACAAAGCAAACAAAAATTATCTAGAACAGGGGTTCCTGATGGTACGTGAGATCCTGTCAGGTGGTACTCAGCTGGCCCCAAACTGATCTGTACCCCAACCTCATCTTCCATAATCTACACTTTACGCAAGCCTGGTTTGCTCCATAACTACAAAACTGCTCTAGAAGGTGATAACATATTTTCTAGCTCCCTGTGTAGTTTTGTAGGTCAAAACAGGAAGCTTTTCCAGAAGGCTGGTTTGTTGAAAACAATAGATGGCAGTCAGTTACCCCAGTAAAACCAAACTACTACTACTACAACAGCTACTATATGCATCATAAGCAATTGAGATCCCCCCCCCCCCCATGCACATGAGCCAACCGATTTGGTGCAAAATAGGTGTTTCAAGTTTTGGAATGTTAAATCAGTTGCTTATGAAGCCTTGCAAAACAGTTTTAGTTCTCAGAAAGTCTGGTCTGACAATACAGTATAAATGCAAAACCAGGTTCTTCACCATAACTAAGTGCTGAATTAATTGATGTACCTCTAAGGATACAATATACAATTAGCACACTGGTCCTTGGGAGAGCTCATGATTATAGGCTGCAGTATATGTGCCATTAGTTCGGCACCTGTTAAAAATGCCAGGTTAGTTTGAAATATTATTTGAACATAACAGAAAAACAGAACCTCATTTGGAAAAGGTAAGGTACTGCATTACTGCAAAAAACAAACCTCAAATGAGTAACTTTTCCTCAAGGACACACCCAACTTCTGTTCCAGTATTATGTGATTGACCACAGTGAGTCTATTGGGATGCTGTCACTCTGTTTTAATAATGTGGAATTGCTGATGATACAATGGAAATTCCCTAATTGTGATAATGGCGCATCAAAGTAAGAGTCCTTTGTCTTCATGTCTTCATGGTACATTTATTCTAGTTTATCTTTTTCCATTGTATTGTATGGCTGTCAGGAATATTCATTGTGCCTTGTGAATTTTACATTCAGTTCCAAGACTACTTGTTTTAGTTATGTCTCATAGTCTAAAGGTCTAAATCTATATGGATACAATTTATGGTGGTGTCCATGGAAGGTGAGCTTTGACATGAAGCTACGACATGTTTCAATCACTTTTAAAGCAAACAGTATGAAAATGAATGTCTGCCAATAATTAAAAAAATGGGCACCATAATGCCTGCCAGACTAGCTTTCATTGCTAACTATAAATACTCCTTCCCCAGGATTTCCCATGATTACCTGCTCATTGTGGACGCATTGCTTTGTTTTTTAGCTCTTTTAAATAGGTTTACAAGATTTTCCATGCATTAAATTGTATAATGTTTTTCTCCTTGGAATAGTTTCTGGTCTTGTTCCTGATGTTTACACTACCTGCCCAATACTACCTATAGTACTTGTCTTTAGTTCCATCCAGGTCAGGCACAGAGGCCGCAGTGAAGAAAGAACTTGATATCACAACAATTGGTGTGTCCGAATAGTCAGATATAATTTCAACTGCCTCCTATGTGTAAATATGGACAATCTGCCATGAAGCACATAATATAATTGGCTTACTAGACATGTTTTCTGGGACTAGACAGTGTTACCCTGCCTGCCCCCCCATATCGAATCTAAGCAATAACATATTGATGCATTCAACCTCATGTACACCTAGGGCACAAAAAATACATAGATAAGACCTGTGTGTCCAAACATGCAATAAAACCAACAAAGAAGCTTAGGGAAGACTATAACTACTGTAGATGAGTTGTCAAGCAATCTGTCAGACCTATGAGACAGTACTGTATACTGCATGTCAGTTTGCTTTAATAATGATGCACAGGAATTAAGAGACTTTGTGGATTGCCTATTAACTGGCTATGAGCTATACAAGCATCTGTCTGCAAGCACATTGCCCTCTTAAGGGATGCAGATATAAATAATGTCTAACTGGAACCTACTAAGACTAAAGCTTTAAATCAACAAAGGTATTCGTAAATTCTGAGTGCTAAAAAAAAGGGAGAACCCCTGATCATACATCTACAGAACAAATCTTATCAATCTCCTTTACCTAGACTCTACAGACATGTCAAACTATACTTAGAGATAAAGGAATAGTAGGTGGCACCAACTAAATGAAATATTCGTATATGGTGCACTGCCCCTGTAAGGTCCAATTGTAAACTTCAAACAACTACTTTTGAGGGTCACCTCTCCAACCCCCCTATTAATGACCCATATACTTAGATTTGGCCCACTAGCAGAAAATAATATATATATATATATCAGGAGTTCCCAAGTGGTTGGTACAAGAAAATTCTAAGTAAATTAAAAGTAAAAACGGTCCTAGCACCTCTAAAATGGCTTTATGGAAACTGCATTGACTTTAGGGGTATTTTGCTAAAATGGGACAAGCTTCATCTTATATGAGGTCACCTTATGTGAGCTCGCTGTCCCATGTGGAGAGCTGGCCATCTTGTTGGCTAGAAATCATTTATTCTAGTTTGGCACTTTGTCCAACACCGGAAAAATACAACGGCAGAGATTTCAGAGAGGAAAAAAATCATAAATATGCTGGGGAGCACCGGAATAATGGCAGTGCAAAGTGGCGGTCACTGGCGCTGGGATAATCGGCCGGCGGGTCCAACAGGCGCTGACATAGGCCGGCCAATACTGACAATCATTGCCGACACTCTGAAGCTGGTGCTATGGCCACAAAAAGATGCTAAAAGGCGCACATCATAAATAAGGTTTTTACCCTACAAGGGAAGACAGCTTCCATTCTCCTATTGCCACCCTTTTCCACTGCCGCCAGCTCTGAGTTAGAAATACCCATTAAATTCCTTATCTTATATCCCTACACTGTCCCTTTTTTTAAAGAACTGTCCCTCTTTCCAACCTTAATAGTCCTAATGTGTCCCTTTAGGTTTGATGTTTATATCTGCATAAATAATATGATAAGTTTACTTACCAAAGGTTTCTACTTTGCTTTAACTCTTACATCTAACTGCTAACAATGTATCTATTACATGTAAATGTACAAAGGGAAAAGTAGCTGACGTCAAACTATTTTGACACATTAACTATATATGGGGTCTGTATAACGGCAAACATACAATCAGCAGATCTGTTGTGGTGTCACTCTTTCTCAGAAATTTGGGAGGTTGTTTAACCAGCTAATGACAGTATCTAAATCTTTAAAATACCTGTGTAAAGTGCAATCAGTAGAAGGAACTGGGTCTGCTGGGGTAACACGCATCTCTGGGAATACAGTGAGTCATTGTTAATGATGTATTTCAATATTTGCATAAGACAGATGTTTTGCATAATAATAAACAGTCCTAGGTGAGTATTTAGCAACTGGGATTGCTCCAGTGATCAGACACAAATATAAACAAAGGTTTTTGCTTCGCAGGCAAGCATCTTCTGGCACTCCACGATTTCACCATAGTATGGGATTGGTGAGTATATTGAGGGATTAATGATGATACATCCTTGCATGTATGTTGGCGCTTTGTGTGCATCATCCCCCAGAACATTCATTAGCAAAGTAATGATTTGTTGTTCTGTGCAGTTCTCGCCTCATCCCAGTCACTTTTCCATGTGACTACCCTCAGCCAGTGATGTGGAAAGTCACACAAGTCGATTCTTTTACTAATCCTTCAGAGCAAGAGCTGGGCAGCCTCACCCCCTGCATAGCATGCGACTAATTAAACATGCCATGAGAAAGAAACATGGGGCTCTGTCTGTGATCTCCTTCCAAATAACAAAATGCCAGTTGCCTTGCTCTCATGCTGACAACCTGGATTAGCTGCTTATAGAGACACTGCCCTGGGACAAGCATAAAAGGTCAGAACTTCTATTGTGCTTACCTGGTCCAGGGCTAACAGGTGAAGGAACAGAATGGTGGCTAGGCAATCAGCATTATTTAGAAGCAATGGTAGAATCACCGAAGACTTCTTTTAGCCAAAATAAAATATCCAGCATCATGAATTCTTTATTCTATTCCATGTCACTAGCTAAAAAAGAGAAGCCTTGCTGCTGAGTGCAGCAGTATGTTGTCAGGACTAGTGCTGCTTGAATATGGCTCTATTCAGTACCAATAAAAGATGTATACTTGTGTGGCAATTGAATGTGCGTGTAATCTACAAATCCTTCTTCATCCGAGACTAGGGTCACCATCAGGGCAGTACAAGCATTACTACATTATGGGACCCAATCATTCTCCTGCTGTAAATGGGGCACAGACAGTGCCTTCTTTATCCCAAATACCACCCATCGTTTCCTAATTGTGCTATTTAAGTTTATTTTACAGCGGCAGTATGGGTGGGTCACAGAGAAATGTTGGGGAGGGTGTTCTTGAAAAGAATGCATGAACTTTAGAAAGTAAAGGTGGCCCTAGAGTGTCATTGGGGAACCTCGAGAAATATGGGTGGACCCAGGATGGTACAAGGTCCCTGCAGTGAATTTTGGCAATCGTTGAAGTAGAGTAAGGGTGACCCAACAGTGTTAGAGGGTAGCCTTAGGTGGGTCCATGGTGGGTAAACAGAGCATTGAGTGATATGTTGCACCCTATATTAGAATGGGGCAATTGGCAGAGTAAGGGTGACGCAGTGTGTCAGAAAGAGGCTCTTGGACCCCCCCCCCCCCCCGGTGGTAAACCCTAGCATGATGTCACCATTTGATAGTATAGGGGCAAAAGAGTAACATGGGAGAGTGTGCATGAATGAGGTAGGTTAAATAACCCTTCCTGCTAACCTGCTGGCACTCTACATGGATGGGAGAAACAGGGGGTTCAGCACTTCATCCAAGGCTTTCACACAGACAGGGGAGCCCTTACAACAGATAGTGGGACATATCTTCAACTTGCAAGAAGGAACTGTGTTTAAAACCCCCAAGTCACCATGTACTAACCTTGATTTGGCGATCCACAGCATATGTGCAGGCCTCATCCAATAAGCATTCATCACCATGCAATGAACAAACATTGGCTGTGCAGCCCACCACCAAACATTCAGATATGCCTTTCTAGGTAGACAGGAAGTGGATGGAGGGGAGCAGGGGAGTCCACCATCAGCCAGTCCATTTGCCGTTGGATTGCCAGGTATTTGGCTTTTAACACACAGTGGCATCCCAAATTGGAATCACCCTAGGGATGGTTTTCACCTAACCGTGGATTCTTTTAGACTGTAGGGTTTTAGTCCACTTTAAAGCAGACCTCCAGTCTAAACTTCTGCAACGACCTTTGGCACTCCTGTGTCTCTGTTTGCACATCTCACAAGTTAGATGGCAGGCAATGGGTGCCTCATAAAGCATGTACACACCTACCAATTAAGCCCTATTGGGCACTGGTGGGGCGCTGAACGCCCCTGTGGTGGTTGCAACCACTGTGGGGACAGGAAGATTGAGTACTTACCTGTTTTTGGTGATTCACAGAGGACAATGAACACCCCAAATCCGAATGTCCAAGGGGGTGGGGGCTCAATTGGACTTAAGGACGGCAGCTTTGTAGCAGGTAACCAAAACTGTGGACCAACATTGAGAAGTCATTCCCTGTGTACAGGGGACTAAACAGAGGGGTAGCTACACTGAATGCGTAACTGCATTGGGCCCATCAGTTGTGGGTTCCCATTATTGTTGCCCCACCACTTTATTTATCCAATTTGCGCTCAATTTGTGCTCAAATGACTCCATATACAGAAATACCAAACATACATTGTATTTGCCATACATACATACATTGTACTGTATCTAATTTAGTTAGAAATTGGCAACCTGGGGCTGAATGTGAGAAAAAATGTTGCTGTATGAGCCATGTCTGGGCCCCATTTAAAGTGGACCAAATGCCGACCAGCCAATTGCATCCCGATTTAGGAATACTTTGCTCTATACTAACATTGATCTGGAAATCTGTGGGTCATGCCAGGCAAGCATGCATTGCAGAGGGAGCAGGGGATGGGCGGCTAAGCTGGAAGGTGCAGTGAACATACATACTACTATAGGGTGGACCAGGCGGGCTCACACAGTGGGGCATCCCAAAATTGCCTGTTTGAGGATGCAGATAAGCAGTCAAGTTTACAGCATTTTATCCACTTTGTCTGCACCAGGGCCCAGTCACATTTAGCTACTCCTCTAACTGGTGGATAGCTGATGGATATGAGCCGCCATATTGGAGGTAGTCCTGACAGGATTCCTGCCTGGCATGCTGTACCCATAACCGATACCTGTCAGGATGCAATTGAGTCTCTAACCTTTGGTAATAGAACACCAGGGAAGCCTGCAGTAGCCCCCCACTCTTTGTGTGGCTTCTTCTATCTTATAACACAGATGGGCAGATAGATTGCCAATGCTGCACCAGTCTTAGAAAAAATGGAGGGGCACAAATCCTTGCTGCAATTAGCTGTAATAGTAGTGGGAATCACCACAGAGCACTATGGGGCACCCTGAGAGGAAGTTACCTAAACTGTGAAAGAACATTTCTGAGGTAGTACAACATGGAGGACACCATAACTCTGTGTGAGTGCTTTTGCTGGTTTCCGGGTGTATGAGCCAGGTGAACACACAGGAGAAATCATCCCTCCATTATAGTCCCCTCCCTCTGTGAATGGCTGCCTGTCCCACCACATCTATACTCTCTCCTTTTCCCATTAGCCCTCCCCAAATGACAGCTTCATGATGATAGACTAGCAGCAAATGGCCTGTGTGGGGAGAAGCCCCTCACGCCGCCCGTCTGCCCGCCATAGCTATATGTGGCCCTCCGGCGGCCCGGCCTCGGCAGCTGAAGGGTTAGCGGGAGGGGGCAGCCGCTGCACGCTTATCAGCAGCCTGCAGATCCCCATTACCCGCCGCACACTGACTACAGATGTATTTCCCACATTACCCGCCAAATAAATAATGGCTGACATAAAGCCAATCTGCCGCCCGGCCGCTGATAAGCTGATTGCAGCCCGCTCCTCCTGCTCCCGGCTACCCCGAGCCGGCACCACCACCTCTACTGCTGCTGCGGCGCCATGTGCATTACACCACTGACTGTGTATATATCTGTAGTGTGTGTGTATGTATACTGACTGTGTATATATCAGTAGTGTGTGTATGTACGTATACTGACTGTGTATATATCTGTAGTGTGTGTATGTACGTATACTGACTGTGTATATATCAGTAGTGTGTGTATATATACGTATACTGACTGTGTATATATCTGTAGTGTGTGTATGTACGTATACTGACTGTGTATATATCTGTAGTGTGTGTATGTACGTATACTGACTGTGTATATATCTGTAGTGTGTGTATGTACGTATACTGACTGTGTATATATCTGTAGTGTGTGTATGTACGTATACTGACTGTGTATATATCTGTAGTGTATGTACGTAAACTGACTGGTGTATATATCTGTAGTGTGTGTGTATGTACGTATACTGACTGTGTATATATCTGTAGTGTGTGTATGTACGTATACTGACTGTGTATATATCTGTAGTGTGTGTATGTACGTATACTGACTGTGTATATATCTGTAGTGTGTGTATGTACGTATACTGACTGTGTATATATCTGTAGTGTGTGTATGTACGTAAACTGACTGATGTATATATCTGTAGTGTGTGTACGTACGTATACTGACTGGTGTATATATCTGTAGTGTGTGTGTGTATGTATAATGACTGTATATATCTGTAGTGTGTGTATGTACGTATACTGACTGGTGTATATATCTGTAGTGTGTGTATGTATGTAAACTGACTGGTGTATATATCTGTAGTGTGTGTGTATGTATACTGACTGTGTATATATCTGTAGTGTGTGTATGTACGTAAACTGACTGGTGTATATATCTGTAGTGTGTGTATGTACGTATACTGACTGGTGTATATATCTGTAGTGTGTGTGTATGTATACTGACTGTGTATATATCTGTAGTGTGTTTGTGTATGTTTACTGACTGTGTATATATCTGTAGTGTGTGTGTATGTACGTATACTGACTGGTGTATATATCTGTAGTGTGCGTGTATGTACGTATACTGACTGTGTATATATCTGTAGTGTGTGTGTATGTACGTATACTGACTGTGTATATATCTGTAGTGTGTGTGTGTGTGTATGTACGTATACTGACTGTGTATATATCTGTAGTGTGTGTATGTACGTATACTGACTGTATATATCTGTAGTGTGTGTATGTACGTATACTGACTGGTGTATATATCTGTAGTGTGTGTGTATGTATACTGACTGTGTATATATCTGTAGTGTGTTTGTGTATGTTTACTGACTGTGTATATATCTGTAGTGTGTGTGTATGTACGTATACTGACTGGTGTATATATCTGTAGTGTGTGTGTATGTATACTGACTGTGTATATATCTGTAGTGTGTTTGTGTATGTTTACTGACTGTGTATATATCTGTAGTGTGTGTGTATGTACGTAAACTGACTGGTGTATATATCTGTAGTGTGTGTGTATGTATACTGACTGTGTATATATCTGTAGTGTGTGTATGTACGTAAACTGACTGGTGTATATATCTGTAGTGTGTGTATGTACGTATACTGACTGTATATATCTGTAGTGTGTGTATGTACGTATACTGACTGGTGTATATATCTGTAGTGTGTGTGTATGTATACTGACTGTGTATATATCTGTAGTGTGTTTGTGTATGTTTACTGACTGTGTATATATCTGTAGTGTGTGTGTATGTACGTATACTGACTGGTGTATATATCTGTAGTGTGTGTGTATGTATACTGACTGTGTATATATCTGTAGTGTGTTTGTGTATGTTTACTGACTGTGTATATATCTGTAGTGTGTGTGTATGTACGTATACTGACTGTGTATATATCTGTAGTGTGTGTGTATGTACGTATACTGACTGGTGTATATATCTGTAGTGTGTGTATGTACGTATACTGACTGGTGTATATATCTGTAGTGTGTGTGTATGTATACTGACTGTGTATATATCTGTAGTGTGTGTGTATATACGTATACTGACTGGTGTATATATCTGTAGTGTGTGTGTATGTACGTATACTGACTGTGTATATATCTGTAGTGTGTGTGTATGTATACTGACTGTGTATATATCTGTAGTGTGTGTGTATATACGTATACTGACTGGTGTATATATCTGTAGTGTGTGTATGTACGTATACTGACTGTGTATATATCTGTAGTGTGTGTATGTACGTATACTGACTGTGTATATATCTGTAGTGTGTGTATGTACGTATACTGACTGTATATATCTGTAGTGTGTGTGTGTATGTACGTATACTGACTGTGTATATATCTGTAGTGTGTGTATGTACGTATACTGACTGTGTATATATCTGTAGTGTGTGTATGTACGTATACTGACTGTGTATATATCTGTAGTGTGTGTATGTACGTATACTGACTTTATATATCTGTAGTGTGTGTATGTACGTATACTGACTGTGTATATATCTGTAGTGTGTGTATGTACGTATACTGACTGTGTATATATCTGTAGTGTGTGTATGTACGTATACTGACTGTGTATATATCTGTAGTGTGTGTATGTATGTATACTGACTGTGTATATATCTGTAGTGTGTATATGTACGTATACTGACTGTGTATATATCTGTAGTGTGTGTATGTACGTATACTGACTGGTGTATATATCTGTAGTGTGTGTGTATGTACGTATACTGACTGTGTATATATCTGTAGTGTGTGTATGTACGTATACTGACTGTGTATATATCTGTAGTGTGTATATGTACGTATACTGACTGTATATATCTGTAGTGTGTGTATGTACGTATACTGACTGTGTATATATCTGTAGTGTGTGTGTGTGTATGTACATATACTGACTGGTGTATATATCTGTAGTGTGTGTATGTACGTATACTGACTGTGTATATATCTGTAGTGTGCATATGTACGTATACTGACTGTATATATATCTGTAGTGTGTGTGTATTTACATATACTGACTGGTGTATATATCTGTAGTGTGTGTGTATGTACATATACTGACTGTGTATATATCTGTAGTGTGTGTATATATACGTATACTGACTGGTGTATATATCTGTAGTGTGTGTGTATGTACGTATACTGACTGTGTATATATCTGTAGTGTGTGTGTATGTACGTATACTGACTGTGTATATATCTGTAGTGTGTGTGTGTACGTATACTGACTGTGTATATATCTGTAGTGTGTGTGTATGTACGTATACTGACTGTGTATATACCTGTAGTGTGTGTATGTACGTATACTGACTGTGTATATATCTGTAGTGTGTGTATGTACGTATACTGACTGTGTATATATCAGTAGTGTGTGTATGTACGTATACTGACTGTGTATATATCTGTAGTGTGTGTGTATGTACGTATACTGACTGTGTATATACCTGTAGTGTGTGTATGTATGTATACTGACTGTGTATATATCTGTAGTGTGTGTATGTACGTATACTGACTGTGTATATATCTGTAGTGTGTGTATGTACGTATACTGACCATGTATATATCTGTAGTGTGTGTGTATATACGTATATTGACTGTGTATATATCTGTAGTGTGTGTGTATGTACGTATACTGACTGTGTAGATATCTGTAGTGTGTGTATGTACGTATACTGACTGTGTATATATCTGTAATGTGTGTATGTACGTATACTGACTGTGTATATATCTGTAGTGTGTGTATGTACGTATACTGACTGTGTATATATCTGTAGTGTGTGTGTATGTACGTATACTGACTGTGTATATATCTGTAGTGTGTGTATGTACGTATACTGACTGTGTATATATCTGTAGTGTGTGTATATATACGTATACTGACTGTGTATATATCTGTAGTGTGTGTATGTACGTATACTGACTGTGTATATATCTGTAGTGTGTGTATGTACGTATACTGACTGTGTATATATCTGTAGTGTGTGTGTATATACGTATATTGACTGTGTATATATCTGTAGTGTGTGTATGTACGTATACTGACTGTGTATATATCTGTAGTGTGTGTATGTACGTATACTGACTGTGTATATATCTGTAGTGTGTGTGTATGTACATATACTGACTGTGTATATATCTGTAGTGTGTGTGTATGTACGTATACTGACTGGTGTATATATCTGTAGTGTGTGTGTGTATGTACGTATGCTGACTGGTTTATATATGTGTATACAAGGGTGGCATTCAGCAGGTTCTCCCTGGTTCTGCAGAATTAGTTGTTGCAGTTGTAGCAGTTCTCAGAACTGAGAAGAACTGGCACAAATAGGTTATACAATCCTCTAATATTGCTTACACACATTTAATGGTATTACACAGTTTTCTCATTATTAGATTGTATGAAAACATTTATTATAAAATAGAAATGTGTGCAGCACTTTACAACTTTATATACAGGGAACCAGTAGTTATACATATGAATCCCACCTCTGTGGGTATGTGTGTACATATACTGCTGTGTGTGTATGTAAATTGGAATATATATGTGTAGAGATGTGTGTATGTGTATATATCTGTAGCGTGTGTATGTATTTATGTATACTGGTGTGTAGACACACATATACACCAGTATATATAGAAACACAGATATGATTGTGCACACATACAGTACACTCACCTCTACCCATACATACACAGTATACATAGACAGAACTGGAGTGTATATGTGTAGAGAAGAGGTGTGTGTATGTGTGTCTATGTATACTCTGTATGTATGGGCAGAGAAGAGGTGTGTGTGCAAACATATGTGTGTGTCTATATATACTGGTGTATATGTGTGCGTGTATATAAACTGGAGTATATATGTGGCGAGATAAGAGGTGTGTGTTTGTGACTATGTATACTGTGTATATGGGTAGAGAAGAGGTGTGTGTACTGTATATGTGTGCAAACGTGTGTCTATGTATACTTGTGTATGTATGTGTGTGTGCAAACCTATATGTGTGTGTCTGTCTATGTATACTGGTATATATATATATATATATATATATATATATATATATATATATATATATGTGTGTGTGTGTAGATAATAGGTTTATGTGTGCAAACATGTTTATTTATACTAGTGCATATATGTGTAGCGACGAGGTGTATGTGTGTGCAAACATATATGTGTGGGTGTGTGTCTTTGTATTCTAGTGTATTGGAGAGGTGTATGTACTGTATGTGTGTGCAAACATATATGTGTGGGTGTGTCTTTGTATTCTAGTGTATTGGAGAGGTGTATGTACTGTATGTGTGTGCAAACATATATGTGTGGGTGTGTGTCTTTGTATTCTAGTGTATTGGAGAGGTGTATGTACTGTATGTGTGTGCAAACATATATGTGTGGGTGTGTCTTTGTATACTGGTGTATATATGTGTGGAGAAGGGGCGTACTTATGTGTGTGTGAAAACCTATGTTTGCGTGTCTGTCTATGTAGTATACTGGTGGTGTATATATGTGTAGAGGTGAGGCGTGTGTCTATGTATACTGGTGTGTATATATTAGGTGTGGGCCTATATATGTGTGTATTGGTGTATAAAGGTGTGTATATATAAATATGTGGGTGGATAATATATGTGTGTGTCGCTTTGTATACAGATGTGTGTGTAAAAGGAAATATTTCGGACTATATATACTATAGCATATACATATATTTAGATATAGGCGTGTGTATTTTCTATCTACCTATCCATGCATAACTACTGTATTTCTCTCCACCCCCTTCCCTCTCTCTGTCTCTCCCACTCCCTCATTCCTCTTTCATCTCTCCTTGTCTCTCTCTCTCTCTCTCTCTCTGTATATATGTGTGTACCTGTGTTATATATATATATATATATATATATATATATATATATTTACTATATCCCATTTCTCTCTCTCTCTCTATATATATATATATATATATATATGCATTTCCCTCCATTATCTTTCTTTCTCTCTCTATGTATATATTTTCTATGTATAACTAGTATATTTCATTTCATCCTCCCCCCCCCCCCTCTATATGTATATTTAGGTCTGTAGCTAGCATGTGTGTGACTCTCTCACACTGTTCCATCTCTTCCACCCCTAACTCCTTCCTATTACTTTATTTTTATATAGCTGTTCCCATACAGAACCATGTTTCTATTTTTCCTATCTATCTATCTATCTATCTATCTATCTATCTATCTATCTATCTCTTTACAAATACCTCTAGTATCAGATTGCTATTTATTTCTATAGTAGTCTTATCCCCACCCCCTCCTCTATATATAGGTGTATATACAGCAAGCCAGCTCTCCCTCCCTGTATCAGATAGGTAATAAGGTGTACCCTTGCTATGGTGGGTAGAGGAGTGAGGGGGGTGCTCAGCCTCCGGTAGTAGCCGGTAAGTGGGTCAGGCTGGTTGGAAGATGCAGATGATGCTGTGACTGGGCATAGGAATCTGGCCCGGTTAGCTTGTCCAAACACACTGGTCCCAGCTGCTGTAAAAATGAAGGCAGTTGGTAAAGATCTCTGGAGCAAAAAAATCATACACTTGTTAGAGGTAAGTGTGCATCGCAACCACAGCCAATAAAATAACGAGAAATGCACGGGATAGTGCTGCTCCTTATATATATATCTGTGTTTTATTATTGTATCACACTATTCATATTAAAAAAAAAAAACAATGTTTCAAAAATGAAGCTACGTGAAGTGTGTCAGCCACTGCTCCCATATCGCTGTGATGTCTTGTTTGTGGAAATGAGAAGGTTCCTTCTTTGGTGTCCAGAGGAGATAAGGGGCAGGAATTTCTAACTAATCCTGATTTTTACAAGTCAAAAGGCCAGGAGGAGGGCCATCGCTGCAGGGACCCATCTCCATGCCAAACAGCAATGTAAATAAAGTTAGTATTAGCTAAACAATTAATAGACTAGGCTCATGTAGAACTCAATTAGAGGGCTGTTCCTCCACCCACCTGCCCTCCCTGCACCTCCTCACCCTGTGTCACCACTTAACACTCTATTGCCCTGATTATGGAAATGCCTGGGGGAGGGAGGTGAGAATAAAAATATAACCATAAAAGCCTCCACCGAAAGAAACATTTATTTGTTACCTAAAATACACAACATCCAATTGCATTCATTCAAGGATGACCTAATTTAGTGATGACGTGTTGGTTGAAGCCCTCTCTCTTTGGATGACTACTATAAAAAGATTATTTTACTTCCAACAGAGAGCAATGTGCTAGAAAGGGTTAAACATGTAACTCCGACATGTGCCTGAGATGTTGCAACGGCTAAACCTACCATATAGTGGCCCTGTGATCATGCTAACATCCAGCCAGCTGCAATGTACGTTTTTCAGTCTCTAATACAAAGGAGAGAAATAAGAAGAAATTTCATTTTTTTATGTACATAAGTGATTAGATAGATAGATAATGTGTGGGGACTAGAAGTCCATAGAGATGCTATTTTATAAATATACACTATATATATATATATATATATATATATATATATATATATATATATATATATCAGACTCGGGGGACATTTTTGGTCACACCAGCCCTTCTGCAGTGTGTCCGTCCCTATATAATACCCCAATAACAGTGTGCAGATTCCCACCAGTCACCCCATAAAACATAAAAAGCAGTACAGCAGATATTCCCCCCAAATCACCCCATAACAAGCGGTGGGACAGAGCATCCCACCAAATCACCCGAAAACAAGCAGTGGGGCAGAGCATCCCCCAAAATCACCCTAGAACAAGCAGTGGGGCAGAGCATCCCCCAAAAATCAACCCATATCAGGCAGTGGGACAGAGCATCCCCCCAAATCATCCCATAACAAGCAGTGCAGCAGAGCACCCCCCAAGTCACCCCATAACAAACAGTGCAGCAGAGCATCCCCCAGAAATCACCCCATAACAAACAGTGCAGCAGAGCATCCCCCAGAAATCACCCCATAACAAGCAGTGCAGCAGAGCATCCCCCAGAAATCACCCCATAACAAGCAGTGCAGCAGAGCACCCCCCAAGTCACCCCATAACAAGCAGTGCAGCAGAACACCCCCCAAGTCACCCCATAACAAGCAATGCAACGCTGTTTCGCCAGCTGCCAGTTAGCTTAAGCTTGGCCGCCGCTCCTCTGTGTGCTTACCCCATATTCAGCTCCAGCCTGCCCATTGCTGTGCCTGTAACACCCAGAACTATCTACCCCCACATTACCCACACCTCTGCTTCACGGCTGCTGTCACAGAAAGTGGGCGGCCAGGCACCCACATGGTCACCCGACTGCTTGGCCCCAACTTAGTTTTCCAACCGCTGGCCCAGTGTCAGGCAGCAAGTGCAGGGTAGGTGCGGCCTATCAGACATTCACGCGTTTCTTCCCTATGGTCTGTCCGACAATATATATATATATATATATATATATATATATATATATATATATATATATATATATATACATATATATATAATTATATACATATATATTTATATTTACACACACAAACAACTAGCAGTCCATAGAGGCTCTAAGGTTTGTGAATGGAAAGACAGGTGAGCCTGTTTGGTGGTGGGGCAGGCTAGGCTGGAGATCATGGGGGCAGTTTGCAGTCCATATAGAGGAAATTTTATAAATAAATATATATATATATATATATATATATATATATTTATTTATATATATATACACACACACACACACACACACACACACACACACAAGCAGGTATAACTAGCAGTCCATAGAGGCTCTAAGGTTTGTAAATGGGAAGGCAGGTGAGCCTGTTGGGTGGATGGAGATGATGGGGGCAGTCTGCATGACAAAGGTGAGAGTTTAGAGAGGTGCCTCCCTGCAGTAGAGATGCAGAGTGATCCCCTGTACAGGGCTATTGTCAGCTCCCCATGGCTCTGGGCTACTCCTTTCTTGGTTCACTGGCCCATCATGCTGGCCTCCCACTATTCAGGGCCCATTTGCTAAACCTATTTGCGTTGTGTCTTTATAGATGCAAAGCTCAGGCTTTTGTCTTTTAAATGTGATCTCCCAGTAAGTAGCCTCCCCCTGCATCCCATCAGCAGCACCCCCCTAGCTGTCTATAAGAGTCACTGGGTGTTACAGCAGCACACAGAAGCCTCGAATCTCCCAGTCCTGCTGTCGGTGCCAGGGACCATTTCCTCGCCAACGGAGTCAGGATATAACTTAAGCGGTCGCCATAGTTACGGAGCGCTGATTGGCTGGCGGGGAAGAGCGTGC
This sequence comes from Gastrophryne carolinensis, assembly GCA_027917425.1. Lineage (NCBI taxonomy): Eukaryota > Metazoa > Chordata > Amphibia > Anura > Microhylidae > Gastrophryne > Gastrophryne carolinensis. The sequence continues at coordinate 443,129,116 of CM051234.1, forward strand.
TCGGGGACGTCACAGAATCTGAATAAGGATGCGCGAATTGCCCGGCCAGGCACACAAAGCTGGTGATGGGGCATAGAGGAAGAGTCCGGGAAAGTGCCATTTAGGATATTCCCCCGCAGCCCGGCGACAAGGCTTTGCTCTTTTTCTTTCAATACGACTTCATCGGCGCCGAATGAGGAGATCCAGAGGGCAATTTTTATATATTTGGGGCGGCTCAGTTTTTGGGGACAAGCCGACATCTGTCAAATGAGAAGCTATAGATCTTAAGGAGGACGGTGATTGGGGTGTATGTGGACTGGTCAGCAACAAGGCATCGAGGCGATCGGCGACAACCATGATGGTGCACTGCGCTGGCTGCGAGAGGCCCATCCTGGACCGCTTCCTACTCAATGTGCTGGACCAGGCCTGGCATGTCAAGTGTGTCCAGTGCTGCGACTGCAAGTGCAACCTGACCGAGAAGTGCTTCTCCCGGGAAGGCAAGCTCTACTGCAAGACCGACTTCTTCAGGTACCACCCTATTTTCCTGCCAGGCCCGACCATAGCACCTTCCCATACCTACTTTCACTCTGTACAGGTGCACAGGTGGACCCCCTCTCCCAATAGCGAAATTGGTCTGGGATGATAATGTCTTACCTGATTTTTAATTCATATCCCCCTTTATACTTTAATATTTCTGTAACCTACATATGCATATTTTATTTTGTCTTATCTATCAATATTAACCATTACCTACTGCATTCATACTGGATCCAGATATATTCACCTTTTTATCATACAATCTGATTGTACAATATTCGTATAACAAGATCTATCTAAATAGCATTTGCTAGTAAGGGTTTTAACAGGATAAAACAAGAAAATAAATCAATCATATTGCATGGTGTATGCTTTGTAGTTTAGATGCTGAAGTCGTGCCACATTTCTAATGGGTTCAGTTATAGCCAGATTTTATATTTTAACTCATCTTGATGCATTCACGTCGGATTATTATAGTTCACCCCATGTACTTTGCTAATATATCGATTCTGATTCATACTGTTTCAGTTGAGTTTAGATCTCCCATTTTGCCTCTAAAGTTGTAATTGAACATTTTAATTCTATAGAGCAAATCATTTTTGGATTCTTTCTTTACCCTTTAGATACCCATGTTTTCCTCCTAGATTTGAATTTCATTTTATTGCCTCCTGTAAATACAGTTATTTAATCTAGCTAGGTTTGGATTTCATTTCACCTCCTTACAGATTGAGTTGTATTATCTAGCTAGATTTAAAATTCATTTCGCCTCTTAAACATAGTTATTTTATCTAACTAGATTTGGATTTAATATTTCACCTTATTATATATATAGTTGTATTATCAAGCTAGATTTGGATATGTTTCACTTCCTATACATACTGTTATATCATCTATCTAGATGTGGGTTTTTATATTTCACCTTCTATACATAGTTATATTATATATCTAGATTTGGATTTCATATTTCACCTTCTATACATACAGTTATATTTTCTAGTTAAATTTGTAATTCATATTTAACCTTTTTTATATGCAGCAGTGTCTGGATTGTATATTGTTACCTATATATTGCTAAAGTCATATCTGAGATTCGGATATTATATTCCTCCCCCTGTGGATACGACTATTTGTGTTCTATCATTTATTCTCACCTACCTGAATATAGGTATATTAGAAAATAGTTTTACTGTATACCTACTAGAGATGAAGCAATATTCGGATCTCATTCCGAATCTTTGAAGAATCTCATAATAACTTTACATTTATATTCACTCCCTATCTCACTATTCACAGACGGGATGTTGTATAAACTCCAGGTAGTCACGTTCACACATCGCACTTTATATTGTATATACCATATCACCATATACCATATCACTACATTTAATTTTCTATTAAATGGATTAAATCTGGATTAAAATGGATTAAAATGGATTAAATTTATATGGATTCACTCCCATATAGATTTGCAGTTTGATGCAATGTAACCCCATTCTCATTTGGATATGTATATATATATATATATATATATATATATATATATATATATATGATCATTCATTCACATGTTTAATAGCATAGTACAGTCTGCCAATGTAAACATGATATACACGTTAAATGGCATTGAATGCTTACAAAAAAGTCCCAACATCTTCTTAGGATCCCCTCTTTAATAATAATACTTCAGATGCAGACAGTGTATTTTTATTTTTTTAAGGATAGTTACAGTGACATATGAGTTGTTATGACTGTTTTATTAGTACCCACTACTACTTTTAACCTCTTACAGCAACATCCCCATTAGCACTCAGGGTACCCTATGTAGTGCCATTCATAAATAGTATTTGGACACCGTGTATTTATAGTCACATCTTTACCCTCTATGGTTACAGCATTTATACCTAGTATGTATGTGATATCAAATGTATTCATTGATTTGATATAAATTGGATTCACACTAAGCCAGCTGTGAACTCATGTATGGTCTCACGTAGAAATAAACTGTAGCCAAAAGAGACATAAATATTGCAGGTTATTTTTTTAAATAATTAATACAATTTGTGGTGACCCCGTGTATTAGATAACATATATTAGATAACATGTAATATATAATAAACAAAACAAAACAAATATAAACTAAATATATAAATGCCATATATTCTACACAAACGCTGATGGTGATGATGCTAATATGAATAATAATGGTGCTGATGTGCATATGTATATTGCTGCGGTTTTAGTGTAAGATTAACTTACAAATTGGCGGTGTTTTGACATCATAAAATACCTAGGAGTGCCATTTGCACAGGGTAGTTTGGCCAGTTTGCATGTTAATTGGGGGCATACAATGTAGTTGAGTGGCAGTGTTGTCAGTTGTTATCATTGGAATGTGCAGTGCCCTTTATCATGCAGGAGTGGGTCACACTGCCATAGGGGACCAGGGCCAGTAGCAGTAGAGTCCTTATTCTGAAATAGACTTGAAGGGTACAAATCCTTCTTTTTAGGACTTGGTTTTATTGTCATGTTAAACTGGGAACTCTGCTTACATGACGATATTCAATGTAATGTAATTAGGGTGACTCTTCTTATCTGAAACAGGGATTTTACTGCTACATGCTCCTATCCATAGCATCGCTTGACTGGCAGATAGTTTGTTAGGTCAGGGAAGAAAGGGGTTAATAAGGTGATCATTTTAGTCCTACTGAAATAAATTAGCGCTTAGTTATAAGTCGCTGCTGCTTCTTGGAGGTCTCCTCCCAACTAATGTGAAAACTATTTAGGAGCGTTTAATGATTTTTGATAAGGTGCAGGTGAGCTAATTATTTTTCTGGATAAGGCAACCATGACTTATGACCTGTATTACAGCCACTAAATCAAAGTCACAGCCCGCCTGTAGAGCACCTCGAGCCAATGGACCCTCCATGTCAAGAAAAAGACTGGGAGATATATATATATATATATATATATATATATATATATATATATATATATATATATATATATCGGATACAGATGAAAAAAAAATAATAATACTAGTATTACATATATCAACGGGAACTCAATTATATATTACATTATAAATAATGTACACATGATTATTTTAAATACATTAGCATTATTTTTCATATTAATACTTCAGAAGCCCCATATACAATTTCAGGTCTAAAAAGTCTAAAACAATGTAAAAATCATATTCACGTTCCTCAAAGAAATCGGGCCACGCTAGAACACGTTTTCCTTATTATTTTATAATAATCAATATCCATTTATGAGAAATATATACTGTTATATTTCCTATTTTACATTTTAGCAAGTACCCAGATTTATTTGAGCAAGTCTGCGCGGCCGTATACCAATCAAGTCAAATCTCGATTTCCTACTTTATAGCCCACAACCCACCCGTTTTTTTTTATATTTTATACAACTTAAATTGTACTTATTAAGCTATCAACGTGTGTGATAAAAACTTACACCTCCTTCTATGAACATACACCCCGACACACACATTATATATATATATATATATATATATATATATATATATATATATATATATTAGACAGATAGCTATATATATATATATATATATGTCAGAGATGGCTAGATGATAGATAGATAGATAGATAGATAGATAGATAGATAGATCATATAAGTGACAGATGGATGGTATACAATACATTTGAAAAAGGAAAGCATATAAAATAAAATAATTAGGTAAATAGAAAAAAAATAGAACAGACAATGCATTACAACAGTAAAACAGACATTCGGTAGGTAGGTCGGTAGATAGATAAGATTTATTATCATACAAGTGGCAGATGGATGGTATACAATACAATTGAATACAATAACGATAAATACAAAATAGAATAATAAAATAGCCATGTAAAAAATATCAGACATTAAAAGGATTGGACAATAAAATAAAATAAAGTGAAATAAATAGGATACACCGATATATACAAAATATTTGGTACAATAGACAAATGAATTCATAAAGATACATTTACATATAGATCTAAATAGAGAGAGAGAAAGCAACTATACACATATTTATAAATCATGTAACTACATCTATAGGTGGAATATAATTAATGGAGAGATGATCGGAGACAAGTGGCAGGATAAATGTAAAGAGGGTAACATAGGAGCCGATGTGTCTTTCGGGTGTTGGCACACATGATTTTGGTGGTTTCGATGAAGGAAGGAATAATCTGGGTGTATGACATGTATTTAATTCGTTGATATAATTTTGTTATTAACCATACATAACACCGAGCTTTGGGGGTATATAAGGGCTGCATGGATAGGCCTGGCACCGCTGGGGCTGTATCGGGTGATCGGGGAGATGGTAGGGATTGGGGGGGCACTGGCCTCTTGGGTGACCCTTATGTGTCTCTTTGCAGGAGGTTCGGTACGAAGTGTGCGGGCTGCGCGCTGGGGATCTCGCCAAGCGATCTGGTGCGGAAAGCCCGGAACAAGGTGTTCCACCTGAACTGCTTCACCTGCATGGTGTGTAACAAGCAGCTCTCCACCGGCGAGGAGCTCTACATCATCGACGAGAACAAGTTCGTCTGCAAGGAGGACTATGTCAGCACCAACCTGAAAGAGAGCAGCCTCAACTCCGGTGAGTGCCCCTTCCTACTTACTTACCCTACTCCACCTGCCTCATGCCACCTGCCATGCCTAACCAATTGCCTGCCCACCGTGACGTCATTGTGTTTTCCTTTTGTCACGCAGTAGATGATGTGAATATTAGCCTCCTGTGTGAATTGGACAATCAGTCCTTGCCTGGTATGTATCAAGCCCCCTATATGTGTGTGTGTGACTGTAACCTAATGTTGTATGATGTCATCTGTGTGATTGGATAACTAGTCCTTGCCTGGTATGTATCAAGCCCCTATATGTGTGACTGTAACCTAATGTTGTATGATGTCATTTGTGTGACTGGATAACCAGTCCCTGCCTGGCATGTATCAAGCCCCCTATGTGTGTGTGTGTGTGTGTGTGTGTGTGTGTGTGTGTGTGTGTGTGTGTGTGACTGTAACCTAATGTTGTATGATGTCAGCTGAGTGATTGGATAACTAGTCCTTGCCTGGTATGTATCAAGCCCCCTATATGTGTGTGTGTGACTGTAACCTAATGTTGTATGATGTCATCTGTGTGACTGGATAACCAGTCCCTGCCTGGCATGTATCAAGCCCCCTATGTGTGTGTGTGTGACTGTAACCTAATGTTGTATGATGTCATTTGTGTGACTGGTTAACCAGTCCCTGCCTGGCATGTATCAAGCCCCCTATGTGTGTGTGTGTGTGTGTGTGTGTGTGTGTGTGTGTGTGTGTGTGTGTCTGTAACCTAATGTTGTATGATGTCATCTGTTTGATTGGATAACCAGTCCTTGCCTGGTATGTATCAAGCCCCCTATATACACATATGTGTGTGTGACTGTAATGTTGACATCTGTGTTTTTTTATGTGCTTGTTTATATATGAAATATGGGAAGCTTGACATAGTAAGCATCTGACAACTTCCACCCAGGGCCAGCCTTAGATTACTTCTACCCAGGGCCAGCCTTAGGATACTTTAACCCAGGGACAGCCGTAGGATACTTTAACCCAGGGCCAGCCTTAGCATACTTCCACCCAGGGCCAGCCTTAGCATACTTCCACCCAGGGCCAGCCTTAGATTTCTTCTACCCAGGGCCAGCCTTAGATTACTTCCACCCAGGGCCAGCCTTAGATTACTTCTACCCAGGGCCAGCCTTAGGATACTTCCACCCAGGGCCAGCCTTAGATTACTTCTACCCAGGGCCAGCCTTAGGATACTTTCACCCAGGGCCAGCATTAGATTACTTCTACCCAGGGCCAGCCTTAGGATACTTTCACCCAGGGCCAGCATTAGGATATTTCCACCCAGGGCCAGCCTTAGCATACTTCCACCCAGGGCCAGCCTTAGCATACTTCTACCCAGGGCCAGCCTTAGGATACTTTAACCCAGGGCCAGCCTTAGGATACTTTAACTCAGGGCCAGCCTTAGGATACTTCCATCCAGGGCCAGCCTTAAGATGCTTCCATCCAGGGCTATTCAGCAAAAACATGATAAATAAGGTGGAAATGCAAAAATGATGGGGCCTCCTGATCTTCTTGGCTCAGTACTGTCACACCAACTGTGCCCCCTATAGTTACTCCCATACTAGGAAGAGAAGGAGCTACTTATATTTTCTGTATCAACAAAACTCCAGTTAAAGCAACACAAAATCCACTTGGTTTCCTGGAGTCTAAAAGACTCCAGAGCCAGCCACTAGCCTGTCCCTGGAGCATCCGAAAACAGCATCCCCTGCTGTGTGCAACCCCTGGGGTCGCTGATAGCCTCACCTTTCCTGACAGGCCCCATGATACTGTCTTTGCTGGCGGCATGAATTCTGTCACTCATGACTTCTTTTCCTTTTGCTGAGATAAGCAAAAAGCTTAAAGTGGCACAAAAACCCAGTTTGGGTTCCTTCACGCCTCTCCTGATCTCCACACTTGATTAACTGAGGGGATGCATCCGATTTGGACGCAATAAAAAAAAACTTGTTTTTCCACCACCAAGGTAATTGGGTGCGAGGGCAGGTGGGGGGCGTAGGGGAGCCAAAAATGGGTTTTGTGCTTCTCACTAGAAGGAAGAGAAATCAGAGGTGACAGAATATTGAATGGACCATTCCAACTAACAGGGGTGATCTGTTCCAAACTGTTGCATTATGGGTAGACTCATCTACACACCATAAGCATTGCAGTACTGGGCAGTTTTCCCCTGTAAAAGCATGGCACAGTATGCCCCAAAACCTTTACCCCTGATTGTTTTTTGCTGGCTAATAGGCTTGGATGATTTTTTCTTGATGCAGTGTATATAAGTAACCTCTCCTCTTGCTATCTAGCATATTTATGTACATTTTTATTATTAGATAATTTTTCATGATGCAACTTCTCTAGGGTCCATATACTTATTTTATCTGTAGCTGATCTGATCTTTTTTGCATTTGAGTGCAAGTTATCTATGCAAAGGACTAAAGACTGCCAATGTGTTCTTTTTGTTCTGTAAACTTCAGTTCAGTTTGAGTGGCGTAACTAAATGTGACGGGGCCCTGGTGCGAACATAAAAGGGGGCCCTTTCACGTCCCATACTGTAAACATGTTTCTGTATTTTAACTCAGTCGGATGCAGCTAGACAACAGTAATGACAAAGGGTGCTTCCTTTCTCCATATGATGCCAAGTGAACACAAATATGATAAATAGGGCGGAGAAGCAACAATGATGGGGCACCCTGACCTTCTGGACCCCGGGGTAGTCACACCCCCTGGAGTTACACCCCTGTTTAATTTGATTATCTCGCAAGCCAATCTGTTAAAATCAAATTGACCATAGGAAACTCAGTGTGCAACCACTATTCTTCACTTGCAATTTCACCCCTGCTGTCTGTGCATCTTTGCACCTCAGTACCACCAACTTTTTGACTTTCTACATGAATCCTAAAGCCTAATTCAACCTACTCGAGTCACCCTACAAGCCAGGTCCTTAGGGCTACATCCCATCCAATTCAAATGCTCAGTACAGTAATGTGCCTCTGATGCTGCTCCCATAGAAGCAGATAGGTATGTTGCCTGCTGCCAAACACAGGTAGCCACTTGCTAGGGGAGCAAATACTTTATGCAGCCCTACCTGGCCACAGACACAATACAATTGTCACAACACGACAGCTAAATGGAGAGAAAATCTAACATTCAGTGATGGCGAATTTAAAAATTAATTCTTGTTAGGCTTCAATAGAGGTCATGATTTGTGATTTGTCATGTATACACTCCCAGCCTGTCTGTGAAGGACACCTGGTTTTGTTAAACATCACCCTATTGCACTGCTACCCCCAGGACATCTCCAAGCTTTTCAGGGTGTTGTAAGACCTCTGTACTCCTTAGATAGGGATGGGCAAATGAAGAGAACTATAATTCCTTCAGTCTCTTGATTATGTGCTAATGTTATAAACCCTCCAGGAAACGTGGTGTTTATAAATCCAAACTCTCGGGATTCAGGGTCAGGGCTAAAGCAATGTTTCTGGCTTGTCTGGAGTGTTGTCTGAGCTTTTCTGAGTTACATTAGTTATTAATGTATTATTCCAAGCTAAATGTCATTTAGCTGAAGAGTGGTCCCCAAGGATCATTTTCTCCAGCGAACCCCAAGAATTACTTCTTCTGGTTGGCCCAAGATTCTCCAGTCTTTATATTTCACAACAATGCTCCTTGAGGTTTCTGTAAACCCAATGGCAATTATTAGTCTGCCAGCTGCTCACCTGATGCCTGTCCTCCATTTTCTGCAGTGCAGGGTAGAAGCCATAGCATGGCTCCAAAGTTTGTCCTCCTTTCAATTTAATTCCTCTAGGACGGCATAAAAAAGTGGTCTAACAGCCACACTGTCGCTTGATGCTCTCAGTGTTATGCTCACCCACAACCATATAATAGTGGGGCATAATTGTCATATGTTTGCTACATCATAAAGCTAAATGGGTTGGGTAGTGCAAAAAAGTGGCAGAACGGGACCCCTTAAAACACATTGGGCATGCATAACCCAATAGGGGATTTAAAGCTGAGCAGCCCTGATGATATCCCCATGAGTGAGAATACCCCTGAACATGCTGCCTCCCACTCGGGTATTATACTCTGTGCCCATGTACTGCCATATAAGAGATCCCCCAGCACTTTTGGGGCTTTTATTCAGTGGCCAAATACATTGATACCAACCTCGATGCCAATCTGTTTAATCAGGGATGTTTCAGTGTCAACATTAAGCCTATTTCTGGCTTAGGACATTAAGGAATCATGACAAATCGTGGATGCTCAAAGGAAACCTGAATGTAAGAAAATGCTGTGAATGTGACAATTTAGAGAGAGAACATGCACAGCAGGACCTGTTTTCTGTACCGAATGTCAATGATGAGGTTGATTCAGCACCAGGTGAAAAAACTCTACTACTTTTTAGGAAAGAAAACTGCCATTCACTTTCATTGTCTACATTTGGGATTAATTCAGCTCCGGGTGAGAATGTACATCCAGCTGCTAAATCACTCCCAAGGTAGACAATGAAAGTGAAGGACAGCTTTCTCTCCTAAAAAGTAGTTCTCTCATCTGGGGCTGAATTGACCCTATTGTAGTCATTTTAGATTTTTTATTGGGATAAAACATTACACAGCCCACCCCTCCAGGTCACACAGAGCTAAACCAGGCCCAAATTTGCAGATCTGGTGACTATGGGCTTCCACAGAGCATCGATAGAGAAAGTGAGAAGCAAAGTTGTAAACACATGGTCACTGTTTGTAGTCCTCCAGCTGTAACTTGTGGATGCTGCCTTGATGGTACCCAGTGATGTTCTTCCAGGTGCAAAGAGGGAGAGTTTGTGAGGAAAGTAATTCTGACCAATTTTCTATTGCCTTTAACTGGAAGGGGTGTCACAATTATGGGGTAGGCTGTTGGTGCACCTTAAGAAGAATTCCTAGTGGGCTGCCCTACTTTAGGGCGCCCCCTGGACTGGGTGTAGCCGCCAACATGCAGCCCACCTCACCAGGAGCTTATACGCTGCTTCTAACTCCCTGCTTCCCAAGTTCACCCCCCAGCCCCTCTCCCCATACCTGGCCCTATTGTAACCTTCCAAGACACTCCAACCCATGTTATAACATGCTATAGCCTCAGCATCATGACTGTGGAGCATACCCACCCCTGTCACAGTTTTTATCCCTACATTAAAAAGCTTCAGTACAATTAGTTTTTATATAGCCACCCCTACCCATGACCTGTTCTGGCAATGCAATAGCATCAGTGGACATATGCACTCATTTATCATTTGAAGTTCCTAGGGCGCAGTGCTATGGAGCTGGTGGGCTGGTAGTGGCCTAGAATTTCCCAGGGTGAAATTTAACTCCAGTCCATCCCTGGCAGGAGGTCTGCCTTAATGAATACCTCCCTAAAAGTGAATCTGATTACTGATTGCAATCTTAAAGCTGTTATTTGCCAAGACGTCAGTTTGCTCCATCAGCCTTATTGAATAGGATCCAAGAAAGTCACATTCCTAGAGGATGGCCCACAGGCTCTTGCATTTACCTCATACAGGTTCACTGGCAGAGATCAATAGATTCACAACGTTACCATGTCTTTCTTTCATGTGCTGTGAATTAATCATCTAAGTCACCATAAAATGTGTTTAATTCTTCTTCTGTATGCATGGAAATAAGAGAGTAATTGAATATTCCCTGCTATGGCCACAGGGCTTTGTTTTAAACTAAAATTAAAATAAGTACAGTAGTATCCTACTAAAACTAAATACATTTAAAAGTCAAAATCTGATTGCTCCTTATTGATAGTCCTGGCAAGAGGATGAGCAAGTGTATGTTTTACAGAATTAGAGTAAACCTGATTTCCTCATTCTATAGGGAACCTATACCATGGACCTGAGGTGATCTACACCCTGGATAAAGCCTATGGCACAGGCTTCCCATGCTATGGCACATTGCCCTGTTCTGGCTCAGCCATATAAGTAAAAGCTTTGTCTCCTGCCAGTTTGCCTTGAGAAAGGGTATACTGCGTTACCTCGAAATGTTGGCTTCTACCTGTACATGGTTAATGAAGGACTGTGCTGTATTCTTTGGAGTACTGGTTTATCATTTTTTTTTGCCTGCCATAGAATAGCTACATTCAGCATTACCTACTATAGACCACAGAAACTAAAAAAAATTGATGATCATTTTGTGCTCAACAGACAGAGTTTTGGGGCTATTAGCATCATGCAAACTGGGGCACACAGTGGGGGGAGGGCTTTTGAGCATAGGAGCCCCAAACACCCCTGAGTTCAGTGTCCTTGGACACTTTCTGGTAACTTGTGGGGCCAGCCCAGGCCTAACCACCATTTGGCATGTAGCTTTATCACCCTCTTGGATCGAGTAGATACAAAATAAAATGCACCAAAACCCATCTCGGGCAACTCTGATGTCTACAAGACTCCAGGGCCACCTGATCCTCTCTTCCTGGGGCATCTCAATATGAGCCTGATGCCCTATCCAACGGCACCTGCACAGACCGTGCTACGCCATACTTTTAGCCAGACGTATGGCTGTGCAAGGTATTTGTGAGTGGGTGGCACAGGCACACCCCTGCTAAAGGCTAGCGAGGATGCGTCCATTGGCACGCTCAGCTCCATTCATCTACATTTGGTCCTTAGACGATTCTTAGCTGAAAGGGCTTGAATGGAGCTGTAGGACTGGAGAAACGTGAATTCTTCTGGACAAACTGGGGGGTTTTACACAGCAAGGCATCCTAAATCAGGATGCCCGCGGCTAAGGAACAAAGCCTGGGATAGTCAAAATCCCAAATTTTGAAATCCCATCCATTTTAAAAGCTAAATTGTAATTTTGTTGCATGTAACTCTTTATATGAACTTCCCGTATGCTCCCACCCCCAAGTTTCAACACAACACAAAATGATGGAAGGAAGGAATACAGGCCAGGAAAGGAAAGTAGACTTATAGGGTAATTCTGCCTGGAATAAACTAGGAGGATGCCCCCCCCCCAGTCTGCGTTAGGCCAGAATGGCTAACTCATTCTTTTATGTAATGTAATAGATATTGCTGAAAATACCTGTGCAAACACTAACTTTCACCCACATTATCCCCGTTGGGAAGAGTAAATAATAAGCCATTTAAAGTGGACCAATCACCCCCTGTGTGAAACCCCCGGGGGTTCTTACCTGATCCTGGCAGGTCCCGCGATGCGATCTCTGCCAGTGGCCGCATCTCTGGCTTCTCCGCAGCTGTGCACAGCAGTGTAGGGGTAGCATCCCCCCGGTCACATGATGTAGGAAACTTTGGTCCATAAAAAATGTTGGTGATTGAGCAAATGCTTAGTCAAACCATGCATTCACTACCACCATTTAACCTAAGAGTCACAACACTTGTAAACTACCCCGACATCCTGCATCCTTCATTTGGTGGGACAGTCTCCCCCATAATATCAGCAAGGTGGAGCATTCAGATATATGAATTTTCAGAGGGACAGTGGGGCAAGATGCCTTAAAGTGGGACTGAAAGTGGAACATCTGGTAAGTTTAGCTATGTACCACCGGGTAGGATCTTATGTGCAACCCTGGTCTAGTGTACTTGTAAGGTTAAAGTGATCCTTTAGTAAAAATAACACAGGCGGTTTTGGGGCACTGTGCTGGGGATAGAAGGTGACGACATAAACTTCCTTTCTTGGTATGGGATAAATGTAATACATTCTGGCAGAGCTTCTCATACTTTTCTTAGTTAGGTACCATGTTTATAGTCTTCATTCTATCTGATTAAAACAAACTTTATTTCAATTCTGTGCCAGGCAGGGTACTGATGCACAGGGACACAACCTGCTTCCTCATGTTATCAGTGAGCCCCATCCTCTGGTAGACAGCTGCACACACGTGTGGCTGCCACACCTCCTGAAAATGAACAAAAACTTTCCCATGGCCATTTTACAGAAAGGACGTCTACTGAAGCCATCCTTGTGCTATAGCTACTACAGGCCACCAAGTGACCAGGCAAAGTCTTTCAACCTGCCCAAATACTTCTCTCTAGTTGTGATTGAAAGATATGTACCTGCACAATACCCAGTCCAACACTACAAATGTACACTCTTAACAACCAGTCAGATACAAAAAGAAATGTTCGCAGCATCATTTACAAGATCTGTTGATCTTTGCAGAAAAGCACATATCTGATAAGAAAAAGAGCTTATTGTATGAAGTGTATACGCACTTGAGAGCTGCAGCCATTATGAAGACAAATAGACTTGTGTGATCTGTTAATGGGAAATGTACACTGATACAGCTTTGGCATAAACCTATAAACTTCCTTTATATTAGTAATGTTCTATTCTTCTACTTGCTTCTACTATACTTGCTTTACATTCATTGCTTAGTCTACCTGGTGCATGGGAAAGTGATAGCGGCTGTCCGAAGTACCTAATCAGATTCCCAACTTAGTCTACAGTACAAATCTGATGGAATGCTCTAAATAATTAAGCAATAGAAACAATGGTACAATGTAACCACTTGGTTTGCAACAGTTAAGGAATTATTGTGAACAGAAGAGTTGTTAACCCTACAGATCTGTCTGTTTATTACTGCATTTGACTGGAATATTTTTATAGTCCTCGGGGGAGTAAAACTGGGAGAATTACTTGTCGAGAAGAATCTGGGGGTAATGGTAGACCACAGGCTAAATAACAGCATGCAATGTCAAGCAGCTGCTTCCAAGGTCACCAAGATATTATCATGCATTAAAAGAGACATGGAATCATGGGATAGGGATGTCAGTTTGCCTCTTTACAAGGCACTGGTGCACACTCACCTTTAATATGTTGTCCAGTTCTGGCCACCAGTTCATAGAAAGGACGTTCTGACTATGGAAAGGGTGCAGAGAAGATCTACCAAACTAATAAGAGGTATGAAGGATCTTAGTAATGAATAAAGATTAGGAGAATTAAATCTGTTTAGTCTTGAGAGGACACCACTGGGGGGGGGGGGGGGGGGGATGATTAACTTGTTAAAATATGCAAAAAGGACATACAAAACATATGGGGAAACACTATTTCAGGTAAAATCCTCTCTAAAAACTCTAAATCTCAGGAGGCGACAATAATTTTTTACCATAAGAACTATAAATCTGTGGAATAGCCTCCCCCAGAAGCTTGCTATGGCATCAACCACTGACAGCTTCAAAAAAGGATTAGATGCTTATTTATAAGAAAATAACCATGTCTTAGTGGCAGCTGCTTGGAATTATTATTATTATTATTATTGTTTATTTATATAGCGCCATCATCTTCCGTAGCGCTTTACAAAGTAGTAATTACAGACAGGGTAGAAACATAGGTACATATACTATTTCAAATGCAGTTTTTTTTTTGGAATGCCTTATACTGGTACTCCAGGGAACTTTTCTTTAAGTACAGTTATTTAAATGAAAGGAAATGATGGCTCGATTGTGTTATACCAACATTCTTTTGCTTAGCCACAATTTCATAATGATATAGCTACCCAGCGCTGTTTCACACTGCATCTGCTGCAGTTAAAGCAGAATTGTAACTGGTACATGACAGAATTATCCCCTGAGGAGGTCAAACAAGATGCAGTGCAAGTATTCTGCCAGACACATTGGTGCAAATTAGAGTAGTGCAAAACATAATTTATAATCTGCTCTGTATGTTGCTGCTAATGTTTTAGGAAAAATTATAAATATTTTATATAATATTTATATACATTATCATTTACACCACTCTAATTTGCACCAATGTGGCGTAGTCTGTTAGATAGTGCTTGATAAATTAGGCTGTAAGTATAGCATGTGAGTCTAATAAGGGCCAATGTGTAGTCTCCGAAAAAACGCACTATACTCACCATACCCCCAGCTGGCCATCTAGTACAGATGTGTATGAATAACATTAATGTCAAAGAATGTTGATCATCAGCATTGTTTGCAAGATCTTTAATAAAATCAGGCATACAATAAATGTAAACAACTATATGTTAGTTATTTTTGTATAATATTTTCCAATTTCATCCAGGCTAATGATCCTGTGTCCTCAGCAAATATTTTTTTTTCATCATCTGCTGCCTTTACCCGATGCACAACCTGTGGTCAGTCAGGGCGCATGCTCTTTTCCCCAGTCGGTGACAGAGCCTGATCCTTTCGTGACTGAGGAAGGAGTTACCAGGGCTGTGACTGCTGCCATGTCAAATTGTGATTGCGATTACAATTGTATATATTAAAGATACTTATAGATAATATTTATAAAGAGCTAGGTTATTAATAATATTCCACAAATTGTCCCACAGTACATATCTGTACTATTTATAATGAATGCTAAAAATTAGTTTTACAAAATAATTAGCATAGCCTGGGCTCGGATGTAGTATAGGCTGACAAGCTGGTTCTAGATTCCTGATACCATGGGTCATGGTAAGTATTTGGTGAAGGCAGTGTGACTTCTGTTGTGGATTGCCCCCTGCATGCCGATGAGCTTTTTAGTGATAAAACACAAAAAAGTGCTACATTTGCCCCAAAGGAAATCACCTGTACACGTTATGGCACATTTTTACGGTACATTATTTTTCCAGTGATGTTAGGATATATTTTTAAAGTTTAGAAACAACAGCACCCTATGGGCTATGGTAAAGATTTCATGATTTCGGCATTTTTTCTCTGCATAGCTCATAGGGTTCTGTTGATTCCAAATTTAAAATCAGATATACTTAGTTTATTGGAAAAATGATGTACATCACCTGTAATACCCCATCACAGGTACAGGTCATTTTGAGGGATTAAAAGGTAAAAAAAAACACTTTTTTGCATCTAAACATTAAAAAGCTCACAGGATGCAGGGTGTAATCCACACTGCAGTTGCTCTAGTTGTGGGGCTCATGCTAAATATTTGGTGAAGCCAGCGTGCCTTGCAGTGTGCATTGTGGTGTGGATTTAGCATGACCCCCACTGTCATGATTTGCCTAGGTAGGAAATAGAACATACTCTAGCTGTACAATATTTCATAGTTTTAGTTAATTAGTTGTAGATTCTTCTAGATTTCCATAGCAAGCTTTTTCATATAAGCAACTGAACAGGCAAGTCCTACGTGCCCCCCCCCCCCCCCCACCTCTGGGTTTTTTCAACGTTCATACTACACAACAGTTCCCGTTAGTCTGTTCCAGTTTTGCTTTTATGCTTTGTTATCAGTTCTACAAAACCTCTGTGCTAAGAAGACTATACAAATGATGCCAAGGTCACACCTGTGTGCTTTATGCTATTAATTCATTTTTTTTTACTCCCATTATAACACATCTATTTCAGTTATTGTTATCCAACAGGCTTAATAAATCTTTGTGACCCACTGTTATTTATTATATGAGTTAAAATACCGAAGCCTCACCCAATGAGGATTATCTGCCTAAAAATAAAAGGAAAAGTTCTTCCTTAAAATGATCCAAAGTAAATGAGAGTGCCTGGGATTTTGATCATTTAGATGCCTGTTCACTAAAAATAAACAGTACAATTTTATAATAATAATAATAATTAAAAAATGAATATATAATAGTATATCCATAACAAAGCATGCCTATATTGTTTCAAAATTTGGCAATGAAAAGTGTGTTGTTGTTGTGTGTGGAGTGTTGAATCGATTTACATGCATGTTTGGAGTCAATTTTGGTGAACTTTTTTCTTGTCCCATCAATGGAATTCTGTAGTTCCTATATGACATCATGTTTGAGTCATAGATACACATGGATAAGGCTGAAAGCCTAAAACATATTAGACAGCTTGTTTTTTTTTAAATACATTTTTTTATTAAGTTCTGCTTATATTATGCTCAGAAATAGTTGCTTTAGGGCCCTGGAGATATGTTCCCAATTTTATTCCAGTTCAATGTGTGTCCCTAAGCATTTACACAAATGACTTTCTTGTATATATATGGTATATGTGTCAGGTTTGCTTTTAGTAAATTAGGCTATTGAGCCATGAGCCATGACACTAGCTTCAGCAGTTGGTTTACTCCATATATTTGTCAGATAGTTTGGTTGCTTACTGGGCATCCTCTAGCCCAGGGGGTCCCCAACCTTTCTGGCTATAGGAGCCACATCCAACACTGAGAACTAAACTCAAACTAAAGTGTTTGGTGACACAAATGCCTTTTTACTCTCATCATGCGTATTTATGGGGGTTATATTTTATGTGAACCACCATCAAATCAATCAGTACACTGTGTACGAATCCCTGTGCCCCATAAAATACTTGTTCCCCGTGAGTGAATCCCCAAGGCCCCCCCCCCCCCCCCCAAGGAACACTAATGGCCCTAGAACTGGGTAAGTTGAGAATTGGGCCAGCTTATTGTGCGTCATTTTCCCCACCTGCCTCTTTATAAATCTCAGAGAGCTTCCGAGCCACATGGCTTCCAAGCTACAGGTTGGGCATCCCTACTCTAGTCAAAACTGAATAGTGTTTCATGGGCATATGGGTGTGGCTTTTGATAGGCATCCTAAACACTGAATAGAGAGCACACTAAAAAGGTTTGAAGTTTTTACTAAGCGCCAAGGTTGTAATTTGGATTCATGCCACCGTAGGACAACAGAAACCATAAACCAAAAAAGAAAAGGGTTGCTGAGGCTTCTATATTTCTTAGAGTTCAGGTTTACAATGAATTATCTAGTTGCCACATACCCCTGCACCCCTCCAACTCTGACTTTCGTGTTTATTGCAAAAGCTCAGTAGGTAAAGACAAGTAACTTTGCCCTTAAATCCGGGAGAGAGTTTGTCTCTCCCTGCTTGGTGCTGCCCTAGGCACAGGCCCTTGAGTGACTAATGAAAAATACAGGCCATCTGAGTACGCCAATGCAGGTAGCTAGCTCACTGGCTTGTAGTGGATATAAAGGTCCTGTGCGGGCATAGTGATGACAGCATGTAAACGAATATCAGTTGCTGCCCTTCTTAATTAGTAATGGAGGCTCCTAAGTGGTGGTCCTGGACCAAGTTTGGCCTACTTTAATCTTGCCCTGGTTAGATACGGGCTATGGATAGCTCGTTTACACTAATAGTGACATAGTGACCGTGAGCAAGAGTCCATACGGGACTCGAAACGCGTTGGTTCTGGCCCATATATATATATTTATTTTTGCTCAGGATAGGTTGTATATATAAGATGTAAAGTAAAATTATGAATTGATTGTCACAGAATCACTTTAAACTGTATATATATGAGATTGTATTTCTGATAAGGGAGTGTGCCCCCTGGTGGTTAACCATGCATATGGTCTAGTATAACTGTTTTTAATTTGGTTTTAATTTATGCTACAATAAAATGAACTTGTACATTTATTTTTGGAGTGCAATAGTGAGTCTCTGTGGGGCTATTTGGCAGGGTGTCTAGAGGCCACCCTAAATAATAAATTGGGTCTACTTGGGCATTAGCCCACAGAGCAGGGCACCCCCACAACTACTGGCCAGTGCTGCCCACCTCCCCCTTTCCCGTAGCCCAACGGGTATATATCATTTACACTAATGTAAATTTAGGGGTTAGGAGATGTGGGGGACATTCCTGAATGTGGGGGATATTCCTGAACAAGGAGCAACCTGCCCGGGCAGCCACTTCGAGGCACTATTTCAATCCATCTCTCCTCATCCAGAGAGATGGATTGAAATATAAATGTAGGAGTTAAAAGATGCTGGGATATTCCTAAACAAGGAACAAACTGCCCAGGCAGCCATTCCCGGGCACTATTTAAATGAATCTCCTCATCCAGAGAGATGGATTGAAATATAATTTCAGGGTTAAAAGATGGAGAGATCTTCCTAAACCAGCACCAACCTCCCCAGGCAGCCATTCAAATGTGCCACTGGATTCCTGATCCAGGGCCATTACCAGCCTAACAGACATCGGCACAACCTGGTAAAGCTTTAGTAAATCATGCCCTTAATGCAAATGTAGGATTTTACAACTAATTTACTAGGGATGAGGATTCAAAAAAGATGATGCATAAAGCTCAGCAACACAAACTAACAAGCCAGATTCCCCTTTTATGTAATTAAATCAATTAAAATATTTTAATATTTTAATGCCATGCTTCAAACACACACGACACCTGGATGTAATACTGTTATTTGTGTTTTTATGAAACAATTCCATTTTTAGGAGGGATGTAAGTGATTAATAAATAGGCTCAGTTTCAGGGTTTTGATTTCAGTTATTGAAGAAGAAGAGGCAGAGAAAATCAGCTTTGCTTTCCTAGAAAATAAGAGGAATTGAAAGAGCAGGTCCTGTAGATTTCCCTCTGCTTCCCAGGCTGCACTGTTATCAGAGGCTGTGTTCAAACATTTTTGCTGGTTTAGTTGTTATCTGTGGTCTCCTTACCCCTCTTGCCCCAATACTTGCTTTACCTTGTTTATATTCACATTGGCTGCATCCGGTGACAGCAGGGCAGGGTCCCCCACTGAATTTTGCATCTGGTGGGTCATGGCAAGAACTCTGCTCCCTCCTGGTGGGCAGCCTATCAGTGCAATCTTTCTCTAGATTCTAGTTCTGCACTCATATACTGTCTGCTGGCCACGGAACCACCAGGAGCCACATGGACATGACATTTAGAGGAACAACTGCTCTGCCATAGTTAGATTGTGCTGTTGCTGAAGACAATGGAGGTACATTTGGGGTAAGGGCATTCAGCATGGATGAAACTGATTGTGACCTGATTGAATTACTAAGCCTTTAGTCTAGATAAGTTGTGAAGATCAGGAGGCTCAACACTTCTAATATTTTCTAATAGTCTGCCAGTATTCATAACATATATTGTGGTTCTATATTACTCCTTGAAACCAATCAAGTGGGATTGCCTATAATATTTTTTAATACTGGCCATCCAGCAGTGGCAGCACTATACTTGCATGTCTGGCCAGAGAACCCCACTGGCTGTTAGTGGTCATGTGGGTCACCAGAACAGTAGCAGGCGATGACAAAACATGAAAGTGGTTAGAAAGCCCTGCCCAGGTCCGAGCCTGCAGTGGACCTCCCATCATTTAGAACTTGAGGTCTGCATTAATGATTAATGCAGTGCCTAGATTTGTCTGTTCAAAGAAAAATAAAGGCAAAGAGTTAGGAAACCATAACTTAATTACATTAAACTAAATGCTAATAAATAAACTGGACTATAACATGTAAGTGTACTCCTCCAGCAAACAGCAACTCACCTGGTCGCTGAATTGTATCCTGAACCAGCCAAGTCCAAACTTTAGTCACTGGCACTTCCGTGTTGGGATCACACCCCTAGATGCAGGGGTGTGGGCATGTCCTCTCTATTTACTGTAATGGAGTGAGAGTGTCTCTCTCTATTGCAGTGAATGGAGAGGGCTTGGCAGCGCCTCTGTGACCTATGATGAGAGGGGTGGGATACTGACACAGCAGTGCTAGTGGTACTGGCGTTTGGGCCTAGCTGGTGCAGGGTTCAATCCAGCAAACAGAAGTAGGACCGATCAGCTTTGGGGGACAAAAGGTCTGTTCCTTTTTATTTGGGTGGTCAATCTCAATCATTATATCCAACATAATGACAAAAAGTGAAAATTGCATTACTGTCAGTGATTATTAAGAAGTCCTCTGTACAGATTTATAAAACATTTATGTATGGCAGCGTTTTTTTCTGTACATGTCAATCTAAAAACCCATTGCTTTGTTTTCCTTAGTATCTTCTTGCACAGACAGAAGTTTGTCTCCAGATCTTCAAGACCCCATACAAGATGAAAGTAAAGAGACTGATCACTCCACATCTTCAGATAAAGAGACAACTAATAATGAAAACGAGGAGCAGAATTCGGGCACAAAAAGAAGAGGGCCCAGGACCACTATTAAAGCAAAGCAATTAGAGACTTTAAAAGCAGCTTTTGCAGCTACACCCAAACCCACAAGGCACATTCGAGAGCAGTTAGCCCAGGAAACGGGACTCAATATGAGGGTGATTCAGGTAAGCCTGCATTTTGTTGTCATTGTGAGTTTTATAGAGTAGATCAATTTATCTTTAATTATATAAGCAAGACCTGTAACATGGCTACAGGAATAGATTTATGAGCACCTGGTGAAAGAAAATCTAATTTCGTTTTGGATGGAGTGAAACGCATGACACCCTACTAGCCATTTCGATCACTGATTCTCAACGTGTGTTACGTGTACCACATGGGATGTTTGGGGTGCACCAACAACAGGGGTCTGATATATTATTTTAATAGTAAAACATTATTCCTTGTTGCATCAAAAGTGATATGAGGACTGAACCATTTTTGGGGGTGCTATGAACATCTTGTCTCTAGATGGTACTTGCTATAAACATTTGAGAGCCACTGCTTTAGATGAATTGAAGTCACCACAGACCGGAATTCAAGTTTAAAATACATTTAAAAAAAATCTGTAGCTAAATAATATTTTACCTATCTTCATGTTTGTGGAAATCCATATCTTTCTTTGAATGGTTTCCACGTGTTTGTAAGAAATGTTAATGAGTACTTAAAGCAGATCAAAACCTGTATGTGGTGGCCCTGTAGTCTAAAACATTGCAGGCATCATATTGAACCAGACCTTCACCATGATTTATTGAAAAGCCCAAACCCTTAAACAATTATTCTCCAGCATCTAAAATTAATATATTTTAAGATTTGACTCAGAAGCATCACACTTACTGAGGAGAGGAGAGTGGGATAAAGTACATGGGGCGGGTTATAGCTGTGCTTTGCTCAGACAGAGCAGAGCTGGGGTCAGGGAAAGGTCAGCAGTCCCACTTCCTGTTTGCAGGCTGCCTGATGTTCCATAAGTCGCCATCTTGGATGTCTAAAGGCTCATAACATGCAGTAGATGCAGGTAGGATGATTTTTAATGTGAGCAATCTGTATGTACAGGGTGTGGGAAACATTTAAGATAGACTCTTATTCAGAGTGAAGGACTGCTTAAAGTGCACGGGTGGGGGGACACGGGGGGGGTGCTGGAGGGCTTTAGAGGAGAAAAAGCAAACTCTTGTTATCATCATCATAGTTTATCTGCTAGGTCTACAGCTTCAAAAGGTACCCACAGAGATCCAGCGCTCCAGTCTTTGGGTGCTCACCTGATGGCTCCTGTAGTCCAACAATGGTCTGCTAAGAGTGGAGTCATGGTTGTAGTATTGCCCTTAGCCATGTCACAGTATTTGGGGAGTGCAGCTTCATTCAATTTGTGGAAGGATCTTGACATATCGACTCATCATATCAATAACATTTCTCTGGCTCAGCTCTCTAGGAGACAAGTTTCTAAACACAGTAGTCCGATCAAGCATTGAGGCTATGAACCTTACCTGATTAATTGTAGATAAAGTAACATAAATATCTGTTTTTAATAGTCTACAGACGCCCTCTTACATATTAAAGTCAATTGTAATTTAAAGTAAAACTCAATTTCTAATGTAAAAAAAACTGTACGTAAGCAAATAGTATCTTAGATACCAGCTTTTGTGGCTTACATTTACATGAGAGACAGTGTCGCAACTAGATATAAAGTGGGTGCATCCTCTTAATGTATGGTGATAATAGAACCTTTCTGGTATTCAATCCCCCAGAAGCCCGAAGATACCTGCCTTGGCCTATAGCTCTTTGTAGGCTCCATGGAAACCATTGAGCCAATAATAGACAGAGAATGTATTCTGTATATTGTAGACATTGTGTACTGTTGCATGTGGCTACCAGGTCAACAAATCTTCCAACATTTTAGTCATGACCTTATTGCTTTTCCAGTAAACTAGCAGCACAAGTTGAGTGTAGATGTAGAATGGAATATTTTTCAGTGTTATCTATGTTTACTAGGCTCTCTACATGAAAGCACACCTTTAGCAGTAGCTGGTGGTGAAGAACATTTAAGTTATGTGATGTGGTGTGTAAAATAGAATACCCTTGTTGGCAATGCCAATGCCTCATCACCTGTGACCGTCCCTCACAGAGTGCACTCATAACATAATCTGATCATTTGATGTGAAATAATCTACATTTAAAGGAGTAAAGGTAAAATTAAACTGAATAAGGGTGCCCTGGACAGATGTCAAAACCAGTTTCATTTTACCTTTTCTCCTTTAAATGTAGATCTCTTTTCATCAAGTAATCAGATTATGCCTTTGTTCAATACAAATAAAACTGTACTACTGTTTTAAACTGGATTTTACAATACAGATTATGAGATAAATCAAGATGTACATCAGAAGTTTTAGTAAAGCAGCTAAGGTAATACAATAAATATACAGTGCTGCACAATATCTAGAGAGCATAATATAAGAAAACAAGGTTAACTCATCTTGAACAATACACAATAATAGGCAGTAAGTGTCCAACAGACATTTGTTTAAGAGTTCTGCTCTAATGACATATTACCAGCTTTTATATCTATACATTATAATGTATTTCTTTAACAAAAAGAAAGACAATCCCTAAACATTCTTGGTGCGTGTAGTGGCTGTGAGACCCAAAGAGTCTAATGTACAGTGTAAGCTTGCACTTGGTACCAGGATGTACTATTCCTGCACACATATTTATAGTAACTCTAAATTGAGGTGTTAAACTACTAAAAGGATAGCGCTAAATTAAAAACACCATACCCAACTATTCTTTGCAAATGCTCCCTACGCACATGCATCACTTGACAAGATCCTGCTAAAATGGCTGGTGACATATTATGACAGATGTCTTGCTATGAAGCCAAGTCAGATGGTGAACAACATGGATGCACACAAATATTACCAATGCATAATGTTTATCTGAAATGTAAAACACAAACTCTGACTGTGTGAGCCTTCGCACCAGCATATGTGTTTGTGAATTATCATGCGGCATCAACACTATCAAGTGTCTGTAAAAACTGATAACACGCACATTATTGCAAGCTCTAATTTTATTTTCAGCTTTATGGAAAGATATTTAGACAACATGCTTTATTTTTTGGGTTTATTGGTATACTGTATTTGGTTTATTTAATTTTTTACATTTTGAGACTAAAATAAGGGCCTTATTTATCAAGGAATAGCGTCAGATAGCGACTGGGGAGCCGGCCAGTAAAGCCAGGTACCGCAACTAGAGCGCCGGCTCCCCTCCACAATCACACATTTATCAAGCCGATACTGCTTAGCGACTGAGATAGCGCCACCTAGCAACTCATTCATCATTATCCCAGCGAACATCCTTGAACAGCGACAGGTATGACCTCTCGCTACCTGGCGCTCTCCAATGCATTTCAATGGCAGAATGTATTTTAATTAATAATTATTTTTTAATATATATATTTTTTTTAAATTTCAAAAAAAAATCTGTGAACACTTCTTCCTTTGAAAATGTATTTTTTGGGGATTTTAAAAAAAAAATTTTTTTTTTTTGCAGAATTGATATTACAGGTCTGATTTTAAACTATTCAGGTTTGAATATTATTTCAAAATCATTCCATTTTTTTTTTTGGGTGGTTAGGGGGTTAAAAAACTACTTTTAACACATCGCCTACTGCGCTCTGGGATTTAAACATGCATTTCACAGCGCTAGGAATTTTTAAGGCTGATTTTTTAATGAATATGGTGGGAGCCGGTCGCTATGTCCAGTCGCTATCATGCGCTCCCATACAACAGCGAACCTGTCAAATAGCGACTCAGCATCTTGTATTCAACATTACCGCACACCGACTGAGTCGCTATCATCCACCGAACAATGGCCAAGCACAACGACTACTAGCGGTCGCTGTCAAAACACCGCTACAGTCGCTCAACAGTCGCTATCTGTCGCTATCTGTCGCTATTAATGAATCAGCCTCCCCGTTATTACAGAAAGTTGCAATTTATAGCGTAGTGCACAAACTGTGATATTAGTAAAAGTATATTGACTGCTGGTGTTACTATTCCCGATGTAAAGTACTAAATATATATATATATATATATATATATATATATATATATATATATATATACAGACACACAAAATACGTTTCGAATGCTGGAAGTGAAAGTTTCCTATGCGGTAAAGCATATATGGGTTTATATCTATTTATATTTATTTTAGCTTACTAGTTTTGTTAATAAGGTGTACATCTGTGTTAATTGATGAAGCTTGATCTTTTTCTATAGTTACACATTTTATTTTGTGGACTTTTTTTTGTAGCTTTTTCCAAACTCAATACTTTTTTTGTAAGTCCTTGCCTATTATTCAGTTTGAAAAAAGCTTGGTGTTTTTTTTAATCCTCATTTCTTCAGCAAAAGAGTGAGGTCCTTCCCTTGTCTCTCAGGCGGGGGTCCCCATTCATCCCCCTGAAAGAGTTGTAATCCGGATCCTATAAGCCCTTTAGAGGGGCTTGTTCAGGATATGATGCTTTTGATAAAGTGGTTTTCATGTTTGATGGTTTTCATGTTCCTGCTCTTGCGGCTTATCCCAGTAAGAATTCCTCCAAAGTTCTCAGTAATCCCTCATCTTAGGGGTGGGATGCCATGCCACAACCCAAGTCAAGGGATGAGCTGCAGACCCAACGGTTTAAAATGCCATTACAGTTTTCGTAGTCTGAGGCTCGTCTTGTGGTTTGTAATTATCTCACCCTCAACTGTGTAAAACATTTCTCACTTCTAACCTTTCTCTAAATTGATTACCTTGGATTTCCGAAAAAACATATATTTTTAAAGACATAATAGACACAATACACATTGCCCCTAAAAGCAAAGGTAGTTTAAAGGTCATGCCTGGAGTTTTCAGTTACAACAGCATACCATTGTCATTACAAGGCCACATGTCACAATTGATACTTTGCAATGCAGGCAAAGCATAAAGAAAAAAAAAGGTGCATGCCTGGCACCTTGCCAAGAGGGTTTCTATCACCATTGAAAGGATATTAAAGAATATCTGTGGGCAAATAATAACATTTTCTTGTTAATTTATTCACCTTTCCTGAGACCTGTTATGAATCTATAACCCACTGGCTCCCCTCCCCTTATTTGCAATAAGGTCTGTCTACTTCCTGTCTGATCATCAGTCTTGAAGCATCATGGCTGGTCAAAGGTTAAGAGCAAACTGTGCATCCTTGTTTCCCTGAACTCAAGGCTGACCAGTGATTGGTTTACGGAAAACGCAGCTCAGCAGGGAACACGCCTGGTCACAGGGTGCGGGGGAGGCAAAATAGAAAGCTGTATAAGGGAAGGAGCTAATATATAATTAAAGTATCAAACTGCAACAACGCCCATTTTTCAAAAATGCGTGTTGTTCCTAGTTCGGGGGGGGGGGGGCATCGCGATCACTGATGCCCCTCTACGCATTACCCCCCCCCCCCTGCGTTACACCCGAGAAATCTTATCTTTCTCCTAGGTCCCCCAGGAGTGCTGTGATTGGCCTGACCATGGCGACCAATCACAGCGCTCAATTTTGCCAGGGGACCGAGGAGAAAGGTAAGGTTTCTTGGGTGTAACAGGTGTAATGGCATAGGAGTGGCATCTTATGCCCCCTAGTGCTAGGAACAACAGCCATTTTTACTACAAGTACTTGTCTACAGGTGTCCTTTAATCATGAAACACTGCAAAACACTACACCAAACCTAACAAGAAAATACATTCCATTAAAATATGTTTTTACTGGACAAGGTGAGCTTATTTAGATATAATTTGCACCCTTTACATTTGTTATTGTGGGAAAGAGAATAATCATAAACTTCTACCTTTACTGCATGCAGTTATAGTACCTAGATATATAATGGGGTAAGTTGGCAACTAAACTCACTTGTGTCAAGTACCCACCCCAACTGATATTTCCATCTTATACTTAAAGAGGAAAAACACGAAGGATTTTACTCTCGTGGCTGTTGTTCCTCCCCGGCAAGCCATTCCTGATTTGGTATGCCCCACTGTGTGTATCCCTGTGGATCACTGAATTTACTAACCTTTTCGGTGATTCCATGGTGCATATGTGGGTGGGCAGCCAATTAGCACATTTCACTCCATTCAGCCTCTGCTAGCCACTCTGACATCAGGGCGGCGAGCAACTTGAATTGACCAAGTGCTCCGCTGGCTGCACTCCCATCCTCAGCTAGTTGTATAGGCACTGGCTACGTAAGTTTTCTCAATGATACAGTGGGTTTCCCACAGCAGGTCATTGCAATTGGGATGCCTCATGGACAGGAAATCAGCCTGCCCTGGAGTCTTATAGACGCCATGGTCGGCCAAAGAGGCTGTTGCTCGTTCAATGAAAGCAACAGAGTTACAGTGACCCAGTAACTGTCACATCTGTATAATATGAATGTCACAAGGAAAGAAATGCTGCTTTAAGTTTTTCTGTAGTGTCATGCATTTTTGAATCTGAAATAGCTTTGATGCTTTAATTAGCTTTTATTTAAATGTAGATGTTTAATTCAGTGTAAATGTAGATACCATGCTTACGCAAACTCTAGATGATAGTTATAGTAGTATTTGTAGTTTCATTATATGGGTAGTTACTGGTGATTCTTTTCTTAGCCAATACTGTATATTGGAGTATTTACAGCATTGGCTAAGAAAAGTAATCATGGCTCATTAGATAAACATATACTGTTCTTCTGAATTATAAAGCATTAACATCTCATCAGTATAAGACATCTTTCCTGCTTACTTATATAGCATCACTATGGGGGTTATTTAAGAAACGCTAAGGCCATGTAATGCCAGATGAGTGTCAGGTCCCAGTCAAAAAGGTGTATTTATCAAGTCAAAATCCACAGCGCCTGTGATAGTGGCAGGTAGTGTCCCATCTATCATCAGCGCTGACGCTAAGTTCCCTACAGCGCCAGATAAGACCAGTCACTCACCCTGCACTGTGTGGCCTATCCCATATGTTTCAATGTGCTTGAATGGTTACAAATATTTAGGCATTTTATAATCATTTCTTTTGGGAAAGTGCATGTGCCACGGGATCCCTGGGCTGTGTGGGAATATTTTTCTATGCAATTTTTAGGTGCTGCAAACTTGTGATTTGGGCCATGATAAAGATATGTCATGTTAGTCTAATGTCCCTAATGCAATTCCCATTTTTAATTAACAAAAAAAAAATCTAAAAAATAAAAAATAGGGAAACCAA
The DNA here is from genome assembly GCA_027917425.1 of Gastrophryne carolinensis. NCBI lineage: Eukaryota > Metazoa > Chordata > Amphibia > Anura > Microhylidae > Gastrophryne > Gastrophryne carolinensis. The sequence goes on from CM051234.1 coordinate 443,157,277, forward strand.
CACTGGCACTGTGTGCCTGAATTCCCTTTTTCTGGAGCGCCTCTTGGAGCGTCTGGTATTTTTTTGATACATTTTGTCAGCTTGCGGAGCACTCTTGGCTGCCTGGCCAGAAACGCTACAGATGACAGCGCCGGCGGCCAGAAGCTGACACTGTGGTGCGGGCGCTGCTGAGCATCTCGGACGAGGCACTCAAGTGGCTCCTGCACCAATAATAATAAATAAGCCCCCCTATGTAATACATATAAAATAAATCATTGGATGCACAACTTTCCTTCTTACTATCTTCTGCTGCATTGCTTGGCCTTTTTAGTTATTGTATGCCTACCTGAAATGAGTAAATTTTGGCTAGCATCTCACAGTAAAATAAACCCTGTTTATGTAAAAAATGTTGACAGACATATTACACACACAAGCTCTTAATAGTTGCTAGTTACACTCTCTATAGCACAATAGAGCTATATATTGTAGCTTAACTTGAGGATAATGTGTATGCTTGGCCAGCCTTCACTCCCTAGACAGGAGAATGGTTGTTACTTGATACAAATGATTCACCAACATCAAGGCTTTTATTGCGAAGGTAGACAGAGAGACTCAATCGGGTTGTTACTTGGGTATTAAAACAGTGATTAGCTTAATAATAATAGATGTGTAACACATTACTGATGTAGATTAGGGTGGCACTTGGATGACAACTGCAGTGATGTGTTAGCTTCTTATGATTAGGTGACTGTCCTTAATTTTGTCACAGGTTTACATTACATAGGAATCTTAGGAATCATTATTTTTTTTTTTTTTTCAAAAACAAGTGAAAATTCTAATTAAAACAACATACAAAGCAAATGCACACACAGACATGGCATAATCAGTTTCCTATTATTTATTATCTGTAAAAGAAACAGACATGCCCCTGTTAAAAATATTAAGGGTTTAAAGCTGGAACAAACCCTTTCCCCTGCAGACTGTAATCCAAGTGTAAGCCCATAGTTTTAGGGAGAATAAAAGTTATTGCATTCCAGTTACCCAGATTTTACACTTACGCAGTACAGAAAAACACCGACATGCCCCAGTCAGTGTTGGCCACCAGACACATACATTTGATCTATATAGAGACATTGTGTGATAGTATATTAATATGTCTCTGCATTTAACAAAAAATATTTTATGAATCATTTGGATTTATATAGTATGATTCTGAGTGCACTGAATTTACATGCTGTTTTAGTTCAAGTAAAACAAAATAATTAGAGAAATATTAGGGACTGTAAACCCTAAAGCAATAATAAGGCTGTAAGCAGCTCACCTGATGTCTGTCCCATGTGCCTCTCCCCCATTTCCTGTAGTGAGGATAGAAGCTGTAGCAGGGCTTCAAAGCAGGGTAGTTTCTAGGCAAAATAGCACTCAGTGCGAGAAGGAAAAAATGGCCCCTTCCTCACCCATCCTATGGTACCTACTACAAGTATGTGTCTTGTTGTGTTTATTTCTTAGCAGCAAGAAGTGCCCCCTACCAGGACTAAAACCAATATGGGGGGTGAATTATTTTTATCATTGGGCCATTTTTCGCAATAGTGTTCCTATAAAGCAGACAAAAAGTCAAAAAAGAAATTTAGTAAATTGCTTCCCTAAAGCCCCCCTCTGGCAAAAGCCTTGAGAGGGCTTAACTCAAGGTCGATTCTTTGCTGCAGAAGGAGAGCTGTGCCAAAGCAGCCCACACACAGAAAGATACATGCCTCAGAAACACTGGCAACCTGTGTATTATGTTATATAAACACACACACACACACACTGAATAATCAGCTGCTAGAGAAATTGTTTCTGAGAGGGGAAAGCTGCAACAATGTATCTTTATCACTGTTCACAGCGGACTCTGGATTTACCGCACTCCTATTCAGTCAATGTAAACAATATGTATCTTCTAACGTGTTACAATTCTTTTAAATTGTTCAGAGGAGCAATGAGTCATCACAGCTGATGGTTTACTGCTAGAAATAAAGCAGGATTGCCCTGATCTGTGAGGCAATTTTGACTGTGATTGGGTTTTTATATAAGCTGGACTCATGTATATAGGCAATATGGCCGCTCCCATGCAGTTATGCAGCATAGAATCAGCCTGCTATTCCATAACACCTGCATGGAGTTAGGTCTCTCAAATAATTTATGTCACTGATTGCCAGAGTGGGGCTTTAGGGGTTCAATTTACTGAACTTTCTTTTTTGACTTTCGGTCTGCTTTAAGCTTACTGCTTTGCTTAGAATGCATAGGGTATTTACATGTAATCTGAGATCTGGAGTTGCTTTGAAATGGCTAATTTTACATTGTTCCAAAGGGGGATATTAGAACGTGCCTGGACAGGGACTTTGCAAACCTACACCCTCACAGAGAGGTTTGCCCCCTCTGTGGAACACAAACACACCCCTCCTGCTGACCCAAGCCCTATTATTTAGGTAGACTCATCTTATTTTGGCCAGATCTCCATACACTGCGGGTCCAAAAGCCACAACTAACATGCCAGCCGCCAACACCTCCTCCAGGAGGAAGCACTAGAATAGGTAGTTATAGACCATCAGTCCTTATATGTAAGCTGTATAGAAAGAGAAATGCATATTATGTCTTGCTTCCTTTTTAATTATCATTTAATATAGCATTACATTTACATTTGTTAAGCAGATCTTTTAATTACCCTATTCATTTCCATTAAATAGTAGCCTCATATAAATTATTCTTGCTGCATAGTGCTGTCACTTGTGCAGGGTGTTTAACTAATTTTATTTAGAGGATACACTGCAACTCATCTATCCTTCTCAATCCAATTTCAATGTTCTATAAATTATCCTTGGTTGGGAATGATCTTTTGGGAAAGATAATTAACCATTGTTGACAGGTACATGTCGTGATAAAAATGCAGGAATAAGTGTTGATGACCCCCTTTACTGCTTACTGCAAATATGCTGACCCTGATTCCTGCTTAGCGAGCCAGTGTGCCGATTGATATTCCCGTGACTCACCTTATCTCTGCCACCACTTCTCTTGGTGGTCCAGCATCAGGCTCTGCTGCTGGCTCCTGGAGTCCAACAGAGACATGGCCGGGCATACCAACCAGAAACAGCCGCAGTGTGATCCCTCTGCTGTTACCACTGAGACAGATCGTACATAGAAAGATGGCGCCAGAGCTTTTTTAAAGCAGTGGACCAGAAGGTTTGTGCAGGTGGGGGTAAGGACAGTAGCCTTTAATTGAATACCTGTATACTGACTTTGGAAAGAATTTCCAGCATACACACAACTAAGTGCAAATAATAAATCCATCTATATGTTATGGATACATCACCATATTCTTACAATAGTCCCCAGTATTCTTAGTTCATTCAAAACTATTCTCCACTTCCACCTCTAACCTGACCTGCAGAGCAAGAGGGAAGAAGCTCTGACTTTCTGAGCACCTTGATTTGACAACACATATAGGCCTGTATATCCCTCCCATGTGGCTTGCCAGTTTAAGATGTCCCTCTGCTTATCAAGTGGAAGAATCCCAACATCAAGCTTCAGTACTCACCCTTATGGAATCCTGCAATGCAGGAACGCATCCCACATATCCTCTTGTCAGCTGAAAACCAAATGCGATTGGCTGATGGTGGTCACATGGGCCTGAGAGTGTGTGGGAATGCAGACCGGGTTTTAGGCTTACTAATACTTGATAAACAGAGTGACGCCTCAGATCTGGATGACCTAGGCTAAGCAGGTTAAGTGGACCGGGAGGCCGATTCATTAATAGCGGCAGGTAGCGACAGTTGAGCGACTGTAGCAGTATTCGCTGTGCAGTAATGTTGAACACGGGGTGACGAGTCGCTATTTGACAGGTTCCGCGATGTATGGGTGCGCATGATAGCGACTGGTCAGAGCGACCGGCTCCCACCATATTCATCAAAAAATCACGCTCAAAACATTCTTGCGCTGTGAAATGCATGTTTAAACCCCAGAGCGCTGGCAGCGATGTGTTAAAAGTAGTTTTTTAACCCCCAAACCACCATATTTTTGGAAACCAAAAAAAAAATTTTTTTTAAGAATTTAGTAATATGAATACAATAATATCAGACCTGTAATATCAATTCTGCACAATTCTTTTTTTTTTTTTGCCTTAAAAAATGATCTAACATGGCAGAAGTGGTCACAGAATTTTTCACATTGAAAAAAAAAAAAAAACATTAATAATTAATTATGAATATTTAAAGATTGCTCCATTGAAATGCATTGGAGAGCACCAGGTAGCGAGAGGTCATACCTGTCGCTGTTCAAGGTTGGACGCTGGCGCTGTGGGCTGAGGCTGGAATAATGATGAATGAGTGGCTATATGGCGCTATCTCAGTCACTAAGCAGGATCGGCTTGATAAATGTGTGATTGTGGTGGGGAGCCGGCGTTCTCGTGGCGGGGCCCGTCATTACCGGTCGCTCACCAGTCGCTATTCCTTCATAAATAAGGGCCCTAGTCATTTTTTGTACTTTAGGTCTGGTTTAAACCCTACCTTTACCCTGAATAGCCTATCTTGTATGTTTCCCCCACCCTGTACATACAGATTGCCCACATTAAAAATCATTTAGATGCTGGGGAATAATTTTTTAAGAGTTCGGGCTTTTCATTAACTGATGCCGAAGGTCCAGTTTAAGTAGAGCTTTCAGTTTGCCAGGTTTTTGGTGGTGTTTTTCTTATTGTTTTCCTTTTCTGGAATGTAATATAGTCTGTTTTCTTTTATAACAAACACCTAGAAAATAAAACCTGAAATAAACAGATAAGCTCAGCACCTTGAGCACATAATATTGGCACACAATAATATAGTTACTGTTTTTTTTTTTTTTTAAAGATGTTCATTTTTTGAAAGAGACTCAAACATCTCTAAAAAGCTGCCCGTTCAGTAAACCTCATGGTCATAGTCAGTACAATGGAAGGGACCACATTACTAAATGTACGCAGCATTCTGCAATTGTTTGGGGAGACACAGGAACTTTATTTTTTATTTCAGACAATGGATGTATATTGTATGGCCAGTGCTAGAAGCAGGATCCTTTCCTGTGCAGACTGCTTTATTTTCACTCTGATATGTTTAGGAGAATGTATCTATTTGAACTCAGCTGAGTGAAAAAGCTTATTGTATTTAGGAAAATATGTCTTGCAAATAGAAGAGATGAAGAAAAGATATACCACTTATCTCCACCGAGATTTTTTTAAGCTTTGTATGTCGGCACAAGAAATAATAATTTCTTATGTATATCACCAAAAGTGAATAAAATGATATTTCCAATGTGCTCACAAGATCCTATAAGGGAATATACACCAACCACACATTTTAAAGTCAGTTATACATCTGAACAATGAACAGTCAGTTGGATTTGCTTAAATCATTGACTCTTCTAATAAGAGATGATATTGCATGATGCAAACATCCTAAGCAATATGACAATTAAAAAATCAAAATGCCTATATCACCAAAAGTGAATAAAATGATATTTCCATTGTGCTCACAAGATTCTGTAGGGGAATATACACCAACCACACATTTTAAAGTCAGTTATACATCTGAACAATGAACAGTCAGTTGGATTTTCTTAAATCGTTGACTCTCTTCTAATAAGAGATGATATTGCATGATGCAAACATCCTAAGCCACATGACAATTAGAATACAATAGAAAGCATGCCAGTGGGTTTGACTGTTGCAAATGCATAGACAAGTGACCAAGGCCTGCAAGTCAGACTTCATTTGATGCAGTAACACACTTTGGTTTGGATGAAAATAGTTAAAGTCATGGAAATCAGATGTTACTAATAGAGATGAGCGAACTTTTGAAAAGTTCGATTCGGCCGATTCGCCGAATTTCACAAAGAAATTCGGGTTCGGCCGAATCGAACTTTTACGAAGTTCCCCATCATAAATGCCGGCATGGTGGGAGCGGGCCGGCCGGTTCCGCTGTCAGCGGGCCGGCAAAGCCGGCCCGCTGACAGCGGAGCCGGCCGGCGGGCCGGTAAAGCCGGCCGGCCCGCTCCCACCATGCCGGCATTTAAAAAACAAAAAAAAAAAAAAAAAAAAAAAAGCATTTTTGCCGGCATGGTGGGAGCGGGCCGGCCGGCTCCGCTGTCAGCGGAACCGGCCGGCCCGCTCCCACCATGCCGGCATTTCAAAAAAAAGCAAACACTTACCTGCAGGTCCGGAGCGTGGAGGCCGGCGCCGCTCTCAGCTGTCATCTGAGGGCGCGTCATCAGAGGGCCCTCTGATGACGCGCCCTCAGATGACAGCTGAGAGCGGCGCCGGCCTCCACGCTCCGGACCTGCAGGTAAGTGTTTGCTTTTTTTTGAAATGCCGGCATGGTGGGAGCGGGCCGGCCGGTTCCGCTGACAGCGGAGCCGGCCGGCCCGCTCCCACCATGCCGGCAAAAATGCTTTTTTTTTTTTTTTTTTTTTTTTAAATGCCGGCATGGTGGGAGCGGGCCGGCCGGCTTTACCGGCCGGCCGGCCCGCTCCCACCATGCCGGCATTTTTTTTTTTAATTTCAGGAAAAATTCGATCGGCACGAACCACAAAATATTCGGGTTCGTGCCGAATCAAATATTTCCTGAAATTCGGAGCGAATTCCGGTTCGTCCGAACCGGTTCGCTCATCTCTAGTTACTATTCTTTTGTTAATGTCTTCACAATTGTTAAGCTGCTACAGTTTTATAGGATGTCGCTAGGGTAGTTACTTTTCTTTTTGGACAGATGTTACATACCTGAAGCCACTTCCTACAGATACCTATTTGGAATGCTCAGCCTGCTCATTTAGTGATTAGTGATTTTGTTTTAAGCACCAGTATCAATGATGTTAGATTTATCAGTTACCAGTTCTGAGATGTTTAACCTCTTATAAGCTAGGGCTACTAATGGATCTTATGATAGCTTTGACATAAGATATATAATTAGGTCATATTACAGTAATTTTTTAAAGGTTATTTACATATGTTTCTCTTCCATGTTTTATTCTAGGTTTGGTTCCAAAACAGAAGATCCAAGGAGAGAAGAATGAAACAGCTAAGTGCTCTAGGCGCACGAAGGCATGCATTCTTCAGGAGCCCAAGACGAATGCGTCCATTAGGAGGAAGGCTGGATGAGTCAGACATTCTTGCATCTGGCCCTTACAGCTACTATGGAGGTAACCCTCAGCCTGAGTGTGATATAGCTGATTGGCCAACACCCTGTGAAATGGAGGGTGGATATTCTGTTGACTTATATTGGTGAAAGCCTTGCTTTGTGATGTTCTTACCAATGAACCAGGACTTATATTACCATCTAGGCCTTGTTACTTTCCGTATGAAAATTTTGTTCAGTTGTGCTGAATCTTTGTTGGCGCTTTATTTTTGTTTTAATAAATGATAATAATTTTTTGTAAATTGAGGAATGAGTATTTTTTGCACAATGGTGTCCATCTCCTTTTCCAAAGAATAATATAAATGGCCATCTAATTCGTAAAATGGCATAACCTCAGACATACTGTTAAGAACAATTTAGTTCAATGCCCCTCATCGGTCATTGCTGCCCAGTAAGATATAAGATACAGGGTGCAGTTTGTTTCCTATGGCTACCATGGACTCCTTTAACAGTGCTACTTCTGCGACCACAAACCTTAAACGTTGCTTAGTTCCTAATATCTAAAAAAAAAAAAATACATAGGAAATAAAAAAATAGCCTTAAAATAAAATACAATAATACATTTTATGCTTACAAACCACTGAAATGTTGTGGGATGGTAGAAAAAAAGCAACCTACATCTTCCCTGATTTGTGCATGTTAGGCCTGTGCACAAGCTTTAAAAATTAAATTGCCTTTTTAATTCTAGTACCAAGGCCAACTTGACCTGTGGCACGAGTCACTATCCTCATCAGTTAACCTTCCCCTGTGTTTTTAAAAATAAAAAATATGTTGCAGTGATAACCTCCTTAGATGGCTATATTATCTTGACTTTTGGTAGCACAAGTCATCGACAATGACTTCCATCTCTCATCGCATTTTAATACAGATACATTCAGACACATATATTACAGCTTCCAGTTAATAGGGTGCAAAGGGGTGTTGGGCATTATATAATACACCTACCTTAACTTTCAACTTTTTCCAGTAAAACAGGCATTTAAAAAAAAAGAATATTGTCATTATAAGAAATTCCTTATACTCTCCCTCTAAAGAGTTGATTCACCACCAGGTGAGAAAAGTCACTCCTTTTTAGGAGAGAAAATGCCATTCATTTTCATTGTCTACCTTCGGAGTCATTCAGCAACCAGATGCAAATTTTCAACTGGTGCCTTCTCTCCTAAAAAAGTTGTGACTTTTCTCACCTGGTGCTGACTTTAACCCTTATATGTTCTCTATGGAGTAGGAGAATTTGACTCAAATGTTTTGATGCCTCAATGTAAGCAAAAGCAATGGCAGAGAGTGAGCTATTTGTTCTATGGCTTCTCCAGTGTATGTATTGGTAGAAGTTAAAAGAAAAGCACAAGCTTTCAGCCTTCTCAGTTCTTCAGTTCCACAGAGTAAAACAGTGTGGTGGCTCTATATGTCTGTGAAGGTCCTAATTTATCCAGGTCGTGGTATAACTATAAGAATAATTCAAAACAACTGTACTTGCTGTGTTTCCTTGGAGACATTTTGCTAGTCATACAACTGTATCTAGTACAGGTTTTCCAAACCAGTGGTACTAGTATTACTCGAGATTCTATCAGGTGGTACTTAGTAAGGCTGCAGACTAAGCTGTACCCCTGCCTAATCTGCTGCCATCTGTAGTCCACCCAAGCCTGATTTGCTTTATATGTATTTTTCCAGAAAGCAATGAAAACTTTTTATGTGCATTTTTGTGTGCTTTCAGGTGGCTTAAAACCTGCATGCACCACCCAGGGGGTATTTGATCAAATGGAGAATAGAAAGGTTGAGAACCCCTGTTCTAAAAAATATGTTGCTGCCAAACATAGAAAGATGGGTGCTTCCTAGGTTCTCAGGTCAGCAATTATAAAACCACAGTTAGTTTCTATTCAAAAAAAGTTGTTCTTTTGAAGAAGCGTTGTAGTCCACCAAAATGGTTAAGCGGCACAGGTCCACAACTGTACCAAATGGGCTAAACCCCCCATTTATGGGAAACAAAGGCAGGTAAACAATCCTCCAACACAAGGACAGATAGATTGATAGATAAGTGGATAGATATATAGTTAAATTTGCATAATAACAAGTTAGTGTAGACGATAACCCTTGATAAACTTGCTTCATCTAGGTGGAGGAAAACTATAGGTCAGCTATTCAATTGTTTGCTGGGCTACAACTATAATAGACAGTTTTTGATCAATTTGTTGTTGCTGAAAATCAGTCGCCACCTCCAATTTTGAAATAATTGACTATTTAAAATAGATGTCCGCATGGTTTTATATATAAGAATTAGATATTAGCTGCCTAGTGTGCCTGCATGCAACATCTTTGCAGTTACAAGCTGACTAACCCTCTAACCTCCTCTTTACGGAAAAGGTCAATAATGCAAATACATTTTCCTGTGTGATGCATGACATTTCTCAAGTTGACCTCTATCAGTGCCTATTTAAGGGATAGCAAAGGATTTTGGTTTTCTTTATCCCAAAAATACCTTTGCCCTACCCAGAAACCTCATTTTGAAAGATTAAATGATTGCAAAGCCTGCAAGAGAAGGATTTTCACAAGGTTTCTTCCTGAGGTCTCTTTAATCTCCTTTTCCCTCTCAATCCTCTAACCACCACAGTCACCACCGCAGTCACTTAAAGGTATCCTTCCTTGTTTCTCTAAACTTTTCGGGAAAGTAAAAGGTACATACGGCATGTTATTGTGGAGGAGACCTGTCTATTCCTGGCTCTCCCAACTGCTTTTTCTTCGTTTTCCTCTTCTCCCCTACTTCAGCACCCCCTCCTTTACTCCCCTTTCTTTCTGTCTCTCTCTCCCTTTCTCGCTCTGCAGTCTTGTAGGGGACAATAGCACAGCTGCTTTCTTTGTACCTTATTCAGACAACAGTTGTTCCAATTACCTTCACATTCTTGGAACATATGGAGGGTGATTGGAGAGAACAGGGTACCCTGCCTTCCTCTGTTTGTTTTTTTCTTCTTCTGATTCACAATTTACACACTGCAGTTACGATTTGTGTCAGGTGCCCCCAGATATTAATAATATTCCCAGAGCAGGAAAGAGCAGCGGTGGATGATATCAGTTCTCTCTTTTGAATATTTAATTGCTATCTTTCTGGGCAAATTCACATCTCATCTCTCTATCGCATCTGTATGGTGTTACTGATACTTCTATTATGAGCAGAAAACGTGATTTCATGAAGGTCCTCGCTCATACTTATTCCTGCTCTAGGTTCCTTCCTGCAAAACAATTTGAGTAAAAGATAAGCTAATAAAGAAATACATTTTTATTGAAAATATAAAGTGTCAAAATAAACCACAACAAAGCAATTGAAAAAATCCTATAAAACCAGGAAGATGACAGATAAATAGGTTTTAAACCACATCAACAAATGACCAAAAGAAAAAAAAAGCATAATATATATATATATATATATATATATACACACCAGGGAACCGGTTGTGGTTACATATGGGTCAAAAGACAACTATGTTTAAAGTAAGATTAACCAATAATGAGCCAATCTCCCACCTCATTGATTAAAAAAGTACACTTGTCAAATTAAGAGACCAGGCACTCCCAGACCCAGTTGGCACTTACTGTTAACCATCAACCCTGGAAATATAGTACATATTATGTCTATAATAATAAAATAAATGTTTACTTCATCTATATTAGAAAATACCTTGTATACCAGTATTGTCTTGATTGGTGTGTACTCATATTATACACATACACACACAGTCACATTCATATTACTGATATATTACAATATTATTATTTCTTTTTGCACCAACCTGCCCTGGCTTTCTTGAGCTTGCCATCCAATAGATAACTGGTTGAAGTGATGCAATTTTGGTGGGTTTTATAGAAAAAAAATATATAAGAGTATAAGAAGCCTTCAAAGCACACTATAGTCAAGTCATTACCTCCTCATTCACATGTTTGACAGTAAATGGCAGCCAGTCATGGGACCACAGGCAACCATTAAGGTTTGATGTGCAAGCCCACTCAGCAAACTCAACTGGTTATTGGCAAGATTGGCAGCCATACAATGGAAGAGAAAGTTGTCCGACTTGTCTATAGAGCCACATTAATGTTTTGGAACAGATCAATAAATAGCCATTGACTCCATTGTGATTTAGGTTGTAGGCAGTCTGGAACATAAGGCGACTCCAGTGATAGGCAAATCTAATTTTTACTTTGTGCCTCACAAATGTAAAAACATTACTTGATGGCTAAAGCTGATGGGTATACGCATGGAGTTTTTATATCCCTGATTATTATGCACTTTGTACTGGAATAGTGTGGTTGACTGTCAAATAGTGTCAATATTTTTGGAGCCTTTGCACTCAATTGCCTATTTAGCCTTTAGTCTTATTCTACATGGAGCTTAAGTGATTGGGTACTAGGTAAGAGTGGGTCTTCTACCCACCCATTTCTCTGACCACGACCTTCAAGTGGTGTCTTGAAATGTTGAGTATTATTATTGGAACATTTTTTCATGACAGTGCTGGTTTAAGCTCCCCTTATACAATGAATAGAACCCCCCTGAAAAAGGAATTGCGTGTGTGTGTGTGTGTGTGTGTGTGTGTGTGTGTGTGTGTGTATGTACAAGTTTGTATATACTTGCTAATTCTGAATTAGAAGTAACACACTGCGTCATTTCTTCTGAGTGGTTTATTGTAGATTCAAAGCACTTTTGCTTGATTTTTTGCCTTAAAGTAATATTTCAGCCATAGCCAGTTAGACCATTGTGTCGAGCTATGTTTGGCACTGTCCTAAACTGTTTCTCGTTTTGAAAATTAAAGAAGAAATAGCCGAGATATTGAAGTTTACAGTTTTACCCCATGATTTATATAATAATCAGCATAATGGGTGGGAGGGTGCTGGGAGCAAGGAGGAGGCTGGGTGGGGAGGGTTAGCTGGGCTTGAATGGCAGCTTTGAGAGTGCCATTCAAGCACCCAATACAGAGGGGGCGTGTTCTGGACTAGCTCCTCGAGCTAGAATCGGTGGCTCACATTGTCAAGGTTGCACTGGAAGAGCAAATAAGAAATTATACTTCCTCATTTAGGACTTGGCCAGGTAAGATGTTTTTAAACCTTTTGTCAGAAAAATCCCTTAAAGAGGAACATTGTAAATTTGGGGAGTTAATAAAAACTCTTTCCCAGCCCCCCCTTCCCCCCAATTGAGCATTTGATTAGTAAAAACTTACCTCTCCAGTCACATCGCGCTCAGCAACCCTTTGCTCTCTCGTTGAATTCTGTAGGGCAGCACCATCTTGGAAGCCTTTGGCTTCCTGACAGACACTGCGCTGCCCCTTAGATCTTGCACATGCACCATGACATTACACAGGATGCAATGACACTGTGCACAAATGCATGCAGGATTGCAGGATTTGAGGGGCAGCACGCAGGATTTGAACAGCTGCTGGCGAATAGGTGAGTATACTCCATCACTCAGGGACTGCTAAGGTAGCGAGGGGGTGGAAATTGGCCAGGAATTCAGCAGGATGTCAGCATTTAGGATAATGCTGACATCCAAAAGGCAGTGTGGGAAGGGGGACATGTCTAATGTTTCTCTTTAAAGGACATTTAATCAGTCATCCGATCGGTCTGCTCATTTTCATATGACTGATAGAGAGACGTACCTGGGCATAAGTACTCTTGAGTGTTTCTCCAATCACCATACTTTTTTTTATAATATTCAGCCTGATGTCAGGGGCCTTGTGAAAGTAGGGTGTTGATTGGATTGGAATTGTAGCAAAGAGATGTTATTAAACTGCCAAGGGCAGGTGATAATACAGAATTGTATGTGGCAGAAAGATTTGAATGCAATCCCCCATGCTCCATTCACGTTTGGTTTCTCTATTGGATGGCTGGTGAAACCTCCTAAAGTTGCCTTGACCTATTTCTACTGATATAAGGCCTGGATGAATGAGAGCTGTCACAGACTAATGTATTGAAGGTTTTCTAATATGGTAAGTCTCCCCTTTCACATATAGAGTGTGAGCAGGTTTCTTTTTCTCCCCGTATAATACTGTTGTCTTGAGTCGAGGACATGATCCAGTGATAAGGAAGAGCCCCCTATACAATTTGACTGTGATTCTATACCTTGTACGTATATGCTGTCTGTATGCGTGCAGTAATTTGGGCTGTGTTAGTCGTCCTTTAAGGTGACAGCACCACGTTATATGCATTATGCTTAACATTTTTTACATTAATCTTTGCTATGCCAAGGTATAGAACCATTTTTATTTTTATTTTTTCATTTCATTTTTCAATCATTACAGCAATAGGTTATTGTGGCATCAGTGTCCTGAATAAGGACCCTGCCATAACATTTGCAATGGTAAAGTGTATATTGGATGAAAAATGCTCTATTAATAATCAGTCATATACTGGTACGGCCAAGAGTCTAAGTGATATTAGCTGTGCTGCTGTAAATTGTAGACATATAATAAATCATTCCTTTGGTGTCATTTATATTAATGTCTCCTCATTTCACTCCTCGCCTTCCTTTATTTTGCTTTTCTATGTTTAACCCAATTCTGCCTTCTTTCTAAGTAGCGTTCCATCTATTTTCTTCTTTCAGTCTTGTCTCCTCCCTGAATCTAAGATTTTCTTCTCTTCTGCATACATCACCCCCCTCCACATGTCTTTGTGATCTGTTACAAGTTAGATGTGTCTTGTTCTTTGAGCTGTATGAATGGGGATGTCTGTTTACCAAGAGCTGTGCATTCTGTGCCCTCAATAGATTTGTATGTCAAGAGATTACAGAATCGGCTCTTTTATTCCAAGCAAAGACCAAAACAAAAGAATCCAAATACGTGCCTTTATTCCTTCTCCTGTAGGTGATTTAGTCGCAAATTCAATTAAAAGGATACTAAATCTGGCCTGTGGTTCTTTTCACATTCCACACAACTTTGCATTTTATCTACTGTTAAAAAAAAAAATAAGGAATCGGTTTTCGTCTTCATTTTCATTTGTTTTTGTGCTATACGTTTTTGCATATATTTTCCTCATTACATTTGAACTCTCTTAGATTATAAATTGTGTATTTGGTTGTGTCAGTGATGTGTTACAGGGTACATTCCCCATCACTCATGGTCTATTTTTCATTGTGCAATAAGTAGCCTAAAAAGTAATTATTTTCCCATCTGCTCCCTCCCTGCATCTTTGTATTCTCCAGCTCCTCCTCATCCAGCCCGGCAAACCCTGCGCACTTAATGCCTTGCCACACTTACAAATGGGTTTTATTCTACTAGCGGTGTGATTTATTTCTGCTAAGTGTTTGCCTTATTATTTACCATTAATTAAGGTGTGAGTGCGCTGACCCGAGCAGGGCTAGAGAGGCGCTTTGCTCTCATTGTATTTGAGGATGCCAGCATTGTAAAATATTGTAAAATATATTCTGAACTCCATGAGCATTAGATAAATATGTCTGGCCTTTTAACAGGTCATAGACTGTATAATGTATACCCAAACAGAGCCCACGTACCTTTTGGAGAAAAGCATATTGTCATTTTTAACGTATCACTATATATATATATATATATATATATATATATATATATATATATATATATCATATTCCTTAAATATGTGTATACAAAATTAATTACACATACCTAGCAGCAGGGTGAGCAGTGAGTGAGAATCGCTGGATGTTGCCACTCTTTGCCTCTAGCAAAGACTCTTTCTCACCTAAATTGTTGGATTTCATTTTTAATAAAACAGGTTTTTCTTCTTAGAAAAATGGTGAGGAAAAAAAAAAAACAACTGAATTTCTCACCTTTCCCGTCTTGGCTTTAATTAATGCAAAGCAAGTTCTGGTTTCTCTGTGACTTCTACCCCTTTTCATTCTTTTTGTCTTTTCCTTTCCATGTAGTTTTCATATGCTTGTCATCTGCTCTTTAATCCTATGGCTGGCTTTATCTGTAGCACATTGAAAGAATAAATTATATATTCACAAAGAAACACATAAAAGAGCTGCTCCCTGGCACTATCTCGTGTACTACAGGCACCAAGATGAGCTTAAGGCTCCTTAAGGCTAGAAACCCGTGCTGTTTTAATGTGTGCTGGGGTTGATGTAGATAGGGTAGGAAAGCCAGGACTGGGACATTCATTTAATAATTAGGGGGGACTTGTCTTTTCCTTTTGAAAATCTAAGACAAAAAAACATTATGTTTAAGTGCAATGATAATTCTATTCTTATCATTTCCTGTTTGAATTATTTTTCAGATTATCAAGGAGATTACTATGGAACTGGAAACTATGACTTTTTCCCTCATGGACCACCGTCTTCCCAAACACAATCGCCAGCAGATTCCAGCTACCTACAAAATTCAGGGCCTGGCTCTACTCCTCTTGGTTCCCTTGAACCACCACTAGGTGGTCACCACCCCTCAGAAAACCAAAGATATGCGGACATGATATCTCACCCTGATACACCCAGTCCAGAGCCTGGCATGACTGGCTCCCTGCACCCACTTTCCGGAGAAGTCTATAGCAGTGGTCCAAGTCCGCCATTTTCTATGACTAGTAATAGTGGCTTCAGTGGTCCTTTACCCCACCAGAATCCTGACATTAACGAAGGCACAGTATGGTAATAAACAGCAAATGAATGTACTGTCTTTATTTACCATTTACATTCCTTTGGATTTCATTTCAAAATTTGAAGTTGATAGGACAAAGACTACAAGAGGTAGAATACAAAACGTCCAGGAGAACCTCACGCTCTACAACACTGACTTCCCTGCTGAGCTCAAAACAAACATTTTTCTGACATGTTGGGTCAAAGAAAACCAAAAGCACATAGAACAAACAAACCAAAAGCCACCTCCCTAATGGCAAAAGACAGACTTCCAGCCTTCCTTCTTCTTACCATTCAAAGCTTTGGACCACTTATCTGATGAACACAATCAATGGGACCAACCAGCCACCAAAACCAAAATTCACTTTGAAGGTTCTTTAATAATAAACTGCCTCCTTATTTTTTCATCAAAAGCCAGTAGAATATCTAGTCTGTCACTTGGATTGGGAACAATTCTCCTTTTATAACTAAATGTATCTTTTAAACCAGGTCCAAATTATGATCAGAACCGTTTGGTACTTAGACTTTCAACACAGCTTAAATCCCAAATAATATTCTTTACTGAATTCTCCTTAAAAACATGTACGGCGCAAAAAAGAAAAAACCTCACTGTGGCCCGTTGACCAAAGGCCTCCAAAATATGTAACTTTGGTTGTGGAATAAGGGAAATATTTTTTTTTTGAAAGCATCAGCTGTGATAATGGGCAGTTATCTGAAGCAATAAGAAGTGTTAGCCAAAATGTACATGCTAATGAGAGCTGTTGGATTTAGGTATGGCTTTCCCTCCAAGTTTTTGCATTCATTAAATTCTTAGCTAGCGTTAGCCCAGAATGCTTAAGAAATGGGTGTCAAATACGTGAACCCTATGCTCTTTATAACATATAAGGGATGAGAAAAGAAAAAATGATCAGAAGACTAGTTACTAAGGTTTAAAGAGATCTATTTGGTATTCACTTCAACGTGGCGCTAGGTTGCCCTCTGGTGGTAACTATAAGATTAGTCTCTCACTCAGTGATTCTAGACACAGGAAGACTTGTTCCTTTCTCAGAAATACAACTTACAGATGATGGGCACAATTATTGCAGGGTTAAGTCAGTTTAAGTTTCCCAAATTTCCAGTAGAGAAAGCATCAGCTGAGAGGAAGGGTACAGAGGGAAATACCCCTTTTGCTGTATTATAATTTTAAGGAGCGTCTGAGCTCCACATTACTTATTTTGTATAAAGAAATGGAAAAAATAAAGTATGTTTTGTGTTTCCTTATTATTTATTGTACATTGTTTACCTGCCTTTTTATTTCCGACAATTATAATTTCATTTGTATTTGTTGAGAAACCTATATACATTGACTTTATTTCCAAGCGTTGTGTGTTTCCTCTTTTCTGTGTCTATTTGTCGGTAACTCAGATACTTTAGTAGATGCCAGTGAAATACAAGGGGGTTATCCAAAGACGCTTTTTACATACACACAATAACATTAAAAATTCTATTACAAATATTTAAGGAACTGTCTGGGCCAAGAGTTAACTAAGGGGGTTATTCATGAAGGGATAGCGCCAGGTAGTGTCTCGTAGCGGCAGGCAGCGTCTGGTGAACGCCGGGCACTGTAGGCAAATCCACATTTATGAAAGCGAATCTGGTGAGCGACTCTAACAGCGCCATGTAGCGTCACATGTATTATTACAGGCGGCTCAGCGTATAGCGCCGGTGCTCTAGCTTCCAGAGCGCCAGGTATTACCTTTCACTCACTGTCGCTCTCTCATACATTTCAATGGCCGTTCATTTGCTTGTGTTTAAACAGTGTGTTTGACATTTTAATTTTTTTTTTGTTGCTCAAATCATTGTGTGACCTCTTCTGGCTGCAAACAAACACTTTTAGAAACTTTTTTAACTTTTTATATTTTTATGCAGAATTGTCATTACAGGTCTGGCACTAAAGTGTTAATGTCACAGTGTTAAAACAATGTCATTCCATGTGTTTTGCTTTGTTACAGGTGGATATGTGTTCAAAAACAGACTTTAATCACACAGCGCCTGGCGCTCTATACTATAGCGACCAGATCCAGAGTGCCTACGCTGTGTGTGTCCTTTTTTGATTGAAGTATGGTGTGGAGTGCCGAGAGTCGGGTGCACTGAGCTGGCGCTACCTCTCGCTCCCTGCAGCGCTGTACTGGTGTTAGAGCAGCCAACATACATCATATTCATCAATGTGGGCCAGGTTATTACAGCGACTGAGGCGTTCTGTTACAGTGCCCGATACCTGCTTACAGCGTCTACTAGCAGCGCTATACAGGCACTCATCTGCTGATACCTGGTGTTAGTAGTGAATAAGCCTCTAAGTGTGTTAACAGGTTATCTCATATTTGTGTATGGAGTTGTGTTCTAATCATCATTGTTTGAAGTTCCCTTTTATTCAGCAATATCTTCCTCCCAGATCCTGACCGCGCTATGCAAGGGACAATGAATGTCCTGCACCGAAATGCCTGAAGACAAAGGCATTTCAGTAAATGACTCTGAGCAGTGCGGTCACCCCTTTTCGTCTTAAAAAGGGAAAATGACAGACAATGATTTATTATAAACACAGCCCCTGACACAAACATGAGACAACAAGGTATCACCGTTTGCTAACCCCTTGCCTGCAATGTCCCTTTAACTCGTGAAATTCATGTAGTTGCTGCTCCGTCCGTTAAGTGCCAGCTATGTAAAGTTCATGTACCTGACATTGCCAGATTGCAAGAAAAAAAATGCCCACCTCCGTCTGGGATCCAGCGTCGGGGGTCTCCTCTTCATCATCTCACTCAGCTGGTATAAAAGGCCTCTCCTGACTCAGGTAGACAGTGGAAGCTGATGCAGGGGACTTTGACCCTCTGCCCCCACATCCAGCTTCCAAGGATCATTTCTGACTGTCAGATGCAGCGAGGTTGGCATGGGACAGACAGGATTGCGATGGAAAAAGGTAGAAAAAAATATTGAAAGTCTTTCCTTTTTTTTTTACATTTAACCCTTTGTGAACTGGTGAGGGGTCTTCAAGACCCCTATACCAGTTCATAGGGCAGAAGGGGCTGGCAAGTTTCCTGCAACAAGTGGGTGACTTGCTATAACCCCCTGCCCCATTACCTGCATCCCCAAAGCAAGGGGGGGGCACAACACATAAAGATGCCCAGGCTGGCTTCGCTGGGTGGGGGGACCCCACACCATTTTTTTTTCTTTTTAAGGATTTAATGTTGATAGCACGCATAGTATATGTATTTCAGTTGAAAATGTCATAAAGTGTTCTTACAGTTAGGGGTGTCTCCTGGACAGGAAAGGGTGTCTACTGGTACATATGTGTTACTGTTGTAATTGGGAGGAATTAGGCTTTTACATGCAATATGGTTTTCTATATGCATATATAAAAATATGCATTTTTACCCAAAAATATTAAGAAAACAAACAAGACATTAAGTGCTAAAGCCGAGAGAACAATCCAAAGCTTTCCTGGAAATCCCTGGACATTCCTGGAAATCACAGCTATATACATAGCGCAAAATGATGAGAAATGGCCTGTCGACAGGGGGTGACATCTTTAGGTAGGCTGGCATCGAAAGGGTTAAAGAATACCCTACCTCCATGATACAGTTGATATTAATTACAAAAAGGTAGCACTTTTATTTTAGAAGTTTGGAAATGATGGCTTGGACATTCAAACACATTAAAACTTAACCTCTCCATAGTTGCTTGAATTCCCCATAGGTTGCTGTTATTTCAAAACGTCAAATATAAAGCTACCTTATCTGGCTTATTAGACAATTTTTACATCCCCTGTAGAATTGTTTAACAGAATAAAACAATATTACCTACTTGTGTACTGAATGAGAAAGGCACCGTCCAGGTTCTCAAAATCATTTGGAATAACCCCCAAACTGTGTTGCCAAAAGTATGTAGACACACAAATGCAAGGAGCTAGTTTGAGCCTGGAACTGAAGCCAAAACATAAAGAAGAGGAGCCCAGTTAGCTTCTGCTGGTGCCTGTGTCGGGTATGAAGGAGTGGGGCACAGGTAAGGCAGCCCAGCAGGTACTTTTTGCTGATACTCTGGTGATCAATATCAGCTGAATACAGGGCTGCTATCATGGCTGGTGACCCCTTGTAGAATAATTAGGAATTGGTAGGTTTCTGTATGGGGGAGTGCTATTTTGTGTTATTACTTCGTTCTCTCATTTTTGCTTTTGAGAGTTTGTAGCTCTAAGAATTTCTTGTTCCATTCAACTACGCCATAGGTCCACCCACACTACAGCACTGTTCCCTTCTGATCGGTGAAAACTCCTACAATGGCAGTGTCCACTGTCATCCATCTTCTGCCCTCACCCTTCATTTATCCCCAAACACCAGTCACAGTGCCATTCACCCGCAATGTGAAACTCCCCCAAGTCGCCCATAAAAACTTACATTTCCCTGGTCCTATAGTGCATGCGCAGGCATGCAGCCAATGAGTGTGCTCGGCTCCATTAATTATTTTTGCCCAAGAATCAGCTAAGGGTCGAATGCAGCCGAATGCATCCCCGTGCTGGCCATACACAAATGGTTAAAGTATAGGGCAGAGCGACCGCAGATGCATTGGTGTATTGGGGATCAGGTAAGGTTTTAATGGGTTTTGGTCCACTTTAATGATTTGCATATGGCCCTATTTAAACAGACAGCAAGGCATAAGGGAGCGGGTGCATCCTCCCTGCGGAGTGAGGTGAGCTTCCACCACCAGCCTATCCAAATGGCTTCTGAGCTACAGGGGTTCTGGGGATGTGGCTGTTGAGTGAAGCGTGGGAGTCTCCAAAAAGATTATCTAGGGGGCTCACACGCCAGGGTATCTCGAATAGGATGCCCAAATGATACATGATTGGCTGTCACTGGAGCCTTTTACACTTGAGAGCAGCCAAAAAGATTATCTAGGGGGCTCACACGCCAGGGTATCTCGAATAGGATGCCCAAATTATACATGATTGGCTGTCACTGGAGCCTTTTACACTCAAGAGCAGCCAAAAAGATTATCTAGGGGGCTCACACGCCAGGGTATCTCGAATAGGATGTCAAATGATACATGATAGGCTGTCACTGGAGCTTTTTACACTCGAGAGCAGCCACAACAGTTGGTTGGTCCACTTTAATACGCATAGCAATCAATGCTGATTGGAGGAGAGATTGTACAGTGGCACCATGGATAGAGGTAAGCTGCACGAGATTTCGGGGCTTTCACACACTTAAATTGGGATACCCCAGTAAAGTGGACCAAAACCTAGGATGGTAAAAATCCTGGGTTTTTGTCCCCTTTAATGGTTATATCCAGGGGAGAGGGTCACATTTTAATAACAGCAAAGGAAGCCAAGTAGCTTGGTATGGCACAAGTCGTGCAAATTTTTATTTAGTCATTAAAGCCTCGATTCAGTAAACTTGCCTTAAATTATCTCATGGAAATAAGGACTGTTTTATAATTTAAAGTGTGTGTCAGTAAAGAGCAAGTTTAGAACAGAAAAGTGGCAACATATTTAAAGGAGCAGTATCGCGAATTTTTCTTGGTGACTTATATTTAAATGGTACTTTGAATGTAGGTAAGTGTTGGAGTAAGAATGACAAATTTAGAAAAAAATGTCTGTGTTGTGCAGCCGGAGACTAATAGCTCATGTTTATGTCTGCTGAGTGTCGGGGGCCCAACACTCTGGCCTGAGGAGAGAGGGAAACAATGTAACAAAGTATCAGCTGTTCAGTGCTGGCAGCCGTCCAGCATAATATTGCAACATTGCCTGGCCAGAACTCATATATCTAAAACAGAAAGAAAAGCTCTAGAAGTCATTTAGCTCATTGGTAAATTCAATGTCTTTGAACCAGAGAGTCATTGCTTCGAATCTCAGACTCACCAGTTTTTTGGGGTTTTTTTTGGGGGGGGGGTTATTTTATTTCAGAATTGGATTTTTATGTTTACATCCTGTTTTTTTTGCTCTAAACATTTTTTATTTTGACAGTTTTCCCTTCATGTTGGCTCTGCTGCAGAATCTTTCAGTTTACCATTTTCTCTTTCATATTCTTATTTTTCTTTTTTCCATATGATCTTTCTTTCAGCTTTGTGTGTTTTGAGCAAAGCCCAACCCAGGATTTTCACTATCTGGAGTTTTGTTTTGTGCCCCTAGGGGCATCCCGACTTGGGATGCCTTGATATGTGAAATCCCCAAGTTCGCCTGTGAAAACGTACCTTTCCCTGTCCCACAGCGCATGCACGGGCTATCATCCAGTCAGCTCTGTTTGCACGCAGATGGGGAGCCTGAGCAGTAACCTTCCTGGCCGCCCGGCCTGTCTAAATGACTATCTGCGTGAGCGCGCCAGAAAAATGGGGGGATCTGTGGTTATCCAGGGGTCGTTTCACACAGTGCGGCATACTGATTTAGGATGCCCAAGGGGGAAGGTCAATGGCCGGGTCTTATAGACTTCAGGGTTGGCCACTCAGTGTTTTGTTCCACTTTAATACCTTTAGATTTTCCTGCACAGTTATTCAAAGAAGAATTTCAGTTATTTTCAGTCAGTTTAGTTTATTTTGTATAGATTTTACACATTTGAGTCACCTGGTCTTATAACAAAAGCAGCACCTCACACACACACACAGCCGTTACCACTGATTACAGTGTCAGCCTCTGAGGTAAAGTGTTGCTAGGAGACCAGTGGGCTAAATGAAGCAGCTCACTAAATACAACCCAGCAGATCCCCCAATTCAGCAAATGGACTGAGCCATTGTCATTATACAATTTAAAATAAAGGCAGATATTTTTTCCTTTTTCTATCGCCACATTATTTATACACATGTTAGAAGGTATTGTGTGGCTATTTAATTATTTATCTTTTTAATGCAAATTTCACGATACTACTCCTTTAATTTGCTTTTTAATGGAAATCGAAGTCAGCTTTAAGTTTTACAGTCACTGGGTCGTTATATCTCCCCAAAATCAAAGATTTTGATGCTAAAAAGCCCATGCGCCTCCTAAAAAGAACCAAAAGCCGTCTGATTCCCCCCCCGGGGCATCAAGATTTGGGATGCCCCGCTGTGTGAATCCCCCAAGTCCCCTGTAAAACACACCTTCTCCCCGACCCAACGACGTATGCGTGAACCGCGGTCACAGTCTGCCATTTGTGAATGGCCAGCACGGGCAAACACCCTGTTAAAGGGTAGTGGGGATGTGGCTTTTGGCTCAGCTCAGCTCTTCTCGGCCCTTAGCCGGGCTTTAGCCAATTTTAACAAGCACAGTTGTTAATGCTGATTGGACGAGAGCCTGCACATGTGCTGTAGAACCAGCGAGAGGTGAGTTTACTGGCCAACCTGGGGGGTTTAACACTGGGGGCAAGGACCAAAACCTGGGAGTCAAAATCCTCGATTTTGGTCCAATTCAAAACTCCTGTAACATTCTTTCTTCTTTGAATCCCACCTTATGTCCCCCTCCAATGGAATGGGGAACGCAATCACTTCATGGAAACAGCCGCTGCGATGAAAGTGCATTGGGTAATTGTTCGGCCGTCGTATTGTTTCAGCTGATCAAAAATGTCTCATTCATTACTTGATGTTTGAACTGAGGTTGCCCTTAAAGTGGACCAACACCCACCGCTGATCGGCCCGGGATAGTGAAAATCCTGGGTGTTGGTCCACTTTAATTTAGTTTAGTTTTTGCTATAAGAACTAGCGGCCAAGTGACCAAAAAATTGGCATCTGAATACAATCACTCAATCGCAGAAGATTTGTATGTTTGGTCCGTCACTGAGCGAACAGCCAATTTTATCTGCTCATGTAAACCCAGCATAAGCCTTAGTTTGATCTACAGCAGTATACCTCTGTTGCCTGAAAAAAATAGGGGCTGGGGCCCCCACCGCTCGGAGGCCCGTATATGCCAGAAGACAAGTCCTTATGACACTTGGGCATGGTGCTCCTCAAGAGGTGAACACCGGACCCAGGCCAATTGCCACCAAGCTCTTCCGTACCTGCTCCCTCATCAGCACCTCTTCTGCCAGCAGAAGCGATCAAAAAGACCGTTGTGCTGGCATTTGGAGGGAAGGAGGAAGGTTCCCCCTTCCTTACATATTGGTGCTCTGCCAGGCTCTAAGTGCTTCCTGCTCCAGAGAGGACTATTTATACCCAAGGGGGGACTTCACTGAGAAGCACCTCTGGAAAATCACAGGAAACCAAACCCTGGGAGTGATCACAGCCTGACAAGATGCCAGCCAATAAGGAACTGTCCTCCATGTCCTTCTTCCCTCCAAAGATCAGCAGATCGGTCATTTCACCATTTCTGCAGGCAGAAGAAGAGCCAATGAGGAAGCCCAGAGTTGTCGGACAGTGGGAGGGCACCGCCTACCCCTGGATGAGCATTGAGTAGTTAAATATAGTGTAGTGTTAGAGCAATAAAAAAGACTTAAGTGACTTTTTCTTCCTTGAACTTGTAAGAAATCCAGGGGACCCCTATCCTAGTTTAAAGGGTAGGGAGGTCGACATGCATGGCAGCGGAGACTTGCCGTTAACCCCACCCCATTACTTATACCCCCGACGGCCAGAGGGGTACAGAAAAAACATACTTACATCTATTGAACTTGTTAATTTTAGAAGAGTTTCTGCTCGAACTTAACCGGTCTCCAAGAGCTCTTGTTTTGATGTGAATATTGAGGATACTCCAAAGGTTCCCAATAGGGGTGAGGTTAGGGGAAGATGGTGGCCACACACAAAGCAGAACATGAGGGTACCCCCTCCAGATCCAAAAAATGAAAATGCAACTCTGATGCCAAGTTAAGTGCCTAGTGACAATGAAGACCCTAAGTAGATGTGGCACTAAGGAGTGCTGAACTGGGTTAGGGGCAACAGGGGCAAATTATAACTTCAATTTACAATTAGTCTGGGGCAGAACCAACAGCACCCGTCCCATGCTCAACACTTGCAGAACACACCAAGGTAGATAACTTACTGAACACCCCTCGTGAAAATTAGAAAAGTGGAATATAGAAAGATGAAGGACACAAACTGGCAATATAAAGGGATGAAGGAGATTTATAGAAAACCAGAAAACAAAGGGAGATGACAGTAAGACATGGTCATAAACAGATGAAGGAGAGCCATAGAGTGACAGTAAGACATGGTCATAAACAGATGAAGTAGTGTGATAAGGGAGAGAAGGGAGTTTAAATAGAGGAAGGAGAGAAAATGTGGGATTTAGAGAAATGAAGGAGATATAACTGGGATATTCAAGGGTAAAAGAGAAACACAGAGAGATAAGGAGGATATTTAGAGAGATGATGGTAAGAAAGTAGAAGAAGAGAAGAGGGTTTAGAGAGAGGAAGAGAAAGGGACGATATAGAATGATGAAAGTGAAATGAGGAAAGTAGAATGCAGAATGATGAACACAAATTGGAAATATAGCAAGAATATTGTTAGAGCCAAGCGTTTACCTGTCCGCACTCTTCAGTTTATCAAATCATCATTGCGGAAACACAGACTAACACGTCTAGGGGCCCACTCCTCATATGCCTTGCAGCGGCGTATTGCAGCTCGTTGTGGTCAGCAAAAGGGTTAACTCAGAGGTTCTGTCTGGCTCATTGGGAGTAGAGTGTCAATTAAGCAACTGCTGTGCAGCCCGGCCTTCCAACCTCCCAGTGGTCAGCAGTCACATAAAGCTGTCCAGGCTGCCTGTGATAGCGTCTAGCTTGTTATGTTATGCTGTTAGTTTACTGCTGACCAGATTTGTTTGCCTTGCATCTTGACTACGCATTTTGCCTGACCCTTTGGATACTGCGACCCTCTGATATACGGCTTTGACCTTTGGCTTTCCCTGGACTTCGGCTTTGTTTACTCCTTTTGTCAAGACACTTGTAGGACTGATAATCTGTTGCAGACCCAGCTATCTCTGACATCCCCTGTGTACTGTTAGTTTTGCCCTGTTGTACATCAGCCTTTGTGGCCTCAGGTGCCATCCTTTGCGCCCTTAAGTCCTGGGGGCATCCGTGTTTGTGCAGGCTTTTAATGTCTCCCGGCAAACGGGGGCTTGTCTATAGGTGAAGACAGCGGTGTTAGATTGGGGGTTGGCACCTGAACTTAGGCTGGTGATTATTGGGCATTACAAATATAGCCTATTAGAGGCGCTCACCAGATTGACCTTCATATATATGGTTTTCACATACTGCGCCCAGCGCTCACCCGCACCCGACTCAACGTGGCACTACCTGGCATTAGCGTTTCTTAAATAACCCTCTATTTTTCCAGTGAGGTCAGGATATTTTTTTTTTTACGTTTTGAAACAACAGCACCCTATGTATTATGCAGAAATAAATTGCAAATTATTTTCCAAACTCTCAAAGAATGGTCTTAACCTCATTGGAAAACGAATGTACCTCATCTGTAAAAAAAAAATCCCTAATAGCATGTACAGGTGGTTTTATTGGGAAAATATAAACAAACATTTTTTATATTTTACAGTTCAAATGCTCACTGTGATGCAGGTTGAAATGCACACCCAGAGTTGAACTTGCTTTATAAAATATTTAGCATGACTCCTATACAGAGAGATGATGGCAATAAAAGGGTAAAATAGAGAATTTGGAGATGTGGGATATAAAGTGATAATAGAAAAAAGTAGTCGACATGCAGATGAGAAAACAATGAGAATATTAAGGAATTAGTCTATTAATGTATTGAGCTCATTATTATATAACTCATATTGTCATTACAAAGTGCTTTTAATTAAGGTGCAAGGATACAGGTACAAAAAATAACACTGAGTGAGATAGACCCGCAGTTCTTGTTGGTGCATTATGTCAGGTCGGGTTATTACCAATTTTATGACATAATATGACATGAGGCACAATGATAAATGTACATGAAAAATTCAAGAGAGACTTGTTATATCTCCCCAATAGCAGATTCAAAATCAACTATCCCATATGTTTTCGAATGCTAACGTCTAGTACATGCTTTTGTATAGTGGAAGTGCTTTGTTTATTATATTTACTCACAATCGTTACTGTTGGGGGGAAATCCGACTTAGACTGGTAGCCTGTTAAAACAGCCTCAATACTACCTCATTGGCACTCACTGTGTTATTTAACTAACAAAAAAAAACATTCAGTGCCAATGCACCCCCAGCATGTGTCTAATTTATCACTAGTGTCATATAGGGGTGCTCTTTTTAAAGCTGCACCGGTTTATAGTGGCACTGTAGGTTAAGATCCCATAGAGCACAATGGGCAGAACTGTATTGAACTTCTTTATGCATATAACTAATACATATTGTTTTTGTAGTTAACTTGCATTGTGATTTGCCAATAATAATTGTTTTTCATAGCTTCTTTTGATTACCAATGAGCCTAATTTATTAATAGTGCCAGCCAGCTCCATTTTGGCCACTGCCGGTAGTGGCGCTGCACCTTTTGTTGTTCGATTGATAAATGTAATGAGCTGTTGGCGCTCATGTACCCAGAGCCCTGATTTCCACTGTGTGATTGTTTTTAATCAATCTTTCTCTATTTTAGGCATGTCAGACCAGTGTTCTTTAACCCAACAAAAGAGAATCCAGCACAGACACATGTTTTAAAATTAAGTTACTGTATTTTTGTTTAGAAATCAGCAGAATACAAACAAAAACATTCACTAAATTAATGCAGGTTTTGCAAAGTAACCTCATAATGTCTGGGGGCCCAAAGCCAAACTCCCCGGAACTAAGTCTTCTTCTTTACTGTGCCTACAAAGGATAAAATACAAAAATGTTAGTTTGTTTAAAGTGTTTATTTTTAAATTACTTTCACTGTCTATGGCTCCGCTCAATCTATTTAGGCCTGCTATTGTTTCACGGTTGTCACATTTTTGCAACTTTTTAACTATGCTTTAACTGGTTACCAATGTCTCCCTACTGTTCCAAGTGCATAATTTAAAGCACATTCTTGTCACCTACCCAAAAGAATGAAGCAATCATCTGTGCTCACCAGGCAAAGTCAGTCTGTGTGTTTTTGGCACTGTGTGTGGGCATGTCTGAAACTTCGGGCACCAGTTGCGTTTCCTCTGGCTCTTTCATGTGATGTAGTATGCAGAGATTGTCTAGCACATAGCAAGCCAGGATGATCTTTGACACTTTTTCTAAACTGTACAGCATCTGTCCTCCAGGTCGGCCCAAACATAAGAAGCAAGCTATGAGCAGGCCAATGGTTTGTTTCACAATGCATCCAGTCTTTGGGTGAGCTGTGGGTTGCACAGATAAATAGAAACAAATGTTTTATTGTTGGTTACACACTAAATGCTCACACAACCCCTAATCTTTGCAATTTGGATCTCTATTTCCCCTCCCCCCATAGTAAAGCAGGTTACATATTATTCTGACTTACAGCTTGCACCCTCACTTACCTAGTAGCCAACCCACTGGCATTTCTTGATTCTCAAATTTCTTGTACAGGGCACACATAGGCATCAGGGCATGAGCCAGAGAACCCCAATCTCACTGCACGCAGCCACATCAAGTAATTGCAAACAACCATCACATTTATAGAATGGAAGCTTTCACAGTTGTGGAAGTGCAGTTCCTGGGCTCGAGAGGGGCAGAATGGGATATGGGTCCTGTCAATGCACCCTAGCACATTGGGGAACCCCGTCATGCAGTAAAGTGCAAGTTTTATGCTGTGCACCTCTTCCTCAGCAGCCGTCAATTCGATGTATGCGGGAATTAACTCACATATTGCCAGGATGACCTCATGAAATATGTGGCACATTGTGGGCTGGTGATGTTTAATAGAGGCACAGTGGCTTGAAATATGCCCCTAGCCAGGCTGTTTAAGGATGCACAAAGTCACACTTAGCCTGGTACAGCCTTGCTGCGGCCAGTGGCAGGGTCAATTCTGTGGCGAATTTGCTGTTACATTGACATTGGCTGCAGCTCTGCTTGTCACTTAAATACAAAATAAACAGCCAGGTGGTGAATGCTCTGTCAGCCCTGAGTCACACCACTGTGGCTTCCTCCACCTCCTTTGCCTCCTCTGTGGCTGCAACATGACAGCACCCCATCCCAAATATCAATGCACAATGTTTTTTGCCACAGCACTCTATTTGCACCTCACCAAAAACACAAACTTAACCACAATACTAAACAAACACTTGCAACAAGCACGGCAAACATAAAGGACCACCCCCACACACGTACACACAGTAGTGCAATTCAAGACAACGTACAGAAAAACCTGATGCATTGTGGAAACAACCATTAGGCTGCTAAAGCACACTTCTTATGTTTGACCAGCCAAAGAGGGAAGATGCTAGACAACCCAGAAAAAGTGTCAAATCAAATTCTGGCTTGCTGTGGGCTCCTTAATCTTTACTTACTACACCGTATGTCAGAGCCAGAGAAAATACAATTGATGTCACAAATCCTAAACCTCTTAGCAGACAGTGCACCCAACACACAGACTGCCTCTGCCTGTTGGGCACAGAACAGCTATTTTAGCATGGCCTTACACAGTGTACACCCTCTCCAAAGTCAAACACACATACACACACAACGTCTAGCCAAACGCAATAGCGCAGCCACATCAAGTAATTGCAAACAACCATCACATTTATAGAATGGAAGCTTTCACAGTTGTGGAAGTGCAGTTCCTGGGCTCGAGAGGGGCAGAATGGGATATGGGTCCTGTCAATGCACCCTAGCACATTGGGGAACCCCGTCATGCAGTAAAATGCAAGTTTTATGCCGTGCACCTCTTCCTCAGCAGCCGTCAATTCGATGTATGCGGGAATTAACTCACATATTGCCAGGATGACCTCATGAAATATGTGGCACATTGTGGGCTGGTGATGTTTAATAGAGGCACAGTGGCTTGAAATATGCCCCTAGCCAGGCTGTTTAAGGATGCACAAAGTCACACTTAGCCTGGTACAGCCTTGCTGCGGCCAGTGGCAGGGTCAATTCTGTGGTGAATTTGCTGTTACATTGACATTGGCTGCAGCTCTGCTTGTCACTTAAATACAAAATAAACAGCCAGGTGGTGAATGCTCTGTCAGCCCTGAGTCACACCACTGTGGCTTCCTCCACCTCCTTTGCCTCCTCTGTGGCTGCAACATGACAGCACCCCATCCCAAATATCAATGCACAATCTTTTTTGCCACAGCACTCTATTTGCACCTCACCAAAAACACAAACTTAACCACAATACTAAACAAACACTTGCAACAAGCACGGCAAACATAAAGGACCACCCCCACACACGTACACACAGTAGTGCAATTCAAGACAACGTACAGAAAAACCTGATGCATTGTGGAAACAACCATTAGGCTGCTAAAGCACACTTCTTATGTTTGACCAGCCAAAGAGGGGAGATGCTAGACAACCCAGAAAAAGTGTCAAATCAAATTCTGGCTTGCTGTGGGCTCCTTAATCTTTACTTACTACACCGTATGTCAGAGCCATAGAAAATACAATTGATGTCACGAATCCTAAACCTCTTAGCAGACAGTGCACCCAACACACAGACTGCCTCTGCCTGTTGGGCACAGAACAGCTATTTTAGCATGGCCTTACACAGTGTACACTCTCTCCAAAGTCAAACACACATACACACACAATGTCTAGCCAAACGCAATAGAGCATAAGTTCAGTTTGCTGCGTTCCACGGCGTCCTTTATACTTAGCTGCAACCATTAGTTGAGTGCACAAAGTCCACATGCGTGCCATCTTTCTCCTCCCCGCTACCCGCTAAACCAGAAATGCTAATTAGCTTTTGAAAAGGCCGTTAACGCATGTTGCTGTGTGCTAGTAGGCATCTGCAGCTTCTGAAAAACCCACTTGTGTTCCATTGGTAGCATTTGTGTCGACGCCCTGCACCCTGAACCTGGTTGTGCAACTCCCTAAATGCTGATCAGGTGATTTTTCACACATGACATTGTCACCCTGTTTAGGTTGGTAAGGAAGAAGCCTGTCAGGATGTCACAGGCTAAATGAGCAAGGCATGGCCCAGGGCGGTCCTTCATGGCCTAGAGGTTCAGCTCGTGGGTGGGCCAGCAGTGTCTTTCCTCCTTGGGGTGTGTTGAGAGGTTGGGGCGATCTTATCACCGTGGTTCATCCAGGGCTGTGGCTGCTACTGCTGCCGAGGTTGCCTTGCCCACACAAAATTCCCAAACCAGTGTGGTGGGCAGTTAGGGCCAGCCCCACACACCTGTTTATTTTTGCAGGAGGGGTGGTGGGGGATAAAAGGGAAGGAAATACACCCACACAGGGGGAATATATATAAACAATATACCATGTAAATAATTTGGGAAATTAAACATGTCCATCACAGTATAATGATCCTCCACTGACAATATATTTCAAAAAGGCAGGTAATCATGGTTCAGTAAGTGGATGGTGCCTTTGTGTCTGTGTTGATGGGGCACAATAGTATCTACCAGAAGGGATTAAATTAAAAGTGTGTCCTGGGACACATCCATGGGATGTGAAAACTAATGGTTTTTCTCACCTTTGCTTTAAGCCCGCGTGTAAAAAGACTATCCAAAAATGGTAGTGGAAAACCAATGATTCTTTCTGCAGCCTTTATAATCCTTAGCAGACGTAGTTTGTCCCTCTTGGTGATCCCACCATACCAGACTAGGAAGAAATCAGAAGTTTCAGAGAAAGTCTAAATTTGTTAATCTGCCTCAGGTAATAAAGACTTTGATGAACCTTTTTTTGCAAGTCCACATGCTAACTCCACTTGAGGTCCTGTGTGATCATAATACCTAAAAATTTGACTTGTGACCGGAAGGCAGCAGGTTCCATTCCCGGCCATGGGACATGACTGAAGTGCCCTTGAGCAAGGCACCTGGCCCCCAATTGCTCTGTGGGTGGTGTTTTTAGGGTCCATCGCCCCGGCCACATGTGCACTTCACTGCCCTTTAGTGTGTTATTCACCAGTGTGTAGTCACTGATATGGTGTGTTCATGAAAATGTGTTGTGCATGGATAGAAAAAAATTCCACCAATGGTCACTATTATTTATAAATAATTAAATGCATAAATATGAAATATGCATTTAATATGAAAATTAAATGCATAAATGCATAAATATGCATAAATATGAAAAATATATAAGGGTTGATGATCTGAGGGGGATTTCTAGAGGTCTATGATCAAATCAACAGTTTTAGTTGGATTGAGAATCAATTACATCAAGGGACCGCATTTGATCTCTTTTCCTTGTCGGGTAATTCTGAGCCTTGTTTTTTTGGGAAATTACAGTATGTGTGCACCAAACCAAGTATTCACTTGATGGGTTTAACTTGCACTTGTGATTCTGAGCCCTGATTTGTGGGTTTCAGGGCCTATAAAAGACACAGGTTTCTGGTTCAAACTTAAGCACTCTTTTTCCCACACCAGTCCTGCTCCAGTTTGCAAGCTAGATTCAAACAAAGGAAAGGGTGGCATCAGTGATTTGTTCAATGTTTCCTACATAAGAAGCCCTCTGGATGTTCAGCACTAACCCCTCAGCCTGTCCGGGTTTCCACTGAACCACCACCTTCAGGTCATCCCACTTTTTCTTGGCCTGGGCACCATCCTTGGGTTCTGGCTCCACCCCATCACATTGCAGGCAATCTCCACCCATAACTCCTCAGCGAGCGGGGCCAGGACCCAGACAGTCGATCATAATTTTTGGGCAACACCATCTAGCAGAACTTCCAGCTGGGCATCATTAGCCACTCAACTTGCCCTTTGTTAGTTTGTGCCCAGTGTGAGTGGCACACTGATGGTGTCTTGGCTGAAGGGGGAGTCACTATTCCCACTCCCAGGCCCAGGGCCCGTATGCATTTGTCGCCAAAAAACAGCCATTGCTTGTGTGTAATTTAAGAGCCTCATATTGAAGCCTTGACTACTCTTGCCTTGCGTCCTCTGTTACCAACATTTTGATTGCATTTGCATGCTCCAGCTTTGTATTAGTTCCCAGACTCGCTAGATGCCCAGCAGCAACCACCAAAGTAGTAGCAGCCACCATAGCAGCAGCCGACACAATCATCAGTGGATAGTTCCACACAGGTATTTGAACACTGATTTCCCATCTTTAGGCAATATCCCCATTGTTCTTATTATGTGACCATATTTTTCACCTAGTTAGCCTGCCCATCTTTGAAAACAGTGTGTGTTCTAAGAAAACACATGAACCCTTATCTTAGGGTGTTCCAGTCACCAGCCCACCCAATGCTGTGTGCTCTATTTGTGTTGGTCTAGCTTTGTTCTTCACTTGCCAAAACTTAGGTTGACAATTAAGTGTCACCCCCAAGGAATCGGGTTCTCAGCTTCCTGGTAGCCCAGCTGTAATGGCCCCATCAGCTGATTCTGAGGTCCCTCTTACCCAGGCCTCCAGATTCACATTGGTAAGTTCAATATGCAACACCCATGTTTGTCCAACACTCTTGTGGCCAACTATCAGGGAAATCATCGGCTACCACAATTACACCTCCACTCCAATGTTTGGTCAGAAGCACACTGCCATGTAATTGTGCTGGCTACATGTTTGGACTGCATTGGCCAAACCCCAAAAGTAAAAAAAACGGCTTACCAGCACCACGCAAAAACCTTAATCCACAAACACACTAAACAATCCTCTGGGTTAGCTCATAGGGGAGCGATAAATTCCCAAGTCCACGGATGAACTCCACCCGGATATAACACCAGGGTTCAGTGGGCTCTTCCAGGACTCTGGAGTGTTAAAATGAAAAACTAAAATAAAAAATCATCCGAAGACTAACAATCTTCCTCACACACTGTCCAGTGGTTCCCTAGGGAGGGAACACAAAGAACTGAGGTGGGGAGGAAGGGATAGGGCTTTTGAGCTCTGTTTCCTCCCAGAGGGTGGAGCCTTCAGTGTCTGCCATAAATGCATAGTAAACTGATATGTGTCGGTGTCTCTTTTTTATATTGTAATGCAATAAAGATACCTTTCTATAATTACAGTATATTTTAGACCTGAAAGAGGGACAGCTGGGTCTGGGTCCCAAGTTCTGCACAAAGACAGCAGTGGACTGTGGCTGTTATATAGTGGATATGGTTTAGATGTTAGCTGGCTCGGCTGCTCCAGCCCAGGCAAGGATCTGCTATTTAAACTCAGTAGCTTTTTGTATTGCTCCTGCTTTCCTGACACTTTCATAGCTGCTTTTTCCGGATTCAAGCTGTGCGTGAGCTGCTGTGTAATCTGTTTCTTCACGCTGCTCTGCTGCACCATTAACAAGACTTTTGCTTAATTTCTTCTCCAGCTTCTGTTGCTTGAAAATCCTCACAATCCCAGTAAAATAGCTGCCACATCTGATTATCTACAGGTAAAATACATGCTGTTTATTTAATAAAATGAAGAGTTTTTGGAAGACCTTAGAAAAAGTTTGTTCAAAACGAAGTGGTTAACATTATATTTTTTTATATTTGCTGTGTAAGTGCATTGGCTAATTTGTAATACCGCAGTATGTGTTTATGCCGTCATTAAAGTGTGAAGGCTTCCTCTTTGTAAATTCACCTCCAACAGTTTTCAATGTCCTTATATATGATTGGGTGTTGAGGGGGAGAAGATTGGGTGAAAAAGTGAGCCAATTGGGAGATGGGTCTTTTCATTTAAAATTCCCCAAATTGGGCTTACTGCTGGGGAGAGGGTTTTGCTTTGACTGAACGTCATCTTAAAAGCAATCAACTTCATTTTAGAAAAAATGACTCTTGATATTTGATACTGACCCCCATGTGACTGTTGGCATTTGCAAGGCCACCCGGCAAACTAGCATAGCCATGCAGTTAAAGCAGACCTTCACCCTGAATAAGAGTTTTTTAAACCTTTTAACATCCAAATTGGCGGCCCGTAGAGTCTCAGTCTGCCTGCAGACAAGAAGTGTCTTCTGAATATGCCGCTGTGCATTCTGGGATTGCTGTCATTTTCCTGACCCCAGCTTTGTGCTATAACCCGCTCCCCTGCACATGTCACCCCCCTCCTCTCCTCAATATGTGATGCGTCTGAGGCAAGATGGCTGCGCCCGTATCCTAGAGTCCTGAACAGAGTTGAAGCCCAGTGGGGGTATAAATAATAAGTAAGCAACTAAAAACTTAAAATATATTCATTTTTTATGCCGGGGAATAGTTTTTAATGGTTTGGGCTTTTCATTAAATGATGCTGAAGGTCCAGTTTAAGTTTCCAGTGAGAGAGCTATATGTGTCCCTTGTATAATGCTGCCCTGCGGCCAATCCAAGCCACCATCTGCCGAAATAGTAGTGTAGAGAGCAATGGCACCCTATCTGTCCTGTGCACCTTTATTCAATTTGAGGGCTTTTTTGAGCTTAAGCATTACTTACTAAGTCCATCTCACACCAGAGCTAACAGCAAACTCTCTGGGTAGCTTCTGTGTGCTCCTCTGCTTCCACTTGATTGCCAACAGGGGGCACCCCATGTAATCATTCACCTAAGATTGCATGGGCAATTAGAAGCTCATTGTCAGCACCAAAGCTGATATTGAAAGTACAGAACTCATTCGACATGCAAGACTTGGGCCTTGATTCACTAAGAGCTGAAAAAAATTCTCATGGTAGAAAAAGATTAAATTCAAAAGTCTTAAAGGAGCCACAGCACTCAACCCTGTTAGCTTGCAGGCCAGCCTATAATCTGTCTCTAAACTTGGTTAAAAACAGAGGACTCGGTCACACACATCTGCAGAAGTATGCTTAAGCTGCACCACCAGCGCCAAGGTGCCCCTGTGAGGTGCAGTCCTAACTCTAATCTCTGAGAGACCCATTTGGGACATACAATGCAATAGATAAATTGGGAGCAGGCTTACCTGAGGTTGCCCTAAACCTCAAGTGCAAGCCATGGGGTGGAAGGGTCAAAGACCTTGCAATACAGCCTAGACCCCACACCCCATGTGCTTGCACAAATTCAAAAGAAACAAAGGAGGGGTGGCAGCCGCTCAGACCATTTTATAACTAACCTGGGAGGTGCCCGTTAGCAGGGCAACTAGGACTTTGGCGTAGTGGTGCAGCTTAAGCATACTTCTGCAGATGTGTGTGACCGAGTCCTCTGATTTTAACCAAGTTTAGAGACAGATTATAGGCTGGCCTGCAAGCTAACAGGGTTGAGTGCTGTGGCTCCTTTAAGACTTTTGTATCCTAATTGCCCTGCTAACGTACACCTCCCAGGTTAGTTATAAAATGGTCTGTGCGGCTGCCACCCCTCCTTTGTTTCTTCAAAAGATTAAATTCATGAGAAAAAAAGCCTGAGAACTTCACTTTAAGTGAATCACCAGAAAAAAAGACAATGAAAGTCAATGTCACTTTTTGCTCTTGAAAAAAGTATTGAACTTTTCACTCCTTTTTACTCTGTAGTAAAAATTGCCATTGACTGTCATTGTCTTTTTATCTAACAGTGATATTCTCAGGCTTTTTTCTCATGAATTGAATTTTTTACTACCATGAGAATCTTTTTCAACTCTTTGTGAATCAAGGCCTAGGACAGTAAAAAAAAATCAGTCTTACCTTTCCTGCGCTGGCTGCTTGCTTCTTCACTGAGAGTACCGGACCTGTGCTGGTAACATACTAGGGCTACTGGCTACTCGGAATCTTAGCCCTAGGTTAATAGCCCCTATGCCTGCACAGTGGAGGAGCACACAAAAAAAAGTAAAAAGAACAGCTAACAATGCAAGTGCAATGCAGGTACAGCACAGTACTCTGCTTTATACATGAGTTTACCTTTATTTAATAGTATACACACCATTCAAGGAAGGTTTTTTTTCCAAAGTAGATCAATACAGATTCACAGCTCTGACTGAAAATATCCAATCCACCCATTTCGTCCCATATTTTTACCTTTCCTAAAAGATAGGCTTCTTATTACAGAGCGAGCAGTCAGATCAGTGACCAAATCAGTCCTTTGGATAGGAGGCATGGGTGATTTGGTGGATACCAGGAGGTGTCCACATATAGGTCAACTATGTATAAATAGATAATGACTGCACCAGCATAACAAAGGGATATGCCCAGCCAAGAATCCCCGTGTGGGCCCCAGGTAATTTCAGCTAATTTGACTTCAGATAGTTTGAACTGAATCAAAACGTGCACACTAAAAGATCCACACATTTATTACATGCAATTTAAGCGTTTAGCTTAAAATGTCCGACAAGCCCGATTGCTGTCCCATTTTCTCTGGCTACACGTTGCACTGCCCCAAACTTCAAACCATTTTTAAAAAGACCCTGTAGTTCCTAAGTTATTTGTAAAAGCATTAAAGCATTGGAGATGCAGAGGAAACATGAGGAGAAACAGTTAGTGTGGCAATAGTGATGTGATGTAAGCACACTGTGTGCTCTACATTTATAATAGTAAATAGATAAGTAAAGTGTTGTGCCTCTAGTTATTACTGCCATAACATAGTGTGATCAGAAAAAGGGGGTGAGAGATGCTGCAGGCTAAGAGTGCCTCCAGCCTTCCAGCACACACTGTGACCAGAGAGGAGGGTGTGGTTTCATAGCTGCAGAGAGAGGGCATGGGGGATGTTTCCGTTGGTCTACTGAAGGTTGAGTAAAGGTCAAGGGTGATTTCCTCACTAAGGAGGCCGGCAGAGGAGGAATCACATCGCTCCAGCCACTTAATGAAAGGTACTGATATATTTTAACCCCCATTTTCTTCTCCATTCCTTGTAAAGACATCTTTAGAACATCTTGAATGGCCTGCATGAGATCATGCACAGGGTTCTGCTATTTGTGAAATGCCCATATAATCCACTAATAGAGAGGCTAGGCAGCTCCTTTAACCCTTCTAGTGCCAGCTACGTGACTCTCACGTAGCTGCCTCTCCAACCGTTAAGTGCCAGCTACGTGAGAGTCACGTAGCTGACTTTAGAGGCCCATAACAAAAAAAGTAAAAAAGTAAAAAACATACAGACTTACCTTACCCCTCATTTGAAAGGGCCAGCGATTCTGTACAAGAAAAAACAGTAAATGACATTTACTCACCTCGCAGCGCGATGGCTCTCCCCGGGTCTTCTCTTCACCAGGGGGGGCTCCGACCCCCCCCCCCTGGGCTTTCCACGCTGCTTGTGAGGGCCCAGAAACGGGCCCTCACCATCCTCTTCGGCCGGTGCTGGCCCCACCCCTAGCCCCGCCCACTTGATGGTGTCATCCCGCTCCTCGGGTTACTGGCACTCGGGCTCTGATCTGTCAGTTGTCAGCAGCGATCGGTGCAAGGAGGGTGGCAGGCAGGGAGGCTCTGATCTCCCTGCCTGCCACCCTCCCTGCTCCGATCACTACCGACAACTGTCATCTGTCTTTTTTTTTTAACTTAACCCTTTGTGAACTGGTAAGGGGTCCATGAGACCCCTTATACCAGTTCACAAGGCTCTGGGTATGGCAGGTCACCTGCGGCAAGCGGGTGACTTGCCATAACCCCCAGCCCCCCATTACCTGCCTCCCCAACGGCCAGGGGGGGCAGAAGGGCCCGGGCCACGTGGCTATGTGGGCTAGTAGCCTGCAGGGGCAGGGTCCACCAACGCTGGCCCCTGCGCCCTGTTCTACAAGCCCCCATAGCTGGTCCGGGTCAGTAATGCTGGGTAAAGGGGACCCTATGTCATTTTTTGGGGGGGATTTTAAGGGTTTTTTAACCCTTAGAATTCCAAAAAAGAAATGAGGTCCCCCCCCCCCCCCCCCCCCCGGGAGGGGGGACCCTATGTCATTTTTTTTTTTTATTAACCCCTTACAACTATGCAATCATATTGCATAGTTATATCCTATCTGGAATCTCCTAAACTGCTGTTTCAGGAAAAGGGGTATACCTATACATATGTGGTACCGTTGTAACCAGGAGAAATAGGGCTTTCACACGCAATAATATTTTATTAACAAACTTACATTTTTTATTACAAAAAAACACTACAAATTGTAAACAATAGGTTTTTTTCAGTTTTTTGCACATATTTCACCCAAAAGTATTGAGAATACACAAAAAAAAGCCCAAACAAGACATTTCATGTTGAAGCCCAGACTCTGCTGAAAAAAACAATATATAATTTTCATGGAAATCCCTTCAAAAATCAAGGTTGAACACGTGTAGCGCAAAAACGTGAAAAGTTGTCGGGCAACAGAGTGTGAGAAAAAATCTAGGTAGGCTGGCACTCAAAGGGTTAAATCTGCTCCATGTCTGGAAGAGAACCTCAGGTCTGAACCCATCATGTTGACATGTACCTTTAGCTTTGTGTGATTCTCTTTCTTTAGTTTGCAGTGCTGGCTACAAAAACAGATCAACGCAACAAATTTTTCACATTTACACAAAAACACATAAGCTTTGTCTGTTAAGTGGTGGCTCAACTTGCTTTCCTGTTTGTCAAGTGGTTCTGCTTTCCATAACCTCCTGTTAATATGGTTGGTGTAAGCACCACATCCAAGGGATCTGGAAGAAAAAAAATATTGCCTTCTCTGCCTTGGACACACTGTATTTTCCACAGCAAAGCCCCCAACCCTAATGTATAAAGACAATATGTGTCCTATAAAAAGCACTGATTCTAACATTTGCCAGAGATTCTGTATTCTCCTGATGCCCTTGCATTTTGCTGTGTGATCTGGAGTACAATGCACTGCTGGTACTAAATACACTAAATCAAAAATGCTTTTCAAGTAGAATATGACAGCACCAACAGAACACTCCAAAAACACATTCCCTTCATACCTTTAGCTATTCATCATTTCTTCCTGCAGCTTCTGTTTATTTACGTATGTATTTGCAAATTCCTTATCCCAAATAGCTTCCTTAAGAATGAAAAAGTATTGTGGGAGTCTTCCCTACACACTGTGTATTGTCCATGTGTGTCCTTGGATGCTTCTATTTTTATATATTAAGCAGGAATCAAGGCTGCCATTTAACCACAAGAAACCACAGAAGACCATGCAACTACTATTGGCTTGGATGGCATCAGTCGTACACCCTCCACAACCCACTCTCCCTTTACATTCTCATCACACTGTGCACCCCCCTTCTGCGATTTCTGGTCTACAACTATTCAACTCATATCTTTGATATCTCAGCTTCTTGGTCCTGCTGTGGAAAATCAGAAGCATAAGTCTTCTGGAAATGCAATGTTTATTTGGTCCACTGGGGGCTTGCTTACTTCAACCGCCAACACCCGATTTGCCCAATTTTGCGGCTTGCTTAAATACAGGTTTAGACAAAGGAACTTACATTTTTTTTGATTGGATGCCTGAACATATGTCATACTTCTACTGGACATTTCAAACATATACTGCACATATATAGAAGGTATAGCTCAGACACAAAGAACATCTGTTTCTCATAAAGCAGACATAAAATTCTTTAGTGATAATCATACCTATGAGGAGGGAGGGGTGAAAACCCCTCCACACACTCAGGAATGTGGTAGAGACATATAGGCGGCTGAAACTGAAATAATTAATACTAATACAATATTTCATTTTCCACCTCAGTGTAATCCATTCTTGATCCGCTTTTTTTCCTCTGCTAGCCTCACCTTGATGTCTGCAAGCTTAGAAAAGAGCCATAGGCTTCCCCAGGA
Source organism: Gastrophryne carolinensis (assembly GCA_027917425.1). NCBI lineage: Eukaryota > Metazoa > Chordata > Amphibia > Anura > Microhylidae > Gastrophryne > Gastrophryne carolinensis. The sequence continues at coordinate 443,197,556 of CM051234.1, forward strand.
CTAAACCAAACCTCATCACACACAGCCAAGCCTCCCCCACCTCCCCACCATAATGCATCACATGTTCACACCTGCAGAGATGCCAACGTTGGGGGCCAGATTACAGGGCGATGGGTGAGGTGGGGGTATAGTTCAGGATGTGCCTTATTCACAGAGGGACAAATGTTTATCACCACCATGACAATTTGCAGGTATATAAGGGTTTTAAATCCATAATGCTTACACAGTAATTCTGACTGCCCTCTTTACTATTACAGTAACTGACATTAAAAAAGCAAGCTTTAACTGGTGTCTCCATCCACAAAAGATCCTCGTGTATGGTAGCACCCAGTAAAGTCAATGGGAGTGCTCCATATTAAGGCCATACAAACCCGACTGAACAAGGGAATGAAGAAGTAGGTAAGTACTGTTCTTGGGCTTCCAGTTGTACAGGTGAATCATCCCATCCCCTCCCTTCCTTTTGTCTGGCTTTAAGCAAATTGTAACAGGTTTTCCAAATAATTGTCCAAGTTTAGGAAGACATTCCAAGATCCTGGAGTGTGAACACCCCAATATTGACCCAATAATCATGACAAATCCTAAACGCCTCACACCTCAGCCTTGCTGTCTTTTTTTCCCCAGCAGCATTCAGTCAGCTACACTACTGGAGAGGGTCACTACACGGATGCAGCAGCAGTAATGAAATGATATGCCCTATCCCCTATCTGGCTGGATGTCCAGTCAATCATTTAGAGGGGTCTGCTAGCCAACACTGCATGGGTTGCAGAGTGACTTTGTAGTTTGACAGGGTGACCGGGTGGGTAATGGGGGGTCAAAACCGGGTGACTCCCTGAAAAACAGGGTGATTTGGCATCTCTGCACTCTTCTATTTTATTAGCTGGTGAAGACTCCACATCAGCCATTTAGAGATAACAGTGGGGCACAAGAGTATTGTTTCTACTAGTACAGGGCAAATATTTATCTGGGGACAATGATATAATGCTAGGGTTACATCAAACTGTTAGAAGAATCAACTCTGTTTCTCAAAAGTTCCTTTCATGGACAACTTTAGACACCAAAGCCCATTAGCCTTAGTTGAGTGCTGGCTCCTTGTCTTGTGAGTCTTCTCATGCTTTTTTACTTTCTCGGTGGCATAGGTAAACAGTGGGGGACAATTCAGAGCCAGGTGGGAATTCTCACCTTTTTTAGAAGAGAAACTGCAATTTACTTTCATTGTCTACCTTGGGGCTGAACAATCGGATGTAAATTTTCACCTCAGCCCCAAAGTAGACAATGAAAGTGAACAGCAGTTTTCTCTCCTCAAAAAGGAATTAGTTTTCTCACCTGCCTCTGAATCAACCCCCATAGTCTGAGTCTATATATTCTATGGTTTAAAGCAGTAGTCCTCAAACTTCCTCCTCAAGGGCCGAGACAGGCCAGGTTTTGCAGCTCTCCACGCTACTCCACAGGTGAATTAACTGGTGCTCAGACAGAGCTATAGCCCTAATTATTACATCTGTGCATCAGCATAGAGAGCTGCAAAACCTGGCCTGTCTCGGCCCTTGAGGAGGAAGTTTGAGGACTACTGGTTAAAGACTGGTACATGATAGCCAGGCTATCTCCTTTTTTCTGTAAGGAAGCTTTCTTATTTTTTTAATATAATATAGGTCCTCCCCAGGGAGGAGTAGAATGATATGTTCAAACTTTGTCACCCCTGATTCTTCCATCCAGTAAATAGGAAAAACAGCCAAACAAACAAGTAACCCTGTATTCGCTGTATCTTGCATGTAATAGATTATTCTTTATATTAGACTACTTTTAGCTATATATCTTTAAACCTAATTAATTTAAAGCAAATTCATTTTAATTCTTACCAACAAATCGCTCCAGATAAGACAAGCTCAACATCCATCAATATTGTCCATGAAGATTGTGAGCAGTCACTTTTGACAGTGGTGTCAATCTTATAACAATGACAGTTTGAAATGTTTAATACAGATTATTCATGAGGCTGTAGAGCCTAATGCTGTCTACTGTTTTATGTCCCTCGCCTTCCATATTCTTCTCTAGCAAGTGAATGAAAAAATGGAGAAAACGATGCAAGAGACCTCAGAAATATGCCATCCAGGCTGTCACTCGCTGATGCTGAGAAATAGCTGGTTTACATTATCAGCAGGTAAGCCGGTGTCAGTCGAATGCCAATCCACCAGAGCCAGTCAGGCAGCAGTGAGTTAAAATCTGGGGAAAGTATGTTCTCCTGGCACCTTTCTGCAGATGGGCAGCTGCAGCATTCAGATGATGTGTGATTGGTGGTAATCAGTTGAATGCAGGATACGGCAGAAGTTATTTTCTCCCAGACAACATTACAAAAAATGAGATTCACAGAAATTGCTTCTTAAATATACTTCAGTCAGATAGAATAGAATGTGAAGTGAAGAGGGCACAGAGAAGCAGCCAAGGAAATAAGATGCGAAATAATACTGTGGAGTCACATGTGAAAAAGAAAAAAAAGTTAGGTCAATGACTAGAAAAGATGAGAAGCAGAATAAAAAAGAGGTAGGGAAAAAGGCAGCATGATATAACACCACATACATAATTATTTCTTTTAAACGCATGCTTTAATTATTATGCTTACATCTAATATATTATAATAGTATAAAAGTAGGATTGGATATGAAGGAACATTCTTTCATCCAATCCTTCTTTATACTTTACATTTTCTATTGTGTTAAAGTACAGCAGAACATACAGATTGGGTGTTATGTTTTGCAGCATCACAAATTAGGAACGTAAAAAAAAGAGTTATGCAAAAAATATGTGGTATAACTTATAAGCAAGTCCCTGCTATTTTAGCAAGTCTTACAACGTGAATGTTGTTTTTAGCGTGCTAAGAAAAAAGAAATACATAAAAAAAAAAGAAAAAATAGAAAGAAAAAAAAGTATAAGAAAAAGGAAGAAAGGGTGAGAGTAAAAAGGGATAGTCAAAGGAAACGAAACCCCTATCAATGCTCATCAGTCATTACAACCAAGCAAATTTGGGTAAATTAGTGATTTGGTCTGATCTGACCCAAGGATCCCATGCTACCATTTTTTATTACTATTATTTAACATGCTTGTTAGTTTTTAAGTGACCAGGAATCTCTACAGCCTAACATGTACTTGGAAGGGGACTTTACAATTTCCTATGCCTTTGCAATAGATTGCTGGGCTGCTAGAAATACAAAGGTAATTTATTTTGATTTCTTGTGACACTATGTGATTTACGTGAAACAATGTGATCATCCAATCCTTTTTAAACCTGACCTAGCATTAGAAATTAAACTTTGTCATTGGCTTTTATAATTACAGCAATATTTAGGTGTCTTCCAAAAATGTAATTTCCAGCCATTTCCATCTGATGGCAATCAAGGACACACTTCTTGTCTGTCTTTATTATCAATGAATTGTGTGACATGAACAAAAGCAAAGGCTAAAAGAAGTACTGATCAGTCCAGACTGCTGCCTTCCACCTGTGCCAAGATGATGTATGGGGTGGGAGGATATTTCTGGTGAGGAGATTCCTTGATTTTTAAAACAGGGTCTGCTCCTCTATGGTGGGCCTCAAAGGAGTTTGGCATGTCAGACTGGCATGTGCAGCACCATGTAAGGTACATACATGCCCCCCCCCACATAATATTTTGATCTGCAGCAGAGAGGACTTAAAGGAGCAGTATCACGAATTTTTCTTGGTGACTTATATTTAAATGGTACTTTGAATGTAGGTAAGTGTTGGAGTAAGAATTACAAATTTAGAAAAAAAATGATGTCTGTGTTGTGCAGCTGGAGACTAATAGCTCATGTTTAAGTCTTCTGAGTGTCGGAGCCCGACACTCTGGCCTGTTCCATGCTGAGGAGAGGGGTGAAACAATGTATCAAAGTATCAGCTGTTCAGTGCTGGCAGCCGTCCAGCATAAGATAACAACATTGCAACATTGCCTGGCCAGAACTCATATCTAAAACAGAGAGAAAAGCTCTAGAAGTCATTTAGCTGATTTTGACAGTTTTCCCTTCATGTTGGCTCTGCTGCAGAATCTTTCAGTTTACCATTTTCTCTTTCATATTCTTATTTTTCATTTTTCCATATGATCTTTCTTTCAGCTTTGTGTGTTTTGAGCAAAGCCCAACCCAGGATTTTCACTATCTGGAGTTTTGTTTTGTGCCCCTAGGGCCCTGATATGTGAAATCCCCAAGTTCGCCTGGGAAAACATACCTTTCCCTGTCCCACAGCACATGCGCGGGCTCTCATCCAATCAGTGCTGTTTGCATGCAGATGGGGAGCCTGAGCAGTAACCTTCCTGGCCGCCCAGCCTGTCTAAATGACTATCTGCGTGAGCGCGCCAGAAAAATGGGGGAATCTGTGGTTATCCAGGGGTCGTTTCACACAGTGGGGCATCCTGATTTAGAATGCCCAAGGGGGAAGGTCAATGGCCGGGTCTTATAGACTTCAGGGTCGGCAACTCAGGGTTTTGTTCCACTTTAATACCTTTAGATTTTCCTGCACAGTTATTCAAAGAAGAATTTCAGTTATTTTCAGTCAGTTTAGTTTATTTTGTATAGATTTTACACATTTGAGTCCCCTGGTCTCATAACAAAAGCAGCACCTCACACACACAGCCGTTACCACTGATTACAGTGTCAGCCTCTGAGGTAAAGTGTTGCTAGGAGACCAGTGGGCTAAATGAAGCAGCTCACTAAATACAACCCAGCAGATCCCCCTATTCAGCAAATGGACTGAGCCATTGTCATTATACAATTTAAAAGAAAGGCAGATATTTTTTCCTTTTTCTATCGCCACATTATTTATACACATGTTAGAAGCTATTGTGTGGCTATTTAATTATTTATCTTTTTTAATGCAAATTTCGCGATACTTCTCCTTTAAACAAGAGCACAGACCAGATGTGTCTGCTGCCAGAGCATATACCCTATGTGGGGGGGGGGGGGGGGGGGAATGTTGGTGCATCTTATTGGGCAAATGTATAAAAAAAGAAAAGCAAGCTTACATACATTGCTCCCACGTTGCTGGCATCTACCAGGAGGCTAGATGATTGATAGGTGGCAGCCCGCTGTCCACGCCGCCGCTTCTCAGGTGTCTTACACAAAAGTACATCCAGAGAGTAGCTCCGCTGTCCTAATTGGACGCTAGCCACAGGCCATGCCCATGTATGCACCAGGTGTTTTTGTAGGGCGCATGTCGCACCTCAGGAGGAGGAGGAGAAGAAGCGGCAGCAGTGGTTGATGCTCATCAATCGTCTGGCCTCCCGGGAGTGCCCTTTGTAAGTTTACTTTTTTGGAGGGGGGCCAGCATCGGGGAAGGGGAGTCAGGATGATTCTGCCACATTGCCTATATAGGAAATGGGAGGGGGGAATGCCACATTGCTTATATAGGAAATGGGAGGGGGGGAATGCCAAACTGCCTATATGGGAATGGAATGGAAGAATGCCACACTGCCTATAGGGAACGGAAGGGGGGATGGCTACACTGCCTATGGGGAATGGGAGGGGGAATGCCACACTGCCTATGGGAAATGATAGGGGGGAATGCCACACTGCCTATGGGGAATAGAAGGGGGTGATGCTACACTGCCTATGGGGAATGGAATGGGGGAATGCCACACTGCCTATAGGGAATGGGAGGGGGACTGCCACACTGCCTATGGGGAATGGGATGGGGGAATGCCACACTGCCTATGGGGAATGGGATGGGGGGAATGTCACACTGCCTATGGGGAATGGGATGGGGGAATGCCACACTGCCTATGGGGAATGGGATGGGGGGGATGTCACACTGCCTATGGGGAATGGGATGGGGGAATGACACACTGCCTATAGGGAATGGGAGGGGGGATGCCACACTGCCTGTAATTGGGGGATTCTGCTCCTTGTCTATTATTTGGTTCTTGGGGGACGGTGTTTTAGCACAACACTTGGTTGATTTTTTTCTTAATTACCTCCTTCAAATCCTAGGTGCTTCTTATAGGCAGGTGCGTCTTATATAGTGAAACATTTGGTATTTTGCTCAATGTTGGCCTTTCTTTTAATGTTTAACATGTCAAATCAGAATGGCACAAGAATGAGGCTATAGACCTTCATCAAAAAAAGCATGTAGGGAGGCACTCTCAACTCATAAATTGATAATAAAATACATTTTTATTAATTACATATTTATAATCACTACATGCAATACACTCAACATATTAAAATCCCTTAAAAAACACATAAACAGGACAATAACACACAAGACAGACCAACATGAAGGTGTGTAGGCGGTGGGGAGAGTCTCACCACACTAACTGATATCAAATGCCTAAATATATATGTAACATAGTAACATAGTAACATAGTATGTAAGGCTGAATAAAGACTTTAGTCCATCCAGTTCAGCCTGTTTAACTCCTTCCAGTGGTCTAGTAGCCATAGCTGGAAATGTTATTACATGCCAGGAAGGCATCAAGGCCACTTTTGAATGTTTTTACTGTATCCATCATTACTACCTCCTCTGGCAGCGAGTTCCATAGTCTCACTACTGTTACAGAGAAGAATCCCCTCCGATGTCGGTGGAGAAAGCACCTTTCCTCTAACCTTAGTGGATGCCCCCGGGTTATGGTTACACTCCGGGGTATAAATAGATTGTGGGACAGATCTTTGTATTGACCCCGAATATATTTATACATAGTTATTAGATCACCCCTCAATCGTCACCCCCCCCCCCCATATGGGGTCTGACCAGTGACTTGTACAGGGGTAAAATGATGCTCTGGTCATGAGCACCTATGCCCCTCCTGATGCACCCCATGATCCTATTTGCCTTGGCAGCAGCTGCCTGGCATTGATTAGTACAGTTGAGCTTATTGTCAACTAAAACCTCTAGGTCCTTTTCCATTGTTGTTTTACCAAGTGTCTCTTTATTTAGTGTGTAATCATGACACATATTTCTCCTTCCCATAACCTTACATTTATCTGTGTTAAACTTCATTTGCCATTTAACTGCCCATGCTTCCAATTTATCTAAATCTGTTTGTAGCTGCCTGCTGTCCTCTTTTGTTTTAATTACTTTACTCAGCTTAGTATCATCTGCAAAGATTGAGACTTTACTGTTTAATCCATACCCAATGTCATTTATATATATATATTCAAGAGAATTGGTCCCAGAACTGACCTTTGTGGTACTCCACTAATAACAGTGACCCAATCTGTGTGTGTACCATTGATAACCACCCTCTGCTTCCGATCATTAAGCCAATTTCCCACCCATCTGCACACGTTTTCTCCCAGCCCAAGCATTCTCATCTTTTGTACCAGTCTTTTATGCGGCACAGTATCAAATGCTTTAGAAAAGTCAAGATATATGATATCCAATGACTCCCCCTGATCCAATCTTGAACTTACCTCCTCATAAAAGCTGATTAGGTTTGTCTGGCAGGAGCGATTCCTCATAAATCCATGCTGATATGGAGTAATAAGGTCATTTTCCCCAAGGTGCTCCAGGATAGTATCCCTTAAGAAACCTTCAAACAGCTTGCCCACCACAGATGTTAAGCTTACCGGTCTTTAGTTCCCAGGTTCCCCCCTAGATCCCTTTTTGAATATTGGCACCACATTTGCCAAGCACCAATCCGTCGGAACAGACCCTGTAGTTATGGAATCCACAAATATTAGAAATAACGGCTTGTCTATTACTGTACATAACTCCCTTAAAACACGAGGATGTATGTCATCTGGTCCCGGTGATTTATCGATTTTTATCTGCTTGAGACGGTGCTGGACTTCTTCCTTGGTTAGACCAGTGACATTTAATGGAGGGTTTTAGTTATTCCCCTGCATTTCACTCGGCATGTCAAATTCTTTTGTGAATATAGAAGCAAAGAAGTTGTTAAGCAAATTAGCTTTCTCCTCATTTCCCTCTATAGGGGTCCCCTCCTTGCTTTTCAGGGGGCCCACACCCTCAGGTTTGTACCTTTTACGGTTTATGTAGCTAAAGAATAATTTGGGGTTAGTTTTACTCTCTTTCGCGACCAGTCTTTCTGTCTCCAGCTTAGCTGCCCTTATCTGTTGTTTACATTGTTTATTTTCTTCTTTATATTTTTAACACTTCCGCTGTCCCTTCCTGCTTTAAACGTTTAAATGCCTTTTTTGTTGTTGTTTATTGCCCCCTTAACCTTTTTATTTAGCCACATCGGTTTACATGTGTGTCTAATAGTTTTATCCCTGTAAGGTATATATCTGTCACAATGAAAATTAAGTATTCCTTTGAAAGTATCCCATTTAGCGTCCAGGACATTTTCCCAGTCAATGCAGTGTAGGGCATCTCTAAGTTGGTCAAACTTTGCCTTTTTGAGGTCCCGCGTTTTTATGGCTCCTTGATAAGGCACCCTAGTGACTGCTAATTGGAAATTAATGATATTATGATCACTGCTTCCAAGGTGCCCCCCATTACTTTGTCTGGTACATTGGTTAGTATTAGGTCCAATATGGCTTTCCCCCTTGTTGGAGGTAGCCATCTTTTGTTTTAGATAAAAAACTATTACTTTTATGCGAAACACATGTTTCAGCATCCCAGTCTATATCTGGGTAGTTAAAGTCCCCCATAATCACTACCTCATTTAGTTTAGCAGTTATATCTATTTGCCTTAGCATCATATTTTCTATGGATTCGGATATATCTGGAGGTTTATAGCAAACCCCCATCAGTATTTTATTTTTGTTTCTCCCTCCATGTATTTCTACCCATACAGACTCCACATGGTCATTCCCCTCACATATATCCTCCCGCAGAGCAGGCTGTAGAGAGGATTTTACAATTAAGCAGACTCCATATTGCTCTTCTGTTATTATCAATTCTAGTTCATCCATTTTATTAGTCAAGCTTCTAGCATTTATAAGCATGCATTTCAAATGCTTATGACCATTTTGATAATTTTGTATATTGCACTTATTCCTGCTAGATGTGCTAACCCCTCCCCCCTCTCCACCCCCAGTTTCATGTCTACACCCACTGTCACTTTCTTTCCTAACTTCCCCTTTGTAATAGCTTTTACCCTCCCCCCCAATGCTCAGTTTAAACACTCCTCTAACCTTTTAGCCATCCTCTCCCCCAGAACAGATGCACCCTCCCCATTGAGGTGCAACCCATCCCTGCCAAAGAACCTGTAGCCCACTGTGAAGTCGGCCCAGTTCTCTAAGAACCCAAACCCCTCCTTTTTACTCCAATTTTTGAGCCACCTGTTTACATCTCTAATCTCCCGCTGCCTCTCTGGTGTGGCTCTTGCTACTGGTAGTATTTCTGTGCTAAATTATTCGACAAAGTGTTCCAACAGTGCAACTAAACATGTGCAAATCCTGCCTATGATCCGAATCTATACATTTATAAAGTGCAAGTGCTACAATCAATTAAGAATTAATATTCCCAACCATAACAACTCATAAACATATCAATCTACTCTATTCACCAATCAAAATATAATCACCTGTATATATTATTAGGCATCCCAAAGGGGAACCACTGATATATATCACAATACCAATCAAAAAATAATATCACAAATCTATCACAAAAAAAATCACCAGAAATAAAGCCAAGGTATCATGAAAATAACATGTGTGAAGTTTGCCCACCGCTTACCACACCAGGAGCCACGCGTTCCGTGGGCACATCGCCCACTTCATCAGGCTATAGATGGACCTTCATCCACTTTAAGAGCAGCTCTGCCCAAATCTTATTTAAATCTCTCAGTTGGGAATATGTAGACCTTAGTGTTTGATGCAATAGGGGCCCTATGGGTAGTGCTGATTCACCTATTTTTATTTCACTCATTTTAGTGCAGCATGTCTACAATAATTGATACCACAATAGTTTAGGATGGGGCAATATTTTATTTATTTAAGGAATATATATGTTGGTGCTTATTGATTCATGCCCTACTAAAGAGAGATTTTGGGGTCAGTTAAGCATCAAAAGTAAACAGTGTACTTTGGAGAGCCATCCCAAATCGGAGAGGACTTCCCCCCAGCCATGAAATGTGCAAATATGTGAATACAGTCTCAGAGATTAATTACATGGGTTATTAGAGTCTCTTAAAGGCACTCTGTAGGCAAAGTGCATAAACTGTCATTCAGAAGCTCACTTCATCATGGCCGCCCTCTCCCAGAACACAGAAGCTTCTGAAAGTAGGAAAAGGGCAAAAAGTAATGAATTCCCCTGAATTCCTTTGCCATGGACCACCAATAATAGGGCTAAGCTGGTGGTCTAAAGCTCTGCATCATCAGACTGGACACTGGAAAAGAACATCAAAAGATGAATCATACATCATAACTGTAAACCTTGATATCTCACCCATTTCTTCTTCAATTTAAAAATGGAAAACAGTTTACGACAGTGGCAATAGTAGCCCGACACAATGAGCTAACAATTGCCTTTGCCTTCTGTATCCCTTTAATGATAAAGAATAAAGGTATTTGTTTGTATTCTGGAGGCAAATAGATTGAGATGGCATTATACAGACTGAAGGGATATGGGGGGGGGGTGACGATTGAGGGGTGATCTAATAACTATGTATAAATATATTCGGGGTCAATACAAAGATCTGTCCCACAATCTATTTATACCCCGGAGTGTAACCATAACCCGGGGGCATCCACTAAGGTTAGAGGAAAGGTGCTTTCTCCACCGACATCGGAGGGGATTCTTCTCTGTAACAGTAGTGAGACTATGGAACTCGCTGCCAGAGGAGGTAGTAATGATGGATACAGTAAAAACATTCAAAAGTGGCCTTGATGCCTTCCTGGCATGTAATAACATTTCCAGCTATGGCTACTAGACCACTGGAAGGAGTTAAACAGGCTGAACTGGATGGACTAAAGTCTTTATTCAGCCTTACATACTATGTTACTATGTTACTATGTTACATATATATTTAGGCATTTGATATCAGTTAGTGTGGTGAGACTCTCCCCACCGCCTACACACCTTCATGTTGGTCTGTCTTGTGTGTTATTGTCCTGTTTATGTGTTTTTTAAGGGATTTTAATATGTTGAGTGTATTGCATGTAGTGATTATAAATATGTAATTAATAAAAATGTATTTTATTATCAATTTATGAGTTGAGAGTGCCTCCCTACATGCTTTTTTTGATGAAGGTCCATCTATAGCCTCATTCTTGTGCCATTCTGATTTGACATGTTAAACATTAAAAGAAAGGCCAACATTGAGCAAAATACCAAATGTTTCACTATATATTTTATTTTTTAGTCACTTACTATTCTTTCCCCCACTGGGCTGCAACTCTTTTCAGCACTCTAGGATACAGGCGCTGCCATCTTGCCTCAGAAGCATCACATACTGAGGAGAGGAGAGGGGGCAAAAGTGCAGAGGGGCGGGTTATAGCTGTGCCTTGCACAGGACAGCAATCCCAGAATGCAGAGCGGCACATTCAAAAGACACCCCCTGTTTGCAGGCAGCCTGAGACCCCAAGTGCCACCATCTTGGATGTTTAAAAGCTCAGAAAATGCAGTAGATGCAGGTAGAATGATTTTTAATGTGGGTAATCTGTATGTACAGGGTTACTGATTAACAATTTTTGTCTAGTCTTTCAGTTTTACTGTTTGGATATGGTTCTGTTTAGTTCAAAAGTAGTTGATACCAAAGCATGACAGCTCTAAATTCCCATAAAGGGACCTCTGGGAGCATGGAAGGACCACTGCAAATCCAAGAAAGCTAATTTGTTGTATATCCAGCTCACCAGTGCACAAGATCGCAAGATGTGCCACAGGCAATGAGGGCCTGTGTAGTTCTCCTATCGTGGACGCCATTACGGCTGTGCACGGGGTACGCGCTCAGCCGCGGCCGCTGATTGGAGAAACATGAGTGTACTGGGAGAGGTCTCATTATTAATATCCCGGAGTGTTCCCTCAGTAAAAAGGTTAGACTAAGGGGTACCCAACCACGAAAAGCGTAACTTCACACTGGTACATGATACAACATGATACAAGGACACAAAAACGGGGACACTTCCCCGTCATTTTTTTCAGGTGTCCATGTATTATGTTTGTTTTACAAATGTGTTGGCAATAGAATTGGTATAAACTTGTTATTTTTTCAGTGTGGGTGTGTATCCTTACTTTGTCCAGTGGTGCCCAGTTTGTTTTTGTTGTTAAATTTAGGAGTGGCACGCTAATCTGTTGGTATATTGTATTATAGCAGTATGACAATTATCAACCCCAACATCATTGATGTCTATAGGGAAAAATTTGGGTGGCGTGTCCTGATCTCTGAAAAGCAACTATGGTATGGAAGGCCACAAAATGTTGAGGGAACAATGTGTAATATGGGTAAAAGGGGAAATATGTTCAGTGGTAGAAATGTAATTGTTATTGTCTAAAGATCCCTTATTCTAACACTGGCCCAGTTGCACTAAAAGGTTTTTTTTCATAGTACTGTGGTTGTAGCTATACGAGGGCTATCAGTTTATAACAAAACAGGTCAGCTCCTGTGGGGCTCTTAGTTACAAAAAATTCAGTGCAAGCAGAAATAACTAGGTGGGTCTTGCAAAAAAAAAACAGCCAAAAGGCTCTTTGATGAAACTTCCTATCAAAAACATCAGGTGCTGAAGTAAAGTCAAACGTCCTTTGGAGCAATCTTTCTTACAAAAAAATATACCTTTTGCTCTCAAGTAAACAGACAGAGGTGTTCTGAAGGGATCTTGTTTAAAAATGTAGGTTTTAGAGTGAAGGGAAAAGTCTTTTGAGGGGTCCTAAAAACAAAACATCAAGCTGTAGGCCTTAAAGTGGTATTTCCAACTTATAGAGTGGTATTTCCAACAAAAATAAATAAACCTTAAGTCCCTAAAGGGACTGTCTGGTGCCTAAAAAAATACCATTTTGTGAATACTCACCTTGTAAAATGGGTATTATAAGTATGTCACACACCCCGCTTCAAGAATCCATAACATGTGGGTAATATCGTCCTGAAGAGGCGTTCCTGCAGAGATGATAGTAAAAGAAAGCCCCTCCCTGATCCATAAATACCTGGGACCTCCCACTCATTACCCAGTATACAGAAGCAGTAAGGTAAGGGACCAGGAAGAGGCAAATATAAAACGCAACCACGCAAAGTTCACAAAATGGTATTATTCTAAGTATGTCACACACCCCGCTTCAAGAATCCATAACATGTGGGACATCCAATAGCAGTGTCCAAAAACAAGGGCGGGGATCCAAAACTAGGCAAAAATGCACAACTTCAAACCACTACAGCTTGCAAAACTTTGCGTCCAAAGACAGCATCCGCGGACGCCCAAACATCAACCTTGTAAAACTTGGAAAAAGTGTGAACAGAAGACCAGGTAGCGGCCTTACAAACTTGCTCAACAGAAGCCTGGTGCTGAAAAGCCCAGGACGCACCAACTGCGCGAGTAGAATGAGCAGTAACACGAAAAGGGGGACTCCTCCCCTTGGCAGAATAGGCTCCAATGATGGCCTGACGAATCCATTTACTAATGGAAGATTTGGCACCACAAAAAAGGCGTCCGTCTTACGAAAGGAAGACGTAACCTCCAGATAATATTCCACAACACGAACTACATCCAAGGAATGCAACGCCCTTTCCTTGTCGTTGCTAGGATTAGGGCATAGAGAAGGCAGAACTATGTCCTGATTTAGATGAAAAGCCGAGACCACCTTAGGAAGAAAATCCGGCTTGAAACGAAAGACAACCTTGTCCTGATGCTTCTCAAAGTATGGAGCTTTAATGGATAAAGCTGCCAACTCAGAAACACGCCTAGCCGAAGTGATAGCCACCAAAAAGGCCACCTTTTGAGTAAGCGAAGACAAGGCAACCTCATTCAAGGGCTCAAACGGAGGACCCTGAAGAGCAGAGAGAACAAGGTTCAAATCCCAAACTGGAACCAAGGGCTTCCTAGGCGGACGTACATGCGTGACTCCTTGGAAAAAGGTCCTGACTAAAGGATGAAGTGCAAAGGACCTTTGGAAGAACACCGCCAGGGCAGAGACCTGCCCCTTCAAGGTACTAATTTGGAGCCCCAGATCTAAACCATGTTGAAGAAACTCCAGAATCCTAGGAATGGAGAACTCTCGACAAGAGAAGGACCTACCTTCACACCAATCAATATAGGACCTCCAGGTCCTGTAGTAAACAGAAGAGGAAGACCGCTTCCTGGCGCTGATAAGAGTCTGAATCACCGCGTCAGAAAGACCTTCTTCCCTCAAGATGGCGGTTTCAGCAGCCACGCCGTCAAAGCCAGCGATGGTAAATTGGGATAGCGTAGCCGACCCTGGGTGAGCAGGTCCGGCAGCAGAGGCAGGGCGAACTGATCTTCTGCCAGCCTTACAAGATCTGCAAACCAAACGCGCCTTGGCCACCTTGGGGCCACCAGAATCGCTGACGCGCCTTCCAAGGCCAGTTTGCGCACCACTCTGGCTAGCATTGGGAACGGAGGGAACAGGTAAAGGAACCCCAGATCCCTCCAGTTCAGAGACATGGCATCCACTGCCAGAGCCAGAGGATCCTGCGAGAGAGACACAAAGACTGGAAGCTTGTGAATGTGACGAGAGGCAAAGAGGTCCACCGCTGGGACCCCCCACCTGAGACATATCGAACGAAACACCTTTGGACTGAGAGACCACTCCCCCTTACGAGAGGAGGCCCGGCTCAGCAAGTCCGCCTCCGTGTTCTCCACCCCCGGAATGTAGACTGCTGAGATACACGGGACGTGGGCCTCGGCCCAGTCCAGAATCAAAGACACTTCCCTGAGGGCACTCCTGCTGCGAGTCCCTCCTTGGTGATTGATGTAAGCAACCGCCGTCCTGTTGTCCGACCGGACCTGAACTGGCAGACCTCTCAACTGATGAGTCAAGCGAAACAGAACCAACCTGATGGCTCTCAACTCCAGAATATTGATGGGCTCGTGAGCCTCCTGCGGACTCCACAGACCCTGAAACTGGAGGTCCTTCCAAACACCCCCCCCAACCTGACAGACTGGCATCCGTGGTGACCGTTTCCCAACATGGAGCCAGGAAGGATCTGCCTTTCGACAGATTGACAGACCCCAGCCACCATTGTAGGGAACGACGAACTCGGGGAGTCAACCGGAAGGACCGGTCCAATGACGACTGCGACCTGTCCCAAACCGTCAGCAGATG
Organism: Gastrophryne carolinensis; assembly: GCA_027917425.1. Lineage (NCBI taxonomy): Eukaryota > Metazoa > Chordata > Amphibia > Anura > Microhylidae > Gastrophryne > Gastrophryne carolinensis. The sequence continues at coordinate 443,212,731 of CM051234.1, forward strand.
AAGCTGAAGCGCCCTCGTATGGAACTGCGCAAAGGGAACTGCCTCGAATGAGGCCACCATTAGCCCCACCAGCCTCATCCCTAGCCGGATGGTCGGATGAGGGGCCAACAAGAGAAGCTGAACTAACTCCTGAATCAAAAGAATCTTGGCCTGGGGCAGAAACACCCTGGCCTGCGAGGTGTCCAGAGACATCCCCAGAAAGGTCACAACTCTGGACGGACAAAGAGAAGACTTGGGGTGGTTGATCACCCAACCGAACCTCTCCAGAGTGGACACCACCACTCCGGTGTCCAACTCCGCTTGGTTGAAAGAAGAAGCCATGATCAGTAGATCGTCCAGATAGGGCACAATGCGGATACCCTAAACTCTGAGCAGTGCCATCACCCCCGCTAGCACCTTGGTGAAAACCAGAGGGGCTGAGGTGAGACCGAAAGGAAGTGCCACAAACTGAAAATGCCGATCCTCCACCACAAACCTGAGAAACCTCTGGTGTGCTGGAAAAACCGGAACGTGTAGATAAGCATCCTTGATGTCTATGGACGTCAGAAAGTCTCCCTGACGAAGAGAGTGAATGGCCGAGCGCAGCGTTTCCATGCGGAATTTGCGCGGCCGAATAAACCTGTTGAGAAACTTCAGATCCAAGATAGGACGGACCGACCCGTCCTTCTTGGGAACCGTGAACAGATTGGAATAGAAGCCCCTGCCCTGCTCCGAGGGGGGCACTGGGCAAATGACAGCCATGTCCAGAAGATTCTCTACTGCCACCAGGAGCCCCTGCGCCACCAGAGGCTCCGAAGGCATCCGAGACCTGAAGAACCTGGAGGGGGGGCGGAGCTCGAACTCTAGCTTGTAACCGGAAGACACCACTTCCCGGATCCATCTGTCCGAGACTTCTTGATCCCAGATCTGGGAGAAGTGTCTCAGCCGTCCCCCCACCCGCAAGGGTGAGGGCGCCCCCTCATTGCTGTGCCGGCTTAATAGCCGGCTTGGGCTTAGAACCCCAATGGTATCCAGAACGGGCACGTCCCCTGCCCCTGTTCCCGGAATCTCCTCTGGAAGATTGGAACGCAGATCCTCTGCCAAATCTTGCCCCACGAAAGGAAGTTGTAAAGGCAGGCGCCCCCCGAAAGGAACGTCGCTGCTTCTTACGTTGAGGCAATCTGCCGCCCTTGGTGACTGAATCCAAAGTTTCACCAAAGAGCCTCAACCCAACAAAGGGCAAAGCCGTCAGAGACTTTTTAGACATAAAGTCGGCCGCCCACTGGCGCAGCCAGACCGACCGCCGAATAGTCACCAACAAGGCCGATGTCCTACTACACATCATTAAGGTGTCATCCAAGGCAGTTAATACAAAGGACAAAAACAACTCACACCGTTTAAGACTAATGAATTCAGCACTACCGGGGCGAAGCCCAGAAGATGTCAGCAAGTCCCTGACCACGGACCTGGCAGCCAACACCATAAGCTCAGAAGCGCACACAGGCCGTATGGCTGACCCAACGCTAGTAAAGCCATGACAAGCCATTTGGTCAATGCGTTTATCCTCCCCATCTTTAAGGGTGGAGCAATCCGGCCTATTTAAAACCGAGGAATTAGACAACCCCAGAACCGGGGCATCGACCTCGGGAGGGGAAGCCCAGCGCTTAACCACCTCCGAAGGGAAAGGGTATTTCTTGTCCCACCCCTGAGGGATACCAGGGAGCCTAGCCGGCCTGTCCCATTCCTTATCAATGATCTTGTGAAAATGCCGTTGTGAAGGAAACTCCAAGCGCGGCCTGGATTCCTCAAACAACTCACCCTCCTGCTGTGACGCCACCTCGGGAGGGGAAATCTTCAGAACCTCCAGCATCAGCGCCAGCGCGTGAGGAGAATCCGAGGATCTCCCTAACTCACTAAGCTCCTCATCAGCACCCGCGGACTGTTCAACATCCGACACCTCTGAGCCCTCAGAAACCTCACCTTCTTCTAGCCCAGAATAATCAGACCAATCGAGATTATTAAACTCGTCCAGGTCATCCGCAGGCAAGGCCGGGGACAAATGCTTCCTCTTGGCCGGCGCCTTACGGGCGGCCGAACTGGAAACAATTTTCTCAAGGTTAGCCAATCTGGCGCACATCTCAGCTTGCAGATCCCTGCCCATGACAACGTTGCACGGAGCGCGTGTCAGGGTGGGAGGCTGAGAAGACTCGGCCGGCGGTGCTGACCCAGACGCCTGGGCTCCCGACTGCCGCGCAATAGTTTGCTGTGCACAAGGTATACAAAGCAGTACATCATCCCCAGTAATGGATGCGCCACACAACATGCACTTTTTGGGATGCCCCGAAGGGGTCCCAGCCCCAGTATCCGGGGATGCCTCCATAAGGTGAACTTTTAATAGTCTCCAAGACCCAGGGGATTACGCTAATAAGCAACCCGGGATGCCCCTTTAATGTCCCGAGTGGGAGGATTTATGACAATAATGAACCCAGGGATCTAGGACCGGGAGAGAACCCCCTAAACTACTAAAGAGGATCTTCCTGATAACACCACCGCTCTAGAAAGAGAAGGAAACAGAAGGGACCCAATAAATGACATGATAAGGAAGAACTACAATAAAAAATTAAATAATCAGATAAGGCCCCAGGGCCACTCACGGATCCTAATGACGAGTAGCAATGGCGCCGCACATAACCAAAGCGAGGTGCAGGCAGAAGGAAGAAGGAGGCGTGGTAGCGCGAACCGCGCGAAGATAGAGAACCTCCTACCGCCGCCCACAGCAGAGAGCCCAAGCTCCGCATCGGCGCCTCCAGTGACAAGCCTAAGCAGCGGGGGGCGGAGCCGCGGCGACGCGCGAAGGCCCGGCCCCGCCCTCCCCTCCTGACGCGGCCGGGAAGGAAGACTCCGGCTGAAGACTCAGAGACCGGCGCCGCCGTGTGAAAACAAGCGGGCGGGTGTGACCGCCGCTACCGGCGGAGCACCCGTCCAGAAAAACAACACAGACAGCGGAGAGCCGGCCGCGGCAGCCGCCGCGGCCCGGCCCCGCCCTACCCAAGAGTGCGTGAGGGGAATGCTCCCCTCACAAAGAAACAAATGAACCAGCACCCTGGCCATGATGGCGGCCGCGGTGCCACACTAAGTACCACACAGACACACACACACAGCACAAAACAGAGAGAATAAAAGCTACCAGGACAGACTGGCCATAGGGAGAGACCCCCCCCAAACCCCACTGTTCAGACCATGGGAGACTAAGGGGACCCCCCGGGGCCCAAACCGGGGTCACCAACCCGGCGTCCCGCCTACCCTCTTATTTAGGGTCTCACGGGGAAGCTCTGCTCCTAGGCAACATAGGTGCCAGTATACCCTCGCTCGGGCCCGCAGCCAAGACTGAGGAGGCATAATTTTTAAGTCTAACAGTGGAAAGAGGAAGCCCGAACGGAAATATCCAGAAAACAGGCCGGGAGTTACCCCGGCTACCTGACATCCCCCTATGCAAGGAGGAGACATCATCTTCTGACTTGCTCGCCGTCTTGCAGAGATGGAAAACTGGGTAATGAGTGGGAGGTCCCAGGTATTTATGGATCAGGGAGGGGCTTTCTTTTACTATCATCTCTGCAGGAACGCCTCTTCAGGACGATATTACCCACATGTTATGGATTCTTGAAGCGGGGTGTGTGACATACTTAGAATAATCCTCCTGCCCTTTCACCTCACCAATGATGCCCAGTGAGGTAGATAAAATATAAAAAAAACTCACCAGATGCAGGATTGATGCATGCTCCCAAGACAGAAGAGGCAACGTGTGGTCTTAGTTGATGGGGCTTTTGCTCAGCTGTTGTCCAGCCATGGGCTGTTTTTAACCACAGCTCAGTGGAAGCTGGAACAGTAGCAGCAGCCAGACCCTAGTGTGGGGCACCAGGTAAGTGTTTTTTTAAATTATATTTTAGTCATTTCACTGAGGAAAAGTAGATTTAAGTATTGGACCAATGCCTGAGGGTAGAGGGTAGAACCTTTTTGGATGGGTCTTCCTCAGAGTAGAGGGCAGACATCTCTTAGAAGGGGTAAGTCTCTAGAGGAAAGAAGGCCCTCAGATGGCCTTCATAGTACTTCATAGTAATATTTAGGGGTGAACACTGATTGTTCGTCATAGGTGAATTGCAAAACTTGTAGATCCTGCAAGATCTCTGATACATTTTAGTAAACTAATAATGGATTCATAAGCCCACACTGAGCTGAAATCAGATCATTTCCTTCCTCCGAAAACCTCCCTACTTAACTAACCTCTATCTCAGTCTAGCAAATTTAGGCTCACAGTATGCATATGACTTCCAAGACAGATTACATATTTCCTGGATCGTCCATGGCTACTTATTGGTTGCGTATGAGCCATTTCAAAACATCTCCGAAACTCTGATTATATGTAAATACCTTCTGCATTTAAGGCTAAACCGCTTTCTTTTTTCGTAACTTCTTTCTTTCTTCCCAATTTCTAGGTCAGGGCTGAGATTGGAAGGACAAGTCATTGAGCAGCTTAATGAGTCACATGTGTACTGTTGTGGTCAGAGACAGCTGCAGGACTCTTGTGAATTGTCATGCTCGTTTAATCTGAGAACACCAAGGGACAAAGTGGCTGTCTTCTTGCGTGGTCCTGGAGGAATAAAACTAAAAGAGGGAAAACTTTGGAGCCCTGCTCTGGTTTCTCTCTGGCACTGCACGAAATAGAGGAGAGGCACATGGGACATGCTTCATGTAAGCTGCTTGCTGCCTTATCATTGCCATTGGGGTTAATAGCTGCTTTGATATATTCTTGGAAAGCTCATACAATTTCAATAAAGTATTTGTGAAATCTGGTCCCAAACTTAATTATCTACACACATTTTAAGTGGACCAACACCCAGGATTTTGACTATCCTGGGTTTTGGTTCACTTCCGCGGGGCACCCCACTGGAGGCCGCATCTTGCGCTTCCCTATAACAGGGAGCGCGCCCGCGCCCTGCTAGAGAGAAGCGCGAGATGTGGCTGCAGCTCGCGCATGTGCTGTTGGAACGGGGATAAGGTAAGGTTTCTGGGCGTCCTGCGGGGTTTCACACAGCGGGGCATCCCGATTTCGGATGCCCCGCGGGGAGGGATCTGATCGGCCTGGGGTGTTGGTCCACTTTAAGTCAATTCAAATATGACACAAATCCAAATCACAACAGGTCATGTAAAAATAATGATTGCACACGTTACTATTGTTTGTACAGTAGTAGTAACTATTGATGTCTTTACTATCTTTACTAGAAGCTAAGGACTGTAAAAGGTGGCTTTGCAGCTTGTACCAAACAAGACAGCAGCAAGGACCTCCCCTGTGCCACTGATGGTCCCTTGTGAAGTTCTGTTTTAGTGGGTGGAGACCACCACCACTGTTAACTTGGTTCAGGACTTAGGGGTGTAAAATGGATACCAAGCATTTAGCAAGGGGGATTATGGATAGATGGATTTTAAATATAATTTGCAAATCTGTAAAGTTGACTGCCACTGTTTAATGAGTTGGCAGCAGAAGAAGGAGGTACAGATGCTTAAGGGCAAAGGTATTTGACATATATTTGTGGGCAACAGGTTTTCTGTGCCCCTGGGATTTAAATTGGCTTTGTCAATTATAATCTAATATCTAAGTGCAAACCTGCATGTTTATTTGCCATTGCATTGTGAGGCTTCCCAGTGAGTGTGTAGATAGATAGATAGATAGATAGATAGATAGATAGATAGATGCACATTGGTAGCTTTGCATTGATTTTTCTCAACATATTTCCTTCATTGCCTCCAGCGCTTGCAGGGGGAAGGCCACAATCTGGGCTATGGGGTTTGTAGATAACGTATTACAGCTGGAGGGAAAGCTGACTTGCCATAATTAATGGTGCTTCTGGTAATAGGATTTCCCAGCCCTGAGGAACCTTTTTACATAAGATATTGGCTAGAGAGTTATGATTTATAGGGGTCTGCTCCCAAAGAGAATCTGCACAGAGACTCATGGCGGAAGGAAATTTATCAGGGCTGGAGATGGAGGAGACAGAAACACTGGTGCTGCGGAAACTGGCAAGCCAAGGAGAGGAAAAATGAAAAGACCAGAAGGTATAGAGAAAATACGAGAGCGTTCTATTGATCAATAGCTCGAAATGAGGTCAGAGGTTAATAGAAATCTTGCAAACGTTTTGTTCTCGTATTATCGACATGCCAAGCTCTTGTGCCTCAACTCCCTCCAGAGGACAAGGCAAGTACTGCCAGTCCTCTGAAGGATTACACATCAACTGCAAGCTCAAACATTAGTGTAAAATATTTTATTTAGAAAGATTACAAGATTCCAAACTGGGATTTAAAGTTCAGTAGCTCAGAGAGGCTAATGGCGCTTCCTCCACACACTATCATTATCAATGGCCCCTGTAACTGTTCCAACCTGCCTTCCTGTTGCAGGCGCTGGATGTGTCCCGAATATACTGCAGCGAGGGCAGCGCCACATGCAGCCTCCACTAGCATCAGTTCATCATCTGGTTGAAAATACAAAAGAGACCCAGTGAGAAAGTGTTTTTTAATAAAATAAAAACTAATTCAAGACTTAAAATAAGAAACATTTCAGACAAGTCCAAACCAATTTCGTTATTACACTCTATAAAATAATTCAGGTTAATAATACTAGTGTGAGATTAGTTTGGATGAAGAAGATGTTGACAGCCTCCCTACATGTGGACCTCTGAGTAATTGTATGAGTGGGTATGGTATGATGGTCTTAGCGTGACTTCATCTAATATGTTGGTCAAAAAAGTAAAGAAAACATTGTTTTCATTTTTTTTCTTTACTGTTGAACATCTTCTCCTTGTCAAAGTTACTGAATGCTCAAGGCCATTCTGATTATAGACAAAGCTGTGTCTAAAAGAATCTCTGGGCAGGTTATTATTATTAGTAATATATATATATATATATATATATATATATATATATATATACATATAGCCATCATCTTCCATTGGCTGAAATTCTGCATCCAACCATCTTCCAGTGGAAATGAATACTACATCCTCAGTTTGCCACCCAAATCTCAGCAGGGCCACGTGGGTAGGAATAAGAAGGTGTCTGGATTATCTGGATTTTGATTTTGGTGGCTTTCCGGGGAGGGAACCCCCATGTGACTGTCTACATCACTGGAGGTGAGGGGAATGGAGGGGATTTACTGGGATATCCCCCTCCATGCCCCTCCCCTCCAGTGATGTAATAGTCACATGGGCATATTCAACAGAGGCCCAGTCTCTTTGGTATAAAAACCCCAGCCATTACCTTTGGTTAATGTGTTCCTTCACCCCAGATGCTGGTGGGGGGCAGCAATAGCAGCAGACGCCACTGGCATCAGAAAGGAAGGGATTGGGGGTAGTTAAATATAATTACATTCAGTTTAATAAACATCGTTTTTTATCTTACTCATTGTGAACAGGTAAGGGGTCCAAGGGATCCCATTACCAGTTCAAAGGCTGGGAGAGGGGGTGGTAAGCCACCTGCCTGATATGCTGGTGAGTGGTTTGCTATACCCCTTACCCCATTACCTGCAGAAGAGCCTAGTGCCCCTCGGTGTGGGTCTGGGGTTCTTCTAAGGGTACCCCTGGAAAAGCACCAGACCTGTGCTGAAGGGCAAAAAAGTTGGCAAGTACTAAGGCCAGGGGCCTAAGGGCTATGCTTGGTGTATCGGGTTAATAGCTTTAGGGGTAGGGGGCCATCCTTCCTTTGGGGGCACCTGGCCCTAGTACTTACCAGCCCCTATGCCCATCAGTACAGGTCTAGTGCTCTTCTATGGGTACACCTGGTACCCCTGGAATAACACCAGGACCATACTAAGGAGCACCGGACTCTGGTCTGTGGGATTGCAGGCAATGGGGCAAGAGGGGGTATAGGCAATCCACAAGCTGGCATGTCAGGCAGCTGCCATGTGTACCCAGCATTGTACCCCAGATCCATTATCTCAAGTACCACCTATGTGTAACCTATGTGAAATAAAACATCAATTTAAAGGGCACCTTTTGGGGCAGTTTTGTATTTATTGCAAATCAGGCTTGGGTAAAGTTTACATGGCTGAAGACTGGGTTGGGGTGTAGATCAGTCAACAGTCTCACCTGATAGGATCCTGGGTACCACCGATAGTACACATACTACTGTTTGGTAAACAATGCCAAAGAGCCCATGTTCTTACCATAAGCAACTACTGGGGCATCTTCTATATATCATTAAAAGTCTAAATACATCAAAGGATCAATAACACAGATAGATAGATAGATAGATAGATAGATAGATAGATAGATAGATTGATTCCAAATGCAATATAATTACTTACAACTTACCCAAAAAGAGCTCCAAAGCTTGCACTACATCCACATCATCCACGGTCAAAGAAATAATGTTATATTTTTTGGCACACTCTAGGGCTCTGTCACATACAGTTTTTGCACCTAGGCACTTGGCAATGCTGTAAAGGACAGATATTTAAAGATTATATCATGTACTGTGCAGAGAATAAAAGAGAGCCATTCTTTCCAATCACTGGGATAAGTCACAGGCCCTTTCCAACTTACTCATGTGGAAGCGTCTGTGTTAAAGAGACAGCCTTCACTTCACAAGTGTCACATTGTCAGAGCTAATTGGACAGTCCAAGCTAAAGGAGAGCATGAAGCTGTCAGGCACCAACTAGGTCTTAATAACCCCAGTGAATTGCAGCTTCAAAAGGGGATGTAATTACAGGTGCTCTGATTCTTGGTGATAGCCAGTCAGGCTGTGCTTCTTACATTTCTATGGAGTGCGTCCATTTGGTCACTGCTATGAGGACAGAAAAGACGGGTTGTAGTAATTGTCTACGCCACTCACAAGTTTAAAGCCTATATACCCACCTGCATGCTCTCAGTGTGTGCCATTATTGTGTGAAAAATGTTGCAACAGCATCATATAGCTGTCACAAGGCTGCTATTTTGACACATGATTGTGTGCTTGTTATTCATGGTGTAATAACTAAGAATTTCTCATATGATTGCCACGTGTTCTGACATGAACGAGTGAACTAATGGTCGCTGGATAACCTGACATAAGAATTCCATCTACCTAGCTTGAATGCTTTTTAGGTCTTTATCATGTTTAAGGAATTATTCTTGGTTTTGACCTTTACTCTTTGTTTAAACGCTCATCATAAGTCCTCCTGCCACAAATGCTTAGAATGGGTCTCCTGTTGTGCAGAATCTGGTTTTCCACCAAGCACCAACCCCCTACAAATATATCAGAAAAGATGTAAGTACTCAAAGGGAACTTTCCTGGCATACAAGTTCTAGGTTTGAAGAGAAAAAAATGAAACCACTTCACTAGTTGGGTAGCAGGAATCTATGATCTTTACTTGAGTCCATAGCATGTATAATCTACGAGGCACCACTCTGGCTGGTTGATTAAGCAGAGGTTTAAACAGAGACACATAAATCTAATATTTTAAAGAAATGACAGCTACTGTAATTTGCAGGAAACATGATGCAGGTTATAGGAGGAATACCTAGACCAAAATTTCACAGAAGCTGCTTCATACAGGACACTCTTGTGTCTTGTAGTGTCCCATTTCAAGGAAAAGTGGATCTCAGATCAGAGCCACTATTTCCAACCTCCCTTGATCACCTGCCAGTGTTACAATGTTTATGCTGGGTTGTGCATTTTTGGAATTTGTTCTCAAATGTGGTGTGTCTATGAGACCAGATCAAGGCATCGATTATTTGTTATGAGTGACTAGTCCTGTATTCTTTCACTTGACTGCACTCCGCATTTCTGCGGAGTCTAAAAGGCCAAAGTGTGGGGTCCAGCATCAATTGTGCAGCATCCACAGCCCCTGGAGATCTGTATGACACACAGAAGTAATTGCAGGTGATCTGGTGTCTGGAGAATTGAATTCAGTTTGTAAACCTGGCTCCCCAGAAGGGAATCATACAGCCACCCACCGTGTCTACTTAATTGCAAATGGTAATTAAGTTATCCAGGCAGTGGCAAGCACTGTTGGAGTGAATTCATATTTTACCCCCTTTTCCAGCCCTGACCTAAAATGTTATAAAGCGTGGCGCAAAATTAAATTGCACACTGCCTGAAGATGGAGGTATCTTGGCACTGAACAGAATAGAAGGAGCAGCAGATGAGAACCTTTTTCAAGAGTTAATGTCTTCCCCCAATGTGGTTAGGAATGTTACAATTGTTCCATGGTTAAAGGCAAAGTCACAGGATGACCTGGTCCTCTTGGCATGTCTGGTTCACAAACTGTTGTAGTTGTGGGTGTCAAGCAGAAATGCTGGAAAGCAGCTTAATGTAGAAAAGACACTGGAGCTAGGTACTCTTTGACAAAACTGCATGCTGTTCATGTGTCAACTGCAAAGTGGGCCTGAGAATTTAACTCTCTACTACTAGCAGACAGGGAGATGGATATGCATTGAGCCTACGACCACACAAATCACAAAGGGACTTGCTACTCTAAAGCAACGAGATGAATATACTTGTATTTATTATGTATGCAATAAAAATCTCTAGTCCTCTTGTTGCAATAGTAAAAACAACATTATTGCAGTTGTAGAATTAGAGTATTGCATTGGTGGTCACCCTGGCGAAATTTGAGGTAAAGCGTTTTGCTACCATCCTGTGCTGTCAGCAAAGATGCCTAAAGCTTGCTGTGTAATGCAACTGCCATGGAGACATGTAGGCAATATGGCGTGTGGTCTACTCCATCCTGTGGTGTAGAGCGTGTAGGGGGGCCTGGATAGAAAACCAGTACAGGTGGAACTAAATGATTAGATTATGAACTAGATGGCGCCAACTCATTCCTTTACTGATGGTACAGAGGGGGCTGTAATTTGTGCTAATCCAGATTCTATTTTACAATGTTCCCACTTCTTGCCAGTTTGCCCGGTACTATTACGTTTCCGTATTCCAACACACTTTAGGATGTACACCGGTCACATCCCTGTGTGCATAAAGGAGATTTTCTGCTTTGGTAAAGCGGAAAATATATTTAATCCATATCAAGATAGTGTCTGGCAACCAAAGCGTATTTGGTTATTTTTTTATATAATTTCTGCAGTAGTAGTAAAGTATGTTTTTTGGTTCACCCCTGGTTATGAGACTGCTGCCTGACAAACTGTCAAACTCTTACTGTCAGTTAAGCTAAAGCTATTGAAATAACACTGCTGTATATACATACTGTATACATATACAGTACATAAACAGTAATGCTGCTATAATCAGACTTAGATACTGTTTGTGTGTTGCACTTTAGATGAAACCACTCTTTTAGCTTTGATGATAGCAAACTGCTGTCTTCCCAAGTTTTGGACAATAAAGATTCTACAAATGCTAATTGTGACAGGGGTTCTGGAACTGACTCAATACCAAAAAGAACTACGGTATATATCTGTTGTAAACCAACATAAAACTCTATCTATCCCCCACAGAATAATTAATACAATCATTACCGTAATACAAATTTGCATGACACTTGTCAGTGATCACCAACTATTAAATATTATAAACATCATTTATTTTTTAAATAATGTTAAAATATATCAATAGCATCATAATTCCATACTGCAATATTTTATCAGTGCAAAAAATACAAAAATACAAAAAAATACATCCACATAATAAAAAAGTAATTTGTTCGCAGATAAAGCTCATTATGCAGTATGGAATAACAATGCTATTGAGATATTATTTAAAAAATAAACTATGTTTTTAATATTTAATAGTTGGTGATCACTGACAAGTCTCATGCAAATTTGATGATAGCAAAACCTTTGCTATAGATGTACCTGCCACTGACAGTAAATAGTTTGCCCCTGAGGTCTGAGGCATAGAGCTTGGAATAAGTACACATAGCTAGTTCTTGTGACTACAATCAGCCATTTCTTTAAAAATCCTCCACAATTATTTTTTTTTTAATATTTTGCTGTTGACCACCTAGAATACTAAACAAAAAAGTATATGGGAATGACGACTCGAATAGTGTTTCTGGCCTAGCAGCTTGCTTACCTGGTGGTTGATGTAAAGCAACTTTGTATTGTTCCTGTTTTCTGGCTGTAGAAAGCTGTCTCGTTCCTCTGCCTCAGTAGCAGGGGTGCACCTGTAATAATGCTATGTGAGGCAACCGCCTCACGCAGCACTGCATGGGAGGCGGCAAACACTGGATCCGATATTTTAGTTTTTTTTTACTATTAGTGGTTCATCCGAAATTGGTGCACACTGTCATGTTTTTTTACAGTCAATTATTGGTGGCTCAATAGCTGCAGCCCTGCCACCTACCCCCACAATGAGTAGGCATCCCTCCCATCATAGGAAGTAGCCAGATGGAGAGGCACACTGCTCTATTTAGTGGAAGGGCACTAAACTTTTCTGGGTTTTCTCTGAGCCCCCCATCCCCTGCTCATTTTCTTTCCTCTCTGCTGGTGTCAAAGCTGAGTCATAGACTGCCAGGAACATGCAGCCCTTTCAGCTAGTAAACAAAATCACCCATATGGAAAGTAAAATGGCCGTTTTAAAATCAATCTTTCCTTATTAGCATGTTATTCCTGTCCCTATTTCCCACATTGAATTGGAGGATATATATATATATATATATATATATACACACACACACACACACACACACACACACACACACACTTCCAACAATTCCAGTACACCCTCTGGCACTGAAGGGGTTACAAATGTATTTACAAGCTGTGCTGTTGCTGCAGTGATAGGAAAACACATACTATTAGCATATAGTCTTCCCCTGTGCTAACCTAAGCACTATAGTCCTCTATAGGTGACCACACCCCCATCCAGGATTTCCTAAAATACAACACAAAGTAAAAGTTTTTTTTCTCAGCTTTGGGGGCTCCATTTTTAAAAGAAACTGGGATCACTAGGAGATTTAACAATCTGATAATTTAGTTACCTAGAGTATTACTTTGAAATAGAAACCATTTATTAGCTCAGTTGGTTGAAAAGGTAAGCTTTCAAAACAGACTTCTTCTTCAGGTATAATATTGTCTTTTGCATGAAGAAGAAGCCTTAAGGGTTTAAAAAGCTCGCGTCTACTCAGAATGCCAGTGGCTAACACAGTACAACAATTTACTAAAACACTAACCTAATTAGACAACTACAAAATTGAAAAATAATGTAATATGTATATAATGACTTACCTAGTAATGTCAGGCAAAGTCACTGGCTTTCCAGCTTCAATGGCTGCATTCAGGCAGTGAGCCCCTACTGTCTCCATGGCAAGGATGGGTACATCAGACCAGCCAACCTTGGCCATTCCTTCTATTATTCCAGCAAGAAGTCCTCCGCCTCCCACTGCAACAACAATAGCTCCTGGTTTCTGAGTGCCCAGAGCAGCCTTTAATTCCAAGACCAAACTAGAATGACCTTCCCTACAAAAGGCAGAAAGTAGGATCTTATAAATATATAAAAGGTGAATATTAGTGCTTATTAGTTGTAAGTACAGCTCTTGGTGGCCATGTAGTGTTGTGTAGTTGACATCTGACAGTTGTTAATCTCGCAGGTTTTTTACATGTCTGGCTTCCCTTATAAGCTGAAGCAAAAACAGATTTTTGAACCTAAAGATGTCCTTCATCCAATGCTAATAGCCTATGTAACAGAACTCTGCCTAATATCTAGTAATTCTTGCTTTGGCCTTCTCGTAAAAGGCATGTCCCTTGTCTAATAGTCATACAAGAGGACCCCTTTCTTCACACAAACTTCAAGCCATCCAGTCTGCTTTTCACATAAAGCTGCAGCTTGAGAGATAGCATGTTAGGACTGTTTCTATCAGCTACCTGGGATTTTTACCCTGGGTAGTTAGTTGGGATTAAAGTAAAGTAATTGGGTGATTTGTAGGGACAGAGTTTAATTGTGCAGAGACCCAAGGAGATAAAGCAGTAATAGTTCTATAGATACTATTTTAAAAGGATACTAGGTCTTTCCAACCAGCATTTGCTTTGGCTGTAAAAATTATGGTTTACTTCAACACTATTAATTATTAGTGATTGATGGTTGTTTTGGCAGGATGAGCTTTTTATTAATACACATTAGGGGTTGCTAATAAAGGATTTCCCAATAATATTCTCAATATAAGAACTTTAAGGTTGAGAGTATCCTCAGAACATAAAGGAGATCAATGTCTCTTCCCCCTGAGGGACTTTTGCAGGTAGTAAAAAGTCTGCTAATTAGCACCCCCCCCCCCCCCCCCCGTGGTCTGTGGTCTCCTTCTCCTTTAAATTGAATTTAGCAGAGCCAGGATCTGAGTAGTCCTCCATCAACAAACAGATGCAATAGTGTAAATGTCATGTCATATTTTAAAACTGATAAATCAAATTAAACACAGAGCTTATTTTCCTAGTGTCCCAAGGTGCATGCACGCCGGGATGAAGACCAATTTTAACCCAAGAGATACATCCACATCAACATATAGTGAAAATCATAATCCTTCACCGCTGTGTGAATCTCCTTACCAGAGTTGGTCAGAGTGAATGCAACCAATTGGCCGTTAATCTCCTTAGACCTTGATCACCAGGGCTTCAATATGCAGCAAAAGGTGGTATGCTTCAATGGCTGTTTCACAATATTCAGATGCCCAATGCCAAATCACTCTTGATTCTCTCCTGATACTGGATCTCTAGTTATTCCACAGACACCAGTAAATGCAATCCTTCAACTGTTGGTACTCATTAAGGTTTTTCACCCACCGATGATGGTTTTTAAAACTGAGTTGGTAGCTCTGGGCTACTGCTTTGTTAAGAAATAAAACCTCCAAAACTCGAAATTGAAGCATTTTTGTTAAGTTGCCTGTCTAGTGTAAATCTGGTGTATGGTCACACCACTATGGCACCTCCCATGTTTGCTATCAATTGCTTTTAGAAGAGTGCTGTCTTGTTCCTGAACATTTTAACCTGTTCCAATAGCTGGAATGATGTTTCTTCAATCTGGTCTCTCTCTAAATCTGCACCGTGTGTCAAAAGTGTATTATAATGAACTAGATCACAAGCATTTAGCATTTGCTGCCTAATTTGCAGACACTTACCATACTAATGGATGGTCAAATGGTGAAATGTATACTGAGCCTGGGGCTCCAGCCAAGCGGTGAGCATGGGCGTCTGCATCATCCCAAACCTGTGGCAGAAATATTCGAAACAGAAAATAATTGTGTGCTTTTGAAATTACTATATGTAATAAAAAAAAGTTGCCTATTACTGGTACTTGGCAACTCATGCGCTATACCTGATATTACATTCCTATTCCTAAAGAACTCAGACTAGTTATACTGATAGGCATAAGGATACCCACTTATGTGCCGCCCACTCTCCCCCCTGCGCATTGCTTATTCGCCACGTGGGAATGAGAAGCTGGCCTGGCGAGTGGCCATGGATTCAGTCTGGTGTGATTCTCTACACAGAAGTACCTAGTTCCTACTTCACTTCATAACCTAGGTGAAACACATTTCTTCGGACATCACAACCAGGACTGGAATTGAGAACTAACTTTTGCGAGTGACCCGAGAGAAGGACATGGAAGAGGAAATGGATATGGCAGAGTGGGGGAATTTTTGGATTTATACTTTATTAATTAACACAAGCTACAAAGTTCTTTTACTTTGGTTCCCGATCCCTGCAACAGAAAGCATATCAAGGGCCCTCACCCCTGTACTTCAGATTAGGTGGGCATGTGATGTTTTATAGGTAGATATGCCTAGCTGTGGATCGGTTTTGGACTAAGGTATTAGCCCTTGTGTTGACCCTAACTAATAACTCAATATTAATCTTTTAGACTCCGGGGCCTCTTTAATTTTTTATTTATTATTACATATTTTGCATCCAATTTTGTTTTGTTACCTTGTAATTCTGTTTTAGAAAAATAGGATCTTTCATGCCATCTAGTGGCCATACATGGCACTGCGGGAAATTTGTTTTCTTGGGGGGACTTACCCAGACACAAAAAAAATCTTGTATATAAAGCATAATATTCTGTGGTTTCTAATGAGTTGGTGTTGGAAAATCTCCAGATTTTATTTTAAAAATATGTACTTTACTACCTGTACAATGTTGGGGACTTTAGAACCCCCCCCCCCCCCCCCCCTATAATTCTGGTACAAGCGCAATCTTCTCAGTCACAATGGCGCAAGCTCCCTCACGGACTGGAGCCAGGCGAGTGCATCAAGACAATGAAGGTTGCCCTGGAGAAGCCACTGGATGCAGAGGAGAACATGCTCCCCAAGACAAAAGAGGGAAACGTTCTTACAGTTTTGGGTGAGTTGCCACCAGGTAAAATTAAGTATATTAATTGTAATAAAGCTATATAAAGTTATATATATATATATATATATATATATATATATATATATATATATAGTAAATCAATGCTCAGGGGGCTAAGGATGGCAGCTAGGGGCTGTATTTATGTACCAAACCGTTTCTTTTCATTACAAAATGCAGGACAGTTTCTAATTTTTTAAACCCACCAAGTTGTCAGGGTCTCATCTCATAAAAGAAAAGCAGACATTATAAGTAAACATTACAGCATTTACTCATGTGATGAGGGTCAATTTAATTATTTGGCGAGGCCAGTGTGACTTCTGGTGTGCATTGCGGTATATGTTGTGCCATGCTCGGTGAGCTTTTTAGCGTTAACAACACAAAAATGTCTGTCCTCTTTTATCCCCATAAAATCACTTGTACTTGCAATGGGGCATTGTTACATGTGAGCTACATCATATATCATCATATATCCAATAAGGTAATTATATTATTTAGTTCAAAAAATTTTTTATTCAAGTCGGACAATCAAGATAGTGTACAAAAATAGCATCTGATGATACATTGTAGGTATCAGTTGTAGAGTTTCCATACATTTAAAGTGGACCAACACATAGGATTTTGACTATCCTGGGTTTTGGTCCACTTCGGTGGGGCACCCCGATCGGGGGTGCCCCGCTGTGTGAAACCCCCCAGAAACCCCAAAAAACTCACCTCTCCCCGCTCCCACGTGAACGCCGCAGCCAATCCCCGCCAACGTCTAGGCGGGGGACAGGAACGTACAAGCCTCTTCCCCCGCCGCCGCCTCCTGCGCGTCACTCTTGGCGCCCGCGCGCCCGCGTCGGCCATTCACAGAGGGCCGGCGCGGGCGCGCGCACGTCTGGAGGGGCGTGCGGGAGGCGGCGGCAGCGGAAGAGGCGGCGGATCAGGTAAGGTCTTTTTGGGGTTTCTGGGGGGTTTCACCCCGCGGGACATCCCGATCTCGGATGTCCCGCGGGGTGGGAGGTGATTGGCCCGGGAATCTTATAGATTTCCGGGCCGATCACCCCTGGGTGTTGGTCCACTTTAAAGTGGACCAAAACCCAGGATTTAGACTATCCTGGGTTTCGGTCCTTTCCCCTGGGGCACCCCAATTGGGGGTGTTCCACTCTGTGAAACCCCCCAGATCGCCAAGTGCTCTTCCCGGGGCCTCTTAAGCTCGGAGGCACTGGTGTCTCGCCGTCTAAGCCAGCGGCTAAAGGGCAGCGGCTCCGAGGGCGCTGGCAGCCGCATCCCCCGCTTCCCTCTAACAGGGAGAGTGCCCACGCCGGCCATTCACAAATGTCTGGCGCAGGCACGCACCCTGCTAGAGGGATAGTGGGGATGCAGCCGCAGCTTGTGCATGTGCCGTTGGACCGGCGTAAGTGAACAGGGCAAACTGGGGGGTTTGACACAGCGAGGTATCTCAACTTTGGAATCCCCGCGGGGAGGGAATCAATCGCACTGGGTTTTGGTCCACTTTAAGAGTTAGCAAATGTTGTCCAAGACTTGTTTCTTTTTTTTAAACTTAACAATCAATAACATTACTAAGTAAACACTTTGCGTTAAATACTGTCATCAATTCTAATCTGACTTCTCGTGTGTCGACCAGACAAGGCCCCCTACACCCCCCACCTGAGAGCAGCCGCCCCAGAAGAAGACCCCAATCGATGGATCACCCGTTGCATCCCTCATAAGGTACCAAGGCGTTACTCCGAAATAGGTTTCATTTTTGGCTCCAGTCCAATGTAAGACTTTTGGTAGTGGCCATCGGTGACAGAAGGTTGGTGAGTTCCTTCCCAAAGATTGGCTTCAACTTACCAAATACTGTATACTGACATGTTATGCGAAATGTGATGAAAGGCTGTTCATTAGATAACTGGCATTTTGCATATTACCTTTCCTGTCACTACCACTTCAGCCCCCAGGTCCTCCAGTTTGTGAATGATTTTTCTGGATGTACATTCTGGCACCACAATTGTAGCTGGCAGCCCCAGCTTATTACAGGCGTAAGCTGCGGCCAGGCCAGCGTTCCCTCCTGTGTGAGAGAAGGATAGCTGCATTCAGCAAGCAAGTATTTATTTGGAGTGCTGTAGAAAATGACAGATCAGAAAATGCAGAAGTCATCTTAAAAGACAGAAGTTTGGAGCCAACAATGTGACCTTGAAAATCCTGAGAATATTGCAGGAAAGATAAAGGATTAGGCAGTAAATGTAAAGATGGGATTTAGGTACCTGAGGAGCAGACAAATTTCTTATATCCCTCCTTTGCTAGCTGCAAGAAAAGAAAAAGATTTTAAAATGTGCGCGAGTGTGACCTGGGTATACTCAGATTGATTTATATAGCTGAGAAGCAGATTTCACAGGCTGTCAACATTTGGTGCAATTTGGATCCTCCTTTCATCTATGCTTGCTGCTGTGTGTAAGCACTTTACCCTTGTCTGCAGTGACATATATATAGCTTCTGGATTTGAGGCTTCTAGAGTCTTTATCATTGTATTGTAATACATATTATTGCCATTAGAGATGTAGATACCTATAAACCCTTCAGTTTACGTGGGAAACTATTGCACCATTCTGCACTCAGGGGGCTGGAGAACATGTAAAGCCTAGTTTCTCTATAGTTTGTGGTCCTGGCTCAAAATGATACCCCAAATGCCCCATTAATAGACTCAAAGTGCATGTGCCATAGGACCGGGAAGAGGTGAGTCAAAATCCTGGGTTCAGTCCAGTTTAAATGACAGCCAAAATGTCCCAATATAGCTTCAAATACCAATATACAATTTAGCTGCTATGCAGTCAAGGGGCAAACTAGAACCTTCTCCATTTAGTGAACTGGTAAAAGAGAACCTTCAGATCCCTCACCATATCACTTGTGCAAGTTTGCACTCAAGGGCTGGAGAACATGGAATGCCTTAATATACCATATAACCAGGACCGTATTAAGAGTGGTAGAGGCCTCAGATACAGTATTTTTTTCCTTTAAAATAATAGTTTAGCCAAGTAACTGATCGGTGGTTGTCTGGCACCCACCTACTTACTGGAACATCAGATCGAGTCCCTTGTGCCACTCTTGTGCGGGTGGGTGCTGCTCGGGAACTCCTGCTTTGCCATTCTGGGTGGGGGGTAGTGTAGTCACCCAGCTGGTCCAGCAGATATCAGTTCCCTGTATTGAGCTGCCAGTGGCTGTGCTTGGTGGCATATGTGCAGTGACAGCTCTGCACCCACCCATCACTGTAGCGTTGCCGTCGGCGGCTTTGCTGCTCTAGACTCTCCATCCTTCCCTGTGGTGGCTCTGGCTACATGTTTGCAAAAACAAAAAAAAGGCTTGCCCAGGTGTGGCCCCACGGCCCATCAGACCAAAGACTGAAAAGCCTCCTGGACCAGACCATAACCCAAAGGTTGGTGGAGGCCCCCTTTGCAAGGCAGATGGTGGAGGCCCCAGGGGACACCCGCCTCTTGCACCCCTCCTCATAATCCAGCCCTGCATATGCCCGCCAACGTGTAGGGGCCACAGCTGGATCGTTACAGCTGCACCCCTGCATATCCCAGCTTTGAATGACACCCAAGAAGCCTATCATTATGGTATTGTCCAATAAAAGTTTTGAGGTTACTAATAGTAAGATAAAAGTAAACACTTATCTGATGGCAATAGAGGGAAGGGTGGGTATAGATTACATGGTATGGGTGTGG
Source organism: Gastrophryne carolinensis (assembly GCA_027917425.1). Classification (NCBI taxonomy): domain Eukaryota; kingdom Metazoa; phylum Chordata; class Amphibia; order Anura; family Microhylidae; genus Gastrophryne; species Gastrophryne carolinensis. Next base: position 443,232,736 of record CM051234.1, read on the forward strand.
TAGGTGGTATATACTACAACAGTGGCTTATACATTTCACTTACAACAGCTGGATTCTGGGTTTGAATCCCACACTGGAAACAGCATGAATGGAAGTAATGATGCAACAGAGGCTATAGCGGGATGAATGGAGGTTCACTATGGAAGCAGAGGCACAAGAAGGCAGAGCACAGTATGTACATGAATTAAATAAAGAGGCCATCACTTTTAGCTTGTATGAAGGTCTGGTCATTCTGATGGAAACCATGTCAGAACATCTTGGAACAAAAATAAACAGAAACTATGTTTGAAAAAAAAATCAAAGTGCAACAAACCCAGGATTTGAACATTCCCAGGTTTTGTTCCTTGCACCCTGGGCATCCTGATTTGTATGAACCCCCAAATCTCCTGTACAAACTCACCTTTTACCGGTACGGTACATGCATGGGCTCTTGTCCAATCAGTGCCTATTTAATGTTTGGCAAACAGCTCCGTGTTCCGCAATCAGAAGCGAGAGCCTAGCTGCAGGCAGGGAGCGTGTGCACATCCTAAAGATGCTGGGGATGCAGTGGCTCTCATTTCCCATTGCTTACAGAGCCGAGGGAGCAGTTTCACACAGCGAGGCATCTCAATTCGGGATGCCTCATGGGAAGGCCAGAGGCCGGCCCTGGAATCTTTTAGATTCGAGAGCCAGCTGTGTCTTTCCATTTCAAAGAGAAAAGTGCTGACTTGTCTAAAGTCCATCAGATTGTTCTCAGATTCCCAATCTTTCAGATTAGATCTGGCTGTCACACTACCTTCTGACAAAAGTGACCTATACCGCGGATCTTGAAGGAGCCCATAGGCTGAATGTTTTCCATTTTCATAAGTACATGAGTCCCAGCCTTTTTGGACAGTGCACAACTCTCTTTTAGTGGAGTGACTATGTGAAATGGAACTTCATCTTGGGAATCCATTGCTGAAAAAGAGGCAGAAAAGGTCAAACATTAATATTTTATCTTGTTATCAAGTTTTTCATGGATACTTGTTTTCTGATTAACCAAACAGCATGTGCTCTGCTTTATAGGATTTTTCATGCAAGTCTGCAGATCCCGAAAGTCCTGCATCCAACTGTACCTGCAGCCTTACCCCAAACCAATTGGATTTGCACATTGAGTCACTTGTTCAGTCAAATTCAACTGCCCACCCTGCCTTCCTCCTCTGTCACTGAGGCAGGATGAGGGGGGTGGTTACAAACATAAAAACCTTACCTCACCCAGGATCCTCCAGCGCTGTTATCGGTGAATGCACAGAGCAGTATGCCCCCGCTTTGTGCTCACATGGACCCAGGCCTGTTTCTAGAGGAGTGCTTGCCTCCATGGGCACCAAGCCATTGGGGCGACTATATGACAGCCATCCCATTTTCTGCTAATGAGTCAGGGTCACTGTTAGTGGTGAAAGCCATAAGACATACTGGGCTCAGTCATTTGGAGGGGCACTGCTAGCTGCTAAGGAAAGAGAGGCACAACATGGCATATATCGGTGGACAGCAGCAGCACCATAGAATAGGTTAGGAGGGGACAGATTTTTTCCTTCCTGCACTGAGAGCTATTTTACCTAGAAACTGCCCTGCTCATACCTGTCCTAGTGAATGTGTGGATAGGGCCACACACAGAACAGAGGATGCCACTGTGTGCATTGGATCCAAGATAGTCGCAACCAAGACCCGCAACAGCTTGTCAATTCCTGGGGGGGGGGGGGGGGATTTGACTGGACTTCTGGTTTAATTCCAATTTAAACTGCCACACAGGCTTCCCCTTTACCTTTATATTGACAACACTTCTATGAAAGCAGACCAGTTAAACTGGACCTTCACCATGATTTAATGAAAAGCCCAAACCCTTAAAAACGATTCCCCAGCATCTAATATTAATATATTTTAAGATTTTAGTCACATCCTTATTATTCTTTCCCCCGCTGGGCTGCAACTCTGTTCAGGAGTCTAGGATACGGGCGCCGCCATCTTGACTCAGAAGCATCACATACTGAGGAGAGGAGAGCGGGATAAAGTACAGGGGGCGGGGTTATTGCTGTGCTTTGCTCAGACAGAGCAGAGCTGAGCTCAGGAAAAGGACAGCAATCCCAGAATGCAGGGCGACACAGACAAAAAGACACTTCCTGTTTGCAGGCTGCCTGATGCTCCATGAGCCGCCATCTTGGATGTTTAAAGGCTCATAACATGCAGTAGATGCAGGTAGGATGATTTTTAATGTGAGCAATCTGTATGTACAGGGTGTGGGAAACAATTAAGATAGGCTCTTATTTAGGGTGAAGGACCGCTTTAAGCAGGGATTGGCTACTGTGGAGCTTGCAGCAGGTCCCGGTCCCCTACTGCACAGAGGGAATAGATGAATTGCACTCACTACAGGGTTGTGCTGGTGGCGACAGGAGGGATATTTAAAATGCCCAGTAGAAGCCTGTCCCTCAGATTTAATAGGTGTGTAGTTCCAGTTGAAGTGATTCAGTGTTGTCAATCTGGGTATGCGCTTCTTCTATTAAACATGAAGATGAAACGCACTGCCTCAGAATTGGCATGCAGAAAAATGATGTACACAAGCACCAAAAAGACACAATCACTGCACACAAATTATCTATGGGTAAACTATAATAGAGAAAAATAGGATGCAATCTAAATGCATTGCACCCTGCTGGTTGAAGCACTGATAGCTGGCACTATGTGTGTCCCCACTCATAGGGAGCGGCAGCCATCTTTCCATAGCCCTGACCAGGGACCATTCCAACATGAAGCTGCCACTGACAGGAAGGGGATCGCGGAGCTGTATGTTTTACAGCAGTGCTTCCTGCTGCATACTCTGCACCCCCCACCACACCTGTCCCCCATTGATTTCAATGGGGACCAGGTTCGGGTTCAGGTCCTCAGTTACATAGTTACATAGTTAATACGGTTGAAAAAAGACATTTGTCCATTAAGTTCAGCCAAGGGTTTTGGGGTAGGGCAGTTATTTTTTTTACAGATAATATTATTTGTTAATGTTATTTTCTTCTAAATAAGCATTTACCATAATCCTTTTTTGAAGCTGTCAGCGGGTGATGCTGTAACAAGCTTCTGGGCGAGGCTATTCCACAGATGTATAGTTCTTATGGTACAAAATGATTGACACCTCCAGAGATTGAATTTCTTTTTCTCCCACCAGAGATTGAATTTCTTTTTCTCCAGTGGAAGGTAGTGCCCTCTTGTCTTTAGAAAGGATTTTACCTGAAATAGTTTTGCCCATTTATACATTTATACAAGTTAATCATGCCCCCCCCCCCCCAGTTTGTCTCCTCTCAAGACTAAACAGATTTAATTCTTGTAATCTTTCCTCATATCTAAGATCCTTCATTCCTCTTATTAGTTTGGTGGCTCTCCTCTGTACCCTTTTCATAGTCAGAGCGTCCTTTCTATGAACTGGTGCCATATTCCAGGTGAGGGCGGATCGGGGCCTTGTAAAGAGGCAAAATTACATCCCTATCCCGTGATTCCATGTCTCTTTTAATGCATGATAATATCTTGGTGGCCTTGGAAGCAGCTGCCTGGCATTGCATGCTATTATTTAGCCTGTGGTCTACTAGTACTCCCAGATCCTTCTCAACAAGTGACTCTCCCAGTTTTACATCCCCGAGGACATATGTGGCCTCCAGGTTATTAGACCCCAAGTGCATGTGTGAACATCTTCAATAGACTGCACTGTGCTACATATCTTTGTGTCATCTGCAAAAATAAAGACAGTGCATTTATTTCCATCTTCTATGTCGTTTATAAACAAGTTGAATAATAGTGGGCCCAGGACTGAACCCTGGGGTACACCGCTTAAAACCGGTAACCATTCAGAGTAGGTATCATTAACCACACGATCCTTCAGCCAGTTTTCAATCCAGTTACAAACTGTGTTTTCTAATCCTGAAGATCTCAATTTCCCCAATAAGCGTCTATGGGGGACAGTGTCAAATGCCTTTGCAAAATCCAGAAAAACTATATCCACAGCCGCCCTTCTGTCCAGGCTTCTACTCACCTCCTCATAGAAGCCAATCAGGTTAGTCTGGCAGCTTCTATCCTATGCTGGTTGTCACTTATAATATTATGCATAGTTACATAATCCTGTATGTAGTTTCCTAGGAGTCCCTCAAGCAATTTCCCCACAATGGATGTTAAGCTTACAGGTCTGTAATTGCCCGGAGAAGACCTAGAGCCATTTTTTAAAATGGACACTACATTTGCCTTGCAACAATCTCTTGGCATTATACCAGTTGTTAGTGAGTCTTTAAAGATCAAGAACAGGGGTGAAGAGATAACTGAGCTGAGTTCTTTAAGAACCCCTTGGTTCATCTGGTCCTGCCGTCTTTTTCACATTTAAATTATATAGTTTTTCTTGAATGATATCCATGTTTAGCTTGTTAATTATTATACTTGAGCTATTGCTATCAGTTGAATCTCCTGTGTTGGCTCTTTGCTCCTCTCTTGTGTACACAGAGCTTAAAATATCCTTTTAACAGCTCTGCCTTATCTTCATCCCCAGTGACAATTTCCCCGTTATCATTAATTAGGGCACCTACCTGTTCTGATTTAGTTTTTGTTGAATTTATAAATTAAAAAAAAACGTTTAGGGTATGTTTTGCTTTCTTTGGCCACATCTCTTTCATTTTGTGCTTTTGCCAATCTTTCTTTCTTACAAGCATTATATACTAATTTGTACCTTTCAAGAGTTACAGCTGAGAGCTCAGCCTTGTAATGTTTAAATGCCCTTTTCTTGTTCTGTATTGCTCTTTTAAGCGCAGGTGTCAGCCATGAGGGGTTTCCTTTTAGCCGCTTATATTTGTTACCCGTAGGAATACATTTTTCAATTGATTTAAAGCACTCCCATTTGGAATCTGTATCTTTATTCCTGAACAGATGCTCCCAGTCTATGTTCTAGAATGCAGCTCTGAGCCTGGGGAAGTTGGCCTTCCTAAAATTCAGTGTCTTTGCCCTTCCCGGCAGAAAATCTTTTTTACAGTTTATGTTGAATACAACTATAGTGTGGTCACTGTTACCAAGATTTTCACGGACTGTTACCATCCCTATTAGGTCATCATTATTTGATATTACCAGATCTAAAAGAGCATCATCCCTAGTAGGAGCCTCCATGAACTGATTCACATAATTATCTTGTAGCAAGCTGAGGAATGCTCCCCCCCCCCCCCTTGTAGAAGAAGCAGAACCATGTCTCCAGTCGATTCCTGGGTAGTTGAGGTACCCCATCACCACCACTGTACCAACCCGTGACACTTGTACTGTTTATGCAGCTGACCCTCTATTTCCTCAGTTATGTTTGGGGGCCCATAGATTACACCAAATTGTATTTTAACATTGTTTAAATCACTGTGCACTTCTACCCACAAGGATTCTACATCCTCACAATCTTCTGCTATATCATTAATATATGCTTTGAATTATTGCTTCACATAGAGACACACTCTGCCCCCTTTCCTTTTTGCTGTCTTTCCGAAAGAGAGCAAAACCTCAGTCTTTTTGACTCACTGTGAGTCTAAGAACTGGTAACTCAGTATTCACAGTCCATACACCAGTCTGTTCTGTTTCAGGCTCTAATACCCCTCCAACCATACACAAGTCACTGGTCACTGGCACTCCCTGCAGCCTCTTAAGTCTCTCTTAAACTCCTGCTGGGTTCAATCACCAAGAACTTATGGCTAGCCAGCTTAGTCTTCGAATCTTGGTATGGATTCTCAACACATGGCCTTGAAAACTTGCATGGTTAGTAATGTAACACAAGATATTCTTTATTTTGCAGCAGAAATAAGGTGAAATACATCACAAGCCCTTTCACCTCTCACATGACATCTAACCAGACAATGTATTGCACTGTGTTACTATTGCTGCGTACATGGAGTATTTTCTTATAAAGTGGACCAATCAACCCCCTGGCCAGCACTGGATTCTAAAAAACTCCAGGGCCGGCTGACTGGGTGACCCCCCCCCCCCCCCCCCCCAATAGCCTGCAAACCTCTCGCTGTGATAGAGGGGACGCGACCCCATCCCCGGCATCCCTGCAGCTATGCACACTCCACAGGGGACCCAGGGATGTGGCCACTGGTTTACATTATTCTGATGCGTAGTCTTAAGTGGCATAAATGGCAAAAATGGCATAAAGCGATGATAGCATGAGTGTCTGCGCATGCGCCTTGTAAATGGTGGAAAGGTGAGCAGAGTGGGTGATCTGGGAGGTTTCACACAGTGAGGCATCCTACACAGAGATGCCCCCGATCAAGAACCAATCACCCGAATAGTCAAAATGCTGGTGATTGGTCCACTTTAACTGGAAACATAGCCATACTGCTGGAAACTAAGCTCACCTAAGAAAGAATCAGTACCTATTGTTCACTGAAATGCAAGGTAAACTTTACCTTTCGTATATTTTTAGAATTCTGATAAGGTTACTGGTTACATTCTTCATTCTCGTGCCCTAGGTGCTCAAACTCCTCTGGGGTTAATCCTCTGGACTCATTATTATAGTTTACCCATAGATCATTTGTGTGTAGTGATTTTCCGTGATTTGTTATATATTTTCTGTAATCTGTTGGTGCTTGTATACATGTTTTAATGCATTTTTGGCATACTAAATCTGAGGCTGGGTTTTTTTTTTAAATAGGATAGGATATAAGGACTCCCATACAGTGAAATGTTACAAAGATTGTGCTGTTTAGCCTAGAAAAGAGATTCCTTAGAGGTGATTGAATCACTATACATGAATGCCAATAGAAGAACAAGGGCACACCATTTACACATGAATAGTGACAATTCTTGTATGATAATGCCACTGTACAATTCGGGTGTACAGTTTCTTCTTGAATATGGGAAATTTCATTGTCTGTGCAAAACAATTTAAGCATTCCTACTGGCACAAGTCCAAAAGGTCTTCCGAATAACCAATTAAAATCCTGTGACTGGAGTCAACAGACTCCCATATCCAGTAACTGATCCATAAGAGCAACATGACATGTTTGGGACCTACTGTGGTCCATATTCATATTAGCAGCCCAAACCACATGAGTACCAGCAGCCAACCACAGGACTTTTGAGACATTGGCTCAGCAATAGGGATGCCCTCCTTTAAAACAAGCCAACAAACATTTGGTGTAAAGAAGTCGTTGGCCACGTTAATGCCAGTAATTCATCTATAATAGATAATAAAAGTGTAGCCAACTCATTTATGTTAAAAAGAAAAAAAGATTCAGGTGCATCAAACCAGATTATCCAAATGAATTTATTGGACCTGCACCAGAACAGAACACGGGCACATTTGAGTAACGCTAGCTGAGAGTATTCCAAATAAAAAGTATAAATCAATTAGGCTGGTTTCAGACCAGCATGGTTGTGCCCCACAATTCCTGTGTGCAGCGTGTGGAGGGCGTACAGCGCTAGCGCTCGCCACTCTCATGGAGGGATATAACTAGCGCTGCGTCCTCAGGAGGCTGCTGGCAGGGTTTTTGCGGCACAAACTCGTAGTTCATATGTGAAAGCGTCCGTTGATTACTATGGGCAGCTTTTCACAGGTGGATGCAGGAAGCTTGTCCAAAAGCGTGAACACTCCACAGACGCACTGGTGTGAAACCAGCCTTAAAAATAGATTGACTGTGTACTTAATGTTATGTAACAGATACCATAGCTATCTCCACAGCATCCATGACATGAAATAACCTCAAGTTGAAGGTGTCACACTTATAAATTCCTTTCTTTACAACCCAAAGTGATAGCAGGGCTGTTCAGCTATTCATCACATTGCTTTAAATCAGTTTTAAGGAAAAAATGAGTAATGGGTGTATATGTGTTTTCCTTTGACTTACAGTTATTAGAGGCCCCATAATAAAATTAATTTTGCCAAAAAATAGCTACTGAATACCTGCAAATGAGTGGCTATTTATAGGAGAACTCAAATGCTGAAAGCAGACCTGAATCTGTGCCAGGGAGGGTCCTCACCTAACCTAACCTACCCCCTGCCCCCATCATGAATGAGCCATGCTTTACATAGATTCCCAACTTTTCCTAGTGGAGCTACATTCACAGTAGGGCGTCCCCCATCATACAGAGCTCTATGCCTGATTATAGATCTCTAATTCGAGGGACAACCCAAATTGGGGTCATTGCTAAAATAAATCTTAAGTAATTTTCCTACTTTAGGGCCAAAAATATTTATTTTACATGTGCCATGCATGCCCTCATTTCTACGCACAAAGGACAGTGTAAACTTTGGTCCTGGGTGGGTGAGACTGAAATGGAGCAGAATAATGGATACTTAGGCCCTTATTTATGAAGGGATAGCGTCAGGTAGTGGCTGGTTAATGAGAGGTAGCGACAGGTAGCGACTGGTGAACGCCGGACACGGCACGCAATTACACATTTATCAAGCAGAATCTGTTTAGCGACTGGGATAGCGCCATGTAGCGTCTGATTCATCATTTTCACAGCCTCAGCGAACAGTGCCAGCGTTCAGCCTTGCAAAGCGCCAGGTATGACCTCTCGCTACCTGACGCTCTCCCATACATTTCAATGGATGATCCTTTTCTTTTTAAACAGGTTTTTTTTTTTTTTCCAAAAAATCACAAATAATTCTGTGACCTCTTCTGGCATTGAAATCGTCCTGCTTCGAGGCGGTCCCTTTTGCTCAGTTTCACATGAGACCTCTTCAGTTGCACCTCTTGTCAGTTTTTTCATATTTTTTTCATTTTTTATATATTTCCTCAGAAATGACATTACAGGTCTGGCATTAAAGTGTTCATGTTACAATGTTGTTAGACTAGTGGATAGATGCTTGAAAACACACTTTAAACACACCGCCTCCTGCGCTCTGGGCTTCAAACAAATATTTTTCATCGCCAGAGATTTGTGAGGCTGTTTTTATTCTGAATATGGTGTGAGTCGGTCGCTATGGGCAGTCGCTAACATGCGCTCCCATACAGCGCTGTACTGGTCAAATAGCGACTCCTCACAATGTATTCAACATTACTGAACAGCGACTGAGTTGCTATAAAGTAGCGACCCACGGCCGAGCACTGCGACTACTAGCGGGCGCTCTGAAAATGCCTGCTACAGACGCTCATCTGTCGCTACCTGGCGTTAGTGATGAATCAGCCTGCCCGTAAGCACGCTTGCCCTTCAGAAACAAGGTCCTAAGGTCCTGCATCTAAATTATTCCTTGGCCCCTCACCAGTTAAGGTTTGTAATTGCTCACGATACCCTCAAGAGTTTCTTCCAGAAATCTAAAAATGTTCAGCCGCAGCTTCTGTACAACGCTACTAAAACAATACTGTATAGTAATATATATATATATATATATATATATATATATATATATATATATATATATTATAATATATAATACTGTATAGATCCACTTGCTGACCAGTCATTTCAAGCTATTATCAGAACTGCCTAGCCAGTATTTAACAGATAGGGGCAGATGTTAATGTGTACTCATTAATGAGCAGTGGAGTATGACAGTACAGAAATACTCAACTAAAATAAGTATTGACTAAATAGCTTCTGGAAAGTGTAAAAAACAAATTGTCCACATCAGACTCTTGTTAGTTTGCAATTTTCTCAGAACCTGCATACTTTACATTGTCATTGTGTAACAACAGGTTTTCTATATTTGTCCAACTGGTACAGTATGTTCAGACCTATTTTAACCACTCAGCACGACAGCATGCGCTCTTACGTCTCCAGAAGATTGTGTAACTTCAGGAAAAACCTTTTAGCTTTTTCTCAGTTACCCTAATTTGTAGGAATGAAGGCACCTATATAAGCGGACACATGTTCTATACTGCACTATAGGTATCATGAAATAGAGTTTTACAATACCTGAGAATACCCTCCTGTGTGCAGCAGCAGATCGCTCAGTCTGTTGTACAGATCAAGGTCCTGCAGGGAGTGCCTGCGTAGGAGGGACAGAGGTTGCCGATCAGTGTTCACACAATGATACATTTCATCCCGTATTTGCTAAATTGACAAATGCTTGGTTCTGGCATAATAGTGGCCAGATTAGGCCAATCATGTTATGTTTGAACAGCCATGTATTGTATAGTAAGGAATTCGATCTTAAACGTTTGCTAACTATACAACATATGAATAAAAAAAAGAAATATGGGTACAGAGATTGCCGGCCAGTGGTCACACAATTATACATTCGATCAGAACCGGTATTGGGGGGGTGCAAACTAGGAAATTGCCCAGGGTCCCCATCCTTCAGCTCTATATGTAATCCTCAGGAATCCATTTCCTACATGTGCTACACTTACAGAGGAAAAAACACCATTCCAGTCATGCGCACAACCCCATTGCTCTGAGCACTGCAACTATATACTTGGTTGGAACTAAACCAAAATAACTAGTATGTCTCTTGGTGGAGGTTAATACTTGGATGCGGTGAATGTGACTGTGTCACAATATTTCAGAACTTGGGACATATTTGCACCAAAACCCAGGATTTTCCCTATCCCTGGTTTTGTTTCTCCCCCTGGGGCGGTTTTGGGTGCCCTGCTGTGTGAAACCCCCAGAACGCCGAGCTTACTCACCTCTCCTGGAACCCACAGCACAGCTAGCTTATGATCGGTGCGCAGCATCACTTCCTCCCTCCGGCTGTGTGCGGCCATGCACAGCCATTCAGATGCAGGCAATCACCTTCTCTGCCATGCAGCACGTCCTGGCCACTCCCTGCTTATAAACCTCCAAGTTTCCAAAGACACCACTGCTGATGCCTCGAACGCTGCCCCACCCCTCAGGTCACACATACAGCACTGTCAATTAATTGTATAATTAGCAGACACGGAGCAACAAGGGCACTATATGATGTAGCCACAGAAAACAGTCTTTAAAATGCAGAATAAGAACTTGTCCCACGGTGCATGCACTTCACAAAAAGGTGGTAATATTACATGTGCCCGTCACCTCCACACATGTGCGCTTACCAGATGGCTGAATTAAACACGCCTTGAACCAATTAGTATTTCATAGAAGGTTCCCAATGCTTGAATGCTTCAGCGCATAAAATATGCACTCATCCCGGCCATAATGGAATCCGTTCATGTATGGTGAAAAAGCATAAAAAGAATCTAGTGCAACCCCGTGGGAGCTTTTATAAAATTGACTATTTAATAACAGAATACACTCACATATTCTTTGAAGTAAAACACGCCAATCTGAATACACAGGTGGGGAGGGAGTCCTTTTCTATCCCTTTGTCCCTTGTGACTGTTCAACTGGACGTCAAAACTTTAAAATGAGTAGAGTAAAAGGTGGCCGCCGTCTCCTAATTCCTCTCCTAAGGAATTAGGAGAGGAATTAGGAGACGGCGGCCACCTTTTACTCTGAAGTGCATGCACCGTGGGACAAGTTCTTATTCTGCATTTTAAAGACTGTTTTCTGTGGCTACATCATATAGTGCCCTTGTTGCTTTGTGTCTGCTAATTATACTCTTGTTCTGGGACTTTTTATGAATGAAAAGTTTTTTTGACACGTTGTAGCAAATTACTAATAATTGTAAAAATTGTCTTGACATACAAGAAATTTTAAGAAAGTCTACCATTAGTTCTTAGCGCGGTGTAAATTCTAGATATTTTTACTGTCAATTAATTGTAATGGAGGGGAGGACCAGGCATATCCCTCTATTGTGATGAATGGTTGGAGCACAGTGACCAGCATGACCGGCGAGAACTCCACTCCACCGCCCCCACACCTCGTTCTCGGAACATCAGAGTATTCAGAACGATGCCCTGCAGCTGTGTGTGATCCCCTGTCCAGCCTATCTAAATGGTTGGGTGTGGGAGCATGCACAGCTGCAGGGATCCAGGGGCACTTCACAGGGGAGCCGGGGACGCGCACACCACCGCTCCCTATGCCGGCGCAAGGCTCAAAACAATGGCTTTATGCCGTGCATTACTATGCGCAGCATAAAGCGGTGATTGGACAAGCGCTGAGTGACTGTGGGCGATCTGGGGGGGTGTCACACATCAGGGCATCCCAAACTGGGGTGCCCCAGGGGCACAGACCAAAACCTGGGATAGTGAAAATCCTGGGTTTTGGTCCACTTTAATGACTGCACCAGTTCCCCTTTAAAGGTGATTATCCAGTGATTGTTTAGTTCCCCTCAAATGATCGCTGCTAGTCTGGCACTCGGAATCTTATCTGATTACAGATCCGAGTCTTGGACTCCCGGACCCTGGAGTTCCAGCATCCCAAATCAGGATAACCCCCAAGGAATCAAAATAACCAGACCCAAATGTAGTTATAAGTGGATAAAATAAGTTGTCACATTGTCCTAGTGAAAGTTTGAGGTAAATCACACCTTCATTTTTTCATTTCTTATTCTGAAATAAAGCAGGAACATGGTCTCTTTAGAGGGGATATTTCTAAGAAAAGATTAGGGTCATAGTCGGGAAAAGGCATGGCCAGTAATTTTAATGGTGGTTTGAGTATATTCTGTTTCTTATCTCCTCCGCCCCCCTTAATTAGCCATTTACCCAGCAGCAGCAAGAACAAATTCTTGGGATCACTCCTGAATGTGTATGGTGATATACTGTGTGTGATATACTGTGGCCGTAACTCGAGGGGGTGCGACTATTAGAAAATGGAAAAAGGTTTTCTATATGAGCCTTGAAAGGGCCCATTTCATGTTCGCACCAGGGCCCCGTCCTATTTAGTTGCGCCACTGGGTGGTTACAGACTGGCTGCTGCATTCACAGTTAATGTGTCCAGGGAAGGTGAAGCAGCAATCATTGTGTCATTATCGCTGTGTCATCCAGTCCCAGCTTGGACTTTTGTGCCTCTTTCCCTTTGTACTTATCTAGGTTTTGCAGCATCAGGATCCTATGATTAGCGGAACATAATGAAGCATGCTGACCTCAGCCAAGAAAGTGACAGCGTGCATTTTGAATATAACACTGTACAATGAATGGGCAGAAGATATCTTGTTTATAAGGAGCCACCTTGTTGTTCCAGGCATGTCCCAGCAATATGGATTCTATTTCCTGAAATGCAAAAGTCTCCTTTCTTATTAACTATGCTGATTCCCCTGGAGTATAGAGCACAGCTCCCAGCTTTCTGGGGTGAATAAGATGGGTGCATTCAGCATACCAATATGTAGGTGAAAGACAAACTCACTCATTTTATGTGTATAAAGCAGTCACTACAAGTTATTCCCTTTACTAAGGCCCTTATTTATGAAGGAATAGCGACAGGTAGCGACTGGTGAGCGGCCGGTAATGACGGGCCCCGCCACAAGAACGCCGGCTCCCCACCACAATCACACATTTATCAAGCCGATCCTGCTTAGCGACTGAGATAGCGCCAGATAGCCACTCATTCATCATTATTCCAGCCTCAGCCCACAGCGCCAGCGTCCGACCTTGAACAGCGCCAGGTATGACCTCTCGCTACCTGGCGCTCTCCAATGCATTTCAATGGAACAATCTTTAAATATTCAGATAGGCAGACAATGAAAGGCAATGGAACGTTTTACTACAGTGTAAAAAGGAGTCAAAAGTTTAGTACTTTTCTCAGGAGTAAAAAAGTGCCATTGGCTTTCATTGTCTCCCTACCTGGTGATTCATTAACAGTGGCATGCTTCTGCTTTTTTCTCATGAAATTAATTTTTCTCTACCATCATTCATCACTAAAGCCAGGTAGCATTTTCAGAGCGCCCGCTGGTAGTCGCAGTGCTCGGCCGTGAGTCGCTAGTTTATAGCGACTCAGTCGCTGTGCAGAAATGTTGAATACATTGTGACGAGTTGCTATTTGACCAGTACAGCGCTGTATGGGAGCGCATGTTAGCGACTGCTCATAGCGACCGACTCACAACATATTCAAGGAAAAAAAAGCCTCACACAACAGGTAGCGAGAGGTCATACCTGACACTGTACAAGGCTGAACCCCGGCGCTGTTAGCTGAGGCTGGGATAATGATGAATCAGACGCTACATGGCGTTATCCCAGTCGCTAAACAGATTCTGCTTGATAAATTGTGTGCCGCGTTCACCAGTCGCTACCTGCCGCTACCTCTCATTAACCAGCCATTACCTGACGTTATCCCTTCTTAAATAAGGGCCTGAGAGTTTTAGACCTCATTGCAAAGGTCATGTGACACAAGGTAAGTGGAAACTCCCATGCAGATCGCTAGTCACCCATATACTGGTGGCAGTTTCCAAGGGCCTTGTGGCTTTCTAGTAAGTAATCTTGTTCTTTTATGTCTGAAACTCTAAACGCTTTGGCCTTGCTAAAACAATAAGATGTTTCATCTTTGCATCTTAGCTTGCTGGTATCATCCAGGAAGCTCACAAAGCTATGGGTTTGCAGCAACCTAAGAAATTGAGTCAGCATGTCCCACCCAATACCTTGGGTCCACCATGGGAAACATTCTTGGGGCGCACCCTTCAGCTATATAGAAATAATGCAAGACCACGCATCATCATGTAGTAAATACTATTAGATAATTGCACAATGTAACATGTGATGTTAATTAACAAAAGTTCAAATCCAAATCCAATATCCAAGCTATATAGAAATAATGCAAGACTGCTTCTAATCATGTAGTAAAACACAATTAGATAATTGCACAATATACAACGTGATGTTTAATAATTACTTAAAAAAAGGAACTTGGTGAAAGTCATTGCCCAGGCACATTTACAAGTGTTCTTATTGTGTAGGGCTACACATGGTATTTTTTTCCTTTTTAAAAATGAAGCTACAGTTATTTGACCTCATTATATTCATTATTCTCGTGTCCTCTGTGACTGGAGTAGCAGGGCTGAGTCATACAAGCACACTGTGTGCGTTGCATTAGATGAGCTGGGATTGCCTGTCAGTTTGGCACTAATAGAGTGTGGGAATGGGCGAGAGCCATTGCTAGCACACAGACACACGGTAGTTGAGCGGTAACTATGGCCCTTATTTATCAAGGGATAGCGCCAGGTAGTGTCTCACTAGCGCCAGGTATCGCCAGCTATTGGCGGCTACCGACTCCAGAACGCCAGGCTGCGAACACAATCACGCATTTATCACGCTAAATGAGGTTAGCGCCGGCGAGAGCGTCAGCTAGCGCGGGATTCATCATGTTGCAGACTTCAGCGAACAGCGCCGCTGCTAATCCCATCACAGCGACAGGTATGACCTCTCGCTACCTGGCGCTCTCCAATGCATTTCAATGGAGCAATCTTTAAATATTCATAATTAATTGCTATTAATGTTTTTTTTGTTTTTTTTTAAATGTCAGAAATTCGATGACCACTTCTGCCATGTTATATATTTTTTTTAAGGTAAAAAAACAAAAAAACAAAATTTGTGCAGAATTGATATTACAGGTCTGATATTAATGTATTCATATTACAAAATGTTTATAAAAACTTGTTTATTATTTTTTTCCAAAAATTAGGTTGTTTGGGGGTTAAAAAACTACTTTTAACACATCGCCGCCAGCGCTCTGGGGTTTAAACATGCATTTTACAGCGCGAGAATTTTTTGAGCGTGATTTGTTAATGAATATGCTGGGAGCCGTTCGCTATGGCCATTCGCTGTCATGCGCTCACATACAGCGCGGAACCTGTCAAACAGCGACTCCTAACCCCGTATTCAACATTACCGCACACCGACTGAGTCGCTGTCAACAAGCGAACAACGGCCAAGCACAGCGAATACTAGCGGGCGCTGTGAAAATCACGCTACTGTCGCTCATCTGTCGCTACCTGGCGCTATTAATAAATCGGCCTCCCCGTAACAGTGTAAGTCAACGGCCTCTGATGCTGCAGGACATTGAAACAGTAGTTTACAATGTTGATACAATGTTTTAATACCTTTCTGAGCAGTGATGAGTCTTTACAGCTGATAGCCTTTTAGTTCTCGCTAGAGCTAAATAATTATATAAATGAGAGTTAGAGTAATTTTAACCGTGGGACTGGGTTATTTAGAATCAGGCCTGTCAGAATTGTGGCAAGATCTGCCTGCTATCCCAGAACATCTGCATGGAAATAAACCGGACCAGCAGTCTAGCACAGTTGGAAAAGAAAAATCAGTTGCACTCTCTGCATGCATGTTACTGAATCACTGTCAGCACTTACATTTGCTCTTGCATCCACTCTTAGCTAAAACTCCTTCTCATAGATTTTCTCCTATAGTGGCTATTTTGGAGCTTCCTTTCCCAGCATCCCAGCCATGCTGCTGCCTGAATTCAAAGGACATAACTGAGGATGCACAGTAACAGGAAGCCCAGCATCACTTCCTGTCTGAGCCTGGAGCTCCAGTACACAACAGTTTGTAAAACTGACCACAGAGGGAGAGAAAAAGGAAAATAAATGTTTAGCAATCTGAATTACACTGGGGACGGAGGCATATGAGAAATTTACTAAACTTTGATGTTTTTGACTGGAGCTCTTCTTTAAGTATTATAAATGATAACATTGGTCATGCATTATAGATCCCTTTTTATTATTATTGTTTATTTATATAGCTCCAACTTCTTCCTTAGCGCTGTACAAGGTATAATTACAGACTGGGTAAAACATTATAAACTAGATGATACAAAGGTCAAGCCAAATGTGATAACTAGAGACAATAGGAGAAACAGCCCTGCCCTTGTGAGCTTACAATCTAAACCATGTGCCCAGTGAAGGTTATACTTAAAGCGGACCTAAACCCACCAAACTTGTAAAATACAATAAATTTGGCCAAAGCCCCTACCTATATTGCCTCCTTAGGGTGTAGCATTGGATATTTTCATTTTTAGAATCGTCCTGGAACACTTTTTTTTTTTACTGAGATGGCAGACAACAGTCATTGCATAGGTATGGCCACACACAACAATGGCAATGGATGGAGGAGGTGGGGCTTTACAGCTAAAAGAAGGGTAATTATCTGGAATTACAGTAAAGCAGGAGCACTAGAAATTGGCAAAAGGTGCCCTTCATGGGGAGAGCATTTCAGTGGATGCTAGTTAAAAATGAGGGTTTTGGTCTGCTTTAAGCCAGGTTATATGCTTGTCTGTCTGGTAAACATTAGGCAGACCTCGCACTATATCAAATGCATCAGAAGTGGCCAGATGATCAGACCAGAAGGCCATTCAGGGCTTTCAATGTGATCAAGCAGGCACTGTTATGTATTATAACTTATTACACTGGCCATGATCTTTTAGATGTGAAACAGTGGCTTTTACAATGTGCTTCTATGGTTGGATTACAATAAATATGATATATGTGACATTTCTCTGTATGGGACCATTTGTGGCTGATGGCATCTATGGGGCGGGATTTCACTTTATTGCTGCTGCAGGAGGAGAGTTGCAGACCGGCAGCCATTTTAGACTGTTGGTCTGCTTTAATTTTTGGAGGGATTATGTTTTTTTTTTCTAATTTTTTAGTCAGTAAGTCCATATACTGCAAATACTCTAATACCATTTTCCTTTTTGATTCTGTTGGTTTGGTTTCCATTTTGTTTTGTTTTTCTCATTTACACAGCCAAAGCAGAGACAAAGCTAGGGGGAGCAGGGGGGCCTGAGCATTTATTTGCCCCGGGGTGCAGCAGGTCAGGGGGGCCTAGCTACTCCTCTGGCCAAAGCATAGCTTGGTTCTCCCTGGAACTAAGGACACAGGAACCGACTTAAAGTGGACCAACAGTCAAAAATGACTTAAACCACCACAACACCACAAACAGTGCTCATATGCATCTCTCACCAGGGTAATTGCTGTGAGTAAAAAATAATTTACCTTTTTCTAACGCCTGCTGAGGTAAATTGTAAAAACAAGATGGCCACTTATGGGCTTGCAAAACACCTGCAAACAGTCGTGCTGGGCTTCCTGTTACTGTGCATTTCAGTTAAACTGGACCAACAGCCTGGTGAGGCTGGAACAGAAAGGCAGCGGCCATTTTGGGTCTTCCTCTCCCAGCATCTCAGCCATGCTGCCTGGATTCAACTGACAATGCACAGTAACAGGAAGCCCAGCAGCACTTTATGTTTGTAGGTGGCCTTCAAATGCATGAGCCGCCATCTTGTTTTTAAAATTTACAAAAGCAAGAGTTAGATAAAGGTAAATTAATTTTTATGTGCTGAAATCTCAATTGCCCTCGGGAGGGACGCATATGAGCACTGTTTGTTGTGTTAATCTGGTTTAAGTCATTTTTGACTGTTGGTCTGCTTTAAGTCAGTTGGGAGAGGAAGCTCCAAAATGGCCACTACCTTTCTTTTCCAACTGTGCCAGGCCGTTGGTCCAGTTTAACCCTTAGGGGACAGTCTGTTTTAAGCTCTACTGATGCTGTGGGTATACAATAATACATTGTTTATTCCAGAAATGCACTATTTTGCAGTTAAAAATACCAGCGTGTGTGTATGGTAACCATTCACCAATCACTCACTAGATGGCAGTGACTCTATATTTCCTATGAAAGCTGTCATGACTGACACAGGCTGCCATTGCTGTGTCTCCTGTAAATACAATCTATTTCACTGCAGTCATGCTAGTTCCCTGCCTGCAATACACATACATATCTTATGACTTTCCTACACTTCACTTCAAACATGAACTCTCAAGGCCTGTGACTTTATCCCAATCTCCTCTCCTCAGTAAGTGTGATGCCATGAGTCAAGATGGCGGCGCCCATATCCTAAAGTCCTGAACAGAGTTGCAGCCCAGTGGGGGAAAGAATAATAAGTGACTAAAAACTTAAAATATATTAATTTTGGATGCTGGGGAATAGTTTTATAAGGGTTTGGGCTTTTCAATAAATCATGGTGAAGGTCCGGTTTAAAGCGGACCAAAACCCTATTCTCCCAGCCCTAGAGCTTACAGGATTCGCAATGCCCCTGTAAAGCAGACCAAATCCCAGGAAAATCCAGTGTTTTGGTATGCTTTAAAGGTTTGTTCCTTTTGGATAGAGTGGAGGAATTACCATTCTTGCTGCCTGTGACCCTCCTGTGGAAATTAGACTCACTTATGGTCTACGGTTACCAGATCTAATATAGGACAATGAAATCAGAGAAGCAGTGGGTAACACAGGGACCAGAGGAGTACCCCATATTTTGTGTTTGCCACCATCTTTGAGTCTATTTAGAGTTG
This sequence comes from Gastrophryne carolinensis, assembly GCA_027917425.1. Lineage (NCBI taxonomy): Eukaryota > Metazoa > Chordata > Amphibia > Anura > Microhylidae > Gastrophryne > Gastrophryne carolinensis. Next base: position 443,251,844 of record CM051234.1, read on the forward strand.
AGATTAAACTCATAAACCCCCATACAAGCTTGGATTAAAAAATATATAATAATAATAATAAGTAGTTGTAAGCATTACTAGGTCTGCTGGATTTTGTTAGAGGAGTTCCATAGTTTTTCATAGTAAGTTAGGCTGGTAGCAGAAGGTGTTTTAATTCTCAAATATATGTTAACAACATTCTCCATGAGCCTTTAATAACTATTAATAAAGAAGGTGTAACATCACTTGGTTTAGCTGGCGTCATTCTGACCACCTTTGGCAAGGGCAGCTTTTTGGTGCAATACATTGACTGCATTACAATAAGAGTTTTTTTAGTACCCTGTAGAACACTGAAGATTTGGGCATGGGCAGTTTTAGAAACATAGAAGGTTGACGGCAGAAGGAGACCATACGGTCCATCTAGTCTGCCCTTATGTGTATACTGTATGTACTCTTTATCTTAGGATAGATGTGTGCTTATCCCAGGCATGTTTAAATTCAGTGACTGTTGATTTTTCAACTACCTCTGCTGGAAGTTTGTTCCAAGCATCTACTACTCTTTCTGTAAAATAATATTTTCTAACATTGCTCCTGATCTTCCCCCCGACTAGCTTCAGGTTGTGCCCCCTTGTTCTATCATTAAGCTTCTTCTTAAAAACCCTCCTGAACCTTATTCAATCCTTTCACATGTTTAAAGGTCTCAATCATGTCCCCCCTCTCCCTTCTTTCCTCCAGACTGTACAGACTGTACAAATTAAGTTCTTTAGGTCTCTCCTGAGTTTTAAGTTTAAATCCGTCCACCATTTTCGTTGCCCGCCTTTGGACACGTTCTATTTGAATAATGTCTTTTTGCAGGTAAGGTCTCCAGAACTGCACACAGTATTCTAGCTGTGGCCTTACCAGGGCTCTATACAGCGGCATCACAACCTCCCTCTTCCTACTGGTGATGCCTCGAGCTATGCAGCCGAGCATCCTGCTTGCTTTTCCCACTGCCTGGCTACACTGTCCAATCATCTTGCAGCTATCAGTAATCAGTACCCCTAAATCTCTCTCCTCCGAGGTCCTGGCTAACACAGTGCTGCCCATACGGTACTCAGAGCAGGGATTCCTTCTACCCAAGTGCATGATTTTACATTTAGAGACATTAAACTCTAGTTTCCACAGTTTTTACCATCTATCCAGTAAAGCTAAATCATTTTCCATGTTGCAGACACCTCCAGGAATATCCACCCTATTACTAACCTTTGTATCATCAGCAAACAGACAAACTTTTCCTACCAAGCCTTCTCCTATGTCACTTACAAATATATAAAAAGAATGGGGCCCAGGACAGAGCCCTGCGGCACACCACTTGTAACTCGCCTTTGTTCAGATTGCACACCATTTACAACAACGCTCTGATACCGATCCCTCAGCCAACTGGAAATCCACTGAACTATCCAGGGATTGAGTCCTACCTTCAATAACTTATCTATGAGCTCCTTATGTGGTACAGTTTCAAAGGCTTTGCTAAAATCCAGATAGGCGATATCCACAGCACCACCTTCATCTAACACTTTAGTGACATTGTCAAAGAAATCAATAAGATTGGTCTGACATGATCTGCCCTCAGTAAAGCCGTGCTGTTTTGGGTCCAATAGGTCATTCATTTTTAGATGGGAAATTATCTGTTCTTTTTAAGAGTGTTTCCATTAATTTGACCACTATAGTTGTTAAACTAACTGGCCTGTAATTACTGGCTTCTTCTCTACTCCCCTTTTTATGGATTGGTACGACATTGGCCATTCTCCAATCATCTGGAACCTCACCAGTTGAAAGGGAATGGTTAAGTAAATCAATCAGTTTTATGTGGACCTTCCATTACCAGTTAATTGCCCATACTTAAAGGCTACCTGAGCTTTATGCAGGGAGCCGGTTGTCATTTTAAAACCCGCCCCTGAGTCTGAGACTCCGGCCAGGCATACTAGCTCCCCGTGGAGCATCCAGATTTGGGATGCTCTGCAGTATAAACCCCCAGGTTGCCCAGTAAACTCACCTTTCCACCAATCCCATGGTGCATGTGCGAGCAGCGCCGCTCCCTGCTTTCCATTTAGCAGGGCACACGCCGATGCCAGGCATTTGCGAATGCCCCGCGTGGAAACGCTCCCTGTTAGAGGGTAGCGCGGATGCTGCCGCCGGTGCACTCCGGTGCACTAATCAGGAATAGGTTAGACTCAGCTGGGGCTATGGCGATGAGGCTCGGGGCAACTTCCCAGTTTGCCCCATGCCAGCAATTTAATTGCCCCAGGTGATCACCAGCATTCTTTTAGACCATATAACTCAATCTAACTATGCATGTTCATCTATAGGAAGGATATTTTTGTAGAATAAACAGCTTGCCAAACCAACATTGGCTGCCTCAAAAAATCACACACACAGAGGCTCACTAAGCCAGAACAGACTCAAAGTGTGCCAGAACCAGACGGCCAGGTATATGTACATAGGAGAGAGCAGAAATGAGGTCAATGCTCAAGCCAAGGGAGGGTACATGTAATGGCCCAAAACTAGGCTGAAGATAAAATGTAAGGTCAAATGCAGTGTAACCTGATGGTTCCTTCAGGCATTGCACAGAGACACACAGATAAACCTATTCATGTGGAAGGAATATTAAGCCTGTACTGAATAACATTTGTCTCCGAACAACCTGGACACCTAGAGCATTACGATTTAACATACTACTACCTTTAAGAAGGTCCAGCCTCATCTTAGAAAAAAAAAACTCTAGGATCTCCCTGGTCATGGTGTCTACTTTTATTCATCTGCTTGGACTTGTATGGAAAATGGGGGCCTAAGGTAACTTTTTCATTTGGTCACCTGTAAGTAGAATTTACTCATGTTGAATGTGTAGGGACTTTGACTGTGTCTTAGTTAAAAACAAGAATAGGAAATGGAAAACTAAACAAGCAATGCAAATAATAAAACACATGGTAGTATTCAGCCATGTCAGCTATGCTAACCAACATATATATATATATATATATATATATATATATATATATGTATATCTCAATGGACCAATAGCCGAAAACAACAAAACAGTAACTTAAGAGTTGCTACATGTACACAAGTTGTTATTGAGAGTCTTTCAAACCGACTAAATAGATTTAGATTAGGCCGACCAACATTTCCAACATCAAATCATTAAAAAAATCCATGATCCAATATATCCTGGTCATATTCCAGAAGCTTCCATCGGGTTGACACTAGAGCATTCCTAAACTAAGGGCTACTTGTCACAAAATGGATTGTTCCCTATAGTCATGCAATGACTAAACTATTGTGAAACTCCTGTACCACTGCAAACACCTGATACTGTAGTTATGGTCCTTCCTCAAAGACTGCGGACCAACAAATTACTTAAAGCAGACCTTCACCTTCTATTTTGTATGTTTCCCTCACCCCCTACATACAGATTGCCCACATTAAAAATCATCCTACCTGCACCTATTGTGTTTTGTAAACCTTTTAACATCCAAGATGGCAGCCCATGGAGTTTCAGGCTGCTTCTGAATATGCCGCTCTGTATTCTGGGATTGCTGTCCTTTTCCTGACCCCAGCTCTGCTCTGTCTGGGCAAAGTACAGCTATAACCCCGCCCCCTGAACTTTTGTCCCCTCTCCTCTCCTCAGTATGTGATGCTTCTGAGGCTAGATTGCGGCGCCCGTATCCTAGATTCCTGAACAGAGTTGCAGCCCAGTGGGGGAAAGTATAATATAAGTAAGCGACAAAAAACTTAAAGTATATTAATTTTAGATGCAGGGTAATAGTTTTTTAAGGGTTTGGGCTTTTCATTAAATTATGCTGAAGGTCCGGTTTAAGGGTGGGTTTTGTTTAATTTAAATAACATATTTATTGTTACTATACATGTTGATGCCCTCCACCCAATTTGCTCTTGCCAACATAACTTCTTGTATGTCATGTACATCATATACTTGGTGATAAATAAATGGATTCTGATTCTGAAATGTGGATTCTTTAAAGCTGTTCCAGGAAGGGACAACGAAGGTAATCAGTCATGGATTAATATTGACAGCTACATTTGGTATAGGGTAAGCAGAGAGTCTAAAACATTTTTGGGGGGAGTTTTCATTTCGAGCAACGACGTATTTTAATTTCCTAGAAAATCTGGTTTGTGTAGTGGTCAGACCTGAAAAAACCCTTTCACCTCTTTTTGCTCATACCGAAGGCCAGCTGTCATGCTTCTAATGCAGAGACAATTCTCCTGAGGAAGACACAGCACATTGTTGGCTTCCAGTGGATGACAGAAGTGATTAGATTTGTTGAAAGATGATCATCCAGTACTGCTGCTTTTAGCAGAGGTTAAAATGCTGGATCCCGAGAGGCTCACAGGTAGTGGGCAAGAAATCCATAAACGTTGCTGTTGTGGGCAATAATCAAGCTTGGCCAAGATTCCGATTATTTAGAAGTCAACTTTCAGTTGCTTTGTTGAAGGCAAACTTTAGTTGATGTATCATCTAATAAAGATATGTTGCCTTTTAGTCTTTCAGTTCACCAATTTAGATAATCAGATTTATGTTAGTTGTATCATATGAATATCCTTGGGCAATAAAAGCACCGATTTCTATTATACCTCTCTCAGTTTACCAATTTTATCCTTTAGTGAGTGTCTACATTTTCCTAAATTGTAGCTACTGTTTATTTCTTAGGCCCTTATTTATGAAGGAATAGCGACAGGTAGCGACTGGTGAGCGGCCGGTAATGACGGGCACCGCCACGAGAACGCCGGCTCCCCACCACAATCACACATTTATCAAGCCGATCCTGCTTAGCGACTGAGATAGCGCCAGATAGCGAATCATTCATCATTATTCCAGCCTCAGCCCACAGCGCCAGCGTCCGACCTTGAACAGCGACAGGTATGACCTCTCGCTACCTGGCGCTCTCCAATGCATTTCAATGGAACAATCTTTAAATATTCATAATTAATTGTAATTAATTTTTTTTTTTTTTTTTTTTTTAAATGTGAAAAAATTCTGTGACCACATCTGCCATGTTAGATAATTTGTGATAAATTGTGCAGAATTGATATTACAGGTCTGATATTATTGTATTCATATTACTAAATTCTTAAAAAAATTTTTTTTTTTTGGTTTCCAAAAATATGGTGGTTTGGGGGTTATAAAACTACTTTTAACACATCGCCGCCAGCGCTCTGGGGTTTAACCATGCATTTCACAGCACGATAATTTTTTGAGGGTGATTTTTTGATGGATATGGTGGGAGCCGGTCGCTCCGACCACTCGCTATCATGCGCACCCATACATCGTGGAACCTGTCAAATAGCGACTCGTCACCCCGTATTCAACATTACTGCACACCGACTCAGTCGCTATCAACAACCGAACAATGGCCAAGCACAGCGACTACTAGCGGGCGCTGTGAAAATACTGCTACAGTCGCTCAACTGTCGCTACCTGCCGCTATTAATGAATCGGCCTCCCAGTATCTGGATCTCCTCTTTCCACACATTCATAATGGCTACTAGTAATCTGATCCCTGTGAAATGCTACTAAATGAGAAGGTGATATGGCTGATCTTACATACTGTGAGGTCTAGTGCCTTCAATTGTTGGGGACAATAAGGTTGATTCAGAGCCCCTTTCTCACCTTTTTTTTTGCGTGAATATTTCCATTCTCGTTCATTTTTTCCCCTCGTCTGATTTAGCAGAGCCTTTTTTCTGTGAGAACTTTAGTGTGAAATGTTTTCATTTTTGCATGCTTTTTCGTTTGGTAGCAAGACCTCCATAAAAATGATGAGAAAGGGGCTCTCAATCAACCCTAATGTCAGAAGATAACTGAGCTGGTGCATGATGTCTGGTATGAGAGGTCCATGTTGGATGGGCAGCTTTAATTTTGCTTGTCAATGACCTCTGGAAGTAAAATGTTAAATCTAGTTGTTGGCAATAAAGACTATAAACACCTTAAATACCATGGCATAAACAGACATATTAACAGCGCCTTTGGAGGTGAAGCTTGTATTTTGAATTTTGCAAAGCGTCAAAAAGGACTAGAGATGAGCGAACTTTTGAAAAGTTCGATTCGGCCGATTCGCCGAATTTCACAAAGAAATTCGGGTTCGGCCGAATCGAACTTTTACGAAGTTCCCCATCATAAATGCCGGCATGGTGGGAGCGGGCCGGCCGGTTCCGCTGCCGCTCTCAGCTGTCATCTGAGGGCGCGTCATCAGAGGGCGCTCTGATGACGCGCCCTCAGATGACAGCTGAGAGCGGCGCCGGCCTCCACGCTCCGGACCTGCAGGTAAGTGTTTGCTTTTTTTTGAAATGCCGGCATGGTGGGAGCGGGCCGGCCGGTTCCACTGACAGCGGAGCGGGCCGGCCGGTCCCGCTCCCACCATGCCGGCAAAAATGCTTTTTTTTTTTTTTTTTTTTTTTTTTTTAAATGCCGGCATGGTGGGAGCGGGCCGGCCGGCTTTACCGGCCCGCCGGCCGGCTCCCACCATGCCGGCATTTTTTTTTTTTAATTTCAGGAAAAATTCGATCGGCACGAACCACAAAATATTCGGGTTCGTGCCGAATCGAATATTTCCTGAAATTCGGAGCGAATTCCGGTTCGTCCGAACCGGTTCGCTCATCTCTAAAAAGGACCAACCTCTAATATTATTATGTGTGTGGTTACTCATATCTATTGCAATTACATCTACACCGTATTCTAAGCCTAACTACAGCAGAAAAAAAGTCTCCCCAGTGTTTGACTGTTTGACGTTGCCGTTACATATACAACATCATAGATCTGTGCTATATGAAGAAAAGAAATACATGTGATTTGAATATCAGCAATTTAGTTTGGTTTGATCATACCCTAATATTGGTGATATTTGGTGGGATTTGCCATAATACCTTGGACAACCTGTCAGCAGCCATGGACAGTAGGGAAGTAAGTAATCAATCTTAGAGGTAGTTGTATATAAACTCAGGCTTATTTTAAAAACGTAGTTGTGCAAGCATAGGGAGGATTATTGCCAAATCCAAACCCCCAAATACACCCAAAAAATAAATTCTACACCATTTAATTCATGGATTCCACATCATCAGACCCAAATGTTCATGATATTTATTGGGAAATTGGAGAGTTTTTTCTACTACCCTGGGCAGCCAATCAGCAGCCTGCATTACGTGGTATTTGGCCCCTACCAGTGTATAAGGGAAAATCTCTGCTAGGCTCAGTCTAATAAATTCAAGTTAGAAGTATCATCTAGGCCCTTGCCTTTAGGGCTGATCTAATAAAGTGTTTCAACCAGCTTCAATGTCTGAATTAATGGAGCTTCTTGTATGTAAAAGACTGGGTTAAATCTTTCTACACAACTCAAGCTAAATGTACAGTAGATGTCATACATAACACATTATTATTTTCTTTTTAGTAAGCACTACAATGAGCTTCCTGGCTAACACTCCCCTCCTGATTTTGGTATGACCTGCCATCCAAAAGTTAAAAGCATAGAAAGGTATGATCGACAGCACTTTTTACATCTGAGATGACTTAAAGACTGAAAATAGTGGTATTAAAGAACTTTTATACATCTATTATAGAGAGCATCTAGACAGAAAATATCTCATAGATTGAGGGCTGCACCAGACAGAACAAGCTGGATCTACAAGGGAAAGTACATATATCTGAGCGTCCCATCCGTTCAGAGCTCATTAATAGAGATGAGCGAGTAGTGAAATATTCGATTCGAATAGACCGCGTTACTCGACTACTCGACCGAATATCGAATCCCATTATAGTCTATGGGAAAAAAATGCTCGCCACTTGGAAATCTCAATTCGACCACTTGGAGGTCACCAAGTCCACCCTGAAACATCAGAAAATGATGCCAACACTGCTGGAATGCAACTGGGACAGCAGGGGAAGCATGTCTGGGTGCATATAACGCGCCCAAGTCGCACTATTACGCCACTATCACAGCCACTCAACAATACACTCCAAACACAATATAACTTCTACGTAAAGTGAGACAAGACAAGGAAACCTTCTTTCCTCTACATTGCCATGGACCCCAAGCCAAACTGTACAAAAAAGAACAAAATTCTGCACCCCTTAAAATCCTGTTGCCTAATGACAACCACAGATGGCATAGGCAAGGGGGAAAATAAATAGACCCCACCCCTAATTGTCATTGTGTGTGTGTGTGTGTGTGAGATGTGGTCAGACATGTCCTCTTGTGTCATTGTGTCACCCCAGCAGTAAGGGAAGCTTAAAGGAGGAGGTTTGTTACAGTGTGTCACCCCAGCAGTCAGGGAAGCTTACAGGAGGAGGTTTGTTACAGTGTGTCACCCGAGCAGTAAGGGAAGCTTAGAGCTGAGACCTCTTAAAAATTGTGTGGAGGCCCAAGAGCTGAGACCTTTTAAAAATTGTGTGGAGGCCCAAGAGCTGAGACCTCTTAAAAATTGTGTGGAGGCCCAAGAGCTGAGACCTTTTAAAAATTGTGTGGAGGCCCAAGAGCTGAGACCTTTTAAAAATTGTGTGGAGGCCCAAGAGCTGAGACCTTTTAAAAATTGTGTGGAGGCCCAAGAGCTGAGACCTCTCAAACATTGTGTGGAGTCCCACGAGCTGAGACCTCTTAAAAATTGTGTGGAGGCCCAAGAGCTGAGACCTTTTTAAAATTGTGTGGAGGCCCAAGAGCTGAGACCTCTTAAAAATTGTGTGGAGGCCCAAGAGCTGAGACCTTTTAAAAATTGTGTGGAGGCCCAAGAGCTGAGACCTTTTAAAAATTGTGTGGAGGCCCAAGAGCTGAGACCTCTCAAACATTGTGTGGAGTCCCACGAGCTGAGACCTCTTAAAAATTGTGTGGAGGCCCACGAGCTGAGACCTCTTAAAAATTGTGTGGAGGCCCAAGAGCTGAGACCTTTTAAAAATTGTGTGGAGGCCCAAGAGCTGAGACCTTTTAAAAAATGTGTGGAGGTCCAAGAGCTGAGACCTTTTAAAAATTGTGTGGAGGCCCAAGAGCTGAGACCTTTTAAAAATTGTGTGGAGGCCCAAGAGCTGAGACCTCTCAAACATTGTGGGGAGTCCCACGAGCTGAGACCTCTTAAAAATTGTGTGGAGGCCCAAGAGCTGAGACCTTTTAAAAATTGTGTGGAGGCCCAAGAGCTGAGACCTCTTAAAAATTGTGTGGAGGCCCAAGAGCTGAGACCTTTTAAAAATTGTGTGGAGGCCCAAGAGCTGAGACCTTTTAAAAATTGTGTGGAGGCCCAAGAGCTGAGACCTTTTAAAAATTGTGTGGAGGCCCAAGAGCTGAGACCTCTTAAAAATTGTGTGGAAGCCCAAGAGCTGAGACCTTTTAAAAATTGTGTGGAGGCCCAAGAGCTGAGACCTCTTAAAAATTGTGTGGAGGCCCAAGAGCTGAGACCTTTTAAAAACTGTGTGGAGGCCCAAGAGCTGAGACCTTTTAAAAATTGTGTGGAGGCCCAAGAGCTGAGACCTCTCAAACATTGTGTGGAGGCCCAAGAGCTGAGCACTTATTAGTGCTGCAGCTACGGCTGCTTTAGTGAGGGGTAGCTGCTGCTGCTGGAATAGAGACAGAAAGACTTCAGTGGTGTATTACCACCTATATACAAAACTATATACACTCTGCTCAAAACGGCTGCTTTAGTGAGGGGTAGCTGCTGATGCTGGAATAGGGACAGAAAGACTTCAGTGGTGTATTAGCACCTATATACAAAACTATATTTTGCACTACTGTTTTGTGTCCTCTGTGCCAACAAAACACTGTTTTATACACGGTGCGTATAGGCACCATTTCACCTTCTGGCAGTATGCGGCTGTATAGCCAGGTGTTTTTCTTAAAAATATTTTTATATTTGGCACTACTGTTTTGTGTCCTCTTTACCAACAAAACCTTGTTATATACCCGGTGCGTATAGGCACCATTTCACCTTCTGGCAGTATATGGCTGTATAGCCAGGTGTTCTTCTTAAAAATATTTTTATATTTGGCATAACGCGTGGCCCAAAAAGTAAAACGTGAAATGCAGAGGGCTAGCGCAAAGGGACGTGGACGAGGACGGGGGCGCGGAAATTCTGGTGGGGGCACAAACCGCGTTGAAGCCAGTGGGGATACAATGCGTGCTGATGAGGGGAAGCCAGCATTACGCTCATCCAGCTTCCCTGCCTTTATGGGACAGTTATGCGGGGGGCGGGGTACACCTCTGTTAAGGCCTGAGCAGCGTGAACAGGTGGTGCAATGGATGGCCGATAACGCTTCCAGTCACTTGTCCACCACCCAGTCATCCACACAGTCTCACTCTGACCCTCCTTCCTCCCAACCTGGCCAACAGAGTCAGCCCACCCTTGACCCCTCCCAGGACCTCTTTTCGGGTCCTTTTCCAGATGTGCTGCAAGAATCCCAGGAGCTAGCAGAGGAATTTGTTTGTAGTGATGCCCAAACACTTGAGTATCCGCCATCTGCTAGTGATGTGGACCCGGAACCAGCATCTGCTATCATGAGCGATGATGATGAGACGCAGTTGCCATCAAGGGAGGCTGTTGGAATGTCCAGTGGGCAGGAGGAGGAGCAGAGAGAGGAAGTGGAAGAGGAGGTGGTGGACGACGAAATGACCGACCCCACTTGGACAGGGGTGATGTCCAGCGGGGAAAGCAGTGGAGATGCGGTCTGCGCATCACCGAATAAGGCAGCAAGAGGCAGAGGACAGTCCAGAGGCAGAGGACAGTCCAGACAGAGAAGGCAGGCCACAGCCAGCAGGGCCGAAGCTCTTCCCGGCAGCAGGCAGTCGCGCGAAGCTCCCCCATCGAGGCCTCGTACTTCTGTGGTGTGGAGATTTTTTAATGTTTGCGCGGATGACAAACTGAGCGCGGTTTGCGCAATCTGCCACTCAAAACTGAGTAGGGGCTCTGAGAAGAGCAATCTGACCACCTTAGGCATGCGCCGTCACTTGGAATTCAAGCACTGGGCTGAGTGGGAGAGAGCAAACGCAATACAACCTGCGCCCCGTCTTGCTGCCACTGGGGTACACCTCTGTTAAGGCCTGAGCAGCGTGAACAGGTGGTGCAATGGATGGCCGATAACGCTTCCAGTCACTTGTCCACCACCCAGTCATCCACACAGTCTCACTCTGACCCTCCTTCCTCCCAACCTGGCCAACAGAGTCAGCCCACCCTTGACCCCTCCCAGGACCTCTTTTCGGGTCCTTTTCCAGATGTGCTGCAAGAATCCCAGGAGCTAGCAGAGGAATTTGTTTGTAGTGATGCCCAAACACTTGAGTATCCGCCATCTGCTAGTGATGTGGACCCGGAACCAGCATCTGCTATCATGAGCGATGATGATGAGACGCAGTTGCCATCAAGGGAGGCTGTTGGAATGTCCAGTGGGCAGGAGGAGGAGCAGAGAGAGGAAGTGGAAGAGGAGGTGGTGGACGACGAAATGACCGACCCCACTTGGACAGGGGTGATGTCCAGCGGGGAAAGCAGTGGAGATGCGGTCTGCGCATCACCGAATAAGGCAGCAAGAGGCAGAGGACAGTCCAGAGGCAGAGGACAGTCCAGACAGAGAAGGCAGGCCACAGCCAGCAGGGCCGAAGCTCTTCCCGGCAGCAGGCAGTCGCGCGAAGCTCCCCCATCGAGGCCTCGTACTTCTGTGGTGTGGAGATTTTTTAATGTTTGCGCGGATGACAAACTGAGCGCGGTTTGCGCAATCTGCTCTGAGAAGAGCAATCTGACCACCTCAGGCATGCGCCGTCACTTGGAATTCAAGCACTGGGCTGAGTGGGAGAGAGCAAACGCAATACAACCTGCGCCCCGTCTTGCTGCCACTGCCTCTTCCCCTTTGTTGTGTGCTGCCACTGCGGTCCAGACCTCCAGCCAGGACACCTCCACATCTGCCTCTGCCTCGGCTACTTTGGGGCCTTCTCCTTCAGCCCCCCCTTCCCCCGCATCTTCGTCTGCACCTTCCATCTCCTCGTCCCATCAACTGTCCATCTCGCAGGCGTTCAACCGCAGGCGGAAGTACGCCTCCAGTCACCCCCAAGCCCAAGCCTTAACCTGCCTCATCTCCAAACTGCTGGCCCTGGAGATGTTGCCGTTTTGGCTTGTGGAGACGCAGGCCTTCTGCGACCTGATGGCGGCTGCCGCACCTCGCTATTCCGTCCCTAGCCGCCACTATTTTTCCCGGTGTGGCGTCCCCGCCCTGCACCAGCACGTGTCGCGTAACATCAGGCGGACCCTGAGGTACGCAGTCAGCGCAAAGGTCCACTTGACCACCGACTCGTGGACAAGCGCTTGCGGCCAAGGACGCTACATCTCTTTGACGGCACACTGGGTGAATGTTGTGGAAGCGGGGACGGGGTCGCAAACAGGGACGGCCTACATACCACCCCCGCCCAAGATTGCCAGCACGGGTTCTGATAGACCCCCCTCCTCTTCCTCCTCCTCCTCCTCCTCTGCCTTAACATCGCCCTCAGCCCCTAGCTGGAAGCGTTGCAGCACTGGCACGGGGAGACGTCAGCAGGCGGTGCTTAAGCTCATCAGCTTGGGCGACAGGAAGCACAGCGCCGCAGAGGTGAGGCACACCATATTGCAGCAGACAGAGATGTGGCTGTCGCCGCTGCAGCTAGGACCAGGCATGGTCGTGTGCGATAATGGCTGTAACCTGGTGGCGGCTCTGGAGCTTGCAGAACTCAATCACGTACCATGCCTGGCCCACGTTTTTAATTTGGTAGTACAAAAGTTTCTAAAGACTTACCCCAACCTGGCAGAGCTACTGGTCAAAGTGCGGCGCTTGTGCGCTCACTTTCGGAAGTCAACTGTAGCTGCTGCTAGCTTAAAAAAAATCCAGCAACGCCTCCATTTGCCTCAACATCGGCTGTTGCGCGACCTGCCCACTCGCTGGAATTCCACCTATTGCATGTTGGCCAGGGTGTGTGAGCAGCAGAAAGCATTGATGGAGTACCAGATGATGCATCCATGCGTGCCTCCAACTCAGCTCCCTCAGTTTGCCAACCACGAGTGGCCATGGATGGCAGACATATGCGATGTATTGCGTATCTTTGAGGAGTCCACTAAGAAGGTCAGCAGCGAGGACGCTATAGTGAGAGTAACCATCCCGCTCCTAGGCGTCCTTAAAGAATCGCTCATCGCAATAAGGGAGAACGCATTGCACACAGAGGAGACGGGGGTAGGAGGAGACGCAACGCAGGTAGACAGTCAGACCACACTTTTGTCTGCTGCTCGGTGGCAGTTGCAGGAGGAGGATGATGAGGAGGAGGAGGACAACGTGGAGGTGGCTGTGGAAGAGGATGCTGGCGGCGAGGGTAGCAGTCAGGCTGTGTGCGTCCCATTGGTTCAGCGCGGATGGGGCGGAGAGGAGGAGGAAGAGGAGGAAATGGAAAATGATCCTTCTGGTGGGGGCAGTGACGTCATGCCTACTCAGAGTCTGGCACACATGGCTGACTTCATGCTGGGCTGCTTTTCCCGGGACATACGAGTTGTCCGGATATTGGAGAACAAACTATACTGGGTCTTCGCACTCCTGGACCCCCGGTATAAAGATAACTTCTCCTCTTTTATTCCGGTAGAGGAGAGGATGAATCGATTACTGGAATACCAGAGGGAACTCTTGCAGAACATGATGCAGATTTTCCCACCCAGCATCGCTGGCGGCAGAGAGGAGAGTGTCTCCCAGAGTCTGACAACATCGATCAGGCCCACAGCCACCAGGGGAACACTCTCCAAGGTGTGGGACATGTTCATGTCACCCCCTCGTGCAACTTCCATCACTGCGGGGCCCGCTATCAGCAGGAGGGACAAGTATCGGCGGATGTTGCGGGACTACCTGGCAGACCACACCCCTGTCCTCCCCGATCCCTCGGCGACCTACACTTACTGGGTCTCCAAGTTGGACACGTGGCTGGAACTGTCCCTGTACGCCTTGGAGGTGCTTGCCTGCCCTGCCGCCAGCGTGCTATCAGAAAGGGTGTTCAGCGCAGCCGGGGGCATTATAACCGATAAGCGCAGCCGCCTGTCAACCGACAGTGCCGACAGGCTGACGCTAATCAAAATGAACAGCAAGTGGATTGACCCGGACTTTGCTTGTACAACAGTGGAAAGCAGCCAAGAGTGAAGTGCCATCTGTATGAAGTGCCATTTCCTCCTCCTCCTCCTCCTCCTCCTTAACCGCCGTAGAATTGCTGTATTAATGAAAAGAATTATGGCTCACCTCTTGGGCTTAATACAATCAATTTTTAAGAGGTCTCAACTCTTGGGCCTCCACACAATTTTTAAAAGGTCTCAGCTCTTGGGCCTCCACACAATTTTTAAAAAGTCTCAGCTCTTGGACCTCCACACAATTTTTAAAAGGTCTCAGCTCTTGGGCCTCCACACAATTTTTAAAAGGTCTCAGCTCTTGGGCCTCCACACAATTTTTAAAAGGTCTCAGCTCTTGGGCCTCCACACAATTTTTAAAACATAGCAGCCCTAATAAGGGCTCTCAATGACTCTCTTGTCTTCTGGTAGCTGGTATATATGGTGGTAAAAGCGATATTCTGAGCTTCTGGGGCCCTGCCTGCCTACATATGAGCTATATACTGTTCAGCATAGTAGCCCTAATAAGGGCTCTCAATGACTCTCTTGTCTTCTGGTAGCTGGTATATATGGTGGTAAATGCGATATTCTGAGCTTCTGGGGCACTGCCTGCCTACATATGGGCTATATACTGTTCAGCATAGTAGCCCTAATAATAAGGACTCTCAATGACTCTCTTGTCTTCTGGTAGCTGGTATATATGGTGGTAAAAGCGATATTCTGAGCTTCTGGGGCCCTGCCTGCCTACATAGGATATGAGTTATATACTGTTCAACATAGCAGCACTAATAAGGGATTAAGGACTCTCTTGTCTTCTGGTAGCTGGTATATATGGTGGTAAATGCGAGATTCTGAGCTTCTAGGGCCCTGCCTGACTACATAGGATATGAGCTATATACTGTTCAGCGTAGTAGCCCTAATAAGGGCTCTTAATGACTCTCTTGTCTTCTGGTAGCTGGTATATATGGTGGTAAAAGCTATATTCTGAGCTTCTGGGGCCCTGCCTGCCTACATAGGATATGAGCTATATACTGTTCAGTGTAGTAGCCCTAATAAGGGCTCTTAATGACTCTCTTGTCTTCTGGTAGCTGGTATATATGGTGGTAAATGCGAGATTCTGAGCTTCTAGGGCCCTGCCTGCCTACATAGGATATGAGCTATATACTGTTCAGCGTAGTAGCCCTAATAAGGGCTCTTAATGACTCTCTTGTCTTCTGGTAGCTGGTATATATGGTGGTAAATACGATATTCTGAGCTTCTGGGGCCCTGCCTGCCTACATATGAGCTATATACTGTTCAGCATAGTAGCCCTAATAAGGGCTCTCAATGACTCTCTTATCTTCTGGTAGCTGGTATATATGGTGGTAAATGCGATATTCTGAGCTTCTGGGGCCCTGCCTGCCTACATATGGGCTATATACTGTTCAGCATAGTAGCCCTAATAATAAGGACTCTCAATGACTCTCTTGTCTTCTGGTAGCTGGTATATATGGTGGTAAAAGCGATATTCTGAGCTTCTGGGGCCCTGCCTGACTACATAGAATATGAGCTATATACTGTTCAGCATAGCAGCACTAATAAGGGATTAAGGACTCTCTTGTCTTCTGGTAGCTGGTATATATGGTGGTAAAAGCGATATTCTGAGCTTCTGGGGCCCTGCCTGACTACATAGGATATGAGCTATATACTGTTCAGCATAGCAGCACTAATAAGGGATTAAGGACTCTCTTGTCTTCTGGTAGCTGGTATATATGGTGGTAAAAGCGATATTCTGAGCTTCTGGGGCCCTGCCTGCCTACATAGGATATGAGCTATATACTGTTCAGCGTAGTAGCCCTAATAAGGGCTCTTAATGACTCTCTTGTCTTCTGGTAGCTGGTATATATGGTGGTAAAAGCGATATTCTGAGCTTCTGGGGCCCTGCCTGACTACATATGAGCTATATACTGTTCAGCATAGTAGCCCTAATAAGGGCTCTTAATGACTCTCTTGTCTTCTGGTAGCTGGTATAGATGGTGGTAAAAACGATATTCTGAGCTTCTGGGGCCCTGCCTGCCTACATTGCATATGAGCTATATACTGTTCAGCGTAGTAGCCCTAATAAGGGCTCTTAATGACTCTCTTGTCTTCTGGTAGCTGGTATATATGGTGGTAAAAGCGATATTCTGAGCTTCTGGGGCCCTGCCTGACTACATATGAGCTATATACTGTTCAGCATAGTAGCCCTAATAAGGGCTCTTAATGACTCTCTTGTCTTCTGGTAGCTGGTATAGATGGTGGTAAAAGCGATATTCTGAGCTTCTGGGGCCCTGCCTGACTACATAGGATATGAGCTATATACTGTTCAGCGTAGTAGCCCTAATAAGGGCTCTTAATGACTCTCTTGTCTTCTGGTAGCTGGTATATATGGTGGTAAAAGCGATATTCTGAGCTTCTGGGGCCCTGCCTGACTACATAGAATATGAGCTATATACTGTTCAACATAGCAGCACTAATAAGGGATTAAGGACTCTCTTGTCTTCTGGTAGCTGGTATATATGGTGGTAAAAGCGATATTCTGAGCTTCTGGGGCCCTGCCTGACTACATAGGATATGAGCTATATACTGTTCAGCATAGCAGCACTAATAAGGGATTAAGGACTCTCTTGTCTTCTGGTAGCTGGTATATATGGTGGTAAAAGCGATATTCTGAGCTTCTGGGGCCCTGCCTGCCTACATAGGATATGAGCTATATACTGTTCAGCGTAGTAGCCCTAATAAGGGCTCTTAATAACTCTCTTGTCTTCTGGTAGCTGGTATATATGGTGGTAAAAGCGATATTCTGAGCTTCTGGGGCCCTGCCTGACTACATAGAATATGAGCTATATACTGTTCAGCATAGCAGCACTAATAAGGGATTAAGGACTCTCTTGTCTTCTGGTAGCTGGTATATATGGTGGTAAAAGCGATATTCTGGGCTTCTGGGGCCCTGCCTGCCTACATAGGATATGAGCTATATACTGTTCAGCGTAGTAGCCCTAATAAGGGCTCTTAATGACTCTCTTGTCTTCTGGTAGCTGGTATATATGGTGGTAAAAGCGATATTCTGAGCTTCTGGGGCCCTGCCTGACTACATAGAATATGAGCTATATACTGTTCAGCATAGCAGCACTAATAAGGGATTAAGGACTCTCTTGTCTTCTGGTAGCTGGTGTATATGGTGGTAAAAGCGATATTCTGAGCTTCTGGGGCCCTGCCTGCCTACATAGGATATGAGCTATATACTGTTCAGCGTAGTAGCCCTAATAAGGGCTCTTAATGACTCTCTTGTCTTCTGGTAGCTGGTATATATGGTGGTAAAAGCGATATTCTGAGCTTCTGGGGCCCTGCCTGACTACATAGAATATGAGCTATATACTGTTCAGCATAGCAGCACTAATAAGGGATTAAGGACTCTCTTGTCTTCTGGTAGCTGGTATATATGGTGGTAAAAGCGATATTCTGAGCTTCTGGGGCCCTGCCTGACTACATAGGATATGAGCTATATACTGTTCAGCATAGTAGCCCTAATAAGGGCTCTCAATGACTCTCTTGTCTTCTGGTAGCTGGTATATATGGTGGTAAATGCGATATTCTGAGCTTCTGGGGCCCTGCCTGCCTACATATGGGCTATATACTGTTCAGCATAGTAGCCCTAATAATAAGGACTCTCAATGACTCTCTTGTCTTCTGGTAGCTGGTATATATGGTGGTAAAAGCGATATTCTGAGCTTCTGGGGCCCTGCCTGACTACATAGAATATGAGCTATATACTGTTCAGCATAGCAGCACTAATAAGGGATTAAGGACTCTCTTGTCTTCTGGTAGCTGGTATATATGGTGGTAAAAGCGATATTCTGAGCTTCTGGGGCCCTGCCTGACTACATAGGATATGAGCTATATACTGTTCAGCGTAGTAGCCCTAATAAGGGCTCTTAATGACTCTCTTGTCTTCTGGTAGCTGGTATATATGGTGGTAAAAGCGATATTCTGAGCTTCTGGGGCCCTGCCTGACTACATATGAGCTATATACTGTTCAGCATAGTAGCCCTAATAAGGGCTCTTAATGACTCTCTTGTCTTCTGGTAGCTGGTATAGATGGTGGTAAAAGCGATATTCTGAGCTTCTGGGGCCCTGCCTGCCTACATAGCATATGAGCTATATACTGTTCAGCGTAGTAGCCCTAATAAGGGCTCTTAATGACTCTCTTGTCTTCTGGTAGCTGGTATATATGGTGGTAAAAGCGATATTCTGAGCTTCTGGGGCCCTGCCTGACTACATATGAGCTATATACTGTTCAGCATAGTAGCCCTAATAAGGGCTCTTAATGACTCTCTTGTCTTCTGGTAGCTGGTATAGATGGTGGTAAAAGCGATATTCTGAGCTTCTGGGGCCCTGCCTGACTACATAGGATATGAGCTATATACTGTTCAGCGTAGTAGCCCTAATAAGGGCTCTTAATGACTCTCTTGTCTTCTGGTAGCTGGTATATATGGTGGTAAAAGCGATATTCTGAGCTTCTGGGGCCCTGCCTGACTACATAGAATATGAGCTATATACTGTTCAGCATAGCAGCACTAATAAGGGATTAAGGACTCTCTTGTCTTCTGGTAGCTGGTATATATGGTGGTAAAAGCGATATTCTGAGCTTCTGGGGCCCTGCCTGACTACATAGGATATGAGCTATATACTGTTCAGCATAGCAGCACTAATAAGGGATTAAGGACTCTCTTGTCTTCTGGTAGCTGGTATATATGGTGGTAAAAGCGATATTCTGAGCTTCTGGGGCCCTGCCTGCCTACATAGGATATGAGCTATATACTGTTCAGCGTAGTAGCCCTAATAAGGGCTCTTAATAACTCTCTTGTCTTCTGGTAGCTGGTATATATGGTGGTAAAAGCGATATTCTGAGCTTCTGGGGCCCTGCCTGACTACATAAAATATGAGCTATATACTGTTCAGCATAGCAGCACTAATAAGGGATTAAGGACTCTCTTGTCTTCTGGTAGCTGGTATATATGGTGGTAAAAGCGATATTCTGGGCTTCTGGGGCCCTGCCTGCCTACATAGGATATGAGCTATATACTGTTCAGCGTAGTAGCCCTAATAAGGGCTCTTAATGACTCTCTTGTCTTCTGGTAGCTGGTATATATGGTGGTAAAAGCGATATTCTGAGCTTCTGGGGCCCTGCCTGACTACATAGAATATGAGCTATATACTGTTCAGCATAGCAGCACTAATAAGGGATTAAGGACTCTCTTGTCTTCTGGTAGCTGGTATATATGGTGGTAAAAGCGATATTCTGAGCTTCTGGGGCCCTGCCTGACTACATAGGATATGAGCTATATACTGTTCAGCATAGCAGCACTAATAAGGGATTAAGGACTCTCTTGTCTTCTGGTAGCTGGTGTATATGGTGGTAAAAGCGATATTCTGAGCTTCTGGGGCCCTGCCTGCCTACATAGGATATGAGCTATATACTGTTCAGCGTAGTAGCCCTAATAAGGGCTCTTAATGACTCTCTTGTCTTCTGGTAGCTGGTATATATGGTGGTAAAAGCGATATTCTGAGCTTCTGGGGCCCTGCCTGACTACATAGAATATGAGCTATATACTGTTCAGCATAGCAGCACTAATAAGGGATTAAGGACTCTCTTGTCTTCTGGTAGCTGGTATATATGGTGGTAAAAGCGATATTCTGAGCTTCTGGGGCCCTGCCTGACTACATAGGATATGAGCTATATACTGTTCAGCGTAGTAGCCCTAATAAGGGCTCTTAATGACTCTCTTGTCTTCTGGTAGCTGGTATATATGGTGGTAAAAGCGATATTCTGAGCTTCTGGGGCCCTGCCTGACTACATAGGATATGAGCTATATACTGTTCAGCATAGCAGCACTAATAAGGGATTAAGGACTCTCTTGTCTTCTGGTAGCTGGTATATATGGTGGTAAAAACGATATTCTGAGCTTCTGGGGCCCTGCCTGACTACATAGGATATGAGCTATATACTGTTCAGCGTAGTAGCCCTAATAAGGGCTCTTAATGACTCTCTTGTCTTCTGGTAGCTGGTATATATGGTGGTAAAAGCGATATTCTGAGCTTCTGGGGCCCTGCCTGCCTACATAGGATATGAGCTATATACTGTTCAGCGTAGTAGCCCTAATAAGGGCTCTTAATGACTCTCTTGTCTTCTGGTAGCTGGTATATATGGTGGTAAAAGCGATATTCTGAGCTTCTGGGGCCCTGCCTGCCTACATAGGATATGAGCTATATACTGTTCAGCGTAGTAGCCCTAATAAGGGCTCTTAATGACTCTCTTGTCTTCTGGTAGCTGGTATATATGGTGGTAAAAGCGATATTCTGAGCTTCTGGGGCCCTGCCTGACTACATAGGATATGAGCTATATACTGTTCAGCATAGTAGCCCTAATAAGGGCTCTTAATGACTCTCTTGTCTTCTGGTAGCTGGTATAGATGGTGGTAAAAGCGATATTCTGAGCTTCTGGGGCCCTGCCTGCCTACATAGGATATGAGCTATATACTGTTCAGCGTAGTAGCCCTAATAAGGGCTTTTAATGACTCTCTTGTCTTCTGGTAGCTGGTATATATGGTGGTAAAAGCGATATTCTGAGCTTCTGGGGCCCTGCCTGACTACATAGGATATGAGCTATATACTGTTCAGCGTAGTAGCCCTAATAAGGGCTCTTAATGACTCTCTTGTCTTCTGGTAGCTGGTATATATGGTGGTAAAAGCGATATTCTGAGCTTCTGGGGCCCTGCCTGCCTACATATGAGCTATATACTGTTCAGCATAGTAGCCCTAATAAGGGCTCTCAATGACTCTCTTGTCTTCTGGTAGCTGGTATAGATGGTGGTAAAAGCGATATTCTGAGCTTCTGGGGCCCTGCCTGCCTACATAGGATATGAGCTATATACTGTTCAGCGTAGCAGCACTAATAAGGGATTAAGGACTCTCTTGTCTTCTGGTAGCTGGTATATATGGTGGTAAAAGCGATATTCTGAGCTTCTGGGGCCCTGCCTGACTACATAGGATATGAGCTATATACTGTTCAGCATAGCAGCACTAATAAGGGATTAAGGACTCTCTTGTCTTCTGGTAGCTGGTATATATGGTGGTAAAAGCGATATTCTGAGCTTCTGGGGCCCTGCCTGCCTACATAGGATATGAGCTATATACTGTTCAGCGTAGTAGCCCTAATAAGGGCTCTTAATGACTCTCTTGTCTTCTGGTAGCTGGTATATATGGTGGTAAAAGCGATATTCTGAGCTTCTGGGGCCCTGCCTGACTACATAGGATATGAGCTATATACTGTTCAGCATAGCAGCACTAATAAGGGATTAAGGACTCTCTTGTCTTCTGGTAGCTGGTATATATGGTGGTAAAAGCGATATTCTGAGCTTCTGGGGCCCTGCCTGCCTACATATGAGCTATATACTGTTCAGCATAGTAGCCCTAATAAGGGCTCTTAATGACTCTCTTGTCTTCTGGTAGCTGGTATATATGGTGGTAAAAGCGATATTCTGAGCTTCTGGGGCCCTGCCTGACTACATAGGATATGAGCTATATACTGTTCAGCGTAGTAGCCCTAATAAGGGCTCTTAATGACTCTCTTGTCTTCTGGTAGCTGGTATATATGGTGGTAAAAGCGATATTCTGAGCTTCTGGGGCCCTGCCTGACTACATAGGATATGAGCTATATACTGTTCAGCGTAGTAGCCCTAATAAGGGCTCTTAATGACTCTCTTGTCTTCTGGTAGCTGGTATATATGGTGGTAAAAGCGATATTCTGAGCTTCTGGGGCCCTGCCTGCCTACATATGAGCTATATACTGTTCAGCATAGTAGCCCTAATAAGGGCTCTCAATGACTCTCTTGTCTTCTGGTAGCTGGTATAGATGGTGGTAAAAGCGATATTCTGAGCTTCTGGGGCCCTGCCTGCCTACATAGGATATGAGCTATATACTGTTCAGCGTAGCAGCACTAATAAGGGATTAAGGACTCTCTTGTCTTCTGGTAGCTGGTATATATGGTGGTAAAAGCGATATTCTGAGCTTCTGGGGCCCTGCCTGACTACATAGGATATGAGCTATATACTGTTCAGCATAGCAGCACTAATAAGGGATTAAGGACTCTCTTGTCTTCTGGTAGCTGGTATATATGGTGGTAAAAGCGATATTCTGAGCTTCTGGGGCCCTGCCTGCCTACATAGGATATGAGCTATATACTGTTCAGCGTAGTAGCCCTAATAAGGGCTCTTAATGACTCTCTTGTCTTCTGGTAGCTGGTATATATGGTGGTAAAAGCGATATTCTGAGCTTCTGGGGCCCTGCCAGACTACATAGGATATGAGCTATATACTGTTCAGCATAGCAGCACTAATAAGGGATTAAGGACTCTCTTGTCTTCTGGTAGCTGGTATATATGGTGGTAAAAGCGATATTCTGAGCTTCTGGGGCCCTGCCTGCCTACATATGAGCTATATACTGTTCAGCATAGTAGCCCTAATAAGGGCTCTTAATGACTCTCTTGTCTTCTGGTAGCTGGTATATATGGTGGTAAAAGCGATATTCTGAGCTTCTGGGGCCCTGCCTGACTACATATGATATGAGCTATATACTGTTCAGCGTAGTAGCCCTAATAAGGGCTCTTAATGACTCTCTTGTCTTCTGGTAGCTGGTATATATGGTGGTAAAAGCGATATTCTGAGCTTCTGGGGCCCTGCCTGCCTACATAGGATATGAGCTATATACTGTTCAGCGTAGTAGCCCTAATAAGGGCTCTTAATGACTCTCTTGTCTTCTGGTAGCTGGTATATATGGTGGTAAAAGCGATATTCTGAGCTTCTGGGGCCCTGCCTGCCTACATAGGATATGAGCTATATACTGTTCAGCGTAGTAGCCCTAATAAGGGCTCTTAATGACTCTCTTGTCTTCTGGTAGCTGGTATATATGGTGGTAAAAGCGATATTCTGAGCTTCTGGGGCCCTGCCTGCCTACATAGGATATGAGCTATATACTGTTCAGCGTAGTAGCCCTAATAAGGGCTCTTAATGACTCTCTTGTCTTCTGGTAGCTGGTATATATGGTGGTAAAAGCGATATTCTGAGCTTCTGGGGCCCTGCCTGACTACATAGAATATGAGCTATATACTGTTCAGCATAGCAGCACTAATAAGGGATTAAGGACTCTCTTGTCTTCTGGTAGCTGGTATATATGGTGGTAAAAGTGATATTCTGAGCTTCTGGGGCCCTGCCTGACTACATAGGATATGAGCTATATACTGTTCAGCATAGCAGCACTAATAAGGGATTAAGGACTCTCTTGTCTTCTGGTAGCTGGTATATATGGTGGTAAAAGCGATATTCTGAGCTTCTGGGGCCCTGCCTGACTACATAGGATATGAGCTATATACTGTTCAGCGTAGTAGCCCTAATAAGGGCTCTTAATGACTCTCTTGTCTTCTGGTAGCTGGTATATATGGTGGTAAAAGCGATATTCTGAGCTTCTGGGGCCCTGCCTGCCTACATAGGATATGAGCTATATACTGTTCAGCGTAGTAGCCCTAATAAGGGCTCTTAATGACTCTCTTGTCTTCTGGTAGCTGGTATATATGGTGGTAAAAGCGATATTCTGAGCTTCTGGGGCCCTGCCTGCCTACATAGGATATGAGCTATATACTGTTCAGCGTAGTAGCCCTAATAAGGGCTCTTAATGACTCTCTTGTCTTCTGGTAGCTGGTATATATGGTGGTAAAAGCGATATTCTGAGCTTCTGGGGCCCTGCCTGACTACATAGGATATGAGCTATATACTGTTCAGCATAGTAGCCCTAATAAGGGCTCTTAATGACTCTCTTGTCTTCTGGTAGCTGGTATAGATGGTGGTAAAAGCGATATTCTGAGCTTCTGGGGCCCTGCCTGCCTACATAGGATATGAGCTATATACTGTTCAGCGTAGTAGCCCTAATAAGGGCTCTTAATGACTCTCTTGTCTTCTGGTAGCTGGTATATATGGTGGTAAAAGCGATATTCTGAGCTTCTGGGGCCCTGCCTGACTACATAGGATATGAGCTATATACTGTTCAGCGTAGTAGCCCTAATAAGGGCTCTTAATGACTCTCTTGTCTTCTGGTAGCTGGTATATATGGTGGTAAAAGCGATATTCTGAGCTTCTGGGGCCCTGCCTGCCTACATATGAGCTATATACTGTTCAGCATAGTAGCCCTAATAAGGGCTCTCAATGACTCGCTTGTCTTCTGGTAGCTGGTATAGATGGTGGTAAAAGCGATATTCTGAGCTTCTGGGGCCCTGCCTGCCTACATAGGATATGAGCTATATACTGTTCAGCGTAGCAGCACTAATAAGGGATTAAGGACTCTCTTGTCTTCTGGTAGCTGGTATATATGGTGGTAAAAGCGATATTCTGAGCTTCTGGGGCCCTGCCTGACTACATAGGATATGAGCTATATACTGTTCAGCATAGCAGCACTAATAAGGGATTAAGGACTCTCTTGTCTTCTGGTAGCTGGTATATATGGTGGTAAAAGCGATATTCTGAGCTTCTGGGGCCCTGCCTGCCTACATAGGATATGAGCTATATACTGTTCAGCGTAGTAGCCCTAATAAGGGCTCTTAATGACTCTCTTGTCTTCTGGTAGCTGGTATATATGGTGGTAAAAGCAATATTCTGAGCTTCTGGGGCCCTGCCTGACTACATAGGATATGAGCTATATACTGTTCAGCATAGCAGCACTAATAAGGGATTAAGGACTCTCTTGTCTTCTGGTAGCTGGTATATATGGTGGTAAAAGCGATATTCTGAGCTTCTGGGGCCCTGCCTGCCTACATAGGATATGAGCTATATACTGTTCAGCGTAGTAGCCCTAATAAGGGCTCTTAATGACTCTCTTGTCTTCTGGTAGCTGGTATATATGGTGGTAAAAGCGATATTCTGAGCTTCTGGGGCCCTGCCTGACTACATAGAATATGAGCTATATACTGTTCAGCATAGCAGCACTAATAAGGGATTAAGGACTCTCTTGTCTTCTGGTAGCTGGTATATATGGTGGTAAAAGCGATATTCTGAGCTTCTGGGGCCCTGCCTGACTACATAGGATATGAGCTATATACTGTTCAGCATAGCAGCACTAATAAGGGATTAAGGACTCTCTTGTCTTCTGGTAGCTGGTATATATGGTGGTAAAAGCGATATTCTGAGCTTCTGGGGCCCTGCCTGACTACATAGGATATGAGCTATATACTGTTCAGCGTAGTAGCCCTAATAAGGGCTCTTAATGACTCTCTTGTCTTCTGGTAGCTGGTATATATGGTGGTAAAAGCGATATTCTGAGCTTCTGGGGCCCTGCCTGCCTACATAGGATATGAGCTATATACTGTTCAGCGTAGTAGCCCTAATAAGGGCTCTTAATGACTCTCTTGTCTTCTGGTAGCTGGTATATATGGTGGTAAAAGCGATATTCTGAGCTTCTGGGGCCCTGCCTGCCTACATAGTATATGAGCTATATACTGTTCAGCGTAGTAGCCCTAATAAGGGCTCTTAATGACTCTCTTGTCTTCTGGTAGCTGGTATATATGGTGGTAAAAGCGATATTCTGAGCTTCTGGGGCCCTGCCTGACTACATAGGATATGAGCTATATACTGTTCAGCATAGTTGCCCTAATAAGGGCTCTTAATGACTCTCTTGTCTTCTGGTAGCTGGTATAGATGGTGGTAAAAGCGATATTCTGAGCTTCTGGGGCCCTGCCTGCCTACATAGGATATGAGCTATATACTGTTCAGCGTAGTAGCCCTAATAAGGGCTCTTAATGACTCTCTTGTCTTCTGGTAGCTGGTATATATGGTGGTAAAAGCGATATTCTGAGCTTCTGGGGCCCTGCCTGACTACATAGGATATGAGCTATATACTGTTCAGCGTAGTAGCCCTAATAAGGGCTCTTAATGACTCTCTTGTCTTCTGGTAGCTGGTATATATGGTGGTAAAAGCGATATTCTGAGCTTCTGGGGCCCTGCCTGCCTACATATGAGCTATATACTGTTCAGCATAGTAGCCCTAATAAGGGCTCTCAATGACTCTCTTGTCTTCTGGTAGCTGGTATAGATGGTGGTAAAAGCGATATTCTGAGCTTCTGGGGCCCTGCCTGCCTACATAGGATATGAGCTATATACTGTTCAGCGTAGCAGCACTAATAAGGGATTAAGGACTCTCTTGTCTTCTGGTAGCTGGTATATATGGTGGTAAAAGCGATATTCTGAGCTTCTGGGGCCCTGCCTGACTACATAGGATATGAGCTATATACTGTTCAGCATAGCAGCACTAATAAGGGATTAAGGACTCTCTTGTCTTCTGGTAGCTGGTATATATGGTGGTAAAAGCGATATTCTGAGCTTCTGGGGCCCTGCCTGCCTACATAGGATATGAGCTATATACTGTTCAGCGTAGTAGCCCTAATAAGGGCTCTTAATGACTCTCTTGTCTTCTGGTAGCTGGTATATATGGTGGTAAAAGCGATATTCTGAGCTTCTGGGGCCCTGCCTGACTACATAGGATATGAGCTATATACTGTTCAGCATAGCAGCACTAATAAGGGATTAAGGACTCTCTTGTCTTCTGGTAGCTGGTATATATGGTGGTAAAAGCGATATTCTGAGCTTCTGGGGCCCTGCCTGCCTACATATGAGCTATATACTGTTCAGCATAGTAGCCCTAATAAGGGCTCTTAATGACTCTCTTGTCTTCTGGTAGCTGGTATATATGGTGGTAAAAGCGATATTCTGAGCTTCTGGGGCCCTGCCTGACTACATAGGATATGAGCTATATACTGTTCAGCGTAGTAGCCCTAATAAGGGCTCTTAATGACTCTCTTGTCTTCTGGTAGCTGGTATATATGGTGGTAAAAGCGATATTCTGAGCTTCTGGGGCCCTGCCTGCCTACATAGGATATGAGCTATATACTGTTCAGCGTAGTAGCCCTAATAAGGGCTCTTAATGACTCTCTTGTCTTCTGGTAGCTGGTATATATGGTGGTAAAAGCGATATTCTGAGCTTCTGGGGCCCTGCCTGCCTACATAGGATATGAGCTATATACTGTTCAGCGTAGTAGCCCTAATAAGGGCTCTTAATGACTCTCTTGTCTTCTGGTAGCTGGTATATATGGTGGTAAAAGCGATATTCTGAGCTTCTGGGGCCCTGCCTGACTACATAGGATATGAGCTATATACTGTTCAGCATAGTAGCCCTAATAAGGGCTCTTAATGACTCTCTTGTCTTCTGGTAGCTGGTGTATATGGTGGTAAAAGCGATATTCTGAGCTTCTGGGGCCCTGCCTGCCTACATAGGATATGAGCTATATACTGTTCAGCGTAGTAGCCCTAATAAGGGCTCTTAATGACTCTCTTGTCTTCTGGTAGCTGGTATATATGGTGGTAAAAGCGATATTCTGAGCTTCTGGGGCCCTGCCTGCCTACATAGGATATGAGCTATATACTGTTCAGCGTAGTAGCCCTAATAAGGGCTCTTAATGACTCTCTTGTCTTCTGGTAGCTGGTATATATGGTGGTAAAAGCGATATTCTGAGCTTCTGGGGCCCTGCCTGACTACATAGGATATGAGCTATATACTGTTCAGCATAGTAGCCCTAATAAGGGCTCTTAATGACTCTCTTGTCTTCTGGTAGCTGGTATAGATGGTGGTAAAAGCGATATTCTGAGCTTCTGGGGCCCTGCCTGCCTACATAGGATATGAGCTATATACTGTTCAGCGTAGTAGCCCTAATAAGGGCTCTTAATGACTCTCTTGTCTTCTGGTAGCTGGTATATATGGTGGTAAAAGCGATATTCTGAGCTTCTGGGGCCCTGCCTGACTACATAGGATATGAGCTATATACTGTTCAGCGTAGTAGCCCTAATAAGGGCTCTTAATGACTCTCTTGTCTTCTGGTAGCTGGTATATATGGTGGTAAAAGCGATATTCTGAGCTTCTGGGGCCCTGCCTGCCTACATATGAGCTATATACTGTTCAGCATAGTAGCCCTAATAAGGGCTCTCAATGACTCTCTTGTCTTCTGGTAGCTGGTATAGATGGTGGTAAAAGCGATATTCTGAGCTTCTGGGGCCCTGCCTGCCTACATAGGATATGAGCTATATACTGTTCAGCGTAGCAGCACTAATAAGGGATTAAGGACTCTCTTGTCTTCTGGTAGCTGGTATATATGGTGGTAAAAGCGATATTCTGAGCTTCTGGGGCCCTGCCTGACTACATAGGATATGAGCTATATACTGTTCAGCATAGCAGCACTAATAAGGGATTAAGGACTCTCTTGTCTTCTGGTAGCTGGTATATATGGTGGTAAAAGCGATATTCTGAGCTTCTGGGGCCCTGCCTGCCTACATAGGATATGAGCTATATACTGTTCAGCGTAGTAGCCCTAATAAGGGCTCTTAATGACTCTCTTGTCTTCTGGTAGCTGGTATATATGGTGGTAAAAGCGATATTCTGAGCTTCTGGGGCCCTGCCTGACTACATAGGATATGAGCTATATACTGTTCAGCATAGCAGCACTAATAAGGGATTAAGGACTCTCTTGTCTTCTGGTAGCTGGTATATATGGTGGTAAAAGCGATATTCTGAGCTTCTGGGGCCCTGCCTGCCTACATATGAGCTATATACTGTTCAGCATA
Source organism: Gastrophryne carolinensis (assembly GCA_027917425.1). Classification (NCBI taxonomy): domain Eukaryota; kingdom Metazoa; phylum Chordata; class Amphibia; order Anura; family Microhylidae; genus Gastrophryne; species Gastrophryne carolinensis. The sequence goes on from CM051234.1 coordinate 443,280,668, forward strand.
GTAGCCCTAATAAGGGCTCTTAATGACTCTCTTGTCTTCTGGTAGCTGGTATATATGGTGGTAAAAGCGATATTCTGAGCTTCTGGGGCCCTGCCTGACTACATAGGATATGAGCTATATACTGTTCAGCGTAGTAGCCCTAATAAGGGCTCTTAATGACTCTCTTGTCTTCTGGTAGCTGGTATATATGGTGGTAAATGCGAGATTCTGAGCTTCTAGGGCCCTGCCTGCCTACATATGAGCCATATACCGTTCAGCGTAGTAGCCCTAATAAGGGCTCTTAATGACTCTCTTGTCTTCTGGTAGCTGGTATAGATGGTGGTAAATGCGATATTCCGAGCTTCTGGGGCCCTGCCAGCGACAGCCTGTCTTTCCCTGCTGTGAGCGTCTGTCCCTCACTAAGTTCAAGCTGCTAATGCTGACGAAGAGGAAGTGCTGAGTTTTGTATATTCGAGGTCACATGGTTTTTCCAGCCAATGCGTGTAGACGCCGTTTTCGCGATGCCAGCGTCCTCCCAGGACCTGTCCCACCCCCCCTGCATGGTGATTGGTGTAAAAAACGCGCCAGGGAAGGTGGGAGGGGAAACGAATTGTGAGTGCGCCATCGCCGCTGTACTCGATCGAAATCGAGTATGATGAACAGCGTAGTATTCGATCGAATACCAGCTCGGTCGAATACTACTCGCTCATCTCTACTCATTAACATTCGAAAGTGTCCTAGTCATCCAAACCACAATTTCTTCCGTGCCTTCATGTTCAAAAGAGAAAGACTAAGAATACGTTTTTCCTACAGGCCATACACATGCTCAACCAGGAAAGCAAATAGAAGATCTAAATAACCTCTTCATTTATATTGAACCATTTATCCACTATGAACAGAGTTGTATAGACAGTGGTTCTTATTGTAGAGTAATTTAGCTTGTATAGTGCTATGGAAGAAAATGGTAGTACATATGTATATGTAATTCTTACTGTATACTGTACATTGCCAACTTTCCCTGTCTCCTTAAAGCGAACAGAACCTGAAACATTCTGGGTTTTGATCCTGCGACATCCTGATTTGGGATCCACTACGTGAAACCCATCAGAATCACCCATAAAGACAGAACTTTCCCCAGTTATATAGTGCATGCACAGGTTTTTTTTCAATAAGCAGAGTATACCATGCATATTCATTCCCGAAATAAGGCTATGTTTAGACACAGAGCCTGGCAGTAGGGAGCAGGAGTGGCTGCATCCCCAGTGTTCGTTTAGATATAGGAGCGTTTCCAGCCCCCAGCCTATCTGAATGGCTGGGCGTGGAAGCGCACCTCGGCCCAGATGCGGGGATGCGGCCAGCATTGTTTACATCGCCGTGAGAGCCAGGCCAAAGGTGAGTTTTGCAGTGACCTGGGGAGGAGAGATGACCTTGGGGAAGTCTTTAAGATTTCAAGGCCGGCTTTGTTCCGCTTTAACCTAACTTATATGATCAAAGTCTGGTACACTTAACTCCACTTTTAAATGATGTCCAATTTAAGAGGCATACTATCCTGTCCTTAAAAAAATCTGCAGTTGGGAGTATAAGGAATATTGTTTAGTAAAAGACAATATGCATTAACCTTTTAAGTGCCAGTCTACCTAGAGATGTTGTCACCCTCTGTTGCCATTTTTCTCTATTTTGCACTATACGTGTTTAACTGTGATTTTTGAAAGCATGTCCAGGAATTTTCAAGGAAAATTATATATTGTTTTTTTCAGCAGAGTTCGGGTTCAAATGTCTTTTTTTTGAGTTTTTCAGCACTTTCTCAGTATTTTGGGTGAAATATTTGGAAACAAAATTGAAAAAAACTCTGTAAAAGCACCATTCCTCCCAGCTTCAACAGTACCACATATGTATTGGTAGACACCCTTTCCTGCCCAGGACACACCCAAACTGCAAAGATCGCCCTAAGAGATTTTCAAAGAAAGTATAAATAACTAAGCACCCTGCAGTTTTTTTAAGAAAACCAAACCTTTACATTTAAAGCACCCCACCACAAACTATATATAAGTACACGCCTCAAAGTATGCCTGTCGATGTACCAGGCTAGTTGTCATGGGCAGTTTTCTGGAAGCAAACCCTAGAATTTAACTAGTTGCACAGGGTTTACATGAAAAATTGATAAAAAAGCTAAATAAATAACACATTTTCATAAAATATCAATATGCAAGCAAGAATAAACAAGCTAAATCTGAAACCGCAAGGCCCCCTGAACAGAACAATACTCGACATGCATAGGTACTTTTACCACCAGCCTACTTTAGGTTTTGTCACCCTCTGTTGCCAGGCCATTTTTTTGCCATCTTGCGCTGTTTAACTGTAATTTTTGCAGGAATTTCCAGGGAGTTCCTAGGAAAATATATATTGTTTTTCTAGAGTTTTTCTTTTAAACGTTTTCAAATAAAAAATGTAATCTCTAAAGGAAAACCATATTGTGTGTGAAAGCCCCATTCCTCCTGATTACAACGGTACCACATATGTATTGGTAGACCCCGGACTGTGCCCAGGTGAGAGCCCCAAACTGAAAAGAGCGCTTAATGGCATTTTTAAATGAAATACAACTACCATGTGCTCTATCAAGGGTTATAATTTAAAAAAACCTTAAAAAATGAAATAAATAATGGCGTGAGATCCCCCATACCCAAGCGAAACCAGCCCAGGCACCAGCCCAGGCACCAGCTATAGGGGCTGATAGGCCTTGACACAGGGGTCAGCTTGGCTGGCCCCAAGTCCTGAAGGTAGCCAGCCCCTATAGCCCTCACGGCTGTGGGCTCTTCTGCCCCCCTCCTATCTTGTAAACTGGTATAGGGATCTCATGAACCCCTTACCAGTTCACAAAGGGTTAAAAGAAAAAATACACACGCACAGGCAAGATGACATTTTTATTCTTTACTTACCTTGATTGCATCGCTGATCGCTCTGTCTCACACCGATCACCCGGCTACCTGACAGCAGGTAGTGATTAGCAAAAGCTGAGTGCGGGACCACATCCGCCCTCCAACGATCACTAGCTCTGCTGGTACCAGGGATGATCTTTTAACACCAGAGGAGAAGAATGATGTCATCCCGCTCCTCCTATAAGCCCCTCCCTGCAGTGGCAGTTCGAGCAATCAGAAGCAGGGGGCAGGTAACGGGCATCGCCCTGCCAGCTGAAGACCCCTGGGTGAAATAAAAGGCCATCTGGAGGAAAAGGAGATCACTGACACTGGATCCTGCACGAAAGGTGAGTTTTTTTGGGGGTGGCCCAAAATCCATATAAAAATGCTGGATGATGGTAGGAGGGGTCACTTATACACCCGACATCAAGAAATATCCAACCAGGCTTGTTTCTTTCTTTTAATAGACCACAACCTCGGCCTGTCTATCGATCTTCAACCTGATCCACCTGCCCATGACCTCGGCTTGTCTATCCACTGTGAACCAGATCTGCCTGCCCATGACCCCGCTTATTCCAGTCTGTCCTGGGCCTCCGGCAATATGCAGTCCCTGGTTACCTGACCTGGGGCCTTCCTGCAGCCCAGCCTATCCCCACCATCAGGGGCTCTAGTGAAAACAAGGTCTGCTCTTAGATTTCAGGTTCCAGGTCGAGAGGTGAGTCTAATTAGCCAACGTGTTAATTATCACACAATTTCACAATACACCTCCTTTATGTCTTGGCAACCTTTTTTCTAATACCTAATGGCCCATTTCCACAGATCGATTTGCAAATGAAAAATCATTAAATCGACCACAATCAGACGACAATAGATCCATGGAAATACCTGCTTTTGCAAGCAGCAAAGGGAGCAGTAAAGGAGGAACCTGGCCATCTTAAATATGTGCATCGCCTAACAAACAACGTCATCATTTTGGAGTTGCTTAAAAAAAAATTTTGGGTTGGAAGTTTTTGTTTTGTGTGTGTGTGTATGGGGGGGTTCAGGGACGGGCTTATAATTACTGGGGCTCCATGCAAAGTTGTGTATGGGGATACTGAACAAAGACAAATTTTGTATAGCAAAATCCAATATTAACGCACCTTGTGGGGATGTAGCCGCGACCTAGTCATGCGCAATGATAGCGCAAGTGATCACAGAGAGTTTTACAAAGAGGGGCATCCTGGCATTGTCTGTCCATGGCATATGGAATTGTCCAGGAATTGCCCATATGGCCATCCAGTATCCACTCCCTGTGGCATCCCAAACTAGAATGCCCCACAGTGTGAAACCCCATTAAATCGCTGCACCCACTCCCCCAATAATGCATGCCTAGGTCACGGCCTTGGTATACCTTTAGATAGACGCATACCCAGGGCAGCCATTTGTGATTGGCCGGCCCAGGTACACCCCCAACTAGAGGTGCAGGGGGATGAAACCAGTGGCCCGCTCTGCACCATTCAGCTCGCTAGCTGCTGTGATGTAAGAGCATCTTGCATAAGTGAATGGAGCTGAGTGCACTGATTCTGCGGCAGCTGGCTCACATAAGTGTACAGTGCCTTCCTATGTGCTGCACACTCTGCATTGTGTTAAATGGCACACCTCATTCATCACTGCCTGCCCCCCTGCCTAGTGCCTTTATTTATACATTTAACTTTAAAGTGGACCATCACCCAGGGGTGATCGGCCCGGGAATCTATAAGATTCCCGGGCCGATCACCTCCCTCACCACGGGGCATCCGAGATCGGGATGTCCCGCGGGGTGAAACCCCCCCAAACGCCCCAAAAAACCTTACCTTATCGGCGACTGATCAGCCGCCGCCGCCGCCTCCCGTGCCCCCCCCCCCCAGCAGTGCGCGCGCCTGCGCCGGCCTTTTGTAAGGAGGCGTGGGAGGCGGCGGCGGCTTATCCATCGCTTGTCCGTCGCCGAAAAGGTAACTTTTTGGGGGCTTTTGGGGGGGGGTTTCACACAGCGGGCATCCTGATCTCGGATGCCCCGCTGAAGTGGACCAACACCCAGGATAGTGAAAATCCTGGGTGTTGGTCCAATTTAAATGTTATTTATTTAACTATTTTTTTAAACAAAAATTTGCCACTGATCTGATCCTGCCTCTGGGGTGCCCCTTGCAGTTGGCATGTCAGCACCTTCTGCACACTTGTTAGAGCTTTTTATGAGGTTCATGGACATGTTTATCCCAGACCCACTATTGTGGTCGTGACATGATCATGAAAGATGGAAGTCAACTGTTGCTTATTTGGAGAGCCGATTCCTTGTTATACCCAAGTACTATTTCTTAGCTAGGTGACGACATAAAAATGGTTGATCAAAGCAACAGATTTGTGTTGGGTTGAACATTTGTACCAATCATTCACAATGCCTGATCACCAAATGGTATCTGTCAACAATGATCAATTGTTGTGGTTTAAAGTCAAAGATCATCAATGTACGCATAGATTGGTTTTCCACCATGCGATCAGGGGTAAACGCCTGGTGTCAGCATGGGGAGGGGCGTTTGTGCTAGTGCTTTTCACTCACATGGTGCAGAATCATTAGCATGGCTCCCTCCAGATGCTGCTGACATTACTATGGGCAGCATTTTACTGATGACAAATTGCCCTGGTGTGAAACCTGCCATAGTGAAACTGATAGAAGTAACAACCATCACCATGCAGATACTTTCTGTTCTAGAAATGCACTTATACCTTTAAATAAAGGGCTTTATAGTGTCTTTATATTTCCTAACATTGGTCTCTCCTATCCTGGCTTATTACTATGTCTCGGTATGTTCAAACCTGACCCTCTATACAGCTACTGTATCTACCTCAAGCAATGTGCTGATGAGGACCAAATGCCTAAAACATGCATTCACTAGTGTAATAGATGGCTTTGTAATATTCAGCTAAACCAAAGTATTGGCCATCATGTCAGCTTTTCTTGAACCTTGGACAAACCCTTGAGGTATAAAGAGATTTATTTGCATGATTCTGCCAACTGCAAAGGATCTTGGGGGGGATTAAATTATTCTTTGTGGTATGCACCATGCAAATAATTTCCATTTAAAAAAAACCCTCTCTGCCTTGTACATTTAATTAAAGGGCATTTTGGTCCCTGTAATCTACTGCCTAACATGTGTCTCTACTTTACCTGGAGCATGTCCTGAAGATGTAGGACACCTAAAATCTGGAATGTATGTTTTGGAACCGTATGGTTGTTCACTTTGTAGTGATCAACTGATCTTTGATGCACAACTGTAACTAGCCTGACATTTGAATCCTACTTAAAGGAGCAGTACCGCGAAATTTGCATTAAAAAAGATAAATAATTAAATAGCCACACAATAGCTTCTAACATGTGTATACATAATCTGGCGATAGAAAAAGGAAAAAATATCTGTCTTTCTTTTAAATTGTATAATGACCATGGCTCAGTCCATTTGCTGAACAGGGGGATCTGCAGGGTTGTATTTAGTGAGCTGCTTCATTTAGCCCACTGGTCTCCTAGCAACACTTTACCTCAGAGGCTGACACTGTAATCAGTGGTAATGGCTGTGTGTGTGTGTGAGGTGCTGCTTTTGTTATGAGACCAGGAGACTCAAATGTGTAAAATATACAAAATAAACTAAACTGACTGAAAACGACTGAAATTCTTCTTTGAATAACTGTGCAGGAAAATCTAAAGGTATTAAAGTGGAACAAAACACTGAGTTGCTGACCCTGAAGTCTATAAGACCCGGCCATTGACCTTCCCCCTTGGGCATTCTAAATCAGGATGCCCACTGTGTGAAACGACCCCTGGATAACCACAGATCCCCCCATTTTTCTGGCGCGCTCACGCAGATAGTCATTTAGACAGGCCAGGCGGCCAGTAAGGTTACTGCTCAGGCTCCCCATCTGCGTGCAAACAGAGCTGATTGGATGAGAGCCCGTGCATGCACTGTGGGACAGGGAAAGGTACGTTTTCACAGGCGAACTTGGGGATTTCACATATCAGGGCATCCCAAGTCAGGATGCCCCTAGGGGCACAAAACAAAACTCGAGATAGTGAAAATCCTGGGTTGGGCTTTGCTCAAAACACACAAAGCTGAAAGAAAGATCATATGGAAAAATGAAAAATAAGAATATGGAAGAGAAAATGGTAAACTGAAAGATTCTGCAGCAGAGCCAACATGAAGGGAAAACTGTCAAAATCAGCTAAATGACTTCTAGAGCTTTTCTCTCTGTTTTAGATATATGAGTTCTGGCCAGGCAATGTTGCAATATTATCTTATGCTGGATGGCTGCCAGCACTGAACAGCTGAGACTTTGATACATTGTTTACCCCTCTCCTCAGCATGGAACAGGCCCCGACACTCAGCAGACATAAACATGAGCTATTAGTCTCCAGCTGCACAACACAGACATCATTTTTTTCTAAATTTGTAATTCTTACTCCAACACTTACCTACATTCAAAGTACCATTTAAATATAAGTCACCGAGAAAAATTCGCGATACTGCTCCTTTAAAGGGTAAGTCCACTTTCAATGGTATTTTTGAAAATGACATTTTTTTGGTGCCAAAATGATGAGCTCAGGGTGCTGAGCTGATCTAGTATTATTTTATTTTTTCTTATGTTAGGAAATGTGTGTTTTATGGAAGCAGTTTTCACTACCTGCAATCAGTTTTTATTGGCAATGTACGCCAAATCTACACACGTCAAGTAGCAAGAAGAGAGCTCTGTACACACAGAACACGGCTACTATGGCTGCTGCTGAGGTGAGGGAGCTCACTCAACCTTACACATGCCCAGCAGCTGTGTTGTAAGCAACTATATGCAATCTGTTGCTATTGGCAACGTACACCAATTCTGCAGATAGTGGAAACTGCTTCCATATATAACACAGTTAGAAAAAATAAAACAATACTTGATCATCTCACCACCTTCAAGACATCTAAGGGCATAAAAATATACACTTTCAAAAATTCAATCGAAAATGGACCTACCCTTTAAGCAATTGTACGCCAATTTACCATCTGCAAGACAATGTTTATTCGGTAACAGTAAAGTAAGTCTCAGTCAGTATGTGTGAAGTTTGTTCCTTGTACAATTGTGCTAAACGTTCGGTGCATCAACATGTTATTGCAAATTTGTTGCCGGGATTTGTTTCTAGAACATATGTGTTTGCGTGTGCCACATTCCTGAGTGTTTATCTGCTCTATCTATCTAAGACCATAAGTTCCTGTTTGTTACAGTAAATCTTTCACACAGTCATTAGTTCTCCACCCAGCTTGGGGATCTCAGGTCTTTTATCTTGCATTCTAGTGAGAGGCTAATAAGGTGTAGCCCTCCTCCCCTCCCTATACATGTTTACGACATGGCTCAGTAACTAGCCTGACTGGCTGAAGCCGGTATTCCAGAAAAATAGCAGGACTGGGAGGGGGCCACCAGAGACAGCAGGGTGTTTTTGTTCTCCTGTTTGGTAAAGGAACCTTTAAAAATAGACCTTGTTTGCTTAAGCTGTTTGTGACCTCCCACCACTGGACCCTTTTGGTATTGTCGGAGAGGTACAACTCCTTTAGCTGGAAAATCACACAGCTGTGTCTGCAGATGGGAGGCAGGGCTAGGGGTGTGCTGGGGGTGTGTAAGATTCTGCCTTCTGATTGGCCAAAGGCCCTACTCCTGCTCCTATAAGTGTTCTCCAAGTTGTGACAGCATCTAACAGCAGAACAGCAAGCAAATCCAATCCACCCAACATCATATCTGACTAGATAAGGAGCAGGTGAGTTCAATGCATTTTTGTAGGAAACACTACAAGCTAAGCTTAATTCTTCAACTTCGTCTCTCCAAATAAGCAACAGTTGACTTTTAGCTTGCATTATCATGTCACGCTGGCTTCAAATGATTTATTCTATACAAAATAGGTAGAAAAAAGTAAAGGTAATATTTTGGCTAACTCAATAGATTGAGTCAATACAAATAAATGGTATTACATTAACATCAATTTATTGACTTAGCCAATAAATGGTGTTAATTTAACTATGGATTTTCTGCGGACATGCATGGTTAAAATGTGATAATCCACTTTTAAGAAAAAAAAAATATTTTTACAATTAAATACATTAGTAGATCTCAAATTATGTTGACTTACGCAAATGCACTCATCATTGTATGTATGATTGTTTTCACTTTAATGCTACCCCGGTGTCAGCAAGCTACTGGTCCATATAAAAAAATTTCCTGCAGTTTAGAGGTAACTACAGCCAAAATAAATATACCCTTGCTAAAATAAATACATATCATAACTGTCCATCATTGGGAAAGGCTGTTCTCTATTCTTACCCCCCAAATGCCTTGGACTTCTACTGTATTTTACATTGATGTTTATTTAAATACATATTTAATTTGCCTATAAAATGTCTTCTGCTCTATATGGCATTTCCCAACCTCCTAAATTTTTTTTTTTATTTTATTTTTTTTGTTATAACTGTCTTTTTTTTATAAAGGACAGGGGAGAGTGGCTGACCACATTGGAGAATAATGTAAAGGGGGATTTAAGTTGTTGTAAAACTCCTGAGTAAAGGTCTCTTGTTATCCCCTGGAAAAGATTTATAGAAGATGACCTGGTAAATAAATCATTGCAAATAATATTAAATGCTATTTGTTCTGGAGACTGACAATGTATAGGATGAGTTAATAAAGTGGCTTTTACAAGGCTTCTTAGCAAAATAAGATATTATGTTATTATCTATTTGATCATTATCTGTACTAAGATATACGATTTAGTTCAATCAACTATCTTCAGTCAGGGGGATAAATTATGATTGCACCTCTGTCAGCAGCTTTGTGCTCACATGTCATTATCCATAGAGCAAAAGCAACATCTCGAATCACATTTATTTCAGATTTCCACTTTTCCACCCCAAGTTTGCATAGCCCTGAAGATTTTAGTCACATATATTTGGTATTTTGTAGATAAATCCTTCCCCCAAAACTCTATTAACTAATTTAGATTTAAATTATAGAAATGTGTGTATTTTATTACTAACTAGGGAGAGGGGGAATATATGTACATTACATATATAAAGAAAATATATGCTATGCTTTGAAAGATACCTGGAGTGATATAAAGCAAAGAGAACCACAATACAATAAAATGTTATATAATATTTGACAAGTCACAATGCACGTTCTGTACAAAAAAATGTGTTTAATATTAATTATAAGCATTAAACACTTCAATCCAGTTCTGCCCATTGTGCTCTATGGGATCCTGAGCTACAGAGGCAGGTTTCTACTGGCCCTGCTTCAACTAGAGCGCCCAGCACTGCATCATTTGCTAGTGTAATAAGATGCTAGCAGGCGGCCACATCGACACTGATGTTTTTTTCTTTCTGAAATCCCACGCTGAGTGCTGGTGAGGCCAAAAAAGTGTTGCTGACGCTTCATAAATAAGGTTCCCTGTCTCTGAGCTCCAACTTGCCAGCTAAAACACATGGGAAAAACGGTTATGTCAAAGCAACATAACAAACAAGCATGCTTCAGAGCAAATAGAATTTCATACAATTTTTTTTTACATAAATGGAATGAATAATACAGCAGATATTATCCCACGTTTTCTTAAAGTGGACCAACACCCAGGATTTTGACTATCCTGGGTTTTGGTCCACTTCGGTGGGGCACCCCGATCGGGGGTGCCCCACTGTGTGAAAGCCCCAAAAACTCACTTCCCAAAAACTCACTTCTCCTACATGACCGCTGCTGCCAATCCCCACCGACGGACAAGAGAGCGCGCCTCCCGCGCGTCACTCTTACAGGGCCCACGCTGGCCATTCACAAACGGCCGGCGCTGGTGCGCGTCCTGCTAGAGGGACGCGCGGGAAGCAGTGGCGGGCGCCGCTGGATCGAGGAGCAGGTAGGGATTTAGGGGTTTCTGACCGGGGTGCCCTGCAGTCAGGGGACTGATCGTTCTGGGAATCTTATCAGTGGTGGGTGTTGGTCCACTTTAACAATGTTATCCTCTATTTCATTTTAAAGCATCATTAAGTGTGTTCTGAAATCTGATCTAATGACACGGCTGTCATCCTATGTTTTCTCTACAGGTCAAGATGTCAGAGCTTAGCAGCCTTCATCTGAATACCCCCTTACGAGACAGCGTGCCTTTGTCCAAGTTGTCAGGGACAAAAGTGTTTCTTAAACTTGATAATGCTCAGCCAACAGGTTCCTTCAAGATCCGAGGCATTGGCCACCTGTGCAAGACGGTTCGTAATTATGTAAAACATACATGATTCCACTAGCCCTAACTTCTTATTTAGTGATGTGTCTAAAGTTCCTTAAACTCTATAGGAATAATTGGCTATGGTGCTTAAGCTAAGACCCATTAAACCTTATTATAAAACAAACAAAGCACCATACGCCTACATCCATAGTTTTGTAACTTGTCAGTTACAACTGCATAATGTTCCATTATTTGAATAAGTTGCATCAAGTTTAGGGTTGGCATTGGGGGTCATGCTAATGATTTAGTGACGCAAGGTTAACTCTGGGTGTGAAATTATTTATTGTAATTTACAATCTGTTTTTTAGGAATACATGTGCCATTGCTGAAAATAGTTTTATCAAATGATATTAACAAATATTGCTTCTGATGTCCAATAATAAATGTCTCCCTCCATCGCTCACATGTGTGGAGTTAATTTAGTATTTTTTCTTTTTGCAGTGGGCAGAACGTGGCTGTACCCATTTTGTCTGCTCCTCAGGTAGGTAGCCTGATCTTTACTAAGATTTGGGATGTAGTGGAGACAGTTCTTTATTTTTTTTATTTTAGTGTAATATTAGAAAATGTATAATAAATGGTTTGAAGGGATACCTTTCCAAATATTTCTGATGTGTTCTAGTACAGGGGTTTCCAACCAGTGGTACCTGAGAGCCCCAGGTAGTATGTGGCAAGGTGATCTGCAGCCACCTATATTTTACCCTAGCTCGATTTTCTTTATACAGAGCTGTTTCTAGGGGAGGGTGAGCGGGGCGATCTCACTGGCACCAATGCCACTGGGACACCTTTATCCCAGCCATCCTTTTTTCTGCAGAGGAATCAGGACCTCTAAAAGTGGTGCAGGTCATAAGGCCTCATCTCTCCATATTGGGTGGGGGCACTGCCTGCTGCTATGGTAGGGGCACTGCATGCCACATACCTGTAATGGACAGCTGCGGCACCACTGTATGGGTGTAGAGGGGGCAATAACCTTTTCCTTTCTGCACTAAGCACCATTTTGCCAAGAAACTGCACTGGCTTCATAAGAACATAACCTCTACAAAAATTGATGGAAACTTTTTATGTGCATTTAAAGTGGACCAATACCCAGGGGGGGATTGGCCTGGGAATCTATAAGATTCCCGGGCCGATCAGGTCCCTCCCTGCGGGGCATCCGAAATCAGGATGTCCCGTGGGGTGAAACCCCCCAGGAAGCCCACAATCCTACCTTTTCCACGTTCCAGCGGCACGTCCGCCACCGCCTCCCGCGCCGGCCGTTTGTGAATGGCCGGCGTGGGTGTGCTCCCTGTAAGAGGGAGGCGGCGGCGGACGCGCTCTGCTTGTCCGGCGCTGCCTCTCGCTTGTCTGCCGGCGGGGATTGGCTGCAGCGGTCATGTGGGAGTGGGGAGAGGTGAGTTTTCGGGGCTTTCTGGGGGGTTTCACACATGATTGGGGTGCCCCACCGAAGTGGACCCAAAACCCGGGATAGTCAAAATCCTGGGTGTTGGTCTACTTTAATGCCCATTTTAACACAATCTGAGTTAATGACAACGCATACATACCACCCAGGTGGTACTTGGCATAATTAAAAAAGGGAAATGTTAGGCTGGGAACCGCTGATCTAGTTTTTGCTCATACATATTTATATATAACTTTGTTATTGCAGGTGGAAATGCAGGCCTTGCTGCTGCCTACAGTGCCCGCATGCTGTCTATTCCTGCTACAATCCTGGTGCCCACCACTACTCCAGCCTTTACCATTCAGCGAGTGAAGGATGAGGGGGCCACTGTCTGTGTAGTAGGAGAGGTACGTTACACATAAATCATGTCCTACACAGATTGCGCAACTTTAACTTTTAGGCTCTTTAAGTGGAAACGCTGGACATTTTTATTATATTTTTTTAAAATAATTTACAAAAAATCTCGCCATTTAGTGTCTCTAAACTGACCAGATGTTGGTGGAACAGTCCCACTTTAAAGGATTTTGTCCAACTATCTACCCAAAAACCTTGGGGGCACCTAATTGTCACAATTAGATGATATAGTGGGAACACTGTCCCACTGAAGCCAGGACATCTGATCAATTTACTACTGGGGTCCTCCCCGGGCTCATTGGCTAAACGGCAGTAGTGGAAAGTACTGATTTAGTAGCGACCGCCACTCATGGCAGCCATGCTTCTGTCACAGGAGAGGTCTGATTGCTGGAACAAGTCGTGAGCCTGCTGAGTCCAAGGGGTCTGGTACAGAACCTTAGGTTCCCTTTAAAATGGACCAACACCCAGGATTTTGACTATCCTGGGTTTTGGTCCACTTCGGCGGGGCACCCCGATCGTGTGAAATCCCCCAGAAACCCCGAAAACTCACCTCTCCTCGCTCCCACGTGACCGCCGCTGCCAATCCCCGTCGACGAACAAGAGTGCGCCCGCCGCCGCCGCCTCCCACGCATCACTCTTACAGGGCGCGCGCCCGCACTGGCCATTCACAAACGGCCGGCGCGGGTGCACGTCCTGCTAGAGGGATGCGCGGGAGGCGGCGGTGGGCGCCGCTGGATCGAGGATCAGGTAGAGATTTAGGGGTTTCTGGGGGGTTTCACACAGGTCGGTGCCCCGCAGTCAGGGGGCTGATCGGTCCAGGAATCTTATAGATTCCCAGGCCGATCACGGGAGGGTGTTGGTCCCCTTTAAACGGTCTCTGGGCCCGGGCAGTTCACTATCCCTGTGGCATCCCAATTTGGGAAAACCCGCCGTCTATAAACCAAGCAATCGCCGCCTAGTCATCAAAGCCACAGCACATGTTTGAGCCCCGACATAACCTCTATCTGAGGCACATAAGCTATGCATCTCTGAATGCTCCATTTAGCTTGCTTGCTACTCTGATGGCAGGGAGGCTAGCAGCAGCTGAATGGAGTGGCGCACACCTGCACCTGTGCCATGGGATCGATGGGAGGGTATACCTTTTGCTACATATTCCTAATACATATGCTCATTTGGCGTTTAACAGGATAGTATAATACCAATGTTGTGTTATCTCCTTTGCAGATACTGGATGAGACCATTGAGCATGCTAAAGAGCTAGTGAAAAATAACCCAGGTTGGGTTTATATTCCTCCATTTGATGACCCTTTGATATGGTAAGACTCACATAGATTATGATCACCACACCTGAGGAGCATGTGAGCAATAGGAAGCAATGTTCTGGACAATGTTTAAACCAGACCAACCCCCTTACAAGAAACAGAGGCCAAAGGCATCTCTCCCCACGGCAATTAAGATTGCTGCACATAAAAATTAAAGTGGAACAAAACCTGGGATTTTGACTTTCCTGAGTTTTGCTCCATGCCCTCCGAGCATCCTGAATTGGGATGCCCCGCTCTGTGAAACCCCCCCAATTTGCTCAGTATCTCACCCCACCTCGTTCCAGTGGCCCATGCGTGGGATATCGTTCAATCAGAGCCCTTTGCCATTTTTATATCCGTTGGCAAAGGACTGTTATTGACATCAAACTGTTATTGACATCAATGGGGAGTGAGAGAGGCTGCATCCCGAGTGCTCCAGCCTATCCAGGGTGGTAGTGCACACACAGCCCGAGGATGTGCCCGCTGTTGCTCCCCATTGCCTCTCAGCAAACTGCTCTGATTGGACGAGAGCCTGCACATGTGCCATTGGACCAGGTAAATGTGAGTGACTACCGGTGCCCCTGGGAGGGGGTTTTCATATAGCAGGGCATCCCAATCTTTCAGATTCCAGGGCGGGCTGTGCCAGGTTTTGTTCTGCTTTAAGATACCTTTTAGCAACCCCTTTCGTGGTCAGTTTTTCCCTCTCGTTGGCATCTTATGGATCTGCCAATGGCCTGCAAAGAGTAAGTAGTGTAGGGTTTTCTGACGCTTTGCCTTGTGGTTTATATTGGCTAAACCCATGCAGCGTCACAGTTGGGATGCTGGGAAAGAGAGCCACCTAGATGCTCCAAGATGTCCACGACCCAGAGAAAATCAGTGGGGCAGAGTTTCTGCTATGAGTGGGTGCAGGAGCAAAGTGCTGACAATGAATCAGTATCATGCATGCAGATGGGAATTGATAGTTACAGGAGTTTTTTTTTTTTTTTATCGTGTGAGGCTGGTTTAACAGCCACTCATAAAGATTCAGCTATCTGGTAAAAGAAATAAGGTTGGGTTGAGGATTCTGAACACTTTTCAAAAATTATATTTACATTACTTAAACCAGACCAAAAGTGATATTTGTTTTTCGGTCCAGATTCTTAACCCACTTTGGGATATCCCACGATTGGAATTGCTACAGCTTCCCAGCCTAAGCGATTTCTAGCCTCAATCCAGCACCCCCTGCTTTCCTGAGAGGATGTTGCTGTGTGCACTTACTGTGGCAATTCCAGCTGTGGGGCTTCCCAAATTGAGATTCCGCCTCGGCTGGGCCTTAAATAACTTTTGATCCCATTCTCCAGGCTAAAATAAAAAAAGCTATATACTCCATACCTGACAGGCCCCATCTGTTGCAGACAAGGGAGAGGGGGTGTGCCGACTGTAACTGATTGGTGGGGGCATTGTCCTCAATGCAGATGCAGGACTCAGATGGTCCACAGTGCTGGACTAGGATCGACCATCTGCAAGGGACAAAAGGTGAACATAGAGCTTTGGTAACCTGGACAATGAGGGTCATACTAATTATTTGGTGAAGCCATGTACCTATCGGTGTGGATTGCAACCCGTATCCCAGTAAGCTTATTTTAACACAAAGTGCAAAAGAAAAGGTTTATACAGCTTTCTCCCCAAAAATCACTTGTACCTGTGACATGGCATTTGTACAGGTGAGGTATGTAATTCTGTAATTTTTTTCTGTTTTTTTTTTTTAACATTTGGAAACAATAGCACTCAAATGTGGTGTTTGGTTTTTTTTTTTTTTTTAAGGGAAGGCCACACCTCACTAGTTAAAGAAATCAAAGAAAGTCTTCCTTCAAAACCTGGTGCTATCGCCTTGTCAGTAGGTGGTGGTGGTATGCTCTGCGGAGTGGTCCAAGGCCTCCGGGAAGTTGGATGGCATGATGTTCCTATTATCGCCATGGAAACGAAAGGTGCTCACAGCCTGAATGCTGCTCTGCAAGCTGGAAAATTAGTAACTCTTCCAGAAATTACCAGGTAAGTTAGAAACACAGATAGCAGGGTAATGAATTGAATTACCCACCACACAACATAAACTTAAAGCTGATCGCCACCCAATGCTTTTGTTTAGTTTTGCATGAAGTAAGGAAGGATTATTTATTCCTGTTCTTTATGCTGCCCAGGTTGAGAGCCACAAAACATGAGCGGTTAGTGGTACTTAAAGAGAAACAACACTTGGAAATTTCACTTTTCCGGGTATTGTTCCTCTTAGGCACAGTATCCTGATTTGGGATGCCCTGCTGTGTAACCCCCCCCCCCCCCAGGCTGTCAGAAGAACTCACCTTCCTGTTGCTCCTACGGCACAGGTGTGACCAAAATCAAGTGCGATGATAGACTCAGCGGCCACTTAGCTAATCAGCACGCTCAATTTCACTGAGCGGCTAAGCAGCCGAAGAGAGGTGAGCGCACCCACCCACTCAGCCTCTATCTGTGGCGTGCCTGTGCCGCCCATTCATAAAAGCCTGGCATGAGTGCATGCACAGCTAGAGGTGAGAGGAAATGCGGCTGAGGACTCCGAAGCAGGTGAGTGATACAGGGAGATCCAGGGGATGCCTTGAGAAGTGGAACTCTGGGGGCCATGGGATCTTTTAGATCATACTAGTACAAAATTCCTCTTTAAAGTGAATCAACAGCCTGGCACAGTTGGAAGAGAAAGGGGGCGGCCACCATTTTGTTTTTAAAATTTACCAGAAAAGGGGTTAGAACAAGGTAATTTTTATTTTCAGCAATCTAAATTGCCCTGGGGAGGGAGCACAGTTTATTGTGTGGGTTTGGTTTAAGTCATTTTTGACTGTTGGTCCATTTTAAGAACAGATTTGAGAATCACTGTCCTAGAGGGCCATGGATATTTCAGTTCTATGTATATTCTTTTGGACTGATCCAGCTCTACATTTTCTGGAAACTTGGCACCAGACTGAGATGCCAAATCTTCCTCCCATGGTCTTCCATACCTTTTTTTAAATTTGTTACATTAAACTAGATTAAGTAGGGAGCTTGAGCCAGAGGGACTCTGTAGGTTTGCATGAGTACGTTTTACATTCCTCAATAAATAGCTAAAATTTTCTTGGGTTAACTGTAGCTAAGACTATGGCATATCAGCTACCTTTCTGGAGCAGTTTAGAGGGACACCTTTGTCTCCAAAAAAAAATGACAAGACTCAAATCAAAGCTGTTCTCCATAATAGCATTTGAAAATGGTCAATGCAAACATTTCGAGGTACAACTATGGCACATTGATTAATACAGATCTGTAGGAAAGTCTCACCATAGAATGACTAGAAGGCAGGTAAAGTAGAGTATAAAAATGTTAGATGTAAACATATGTATTTCCTGATTAGCGTTGCCAAGACGTTGGGAGCTAAAACAGTGGGAGCCCAAACACTGAAAGTGGCTCGGGAACACAGAGTCTTCTCTGAAGTCATCACGGACCAGGATGCAGTAGTAGCAATTGAAAAGTTTTTAGGTAAGATCTTATCTGCTGTATACAAAAAAATAAAATGTAATAGTGATACTTTATTTAAATAATCCTGATGTGTATTCTTCTAGATGATGAAAAGATGCTTGTAGAGCCAGCGTGCGGTGCAGCATTAGCAGCCGTTTACAGCAACATCATTGGAAAGCTGCAGAAAGAAGGGAAACTGAGCCAAGATCTCTTATCTGTGGTTATCATAGTATGCGGAGGAAACAACATCACCCTGACGCAGCTCTTCCACCTCAAGGAGCAGCTGGCCATGAAGTCAATTAGTGCTGCATAGTATTGCTTCCTGAGCCAGGCATAAGGACTACTTCACCAATTCCCTAGGATAGACCCCCCGCGGCAATGTCGCCATGCCAGGAAAAGAGCAGAGCTGTTGTATAGAACCTGTCCATATAAGTGTGGAGGGCAAAAATACTTCCCAATAGTCCTGTGCAGCTGACCAGTCCTATTCTGGGGATTTGAAACTTGCATCCACTGGAGATCCAGACCTTGCCATCTCCGCACACAACCACAGCCCATGTTCGCCCTGCTGCCTTCTCGCATTACTAACGGTGACTGGTCTATTCATTTTTAAGCAGAGATAATTGTGCTGATGATGGCAAGTTTCACACTACCCATTTGGGGCAAATCCACTATTTGGGACTATGGGGGAGTATCTGTTTACCGTTTTTGCCCCCAAAGGGACCTTGAACAGTTTGCTCACCTAGCCAAGATTCTAGCTGCTGTCGGTTATATGTAGGGTTATACAAACACTTACGTTATATGTTGACTGTAAAGACTTTAATATGATTTCCAGCATTGTGGACAATCTCTGGTATCCAGAGATTCTTAATGTTATTTAGGGCATTTAATCAACAAGGATTATAGCTTTAACACAAGATTTATTTTTTTTCCATTTAAAAAAAAAAAACCTAACTAAGGCCAGGGAATAACTTCAAATGCATCTACCTCCATATAAAAAAGAATTGTAATGTATATACTGTACTTGTTTTTAAATTGCTGATCATTAGATAAATTATACAACTGGTCAAAAGGACTTCTGGCTATTTTTTAGGCTTGGCACAGCTATATACAGAGGATGATATAAGATTTGAAGTGAATATTGTATATTCATGTCATTTCAATGTGCTATTGACATGAAAATCTCACTAGATGTCAGCGACAACCCATCCAATCCACACGTGCAAAGAAATCAAACCACTTATGTCAAATTGTGTGTATTAAGGTGAAATCTATTAAACACATGAGGGAAAGAGGTGCAAATCATGAGACCAGTTGAAATCGCTCAGTAATTAGAAAGCAATCCTGCCACCAAGGGTAAATTAATATCAGCTGGTTAAACTAATGGTCTGTAAAAAGGTGTCTCAATACCAAGGTGCCACACAAACATCTCACGATAGGTAAAACCAGTGAGCTCTTTCAAGACCACACATTTGCTTGGTGTACCTGACTTTTGCTTGCTAATCATCTGATTGGCTTAGGCAGGGCACAGGTTTAACCCTTCCAACTGTAACTCAAACTTTAGACAGGGGCAGGCTGGCCATAGGGCTTACCGGGCAAAGTCCCGGTAGCCAATGGCAGGGAAGGTTGCAACCCAGTGAATGATAGGATGTGAGGGTGGGTGGCGGCCGGTCTGCCAGTCACTGCTGTTCCCCGGCCGCCATCCAGACTAATGCAGTGGTGCGACCAGAAATGTGGGAAGGAATGGCGGCGATACCTGACAGGCCGCAGTCAAGGCCGGAGGCGATTACACATCTTGTCATTTGGATGGCGCCGCCCCAGCTGTAGAGTGGAAACACCCCCCCAGCGGATAATGGCAGCGTCTAGGGGCGTTTCCTTCTCTATGTTGTGGGGTAGCTGGAGATCGGCAGTATCTGGCACGGGAGGCCCCAGAACCAGGCTGGAAGGATATGCAGGCGTGGCTGGAGGGATAGCCGGTGATTCTATATCGGGGCCAGTGTGAGTGGCTGTACTGAGGGATGCCGCAACATGCCTCCGTGGGATGCTCTTCACTCGCTGTAATGAGGCCTGCTACTTATTGGCTGTAATGAGGAATGCCCTTCACTGCCTGTAATGGGAGATGGTGCCTCGCTGGGATGCCCCTCACTCGCTGTCATGAGGAATACCAATTACAGCCTGTAATGGGATGATTCTGCGCACTGTAATGGGGGGATTTTCAGCTCTATTTGGTATTTGATTCAGAATATTTTCTTTCCAATTTTTGTCCTCTAAACCCTGGGCGTGTGTTATGGAATGAAAAATTATATATGTGTGTGACATTAAGATACTATACTGGGCCAGGAACAGTACAGCAGGGCCGGTGTGCCCCCCGTTTTTTAGCCCCAGTTCGCCCCTGTTTTTAGATATGTGGAACACCATCTTCTATTAAGTCCTAGTATCCTTCCAGGTAAACTCAAGGCCAGGAAAGCCACTCCCACTTTAGCAACACAGAGCCACAGGAATATAAGAAACTTGGAAACGGCATGCCCAGCTCTGGAGCCTAAAAGATTCCAGTGCTAGGTTACAGCTTTCCCTCCATAGCAGCTCAGTTATGGATGCCCTACCCAATGTGTAAAACCCCCCAGTATACTCGCCTCTGGATTTGAGGTGCAACCCTTTACCTGCATCCCAATCATCTGTGTCCATTGCTTGCACCACAGTCTAGAATTTTCAGCATCAGTTTATTCAAGCACAGCAGAGAGCTTGCACATGCACCTTGAGATTGTGGATTGAGTGGGCGATCCAGGTTTCCCATACAGGGAGATCAAATATAGGGATGCTCCTGGAAAAGGGATCAAAACCCAGAATAAAAATCCTGGATTTTAGTCCACTTCTAAGCAGTCCTCCAAAAAGGACTTGAAGGTTACTCACCTACCATCTCTATGGATGCAATGCACTACTATTAAGATGAAAAGCAAAATTAGGCAAAACTACTTACCAGTGCTAGGTTCTATCAACGACAATCTGGCGACACTCCCTACGTGTTAGGTCCTGGATGCAGCCATCTTGGCAAGGCTGCACAGAGTGGCATCCCTCTGCCCAAATCCAGCATTGCTCTGGCTTTTTGTCAAAGTTAAGTAGTTTTCAGAAATAAAATACTGCACTTGCACTTTAAATGGCCACTTCAGCCCTGGATTCCAGTTTAAAACCCTCCATTGTTCTGCCAACCTCCCCTAGCGCTGAAGCAGGCAGCATTGTCTGACCTTCGCCACTGGATTCTGGGGCAGGTAAGGGTTATTTCTTTATGTAACCCCCCAGCCCTGCCTCAGTGCTGGGGTGCGGTTACATAAACACTGCCACCTGACCCCCTGTGAGGCCCTTCATTATCACCCAGTCCACACTTGCCACCATAAAAGGAGCACAGCATAGAGATGGGGGTATACCTGCTGAACTCTCATCTTTGCAATGCACCCATTTATGGTGAACCACAGAAAAGCACACGGCAAAGATGGGGAGCAGGGTAATGATGGAGTGCAGCGGGGGAACAGGGCAGGACAGTCCCTGAAAACAGACCAAAATCCTAATAAACGTAAAGATAAAGCAGGAGCCCTGAGGCAAGCTATAACAAGACATTTGCTGGATTTAAAGGAGCAGATCAAATGGCTGTTCGCGAGCGACTGACCATCCATACAGATCTTCTGCTATTGAGCGACTATGTTCAGACACCAAAGATTTGTTGGTTAACCTGTCGCTAGAACGATTGCTAATGCAATTGCTCATGCTGCTGGTTCTCATAGCAAAACACCGTTTTGAGGGCGACTTCAGTTTACACACCCCAACTATTAAGCAGCAAAAATGATGATGGCCGACCAATTCTCGTTCATCAGTTGATCGCAGCGGCTGTTTCCACGAAGCAATTATCACTAAATTGAGGTCGCTTTAGCGATTTCGTGCTCGATAATTGCTCTTTGTAAAACGGGCCAATAGTTAGCTCTATTGGGAGACCTGGCCTGGAAGAGTCAAGTATTGCTCACTGCACAGAGGCAGGGACAGTTCACGTGTGCTAAAGGCTTACTCAAGGCACCTAAAAAAGGTAGTGTAGATCCTCTTTAAGGCAAGACTAAAGTCATACTCCGGTTGGGATTGTTGGCATACCGTGGAACATAGGGGAAAGCAGAGGCACTACACAGGCCAATGAAATGAGTTATAGGCATAGAATAAAATTATAACTTATTTATTACAATTAACCAAACAGATCAGCAATTTGCTCATACAAGTCTTAAAAATATCACACACAGCATTTTATTTATACAAGAAAAGTGCAGACGAATGCCCTTAAAAAGGAGGAAGCAAAGTGAAAAAAATGAATTCCTTCCCAATACTATCGCCTAAACTCGCAGAAGGTGTACGTTCGCTTGGCAGGCATAACCCAGGGCTTACTCTATAGTGTACAGTAAACGTGTGACCGCCACTGTGAGGTGGACCACACATCGTGAGGATACGTTCGCACGCCAAATCTTAATGGTTGCCAGCGGTCCCTGGGGCAATGGCCGTCTCTGGATCGTGGAAGTGGCGAGTATCAGCGTCACCAGTATCAGGCTTGCCGGCCACAATGCGTAGTGGGGCACATGGATTTTGAATTCCCATGCTGCCAGTATTAGGGAAAGAATACAGGAAGTATTTTTAAACTGTTGCATCCCCTTTAAATCAGACTGATCAATATTGCTTATTTGTAGCAGCTTTAACAATCTTATTGCATAGATTTGGCAAGGCGGCAGCTAAGAGATGGTTAAAGGAAATCTGAGATAAATATTAGGCCTTTAATTGTGGATCTGTATAGAGACTGGTCGTCTAGCAAGGAGGATTTTCAAGCTCTATGGTGCAGTCATTTTGAAACGAAACGTCTGCACCAGAAATGAGAAAGCATGACTATTATTATAAAGTTTTTCTCTCAGATTTCCCTTAAACTACACCAATGCTTTAGATACTTTTTACTGTACAATTACATTTATCAGTAAATTTCAATGGAGGCAAGTATTGGATTTATAGAGCACCAATATTCCACAGCACTTTACACAGAAGCATTTGCATTAGCACCACATTCTAAGGCGACATGCACAGCTGCAAACAGGAAGCAAAGACCTAAAAAACGAACAATTAACATACATTATGTAAAATCAAGTTTATATTCAAATCCCCCCCCTCCCCCCCCAGAACTAGAAGCAAAACAGACTTACAGCCTGATCATAAACCACACTATATGGCTAAAACTGTCCATTAACATTACCAGGTACACACTGCGGATACTGCCATGTGGCCACCTACCCTGTTACCTCATTGTCCCAGCTTTTCCTAAATTAAAGATCAGTTAAATAGCTGACCTTCAAATCAGAAAGAAAAGGATTCCCCTTAATATTGGTTACAGGAGAAAAAAAGTACTGTAATACTGTATAGGGATTCATTATGCTGCATAATAGAGCAAGCAAGGGGAGCACCTGCGCAGTTATAGGTGAGCTTTAGGATAAGAAAAAATAATGCCTCCTTAGCACTAAACAGGTTTTCCACTTTTAGTTTAAAAAAGCACCACAATTCTGTGTTTGGAGAATCGGTATAAATGACGACACTATAAATATATGACAAGGTCTACCTTTTATAACTGCGCAGGGAGTTGAAAGGTCATTACTATACTTACTTCCCCTGGTGCGGAGCTGCTAAAAGTGGAAGTCCAGTCTCTAGGTAACCCTGCCATGCTCCCCTGGTGCAGAGGCGGGACGGGTGAGGGGAGGGGGAAGGTTTCAAAGAGGGGGGTGATCTAGAGACTAGGATTGCGCTGCAGAAACTTCTGGAGAGTTTTCTGCTTTCAGTTTATTGTAGTACAGTATCTCATATAACATGCAGAGAGCATAGCAGATACAATTATTGTACTTTGCAATGTGATTGCGCAAATAGAATCAGCAAGTTACATTAATCTGCAGTGGTTAGTTAAAATAATATGAGCCATATCAAATTCAGTGCAGTTAATTGATCAGCTGAAAAATTTGTTACGTACCACTACTTTTTGTAGGAAAATCATTATCAAAGCCAGCTACAGTTTTACCTTTGTTCCATAATCATAAAGTGCAAAGTTTGGAAGAAGAGGGGTTGCACCTTCATTAAACACTATATTTACAGCATATTTACATTTGGACACATAATCCCTTTAAATTGGGGGATGGGGTCTAGAAACCACAACAAATGAACATTAGCAGAATGCGCAGCTCTGGTCTTTGCCAGTGAATATTTCAAGCTTGCATACCATTAAGATTTGCACTTAGAAGAGGCCTTTGTTAGAACATGCCTTAACCCCACCGAATGACAATGGGATCAAACTTCCAGAGGTCAGGGTGACCCATATGTGTAAGGTTGTTGAAGGAGGAATTGCTCCACTGGAAAGGGGGAACCTGGTCCCACGTAGGACCATTAATGGCCACCATTTTATGCTGCTTGGCAAATTCATAGCTGGTGACCTGTGAATGAATCAGAAGAGGTTCTTCAGCAAGATTTAGGCAGATACAGGTTATTGTTAGAAATAGGTTTTCGGCACACCACCCACGATCCTGATGAGTGGTATGAGTGGCAGGCTATAGGTTGAAGTCAAGGAAATAAGCCAAAATATGCTAAACCAGTAATTAACACAGTAAAAAATGTTTTCTGGTCAGTCAAGTGAACCATCCGCCCCGCATCATACCAGAAATGAACCAACAAATCTAAGTGTATAGCAACTGTGGATAATCATGATGCCATGCTAGAAATCATAACCTGTCAAGAAGTACAAAAAGTAACATTACCAAAGAGCAGAGTATAACCTGTGATTGCAAATATCAATGCCCACGTTCGAGCACACGGCTCCTTTGTCAAGGTTATGGTTCACTTGACTGACCAGAAAACATTTTTTACTGTGTTAATTACTGGTTTAGCATATTTTGGCTTGTTATTTCCTTGACTTCAACCTATAGTCTGCCACTCATACCACTCATCAGGATCGTGCCAGTATCACCCAACAGAAGTGATGGTAATGGTTTGTTACCTTTATATAGCATTTTCTTTTGTACTGTAAATATTAGTGCTAATACACATGACTTCTGTCTTATTTTTGAGGTGATCAAAACGCTCCTGATGACAACTTGAACCCAATATATGCTCATTGTAGCCTTCTCTTGTAAAATATATACACGTGTATGTATGATTGTTTTTTGCTGTGATACTTGAATACCATTTTGTGAATACTCACCTGTAAAATGGGTATTATAAGTATGTCACACACCCCGCTTCAAAACATTCATTACATGTGGGTTATACTGACCTGTAGATGGCGATCTTGCAGAGATGTAAAGGAAAAAAAGAGAGCCCCTCCCGGTCCATAAATACCTGGGACCTCCCACTCATTACCCAGTATAAAGATAGCAGTAAGGTAAGGGACCAGGAAGAGCCAAAAATAAGTCATAACAACGAAAAGGATCCAGAATACAAAAGGGCAGGGTGAAGCGGGGTGTGCGACATACTTATAATACCCATTTTACAGGTGAGTATTCACAAAATGGTATTATTCTAAATATGTCACACACCCCACTTCAAAACATTCATTACATGTGGGACATCCAATAGCATTGTCCATAATGGGAGGGGATCCAAACAAGGCAATAAAGTACAACTTAAACCACTGCAGCTTTCAGAACTTTGCAGCCAAAAACAGCATCCGCTCAGGCCCGCACATCAACCTTGTCAAATTTGGAAAAAGTGTGAACAGAAGACCAAGTAGCAGCCTTACAAACTTGCTCAACAGAGGCCTGGTGTTGAAAAGCCCAGGACGCCCCAACAGCACGAGTAGAATGAGCAGTAACACGAAAAGGGGGAACCTTCCCCTTGGCAGAGTAGGCCCCAACCACGGGCTGACAAATCCATTTACTAATGGAAGACTTGGCGGGCGCCAAACCTTTCCTGGGCCCGGAGGGCACCACAAAAAAAGCATCCGTCTTACAAAAGGAAGAAGTAAACTACCAAATAGTACTTCACACAGCGAACCACATCCAAGGAATGCAAAACCCTCTCCTTGTCATTGCTGGGCTTAGGACACAAGGAGGGCAGAACAATGTCATGATTAAGATGAAAGGCAGAAACCACCTTAGGAAGGAAATCCGGCTTGAAACGGAAAACAACCTTGTCCTGATGCCTCTCAAAGTACGGAGCCTGAATGGACAAAGCCGCCAACTCAGAGACGCGCCGAACTGAAGTGATAGCAACCAAAAAAGCCACCTTCTGCGTAAGCGAAGACAAGGCAATATCATGCAAAGGCTCAAAAGGAGGACCCTGAAGAGCGGAAAGAACCAAATTCAAATCCCAAACTGGGAGCAACGGCTTCCTAGGAGGCCGCACATGCGTAACCCCCTGGAAAAAAGTTTTAACCAAAGGATGAAGAGCAAAAGACCTTTGAAAGAAAACCGCCAGGGCAGAAACCTGCCCCTTCAAAGTACTAAGCTGGAACCCCAAGTCCAGACCATGTTGAAGAAACTCCAGAATTTTGGGAATAGAAAACACCCTACAAGGCAAGGCCCTGACCTCACACCAATCAATACAAGACCTCCAAGTCCTATAGTAGATGGTAGAGGAAGACCGCTTCCTAGCGCTAACAAGAGTCCGAATCACAGCATCGGAAAGACCTTCCTCCTTCAAGATGGAGGTTTCAGCAGCCACGCCGTCAAAGCCAGCGGTGGTAAATTGGGGTAAAGTAGTTGACCCTGAGTGAGCAGATCCGGCAGAAGGGGCAGAGCGAACTGATCCTCTGCCAACCTTACCACGTCTGCCAACCAAACCTGTCTTGGCCACCTTGGAGCCACCAGGATTACTGACGCGCCCTCTAGGGCCAGCTTGCGCACCACTCTGCCCACCATGGGAAACGGAAGGAACGGGTACAGAAACCCCAGATCCCTCCAGTTCAGAGACATCGCATCCACTGCCAGAGCCAGTGGATCCCGCGAGAGAGACACAAATGCCTTGGGGCTGAGAGACCATTCCCCCCCGGCGAGATGAGAACCTGCTCAGAGAGTCCGCCTCCGTGTTCTCCACTCCCGGAATGTAAACTGCCGAAATGCACGGGACATGGCTCTCCGCCCAGGCCAGAATCAAAGACACTTCCCTGAGGACACTCCTGCTGCGAGTCCCTCCCTGGTGATTGATGTAGGCAACCGCCGTCCAATTGTCCGACCGAACCTGAACCGGCAAGCCCTGTAACTGACGAGTCAAGTGAAACAGAACCAACCTGATGGCTCTCAGTTCCAGAACATTGATGGGCTCGTGAGCCTCCTGAGACCCCCACAGACCCTGAAACTGACGATCCTTCCAGAAACCCCCCCATCCTGACAGGCTGGCATCCGTGGTGACCGTTTCCCAACAAGGAGTCAGAAAAGATCAGCCCCTCAACAGATTTATTGGATCCAGCCACCACTGAAGGGAACGCCGAACCCAGGGGGTCATCAGGAAAGACTGATCCAACGACAGTGGAGACCTGTCCCAGGCCACCAACAGATTGAGCTGGAGCGTCCTTGTGTGAAACTGAGCAAAAGGAACCGCCTCGAAGGAAGCCACCATCAATCCCACCAGCCTCATCCCCAGCCTGATGGCCGGACGAGGGTTGGACAGGAGAAGTCCTGAATCAAGAGAACCTTGGACTAAGGAAGAAACACCCTGGCCTGAGAAGTATCCAGAGACATTCCCAGAAAAGACACTACCCTGGATGGAGAAAGGGAGGACTTGTTCGGTTGGGTGATCAACTACCCCCTCTTCAGAGTGGATACCACAGTCCTGGTGTCTAATTCCGCTCGGTTGAAGGAAGACGCCATAAATGAGAAGATCGTCCAGATATGGCACGATGCAGATACCCTGGGCTCTGAGGAGAGCCATCACCCCTGCCAGCACCTTGGTGAAAACCCTTGGAGCCGAGGTAAGACCGAAAGGAAGGGCCACAAACTGAAAATGCCGATCTTCCACCACGAACCTGAGAAATCTCTGGTGCGCTGGAAAGATTGGAACATGCAGGTAAGCATCCTTGATGTCTATGGACGTCATGAAGTCCCCCTGACGAAGAGAGTAGATGGCTGAACGCAGCGTTTCCATGCGGAACTTCCGCGGACGGACGAACCTGTTGAGGATCTTTAGATCCAGGATGGGCCGAACAGAGCCGTCCTTCTTGGGCACCGTGAACAGATTGGAATAAAAGCCCCGGCCCGAGGGAGGCACCGGGCAAATGACAGCCATAGCCAGAAGATTTTTTACCGCCGCCCGGAGCCCCTGCGCGGCCAGAGGGTCCGAAGGCACCCGAGACCTGAAGAATCTGGGAGGGGGCCGGAACTCGAACTCCAGCTTGTAGCCGGAAGACACCACTTCCCGGATCCATCTGTCTGAGACCTCCTGGTCCCAGACCTGGGAGAAGTGTCGCAGCCGTCCCCCCACCCACAAGGGTGAGGGCGCCCCCTCATTGCTGAGCTGGCTTGGCAGCGGCTTTGGGCTTAGAGCCCCAACTGTGTCCTGGACGGGCACGTCCCCTGCCCCTATTCCAGGAATCACCTCTGGATGAGGAGAAAGCCAATCCTCTGCCAGCTCTGGCCCCACGAAAGGGAGGAGTAAAGGAAGCCGCCCCCCGAAAGGAACGACGTTGCTTCCTGCGTTGAGGTAATTTACCGCGTTTGGCGACCGAATCCAATTTCTCTCCAAAGAGCCGCAACCCCACAGAAAGGAAAAAAGAGCCGTAAGCGACTTTTTGGACACAAAATCAGCCGCCCACTGGCGCAACCAAACTGAACGTCGAATAGCCACAAGCAAGGCCGACGTTCTGCCACACATCACCAATGTGTCATCCAAGGCGGCTAGTACAAATGACAAAAACAATTCACACTGTTTAAGAGCAAGTAACTCATCACTAGCCGGATCTAGCCTGGAAGTAGTCAACAGGTCCCTAACAACTGACCTGGTAGCTACCACTAACAGCGCCGAAGCAAAAACAGGCCGCAAGGCCGACCAGACACTGGCAAAACCATGACAAGCCATCTGGTCAATGCGTTTATCCTCACCATCTTTAAGAGTGGAACAATCAGGTGAATTCAAAATAGCGGTGTTGGACAACCCCAAAACCGGGGCGTCCACCTCAGGAGGAAACGACCAACGCTTTACTGCATCTAACGGAAAAGGTTATTTCTTATCCCAACCCGGAGGAACACCTGGGAGCCGAGTAGGCCTCTCCCATTCCTTAGTAATAATGCCATCAAAATGCTTTTGATTAGGAAATTCCAAGCGCGGCTTAGACTCCTCGAAAAACTCCCCCTTTTGCGGAGGAGCCACCTCAGGAAGAGAAATAGCCAGAACCTCAAACATCTGAGCCAGAACCTTAGGGGTATCCAAGGAATCCCCCAGCCCCCGCTCGGTATCAGCGCCAACAAACTGCTGATCGTCCGAATCATCCGACTCCTCAAATAGCTCCCCTTCCTCTAGCGGGGAGTAATCGGACCAGTCCAGAGACTCAAACTCATCAAAGTCAACAGCCGGCGTGGGCGGAGACAAGTGCTTTCTCTTAGCCGAGGCCTTTCTGGCAACCACGCTAGAAACTAATTTCTCAAGATTGGCCAATCTGGCACACACCTCAGATTGCGACTCCCCACCCATGACAATGTCACACGGGGCACGGATCAATCGGGGAGGGGTAGGAGAAGAAACCGGCGGCGCTGAACCAGACGCCTGGGGTCCGGGCTGCCGCGTAACAGTCTGCTGCGCACATGGTATACAAAGAAACACATCATCCCCCGTAAGGGATACCCCACACCCCATACACAGCCGGGATTGCCCCGAAGGGAGCCCAAGCCCGGTATCCGGGGACGCCTCCATACGGTGATCTTATAGGTAGTCGCAATGACCAAGGGAATTACGCATATAAGCAACCCGGGATGCCCCTTTAATGCCCCAAGTGGGAGGATTTACATATAAGCCCAATTTAACCCAGAGAACCTAGGACCGGGAGAACCCCTTAACAAACAATGTAGGTCCACCTGGAAGACACAAATAGAAAAAGCCCATTCAACATCACCAACCTTCCTATGTAAAACATATCCACTTATATGCAATAGTAAAAAACACACACTTAAAAGCAATTAAGGAAGGCCCACAGGGCCACTCACAGCGCAGCTATGGCGTCCACAGAAGAGTCCACGATGCTGACAGGGGCAGAAGAGAGGAGAAGGGGTGCGTGGCCAGCACGGTTCGCGCGTCGCGCCCTGCTCCGCCCCTTCCTTCACACAGTGCGGTTCCCAGCCAGTGGCCGGGCTCCGCAGCGGCGCCAGCCGCACGGCCCCGCCCCCCTCAACCACCGCACCGGAGGGGAGAAGCTCCCCCATGCTAGTGACAGTAAAAACACAAACACTAAGCATTCAAAATGACAGACATGCGGGAGACGTGCTGAAGACAAACAATCAAACAGACAGACATTGCGGGTCGCCCCCCCCCCCCCCCCCCAAGGAGAAGGGAATCCGGAGAGGGGAGAAAACCACCAGGGTGAAAGGCCAAGGGACAGGGCATCCCAAAACCGGGGTCACCAACCTGATTATCCGCCTACCCTTTAGTATAGGGTCTCACGGTGGAGCATTAGCTCCTAAGCACCTAGGGTGCCATGCTACCCTCGCCCGGACCAGCAGCCTAGGCTGGGAGGCAGGGTAAATAGAAAAGGGATCCGGTCGGCAATAGAAAAAAATAACGGGCCGGGGGTCATCCCGGCTACCTGAAATCCCCCTGTGCAAGGAGGAGACATCTTCTGACTTGCTCGCCGTCTGCAGAGATGAAAGACTGTGTAATGAGTGGGAGGTCCCAGGTATTTATGGACCGGGAGGGGCTCTTTTTCCTTTACATCTCTGCAAGATCGCCATCTACAGGTCAGTATAACCCACATGTAATGAATGTTTTGAAGCGGGGTGTGTGACATACTTAGAATACAATTTTTTGCAATTGAACTTTGGTTTTGTGGTGTGCTTCTGATCCATCACTATAGATTTGGCATACAAATATATACAGGTTACACAGATCAGGAAACTGAAATATCATTGGGCAGCCGAAAAGGCACTGAAGATCAAATTCTTGCCCTCCTTAACCACTAGGACTAGTAGATAAGGAGGACAAAAATTTGATCTACAATGCCAATTACGTTTATGCACAAACATCTCAGAAGCTTTGTTCGTATTCAGTTCAGGCGGTCACATGACCACATATGCCACAAAACTAGCCTCACTAAGAAGAAAGGACTATTGGAATATTTTCTATTCCCTGGGTCAGTCTAAAGTGGACCTGTAGTCTGAAATCAACTTACCCCTCTCCTCCGAGCCTTATTAGTTTAGGAAAACAAATAAAAAAATCACCTGCTTCATTCCATGGTCTCCAGGCAGAAGTGAAGCATCTCTGGCTTAGCCTCTGCATCAAGCTGTGACAAATTATCATGGCTGACTATCCGTCCCCCAATCACTGCAGCAGCTTTTAGGCAGCATTCAGCTTCTGCTGGAAATGGAAGCCAAGCTGGTGAGGGGTGTTCATCGTGAGGGCATATGCAGCTGTAGGCCTACTTTAATGACACCCATTATTGTTCACCTTAAGTCTGGCAACTTTTTGACTTTAACCAACCTTCATGTCCGTGCCACCATGCTGCCGTTGGCGCATTGCTCCAAATGGATAAGTGCCATTGGCTGGATTGAGATCAGACCGAGCAGATATTGCATTTTCTCCATTGGGTTTAGGGACACAGCTAACGCACAGAGACAGGGGATCATGAAGGAAATTATTGTACCTGAAATAGAAAAACAATATAGAATATGTATGGAGATATATATATATATATATATTTCAGGTGCTTAACACATTGTGGGAGTCGTGATATTGGATTGAAGATTTTTAAAGCTGAACACCCATTTTGTTTTTACAATATGGGAGTGTCCTGTGCAGGCAGGTATACCGATTGCCATCGCCCATACATGCACCAACGCCAGCAAAAACAAGCGAACATATCAAATGGGATGCCACCCTGCACACGGAAAAACACCTATTTAGTTAAAAATGGATGTTGTGCCAAATTAAAGGAGGACCAAACCACAGTCTCAGACTCCAGGCCAGGCTTACGGCCTCCTGCTGGGGAATCCCGAACAGAGATGCCCTACTCTGAACCCCCTCCTAGTCTTCCGGAAAACGTACTTTACCCGAGCCCACGGTGCATGCACAACAGACATCAATCACCTCCCTTTTCAGCTGTCTGTGGCCCCGTCCGCCTCAACTGAATGGCAGTGAGGTCACACACACAGGAAGCCGAGTGATGCAGGGTGTAAGTGCAGCTAGGATTCCAGAGAGAGGCTCTAGTGGCCCCGAGGAGAGGTAAGCAAGCTAGGCGAACGGCAAGGTGTCACACAGCAGGGGAATCAGGGTGCCCCAAGGGGAAGGACCAAAACACAGAATAGTGAAAAACCTGAGTTTTGGTGCACTTTAAGTTGTTTTTACAGTCCTGGCCTGTTCCGTCATGAAATTACTGCTCTCCTGTATACAGGCAGCATAATCTAGAGGAAAGTGTGGGGGGGGGGGGGGGGGGATACTGGATACTACTACACGTTCAGGGTCATCACATACTGGGGGTAAGGGTTTCCGAGCCACCAATGATGGCGATGATATACCGGTATAAGGCAGGGCCGCGTTTTAATGGTTTGCCTCAGGCAGCAAAGAGGCTAACTTCAACCCTGCTTGTATAAACCAATTTAGGTAGCTTCTAAAAGCCAGATAAAACTAGTCTGCCACAGTTTTACTATGGCTAAGCAGATTAGTGCATGGGCTTTAAAATCCCCTACACTTAACTTTCAGAACATAGGTAATCTCATGATGAGCTTTGAAAAACTGACAACAGTGTCATTGGACAAAATGAAACACTTGTTGAAAAGCCGGTCACTCTGGATACATAATTATCTTCCACAAAATTCTGACCACTCATTTTCGATGGTATATACATGTTTTAATGTATAAATATAGTCCTCATTGAAATAACCATCTGTAAGTTTACAAGCAGTGTTCCCTGGTCACCCCCCCCCCCCCACACACTTTCTACTCAGAAGCATAATAACAAATGTTATAAACCTTTAATATACAGATTTATTGTCTTTCTAAACCATCTCTTATCTGTATATTTTTTGGATTATAAACATTTAAATTTGTATCTCTTTTACAATTGCTAATAAAAATTAAGAAAATGGGAAAAAAAAAAAACACACACACACACACCAAAATGTAATTAACCAATGTAGCGCTGCAACCCCCTCACCTCATGAGCCTTATCATGGAAGGAAGATCCTCGACAAAGGTATGATTCCTGTGGAAAATCTGTGCCCGAGGAGTCTTGTCATAACTAAACCAGTCTCCAAATTTTTGTACAAGGTCAGGCAGCCCACTAGCATTAAATACCTGCTCAAAGTACCTATGGGAAAAAAAAGAGAATTCCAATAAGGACAGTTGCATGGTTTCAGGGTGAAATTATTGGCTATATGACAGCAATCAATGCATTATTAATTAGTGCACTTACGGGACATTGTAGCTAGCCCAATATGAGGTCTTATACAAAAGACTGGATTTATCAGCTGAAACCACCATACCTCTAAAAAATACAAGAAGAGTCAGTATTTTCACAGTAATGCTTTTAAGAGAAAGTTGAATCATTGCACATGAGTAACAGGTCAATCACCAGAGTCCAATTGTCAGTTAAGTCACATCTGGCATACAGAGCCTGTCAATCCTGTTTTAGGCGTTTTTTGGGGGGAGGAAGGGCAATTTTTTAAGCTCATTTTTTGCCCTCTGTGACCCTAAAGATCTTGCTCGTCTTCATGTTGCATCACTACAGAACAGGAATTCACAAAAGAAAACCCATCGGTATTTTCCGTGTTCAGTAAAAACGTTTGACTTTTTGCCTTATGGACCATCCTCAAACTTTCTGTGCCAGTAAAAACTTAATTTTTTTTTTTTTATTATTATCTCTGTAATATATGGCCACTCCTCCAAAGTGGGCACCAACACTATGCTCTATAAGGATTCGCCTCACTTGAAATGGTTTGGTTCAGCCAGTAAAGGGTTGCACCACGGAACATATGTTAGAAAAAATTGGGGGCTTTTTAAACCGAACCTTCACTCTAAATAAGAGCCCATCTTATATGTTTCCCACACCCTGTACATACAGATTGCTCACAATAAAAAAACATCCTACCTGCATCTACTGCATTTTCTGAGCCTTTAAACAAGTGTCCTCTGACTGCTGCTCTGCATTCTGGGATTGCTGTCCTTTTTCTGTCCCCAGCTCTGCTCCATCTAAGCAAGACACAGCTATAACCCAGAACCCCCCCCCCCCCCCCCTTTCATCAGTATGTGATGCTTCTTTGGCAAGATGGCGGCACCCGTATCCTAGAGTCCTGAACAGAGTTGCAGTCCAGTGGGGGGGAAAGAATAAGTAACATGTAAAATATATTGATTTTAGGTGCTGGGAATTGTTTTTTTTATTGGTTTCACTAAATTATGCTGAAGGTACGGTTTACATACAGGATGGTCATTGCATGGTCAAATGTAATTTTAGGTAATTATAACAGATTCATATAAACAAATCAATTGGACGAAAATCCAGGGCCGCTTAATTCCCTCCCCCAGGGCATCCAGATTTGGGATGCCTTGCTGTGTGAACTCCTCAGGTTGCCCGGCAAACTCACCTTCTCCCCCGATCCAACAGTGGCCGCTCCCGGCTATACCTTTAGCAGAAGGCATACCTACGCCAAACATTAGAGGGTAGCAGAGATGCAGACAGCGGCGCTCTTTTTTTTTTAATATATTCTTTATAATCCATTTTCAGTTTACAGAAAATAAAGAGCAAACAAACAGTAAAGCAGTAATAAAGAAAAAAGAAAGAATAAGGCGAAGAAACCAGCAGCGCGCTGGAGCCGTCCCATTCGGGGCAAGAGGACAATTTCCCCCTCCCCCCGGCGCCACCCCATTCCCCAAGAGCCTTCCGTTGTCTCCCATAACAACTATGGTGGCGCCGACTGAGCAACCCCCCCCCCCCCCCGGCCGAACCAAGACCCCAGTGTATTAATGAAAGCTCGACATATTAGATATCTTATCGAAAATCTGTAAGAAAATGATGAGTGAGGGCAATGAGGGAGGGAGAGAAAAAGGGGGGGGGGGGTGGAGGAAGGGAGGGTTGACCCAGTTAGGAACAAAAGGGAAAGGAGGTGGGGAAGGGCGGAAACGGGAGAGGAAAGCGACACGGCAGAAGGAGGGAAGCACCTCCACCCATCAAAGGACATCCTTTAGGAGAGTCCTATAGTCCTGTGTGGTCGTGAACTCCTCCCAACTGAACCATTTGAGGCGGTGGCTCTCGGAGGATTCGGGTTTGCGCTGCGATCAGGCCGTCAAATCTCTCGATCTCTGCCACCCTAATTAGCCAAGAAGAGACAGTCGGGGGTGTCGGGGGACTTCCAAAGTGCGGGGATGCATGCCTTCGCGGCATTCGCCATCTGGCTGAGGACAGAATGCTGATATTTTTGGTGGAAATCTCCGAGTGGTGGAGGAGGAAGAAGGCCGGATCCCATGGGACCTCCTTCTCAGTCATACGCTGCATTGTGCTCCTAACCTTCTCCCAGAACGGCGGCGCTCTTGGGTCTGCTAGACTAGAGTCAGATGGAGCCCCTGGGGCAAGAACTAAAACCCAGGATGGTCAAAATCCTAACACAGATTAACTAGCTAAGCAACAGAGTAATCAAGCACATTAAGCTTACGGGAGCTGTTCCAGGACCGTAAGAAGTCCACTTGGTTCTTCTGTACTACCAGGACTGAACTTGCTGTAATCGATCACCATCCATTGGTTGTTATACCTGAAAGCAATGTAGGATTGACAATAGGGGATTAAGAATTATTTTATGGAAATCTACTCCAACAGTGCAACAGTAAGGCTAGGGAATAAAAACATGAAATACATGAAAATCACACTTTTTGGGAATATTTACTAATAGGATCCCGAAACTTGGGGTTTCTCACTGCCCTGAAGAGACTTGAGGATCCCCTTACCTTACTGCCAACCCTGCACCGGCAACTGGTCTCTCACAGCCTCTGTTTGTGAAGCCAGGAGATGCGCATCAAGGTTTTGGGCATGGCCTGTGTATAGCCGGCTCCCATTGAAAACAATGGGTGCCTCGGTACACGGAAGTTCCTGGTGTATCAAGACGCTTAGCGTTTTAATGGACTGCCCCATGCTGGAGCATTAGGAAATGTCTACACATGTGTTATAGCGAAACTAGCTTTGCTCTCTAATAATAATAATGCAACACCCGATGCTGACAAGGAGATGTGCAGCGCAAGGTGAGTGGGAAGGTCTGCAAGAAAGTAGAATTTCCCTTTAAAAACTCACTGCACTGGCAGCATGAATGCCCGCTACTGATGGGCAGAGAGCATAGTGTCAGCACTGATGCAGAAAGCGTTGAAACCAGACGGATGCAGACAGAAGCACTAAGTAGAACCAAGCCTGCGGGTTTTTTGCCTGTAAAGGGACTTTAAAGTCAATGGCCACCCAAATAACAAAACAAAAGGGTGTTCACTTTTTGTCCCCTGCAGCTGCCTGGTTCAACTTTGGCGAATACCAGCTTACCTGATCAAGCCAGACATGCCATCAATTCTGCCCCCGTTTGGGCCAGGGCGGCGCAGGATCTAAGCCAGCGATCAGGTGATTTGCTGACCCCTGGAGTTGGACCAATCAGATGCGGAGATCAAAAGGAGAATACCACTTTTGTTTTGTTATATGGGTGGCCAATCCTTTTTAAAGTGGACCAAAACCCACGGAGATCGGCCCAGGAATCTATATGATTCCCCAGCCAAACGATTCCCTCCCCCCAGGGGATCCAGAATCATAATGCCT
This sequence comes from Gastrophryne carolinensis, assembly GCA_027917425.1. Taxonomy (NCBI): domain Eukaryota; kingdom Metazoa; phylum Chordata; class Amphibia; order Anura; family Microhylidae; genus Gastrophryne; species Gastrophryne carolinensis. Next base: position 443,317,395 of record CM051234.1, read on the forward strand.
CACCTTTTTTCCCGGTTCAACGACACATGCACGAGCAGTGGCTGAATCCCCGCTATCGCTCTAGCAGGGAGCATGCTTGTGGCCAGTCCCATAGCAGTGCCCGTTACTTACATTGGCACCAAATAGTTGAAAACCTTTAAAGTGGCCACAGCGTTACCATAATTTCACTACTCACGTTCCACTATTAAACTTGCTAAAGATTTTGGCCCACTCAGGTCCCTCTGTTGCCAGTCTATTGGCAACAATATTTCGCAGCCACTCTAGAACTGAATTTTTGGGCTGGATATATTTCCAAAGATCAGGATTGCTGTTGCCAATAGTGGTCTCCAGGCTGACCTGTAGGGAAAACAGATGAAAGATTGTAAAATATGACAAATAAAAAAATGCAAATAATAATAATAAAAAATAAAACACCATTATTAGCAGTTAGGCACTCTGTACATTCATCCTGAAAAATCTCTAAAAGAATCTCAATTTTCTTCTACTTTATTATGTGGATATGTTTGTGGGTGTTTGGGCACAGATCTGTGTTTTAATCAAGCTCATTAAAAAGAACTCATAGGGATGTGACTAACAGCACGTGTTTGCTAACGTGAGGTTTCCACAACCAGATACATAGTAGCCCAATAGCAATAGCCAACACCCACGGTATGCTTAAATTCATACAGCAGGGGGAAGAAGAAGAAGAAAAAGAAGAAGCTTATCTTTTGTCCTGCGCCGCTGGTCAATTGCAGGTCCAGAACTCACCTGATCTTATCAGGACTCCTGCTGCAGCCACCGCCTCCCGCGCCGTCCGTGTTAGACCACACTCCAGTTGTCACAAGGTGTGTGGCCACATCCCCTCTATTCACTACAATGGAGAGGGGGCTTGTGGAGCCTCACCCACTACCTCCATTGCGATGAATGGAGAGGGCGTGGCCACACCAAGGTGACTGATGGCATCCTGCCATCTATCCCGTCCCCAGGGTCTGGCCCCGGACGGCACGGGAGGTGGCTGCTGCAGTGGGGCCCGATAAAGTGATCAGGTGAGGTCTGGAGCGGACCTGCAGTGACCAGTGGTGCAGGACAAAAGGTAAGTACCCTTTTGTTTTGTTTCCCTGCTGTAAGACTTGATGTTACGGCTTTAAAGTAATCTTTTTTTAGTCACTGAACACACATACTGTAAACTGCCTTGTAGCTTTTCCAGCAAAACGGGGATACAGCTACTACAAAATTAGCTTTTACTGTTCCACTCCATTCTAGTCACATCATACAACAACATTTCTGTATAGCACACAAGAGCATGACCCTTGCTTTTAGGCATGTTCATCTTCTATAGCTTTTTCAGAGTCCCTGCAGATAAATGATGCCCATTTGAAGAAGATTTGGAGTCACATCTCAAAGAGAGATATTAGAGATTGAGATAAGCTGCTTACCAGGAGGATAGGCACTATACAGATTTGGTCACCGCTAATGACCAAATATACCCTAGAGTTGCACTTCAGTTTTAACCAGGCAGTACTAAAAATAAATCTATCAAGATTTTAGGTAACAGGGCCAATTCTGCAAGAGAGACAGACTATGCTATGCCTTTGGGCCAGGAGGGTAGCAGTGGTTTGTTGGTAGGGAGGGTGGGCCCATCCTTCCCATTCCTGATGATGATAATGATGATGTTGGAGGTGTTGCATGCAGTCAGTAGAAGGGCCGGGCAGACGTGCCAGTTTCCAATGGTACCTTACAGCAGGAGTGCACATAGCCTCTTACCACAAGGTGGTCAGTGGAGAAGCCAGAAGAGGATGGGCGGGAAGGCACCTTCCATCTCAGGGCAATGGTCTGAGCCACTCTGGGAGCCCTACTAGCACTGAAAAGCACCACACAGACCCACAGCACCACCAAGAAAAAAAAACCCATCTGCCACGACCCAGTGCTGGGTCTCTATAAAGGTTCTGAAAACAGATTTAAGCTACTCACACAGACTTTACCATTTGATGCCAGGGTCTGGCAGCATCAATAATATGCATAGGGTTGCTCACTTCCAAAGATCCGCTATGACTCTTAACACGGTTGCCAGGACCCTGAATCCTGTATTTTGGTCTAAAATGGGTTCCCGAGCAGTCAGGTTCTCAGAGCACGTATTACCACCACTGGCCCTTATCAAAAGCTTTAAGATAAAAAAAAAAAAGGAGGGAAGCAGAACTACACATATCGGTCCAGGTCTGACCCTCCTACCAATAAGAGAATTGCATAGTGATTCTATGCAAATGCTCTGCTTCAGACACTGCATTAGACCATTACTAACTAGTAATCCAAATATATATTTAAAAAAGCAATTTCATTAGCAACGCCTAGAGCTAAATGCCAACCTCATGCACCTGGGTCATCAATACTCACCAGACCACTGCTTAACATGTAAAAATCATCACCAGAGAAGATTGAGCCGGGGTAAGATGAGAAGGTCTGTACATATCCTGGTACCATAGCGGTCCCTAAAGTTTAAAGCAATAATCAGGTGAAATGTAGGTCTAATGCCGAAATACATTTCTTTAGTGGTCATCTATTCTTGTAGCGCTTTTTTTTCACTTTTCAGGAAGTATACAGCAAGCAACTTACACCTTTTTCTACAGTTACTAAATGTGGGGCACAAAGACTGGGCTCACATATTTTTCTCAAAATAAGACCTTCCCTCATTATTGTACCTTACTATAATCTCTAAAATGGTCAATGGAATCAAATATGGCAAAGAAACTAAGCAAAGGCTCCAAATAATGCCAATGTACTATCTTCTAATAGCACATGTTCATCAAAAAGCAGAGGGGCCTGTACCAGGATTTAAGAAACTGTTGCTGCACAATCATGTGCCAGTGAATACCCATTTTCCCCTGAAAATAAGACCGGGTCTTATATTAATTTTTGCTCCAAAAAATGTGTGTGGGGGGGGGGGGGGGGGGGCTTATTTTTTAGAGGAAGGCTCATTTTTCCATAAGCAATTATGGTATATGTGGTTAGGTTTCTTGGCATTCCAGCTGCCCTCTCCTGCATTCCACTGCAGCGCAAGCGTAATAATTGGCTCCCGCTGGTGACCGGAAGCAGCCACAATGCTCTAACAAATACACTTGGGAATGGCTTGAAGTCAACGGGACTACCTGATCTGTGTTCGAGTTGGCACGCCAACCCTTATGGTTTTGGATCTTTTGAGTGCGGTTCTTTAGGGGGGCGTCAGCATTTCTTGGTGATGGGTCCATCTGTCCTGCTGCATTCTATTTTTTCACATGTATAGCTGCCTGGATACTATATAAATCAACTTTTTTTAAAGAACTGTAACTAGGGCTGATTTTTAGAGTAGGGCATATATTTTGAGCATCCTTAAAAACCATGCTAGGGCTCATTTAATTCTTATTTTCAGGGAAACAGGGTAGCTATCTTTATGCTGGGGTACTGGCCATGCGGAATGTCATGTATAATGTAGGATGTGCATATAAGACCAATGTATGCTTGTGCACAAAGAAATGTGTGCTTCACATTTCACCCAGCAGTGCTAGGAGTAACTACAAACCAGTAACCACATGTGCCCGAATCGGTGGGCTGCCCTATCCATGGCACCCGGGAAACATTTGGCGGGTTAGGTGCCTTGTTCAAAGCACCCAAGAATTGTTAGTTTTATCCTCACTCCCCTGGCAAAATCAAGCCCTGTAATTTGCTGCTGATGGTCACAAGCCCTGTACTCACTCTGTCCCCTCGTCCACATACCTGGAAGATAGCTGTGCTCAATTCTGCAGGCAACACCACTCATTTTGTAAAAAAATGGGTGTTCCAGTTTAATTTTCCGTAGCTGTCTCATTCTTAGAAATGCACAGCAAACCTATCAGGTACTTAAAGTGGACCAACACCGAGAGGTGATCGGCCCGGAAATCTATAAGATTCCCGGGCCGATCACCTCCCACCCCGCGGGACATCCGAGATCGGGATGTCCCGCGGGGTGAAACCCCCCAAAAAAACCCCAAACACCTTACCTGATCTTCGGCGGCGGCCGGCCGCCGCCGCCTCCCTCGCGCCCCTGTAGGCGTGCTCGCGCCCGCGCCGGCCGTCTGCGAATGGCCGGCGGGGGCGCGCGCGCGCCGAAAGTGACGTGAGGGAGGCGGCGGCGGCGGCAGCCGCTTGGACGTTCCTGATCCCCGCCTGGACGTTGGCGGGGATTGGACCGTCCAGTCACGTGGGAGCGGGGACAGGTAAGATTTTGGGGCTTTCTGGGGGGTTTCACACAGCGGGGCACCCCCGATCGGGGTGCCCCGCCGAAGTGGACCAAAACCCAGGATAGTCAAAATCCTGGGTGTTGGTCCACTTTAAGAGAGGAACTATAGGCAAGTTACCTCTTCTTCATTCATTGTGTATGGCACAAATTGCAGTTAATCACGTGACCAACGGAAATGTATCAGGTTGGTTGTGCAAGCTCAGTCACATGATTAACTGCCATTTGGTGCCATGCACCATGAATAAGGAAGTGGTGACTTGCCTATAGCTCCTTTTTAAAGAGGAGCAACACCCCCCCCACCCCCCGAGTCTAAGTCTCTTGGGGGGTTGCCTACCAGGATAGCCTGATCCAGTCACCTCATCCCCAAGCCCTCACCGTGATAGCATACCCAAAATGCCTCTAGCTAGACGCACGCCCGCGCCAGCACTTTCTAAGTTGCTGGCATGGGCACACTCACAGCTAGAAATTGCGCTGAACAGGTGCCCTGCCAAAGTGGAACAAAACCCAAGAAAGTATATTTCCTCTTTAAACACATCATGTACTATTTAATGTACATTACCTTCAAGATGAATCTGGGGCCTCATTTAGTATAAAGATATTTTCACATTGTTTGAAAGCTGGTTGGTTTTAAACCTTAATAAATTAATGTCTGTTGCAGGTTAGAAATGCATCACAAAAACTGTGTGGAAGTCATAGGCAAAACATGTCCAATGTATTTTATTTAATTTTATTTGGAGGATGCTACTGGCAGGCTTCCATGAAATAAACCTAAAACTTATTTTCCTACACTTTTTCTAAAGAGTACGGTAGGCTTCCCAGTTTAGTACTCAGGTGTAGCTAGCGCAGACCATGGCAGGCCTTGATACATGCCCCCCATATACTGTCAGTAGGTGTCAGTGAGTAAGGAAACCTACTGCCTTTCTGACAGTAGTGGGGGTGCATTACACATGAGCCTCCCGATATGTTAACAGCAGGTGATGCTCATATGAGCGCTTGGGGGGGGTTCGGGGGGTGACCGCATGCTCTAAGCCTTAGAATCAATTGCTTCAGCACAAAGGACTACAAGCGACCAGGTTTTTTGTCCCTTGCAGCGGATCGGTCGTAGCCTGGCACTCACACACACATAGTCCTCTTACCATTAACCTCCATGACAAACTCACCCTCCCCTTGCCACCAGTCACAGTGCCTGCAGCACCTGCTACTTTAAACAGGTCTAAGACATTGTGAAGGCTAACTTTTGTTCTAACAGACCTGTCAGAAAACACAACTGGGATGGATGTGCACAGCTTGAATGTTGCAAAGAGGTGCTAGCTCTGGGGATTAAATAATGAACCAAAAATAATACAGCACTGGGGTCCTAGACTAATCCCACAAAGATAATCCCCCTAAATGAGCCGCACTCAAATAATACAATTTCAATATTTTATTTCATACATTTTTAAATAAAAATGGCACATAACAGCACAATACATAGGTAAAAAACATAAACACAATAAACCCATAAAACCCCCTGGTGACAGGCGATGTAATTATATTATTTAATATTTTTGTCTTTTATGTTTGGTACCTTGTCTGGATAACATTCCTTACCTGTGGATAACCGCACTTCAGCACTTTGTCTTTATTATGAACATATATTCTACTGCTTTCTTTGCACAGCAAGGCACATATTATCTATGCACTTAGCACTTTAGTAAGTTACTTATCTATTGATTAGGTAATTGTTGTTTCAGCATTATGTTCACATTGTTTACACACTAGCAGTTTTTCATAAGGTTCCAGGCATGTGAGAATTGTCAGAATATATGCTATAATTATCTATTTATTTATATATTGTCTGAGGATACTAGTCACCTCTCTTTTTTTGGATATCCCCCGTCTTGTGTTTATGTTTTTTAACTATGTATTGTGCTGTTATGTGCCATTTTTGTTTATTTATTTACAAATGTATGAAATAAAATATTGAAATTTTATTATTTGAGTGCGGCTCATTTAGGGGGATTATCTTTCTGGGATTAGTCTAGGACCCCAGTGCTATATTATTTTTGGTTCTAACAGACCTGTCAGGGAATAAAGATATACCTATTCTAAAATTGTAAATCACGAAATTTCCCAAGAAAATAAACCTAAAACATTTGTGCTTACCACTGGGATTTCTGCGAAAGGGAAGCGTATACTTCTTGGTAATCCGCAGCATAGACTGGTAAGTATTCCAGGTAACGTGAGACACTAGGAGTTCCTTATTGCCTGGCAGAAGTTTAATAAGTGCAGAGCAAGACCCAGAGCCCAACTCTCTCTCAGCATTAGATTTATTTAGAGCGGCTTCCAGATCTTCCAAGTCTCCTCCAAGCTGGAAAAGTCTGAGCATAATATAAGAAATACATCATTTGCTACTATTAAAGCAGTACTTCACTCCGAATAAGAGTCTATCTTATATGTTGCCCACACCCTGTACATACAGATTGCTCACATTAAAAATCATCCTACCTGCATCAACTGCATGTTATGAGCCTTTAAACATCCAAGATGGCGGCTCATGGAGCATCAGGCAGCCTGCAAACAGGAAGTGCCTTCGGACTGTGCTGCTCTGCATTCTGGGACTGCTGACCTTTTCCTGACCCCAGCTCTGCTCTGTCTGAGCAAAGCACAGCTATAACCTGCCCCCCTGTACTTTATTCCGCTCTTATCTCCTCAGTAAGTGTGATGCTTCTGAGTCAAGATGGCGGCGCCCGTATCCTAAAGTCCTGAACAGAGTTGCAGCCCAGTGGGGGAAAGATTAAGAAGTTACTAAAAACGTAAAATATATTAATTTTAGATGGGGAAATGTTTAAGGGTTTGGGCTTTTCAATAAATCATGCTGAAGGTCCGGTTTAAATCCAAGCACATAAATCTAGATATACATGAAAACCTTTAGTGTGGCTATACTGTACCTTAGAAAGGGGATGTCCAGTATTGTCTTACACCCCCCCCCCTTTACATGTAGCATAAAATGAGGGGAACAGGAAGTGAATTGACCCAGCTTACTCCCACTTGCCTTGTGTGGTCTTTGACAATTATGTAGAAACGCTTTAGCAAAGCGGGATGCTATATGTGAAATCCTGAGGTTTGCCATATAGAATTACAATGATTCTGTGCTTCCTGATATAGGCCTCCTGCACACACCTCTTGCTGTACACATCTGCTGCCAGATGTTTCATCAGTGTGGGATCACCTGATCAAGGTGAACCAGGGGAGTTCCAGACACAAAAATCTGTGGGGAGGCAGTATACCCTTACAGATTATGGGGGTTATTTAAGAAGGGATAGCGGCAGGTAGTGCCTCGCAGCGACAGGCAGCGTCTGGTGAACGCCGGGCGCTGTACGAAAAACCACATTTAAGAAAGCAAAGCTGGTGAGCAACTTTAACAGCGCCATGTAGCGTCACATGTATTAATACAGGCAGCTCAATGTATAGCGCCGGCACTCTAGCTCCCAGAGCGCCAGGTATTACCTTTCGCTCAGTGTCGCTCTCCTATACATTTCAATGGGGTTTCATTAGTTGTGTATAAATAGCATGCTAAAATCATTGTGTGACCTCTCCTGGCTGCAAACAAACACTTAGAAACTTTGACTTTTAATATTTTTATGCAGAAATGTCATTACAGGTCTGGCACTAAAGTGTTATTGTCACAGTGTTAAAACAATGTCATCCCATGTGTTTTTCGCTTTGTTGCTGGTGGATAGGTGTTCAAAAACAGACTTTAATCTTACAGTGTCTGGCGCTCTAGCGCCCAGTTTTAGGCCGCCGACGCTCTGTATGTCTAGTTTTTCTAGGTCCAGGTGTCAAAGCTTTTACTGTTTCTTTCTACAGAATCGGTACTAGAAAGAATGAATCAATTCTAGAATCGCTGAATGAAATATCACGATACTTGACAGTATCGATTTTTTTCTGACACGCCTAGTGGCAAATACCACTATGCATACTCTTGTTCCTGGCAGGGAGCGAATGCTGGTAAGGCACTACTTTTGATGGCCTTTGCTCCAACACCACTTTATGTCAGGGGTCCTCAATCTTTCTTACTAAGAGAGCCACATTTAACCCTGAAAGATGGCTGCAAGCTACATCAACTGAACAGATTATAAAAAACAAAAAGCAAGCATGAATTAAAAAGGCTCTCAAAAAATAAATAAATATATTGCACGCTGGTACCCCCAGCCTAAAAAATACCTATTCACTATCCCTCAAATGGCGAAATGGCAGAATCAGGCAGGCCAAGGGTCATGCCGATCATTTACCACAATCTGTTTTCCAGCTTCCGCCTAGGAATTTGACATAAGCGACCCTTAAAAGCTTGGGGGGGGGAGGGGTTCTCTGCCCGTCCAACTCATTAACCCCAGCTTGGGTGCTGACAATGCCTGCCCTGGGTGCCACATACCCCTCGACCTCCACAAGTGCTCTGGTCTGGCAGACAGCCTGTGGACCACACAGGACAGGTTCGGGAGCCGCAGGTTAGGGGCCCCTGTCGTATGTAGTTAGAAACAACAAGCATGAACTTACAAGAATCCAAAGGGATTTATTGTGAAATTTTTCTCAGGTAAGGAGATGTATCCATTGTAGCTGTCCTCTAGGCCTTTAAGCTGAAGCAGTGCAAGCCGAACCTATGAAGACAAGATAGATCACCTAGCTGTAATAAACATGAGCAAAATTGTCATGATCACAAAATAAATATTAATAATGGTCAGGCAGAAGAACTGTTCAATTACCTTTGGCACTATGACTGAACAGCAGTGCTCCCCAAGTGGCCACCAACCGGCCAGGTTTTGCAGATTTCCCCACAGATGCACAGGTGAGGCAATTTGTGTTCATACAGCACCATGCAACCAGCTATGTGGAGATCCACAAAACATGACCTGTTTGTGGCTCTCAATGAGAGGGTTGGGGAACACTGCATATTAGGCAGGGGGACCAAGACTGGGGCATGGACCCTACTTTTAGGAAAGAGAGAACCTCTTTGCTCATGGTTCCTCATTGCTGCAAAAACATTTTCCCAGCAGATGTCTATTTAGGCTAGTGAATGTGGTCATGGTCTGAGGGTAAGGCAGGGACCAGTGGCAAAGTCTTCAAAAGACAACACACAGCCACAACTAGATGGAAGCTTTATGCATCTGGAGACACAAGTCAGCTTTACTGTTCCAAAGCAGCTTAAAGGAAGGGCCAGCAATAGCAACAAGCCACTCAACATGGCTCTACAATTAAACCAAAAAAAACTACAGTGAAATATGCCCCCCCCCTTCCTCTTGCCCCCATCATTCAGAGGGCCTAGAAGAGATCCTTGTTTGACATGACAAGCACATAAGACAAACACCCCCTTTTTTATGCCAACTCAAGATGCAGACGTTTACTAACCCTGACTACAGCTGGAGGCCCAACAGTGAGGCAGAAAATCTAGATGCCACAATAAACTAATGGTTGGCTCACCCCAAGACTTTAAAGACCTGTCTGATTCTGCTGCCACCTATAGCAGAGCAGAGAGAAAAACCAAGCAGGTGTCCCAACAGTAGAGCTGGTGCCCACATGTGCTACACTCCAAAACAATGCAGTAAGGCATATTTACCAAATAACTGAAAAAAATAAAAAAAGAAGCTTTGTTAAAGGAAGGGGGAGAAGCAGATAAAACGTAGCTAGCGGAGCTAGGGGGACACTTGCCCCGGGTGCAGCAGGTCAGTGGGACGCCAAAGTGGGCCCTGAGAACAGGTGGGGGGGCCATTTCGGGTGCCAGAAAGCCTAGCTAACATTACATTTCCACAGAGCGATTAATGAACGAAAATAAATCCCGCAGTCTACCTGGTGCCAATACTCATCATCTTTGTTCAGATCAATCTGTTCCTGCATCCAGGCTAGATTTTCTCGTAGATATTTCTTCAGACGTTCACAGTATGGGGTTTGGTATTCATATGGACCACAGTAGCCAACCATTGTATTCATCCAGTGCATGTAGATAAGCTGCAGGCATATGCAAGGAAAAAAAAAAATCAGTTTACAGTTTTGTTCCTCTCAGACGGGAATTGGAATGCCCTGATGGGAGTATCCCCACAGTTCGCCCATTCAGTGCGCTTTTTTTTTTTTTTTTTTTTTTTATATATATTCGGCTTTGCTAGCCGCTAAGCAGCTGAGCCAAGTGAGAAGCTGGCAGCATCCTCCACTCAGCTTCTAGCTGTGGCATGTCCGCACCGCCCATCCAGAAAGGTCTGGCGTTGGTGTGTATGCACACAGCGGTGCATCCCAAATCTGGATGCCCCAGGGGGGAGCGAGTATGCCTGCCCTGGAGTCTCAGACTACAGAGTGGGTTTTGGTCCACTTTATGGGGAAAACAGAGTTTCACACCATGGGATATCTCAATCAAGCCACTAGGAAAATCTCTTAAAGTGGACCAAAAGCCACGGCGATTGCCGATTGATTCCAACTCCCTGATTCACCCAAAACCGAGGCGCCCCGCTGTGTGAAACCCCCCCAGGTTACCCATACACTTACCTTCCTTTCTGGCCCAACGGCGCATGCGCGAGCCGCGGCCACGCTCCCTGTTAAAGGGTAGTGGGGGATACGGCCATTAGCACGCTTGGAGCCGCCCGCCTTAGGCGAAGGGACGGCAGCAGATCCGGGCGAGCTAATTGGACAAGCGGCCGCGCATGTGATGTAGGACCAGGAAGAGGTGAGTTTGTTCCGGTGACCTGGGGAGGTTTCGCACCGGGGGCAAGTACTAAAAAGCAGGACAGTCAAAATCCTGGGTTTTGTACACTTTAAAGAGGGTCAACTAATTTGTATAGGTTTTGTTCCTATTTAAACCACATCATCAAACTGCTACACGTCCCTGAACCACCAATGAATATGTGCTGCATGTAATAAAGGATTCATTTTTTAACAAGAAATAATACTTGTGCTTTAGACAAACCCCTCCTGGCTATCTGGGGCAGCTGCCCCTACTCTGCCCTTCACCGACTTACCCGTTGGGAGACAACAGCTTCAGCCACCCCTGCAGCATATGCCTGAATGCTGTCATTATATTTTCCATTACTCTGCAGCTCCAGAACTGCCCACCTGAAAGACAAAACATAGCACCAAGATCAGAAACATTATCGAACACATAGAGGAAGCGCAATACAAAAGGTTTTACAAATGACTACCTTTTTATGTTAAACACTTCCTGAAATATTTTCTATAGTCCCCTGCATAATATGAAAGGTCCACAAGTAGATCATGCAAAATAAATTATTCTAGGTTAAACAAGCTCCAAGCTACATAGGTCAAACAACCACATGGGCGGGTTAGAGCAGGAGAACTCTTGGATTTAAAAAAATATGGACACCAGGTCTCCTGAAGCACTAGAGATGCCTGTACATGTGCCATGGGATTGATTACAGAGGGAGTATCTAGAAAAGCCTTGGGGACAAGACCCAGCCCTGGAATCTGTTAGACTTTAGCTGAGTTACTAGGGTTTTGCTCTGCTTTAACAGGAACCACATGTAATGTTGCATAAAAGTGGACCTAAAGGCCAGTGACAAAACCCCTCCTAGTTCCTATCCTTACCTCCCCAGGCAAAATGAGCTTCCAAGCATGCTCAGCTGCTGGAGAACATGAATGATGAAACAAGTCAGCCATGATTCCCAGGCAGCAGCAACTGCAGAAGTTTGGGCCCGTGTCCAGCTAGAGAAAATCCAGGACCAAGTGAGTTTGAAGCTACAAATCAGGCTGAAAGGAGGAGGGGCATTATAACTGAACTTTAGGTCCACTTACAAATGCCAGTGTAAAAATGAGAATGGCACCATGGAGCATTTGTGACCTGATGCTGCAACTTTTCAATGCTCCCTGGACATCACTGCCCCCCTTCTTCCTAGTTGGGTGCCCATGCCCCTCACCTTTTGCCTGCGTCCCACTCAGTCTGGATAAATATTGGTTACCCCCTCTCCCTCCCCCCTGTGCCATCATGGCATCCGCTTCACCCCAGTGCGCGGCTTCCCTCCCTGCTTCCTCCTGGTCAGGGCCGGCTCCAGTTTAGACTCCTTTCACCCCTCTGCGCTATTGTGCTGCGCTTTGCTTGTGTTTCGTTACCATAGACTTCTATGGATCTGCGTTTGCGTTGAATTGGAAAGGCAGCATGCAGGACTTTTCCTAAATAAATGAAAGGGGTGTGGTTACACACACAGTGGTAAAGCTGCAGGTGTGGTGGATATTGCCTTTTGCTGCAACTCCCCCTTAAAGAGAAAGTCCATGTATATAGACTTACCCCAGAGCCGATAGTGGCAACAGGTGGCCCACTGACCTGCTACCTAGGTGCCACTATCTGCTCTGAGGTCTTTTCAAGGACCTACTAAGAAGTTCAAGGTTTCAGTCCCACATCCTGGCATACAGTAGCTGCCTTGCCTGACAAGAAAACAAAAAATAATAAACGTAATAAAATGAAAAGAAAGAAAAAAGAACAAAAATAAAGGCAGAAAGAAATAAAAAAGAAACAAGGATAGAAAGAGCGAGAACAAAGGAAGAAAGGAATAGAAGGAATGACAAAAAGAAAAAAAAAGGAATGACACAGAGAAAGGTATAGACAGAATGACAGAAATAAAGAAGGAATTACACAGAAAGAAAGACAAAAACATAATGAAAAAGAGTCGAAAAAAGGGAATGACTGAAGGAAAGACACAGAAAAAGAAATGGACATAATGAAAGTAAGAGCGAGAGAAGAAGGGATCTCCCAAAGGCCAGTCTGCCCCTGCTGATGCCCTGTCCTGGTTACTGCATAGAGAGGGAATGACCTGCTCACCATTGGGAATAGGTGTGTCACATGACCACCATATGCTGGGGTGAGCCCAGCCCTGCTCCTGGGTGTTGGCAGGGTTCTGCTGGTACCTGTAGTGCCTCTCCTGTTTCCACATTGTGGACTCAATGTGGTGACACTAGGGGAAGAGCAGAGCATAGAAACACATGAAAGGGCAGAGAAGACATTACAATGGAATAAATGAGTTAACACAGCAGAGGGGAGAGTCTCGGACCACAGCCTCCTTGCCACTTGCTGCCAACCCTGCGTCACAGCAATGGTCGCCGTCCACTGACTGACCCGTTCTCCTGGATGGAGTCCTTCTGCACGGCCCAGGCCACAGCGTCCTCCCTCTTCTCGGGCACAGTGATCAGCTTCCCCGTATCCGGATCCAGCACCACCGACACCTCCGGACTCTGCGCCCTTCCCGGCGGCGAGACCGCGGCCAACAACAACAACAGGAGCCAGAACCGAGCCGCCATCCTTCTGATCATGTGACGAAAGGCAGCGGTCATGTGCTCTTCTGTCAGCTGACACATGTAGGGGCGGGGCTAACACTTCCACATTACATTATGTCACCGCCCCTGCCTGCCTGGCTCCGCCTCTTGTGTACCACCCCTCAGCAGGCTGTCGCCCAGCGCTCCTCGCAGTCATTTCTTCTCCTATTCTGTATAGAAATGTCATGGAGAGCACCTCACTTGTATTAGTAATAGTATTGTGTATGCTGACCTGCACACTGCCTGCAACTCTGTACCTGGGTCCAAATCTGGGTCGGACTTCTGGTCCTTTTATGCCATGTACCCCATAGAGACAATAGGTTCCAACCATGGCTGGCTCCAGGTTTATGTGGGCCCTCGGACGGCATGGTCTCAGTGGGCCCCTTTGTGGTGGAGAGTCGCGGGTCAGGGGGTCTATAAATTTCATGGCATAGAACAGGGTGCAAGGGCCAGCCTCTGTGCCCCCCATTCTGCAGGCTACAAACCTGCAGTTTCCAGCCCCTAAGCCTTGTGAACTGGTATAGGGGTCTCCTGGACTCCTTACCTGTTCACAAAGGGTTGATTGTAAAACAAAAAAACACAGAAAAAATTATTTTATTAGTTTTTTCATGCTTACTCCCCATCCATCTAGCACTTTTATACCTTCTGGCCAACAGAACATAAGGGGTTCATTTAAAAAAAATGACATAGGGTGCCCCCTACCCAGCATAACCATACCCGAACCAGCTATGCAGGGCTTGTTGGAACAGGGTGCAGGGCCCAGCTTTGGTGCCCCCCCCCCCCGCCCTGCCAGCTACAAACCCCCAAAGCCAAATGGGTCAGGCTCTTCTGCCCCCCCCCTGGGCTTTGGGGAGGCAGGTAACTGGGGGGGCCGAGGGCATTCTGAGGTAGCATTCCCCCATGTGTGAAATCCCCCAGATCGCCCACTTTCACTTAACTTTCCATCCCCACAGTGCATGCCTGGGTGCTCATTCAATCAACATTTTATGCGGTACATACTAATGCCTGACAAAAAGCTGCTGATTTGAACTTCACGTCTGGCATAGGTGCGTTGGCAGTCACATCCCTGGCTCCCCTGTGGAGTGCGTGCTCCTGTGCGTCCAGCCTATCTGAGTGGATGACCGCTGGGAGTGTGCACAGCTACAGGGAAGCCGGGGATGCAGACGCTGGTGAACAGGTACAATTACTGGTGCCCCAGGAGGTTTTACACAGCTTTTAGGTTCCAGCGTGACCATGGGGGGGGTGATTGGTCAACTTGAAAACTCCCAAAATGAGTTTCATTGCTTTCAGTGCTGCTGCCTCTGTACTATGGCAGGTCCCTGAACAATAAATGGACCCAGCGGGGCCCTACTGGCACCGAACCATCCCCACAGCAGTCTGTAGTATCCATAAGAGCAAGCGTTTTGTAACTATTCCAAAGGGGCATTGTATCAAAACAAACACTTTGCTTTTGATGCATTCGAAAAGCATTTGCATTGTGTTTGCTAAGTCTATGACAACGCCAATACAACGTAGGTACACTGAGTTATACCTGCCCTGCCCTTGCATTGCCATATACTTCTATTGATCTGCGCTGTTACAACGTTGCGCTGAATCAGGATGCCCTGCTGTGTGAAACCGCCCAGGTTACCAGGTTTACTCATCTTCTCTCCTTGTTCAACGACGCATGGGCGATCAGCACCGCATCCCCCGCTTTCCCTTTAGCAAAGCTCACCCCTGTGCCAGGCATTTCTGAATGGCCGGTAGCTCGACTAAACTCGGCTACTTAGATAAGCTTAGCCACGTTCGCTTCAGCACAAATGAGTGTGCTGACTGGATGGGAGCCCGCACATGCGCCGTGGGAAGGTAAGTTAGTTCAGGCGACCTGGGGGGGTTTCACACAGCATGGCATCCCAGATTGGAGTGCCCCGGAGGCTAGGACCAAAACACAGGATAGTCAAAATCCTGGGTTTTGGTTCACTTTAAAAAACAGAACAAAGTTTACTGTACGAGCCATGATGAGACCCTATTTTATGTTCACACCAGGGCCCCGTCAAATTTAGTTATGCCAAGGTAAAGGAATGCAAGAGATCCAAGCAGGGGCATAAATACTATAGTGGCAGCAAAGGCAGCTACCCCCGTGCCCATGGGCTCGGCACAAGCTGCCTCCAATGTCTCTGTAGTCCGTATGCCGGCACAGGAGCAGAGCTGGTTAAAGAGGAACTTCGGAGCCTCCAAAGTTCCTCTTTAACCAGCTCTAGTTCCACTCCTTGGGGCATGGCGTATTGGGAAACCACCTTGATCCCCTTCCACTCACCTTCTTCCGAAGCACTTGCCGTACCTCAGTGTTGCAGTCACATCCCTGCTCACCTCTAGCTGTGCGCGCGCCAGGCCTTTCTGAATGGCAGGCGCGGGCACAAGGACCAGGACATAACTGGGATAGTCACAGTGTGACAGAAACCTGAGCCCCCTCCCCCCAATATGCTCCCTGGCCAGTCTATGAATACACCCCAATGCTGATGATATAGCATTGTAGGCACAGGTCATGGGCAGAGGTGGATATGGCCAAATTGAGGATACTGAAGCCTTAGTATTAGAGGGGCAGCTATTATACTGTGGAGGCAGCTCAGGACCAGGTAGCGGAGGAGGAGCCAGGGGACCAGGCAGCGGAGGGGGGGGGCTGCCTGTACCTCTACTAGCTACTTCTTTACTTCCTTAGCCTGGGACCCCCTTCGTATGGCGCTTTTAAATCGGCTGCCTGGGTAGGCTCCTAGAATTGGGAAGGTCCTTCCCCAATCATCATCCCTGCTCACTCCTTTACTTAATGTTTTGTCACTCTACCCATTGTACAGAGCTTTTGTGCCAAAACACCAAAAAAAATTCCTAGTATGTATCTTATATACCTGGTGAAATAAACAGGATTGAATTGGGACCTAAATTGATTAGGAATGATGGAAAATTATGATTGTTCAATTCTGTCACTGTGTGCGGTACATTTTCTTTTCCTTCTAGCACTGAAGTTTTTCCTTTTAAAGGACCAAAGCCAGACCTAGCATCTATAAAATATACTTACCTCACCAGCGATCCCATGGGGGATGTGTGGCCGGCATCTCTCTACATCTTTGTGTGGCCATACCAGCCATGGAAGAATGCAGGGAGTGCGGCAGCCAATCGAGAGAGTGGTACCATTCAGATTCTTTAGCCCCCCATTTATATGTGCGGCAAAACAAGCTGATTGGAGCAGAGACGCATCTGCGCCATGAGATAGTCGGCAAGGTATATTGGGTGACCCGCGGGGTTGTACATTGCGGGATATCTGAAATCAGGATTCCCCATGAGTACAGACCAACCTGTGATAGTGAAAATCACAGGTTTTGGCCCACTTTAAAGGATATAGTGACTTGTGGGACTGAACCCAGTGACCCATGCAGTCTTAACCTCATGCTATTAGGATGCTTGTCCCAGGCATGATTGAATCATAAAGGATATATGACAGCTCTCGGTACACAGTCCCTAAGGAATGCTGCTCTTTTCCCATTTTTCATAATTTTTGACCTTTGCTTTAAATGCTGGCATCTTCCGTGTACACATTAATCATAATTCTCTTTCAGCTTGGTCTGGATAGAATAACCATGTCTGAGACGATTTCCTTTGGAGATTCGGTTGTTGTGTTTTATTGCAGCATGACATTTTGTGGTTTTTCACCAACATTGATTTCACGCCTGTCTGTCATGGTTGAAAAATACAGTTTTTGTGAAAAGACGGAAATCTGCATCTGCACAAAGTAGCCTGGCTCTGTAAATGACTATTCTAGTACATAAACTGTCGAAATCTGGTGAATATTTTACATACAGTACAATGTTTAAATAAACCTCTGTATGCCATGTTGCCATAACAAGTATTTGCATGTCATTGGCAAATCCTGAGTGGATATCGAAACTGGCTGGATCCAGAGTATTCCTGGGCCTAAAGGTCATTCAGGAGGTTTAATTTGCTGCATTCCCTCAAAAAAGAAGTAAAAAGAAAAATGTGAAGAATATGTAGAAGCCTAGATCGGCAAATCTATTTGCCCCTTTTATTTAAAGGTTTAGACTATGCAAAATAAATACAGCAGCTTATCTCCAACAGAGAATACTTCCCCACTCCCCCGCTCCAGCTCCTTCATGCCGATGTGGTCCACCAATACAAGGGGACCTAGAGGACAAGAGGACCTAGTCCAGGCCATGCCCCCCTCCCTGCATTGATGGCATGTATTGAGATCTCAGAGCTGGTTTGACTATCCTGGGTCTTGGTCCACTTCGGTGGGGCACCCCCGATCGGGGTGCCCCGCTGTGTGAAACCCCCCCCGAACCCCAAGAAAAATACCATTTTGTGATTACTCACCTGTAAAATGGGTATTATAAGTATGTCACACACCCCACTTCAAACATTAATTCATTAACATGGGTACTCACCGCTAGGTGGCGCTGCTTTGCAGAGAAGTCCAGAAAAAGCAAGCCCCTCCCGGTCTATACATACCTGGTATCTCCTAACAATTCCCCAGTATTCAAACAGCAATAAAGGCAAGATACCAGGAGACCAAAACACAAAAGTAACCCTCAACTGTGAATAAACACAACTTCACCATATAAAGAACCAGGATACCAAAGAGGGCGGGTGAAGTGGGGTGTGTGACATACTTATAATACCCATTTTACAGGTGAGTAATCACAAAATGGTATTATTCTAAGTATGTCACACACCCCACTTCAAACATTAATTCATTAACATGGGACAGCCAACAGCAGTGTCCAAAATGGGGAGGGTATCCAACCAGGCAATAATGCAGACACACTGAAACCACTGCAGCCTGCAGAACCTTGCGGCCAAAAACAGCATCCGCTGAAGCCCGCACATCAACCTTATAAAACTTTGAAAAGGTGTGAACCGAAGACCAGGTAGCAGCCTTACAAACCTGCTCCACCGAAGCCTGGTGCTGAAAAGCCCAGGACGCACCAACAGCACGAGTAGAATGAGCAGTAACACGAAAAGGGGGAGCCTTCCCCCTGGCAGAATAAGCTCCAACAATCGCCTGACGAATCCATTTACTAATAGAAGACTTGGCCGGAGCCAAACCCTTCCTAGGCCCACAGGGCACCACGAAGAAGGCATCCGTCCTACGAAAAGGAGCCGTAGTACGCAGATAGAACTTGACACAACGTACCACATCCAAGCAGTGCAACGCACTCTCCTTGTCATTCTTAGGCTTAGGACACAAAGAAGGAAGAACAATGTCCTGATTAACATGGAAAGCTGAAACCACTTTAGGAAGAAAGTCCGGCTTGAATCTGAAAACCACCTTGTCCTGATGTTTCTCAAAATAAGGAGCCTGAATCGACAGGGCCGCCAACTCTGAAACACGCCGAACAGAAGTAATGGCCACAAGAAAGGCAACCTTCTGAGTCAGAGTAGACAAGGCAATATCCCGCAAAGGCTCAAAGGGAGGAGCCTGAAAGGCAGAAAGAACTAAATTCAAATCCCAAACAGGGAGCAACGGCTTCCTAGGAGGCCGCAAATGCGAAACCCCCTGGAAAAAAGTCTTGACCAAAGAATGGCTCGCAAAAGACCTCTGAAAAAAGATAGATAAGGCAGAAACCTGCCCCTTCAAAGTACTCAGCTGAAGACCACAGTCCAGCCCCGACTGAAGAAAATCCAAAATCCTGGAAACGGAAAAGACCCGGCAGGGCAAAGATCTAGATTCACACCAATCAATATACGATCTCCAAGCCCTATAATAGATGGAAGAAGAGGATCTCTTCCTAGCACTAATAAGAGTCCGAATGACCGAATCCGAAAGACCTTCCTCCTTCAAGATGGAGGTTTCAGCAGCCAAGCCGTCAAAGTCAGCGTTGGTAAACTGGGGTAACACAAATGACCCTGAGTGAGAAGATCTGGCCGAAGAGGCAGATCGAGCTGATCCACTGCCAGACGAACGATGTCCGCGAACCACACCCGCCTTGGCCACCTTGGAGCCACGAGAATGGTGGGAACTCCTTCCTGAACCAGCTTTCGCAGAACCCTGCCCAGCATGGGAATCGGAGGAAACAGATAAAGCAACCCCAGATCCCTCCAGCTCAGGGTCATGGCGTCCGCCGCCAGAGCCAGAGGGTCCCGGAACAGTGACACAAATGTCGGAAGCTTGTGATTGTGACGAGAGGCAAACAGATCCACCTCCGGCGTCCCCCACCGAAGACACAGTGACCGAAACACCTGGGGATGGAGAGACCATTCCCCCCGGCGGGACGAACACCGGCTCAGAAAGTCCGCCTCCGTGTTCTCCACTCCTGGAATGTAAACTGCTGAGATGCAAGGGACATGAGTCTCTGCCCAAACAAGAATCAGAGAAACCTCTCTGTGGGCACCCAGACTGCGAGTCCCTCCCTGGTGATTGATGTAAGCAACCGCCGTCCGATTGTCCGACCGCACCTGCACCGGCAGGCCCTGCAAATGATGTGTCAATTGAGACAGAACCAACCTGATGGCTCGCAACTCCAGAACATTGATGGGCAAGTGAGCTTCCAGAGGGTCCCACTGCCCCTGAAACTGAAGATCCTTCCAGAAACCTCCCCATCCTGACAAACTGGCATCCGTGGTGACAGTCTCCCAAAGCGGGGTCAGAAACGACCTGCCCTTCAGAAGATTGTCCGAGACCATCCACCACAGAAGAGACTGCCGAACCCGAGGGGACATCCGGAAGGACCGATCCAACGACCGCGGTCGCCGGTCCCAAGACGCCAAAAGATGAAGCTGAAGCGTCCGCGTGTGAAACTGCGCGAAGGGAACTGCCTCGAACGAGGCTACCATCAACCCCACCAGTCTCATTCCTAGCCGAATGGACGGGCGAGGATTGGAAAGAAGAAGCTGAGCCAATTCCTGAATCAAAAGAACCTTTGCCTGAGGGAGAAAAACTCTGTGCTGGCAAGAGTCCAACTGAAGGTAAGCATCCTTGATGTCTATGGACGTCATAAAGTCCCCCTGCCGAAGCGCACCTATCGCAGATCGCAGGGTTTCCATGCGGAACTTCCGGGGATGAATAAACCTGTTGAGAAGCTACAAATCCAAGATCGGACGGAACGAACCGTCCTTTTTGGGTACAGTGAAGAGATTGGAATAAAACCCGCGCCCCACCTCCGAAGGAGGGACCGGGCAGATGACTGCCAATTCCAGAAGATTCCTTACCGCCGCCAGGAGCCCCTGTGCGGCCAAAGGATCCGAGGGCACAAGCTGGAGTTCGAGTCCCGCCCTCCTCTAAGGTTTTTCAGGTCCCCCTCAGCGCCCGACAAGTGCTGAACCTCGGCATCCTCTGACTCCTCAACAAGCTCACCCTCTTCAAGGGGACGAACCGACCAGTCCAATACCTCAACTTCCTCATCTGAGTCCCGCGGAGGCGGAGACAGATGTTTCCGCTTGGCTAGAGCCTTCTGAGCGACCATAGCGGAAAACATTTTTTCTAGGCTGGCCAAACGGGCGCATACCTCAGATTGCGAATCACCCCCAACGACCGCGTCACGTGGTGTCCGGAACAGGCGAGGAGGGGAGGGAGAAGGCGCGGTAGAAGAAGTCCCAGGCACCGAGGTGTCGGACTGGCGCTCAATGTTCCGCTGCGCACATGGAATACAAATGATAACATCATCCCCTGGGAGCGGAGTCCCACATCCCCCACACAGCCTGGACTGCCCCGAAGGACTAGTTCCGGTATCTCTGGTAGCCTCCATATGGTGAATTTATGGTATTCGCAGACCCCAGGGATTTACGCAGTAAGCGACCCGGGATGCCCCACTGGGATTTTAAGAAAATATCTATAAATATACAAATATATATAGATATATATGTATGATGAAATGTGTAAACAGGCCTGTCAGGGAATAGCAAAAAGGGACCCAAAACCCAATAGCCAGGTATATACGACCGGGAGAGCCCAGAGTGAAGGAATCCCGGGATCTGGAAAACAAAGAAAAGACAACAGTAAATACATGCACACAGACACACAATAGGTGGCTCAAACAAACACAGGGCCGGCTATATAAATATATATACATAAAATAATACATGCATAGAGAGCCAGCATGCCCCAAGGCCCGCCACCACCCCCAAGAGAGGGGGGGGGGACGGAGGCACAGACCAAATGGACCCAAGGCCAGTGTAATCCCAAGGGAACAAGAACGCTTTATCAGCAGACTGGACGCTCACTAAAAAGAGCGTCCAGACAACATTAAGGGCCGAGAGAACAAGCAGGCACCCACCTGAGCTCCGCACAGACATGCCGGAACGAGCCGAAGACGGGGAAGAAAGGCGGGCCCGCCAGGAGCGCGGGACCTCTGTAGCCCCGCCCCCCACGTACCTCGTCAGACACGACGCGGGCCGCGCAGGGCGCAGCCCGCGAAATCAGGCCGCAAGCGCCACACCACCATGACGCCCGCATCAGCCCACAGGAGGACCGGCGGCAACGCATGGCGCCCGGTCCCTCCCGCCAGCGGGACATCCACCGCAGCCGCGCCAAGGCCCCAGCCGCGGGCGCCGCGATGACGCCCGCACAAGCCGTCGAGTGGGCCGGCGGAGCACGCCGCCCGGCCCGCCCGCCCAGCGAAAGCATCCCAGGCGGACCAGCGCGACGCGCCGCCAGGCCACCCGACAACACCAGCCACAGGAACTACTGTACCACCAAGCACCCTATAAAGGCAGACCGGACGGGCCGGAGCCAGGCCACCCGTCCCTGCCTCACAACACACACACACAAGCACATGTATACATGGGGGAAGGAAAAAAATGACAGGGTGAGAACCTAAGGGGAAAATCAGGCCCGGGGCATCCCACATCCGGATCACCAAAAAAACGGATCGCCGCTATGCCCCATAATATGGGGACGAGCGGAGGAGCAAGCTCCTAAGCACCTAAGGTGCTATCTACCCTTGCCCAGCCTACAGCCTAAGCTGGGAGGCTACCAATAACCAGGGACTAATAAACAAGAAGCCGGGCAGAAATAGACCATAGGGGGGGGGCCGGGGTGATACCCCAGCTACCTGCAAGCAGGAGACTTCTTTCTTCTGTCTTGTCGCCACGTTGCAGAGAAGAACACTGGGGAATTGTTAGGAGATACCAGGTATGTATAGACCGGGAGGGGCTTGCTTTTTCTGGACTTCTCTGCAAAGCAGCGCCACCTAGCGGTGAGTACCCATGTTAATGAATTAATGTTTGAAGTGGGGTGTGTGACATACTTAGAATAACTCACCTCTCCCCGCTCCCAGCGCCGACGGACAAGCGATTTGACAGCCTCTTGTCCATGGCTCCTCCGCCGCCGCCACCTCCCGCGCGTCCCTCTTGACGCGCGCGCCCCCGCGCCGGCCATTGGACCAGTGTTGGACCAAGGAGAGAGTGCAGTGAGGTGTGAGCCAGCCTGTTGCTGACCCCACCCTACTGACCTACCTACCCATCCTACCTGTCTATCTGCTGACCCACATACCTTCCAAGCTACTTACCCACCTGCCTACTGACCCAGCTACCTACCTGCTCACCCTACCTACTTGCCCACCGACCCAGCTCCCTACCTGCCCACTGACCCAGCTACCTACCTGTCCATCTACAGCCCCCTACCTACTTTCCCACTGACCCAGCTACCTACTTGCCCACCTACTGATCTGGGGGTGCAGGCATGCATGTCTGGGACTGAACGCAGGTGCGTCTTGGAGTACTCGCATGTGAATCTGATACACATGCGAGATGTGTGTCTGGGAATACGTGCATATACATGAAAGGGAAGGAGCACAGCCAGGCTTTATCGTGCTCTTACAGACTCCCCCCATTATGCTGATTATTATGCTGCATCACATCTTCAAGGGCCATTCCCTCTTGCTGCAGAAGAAAAATCATTAGGTAAAACTTTAAACCTCAATATCTCGTCCATTTTGTCTTCAATTTAAAAAATGGAAAACAGTTTAGGACAGTGACAACTGTAGCCCAACACAATGGCTAACAATTGCCTTTGCCCGTCCTATCACATTACCTCCCTCTAGGCAGACATGGAATAGTTAAGACACTAAGGCATTAAAGATGTAACCCCCTCCAGACAGAGATGAAATAGTTACACACTCAGGCATGACCTGCACAAGTTACAGAGCTGCTCGTAGAACTGGGTACATCCCGGCAGCAGCTGAAATCAGGTTGTGGAGCTGCGCAAGTGTGAGCAGCAATTGTGGCTTGGGGTGTCCACCTCTAACCCGCACAGCTTATTGGGGATGTTAAGCATCATAAATACTACCTACCCATGGTTTAACCCTTTACATGTATAGTAACCATATATATTTTTAATTCTTAAAAAATTCATATATATAGTTCTCATTATCTTTTGTAGCAGTTTGCTACCTCTTTTGTAGAATCAGGTAGGGATACAGATCAGTCTGCAACCTAATAGGATCTCAAGTAATATCAGTGGTACTCGTACCACTAGTTAGGAACCCCTCTTCCAGAGTATCACTGAGTAATCTACAGTGTTATTAATTATTGAGTAATCTATCATATCACTGAGCAATATAACATATTACTAAAGAATCGATCATATCATCATCATCATCTACAATACAATACAACTGAGTAATGTTAAGTATTATTGTGTAAACTATCATATCACTTAGTAATCTAGATCAGGGGCTACCGCCTCAAAGGATCTCAAGTACCAGCAGTGGTACTAGTACAACCTGTTGGGAACCCCTGGCCTAAACTACAGTGCCCTCCTTCTTCTCAGGCACAGTGTTGAGCTCACTTCCAAGTGTCTGGATCCAGCACCACTGACATAGCATTCTGTGCCCAGGGCCAACCCAAGGTGGCCCCTAGAGCAATCAGAGTATAGTGGACAAAAACCCACGTAACCCAGCTCTGGAGTCCAAAAGATTCCACTGTCAGGTCACAGCTTGCCCCCTGGGCATCCCTAATGTGCGAAACCCCTGTTTTGTTTGTATAGTCCTCTCAAGTTTTGATCTCATGCTACTTCCCAGTAGCTGGGCCATTCCCAGCACCCTCCAGCCATTACACACACCCCCACCAGGCATATCTGAGATATGTGAGAGTGAGCATCCCAGCAATATAATCATTCATCATTAATTTGGCAGGCATTAATAATCTGGAGAAGAGCCCATTTGTGACTGGAAGAATGAGATGATTTCACACACAGAGGTATACCAAATCAGGCTGACCCTGTAAAGTGGGCCAAGGAGAGTGAAAATCTTTGATTTGGTCTGCTTTACAGTCCCTGTTCAGGCAAGGAAAAAAGTCCAACAAAATAGTTGGGGAGGCAAGTAATGGGGCTGAGGGTTAAGGGTTAATGGCAAGTCGCCTACTTGCCGAAGGTGACTTGCCAGCCCCCCAAGCCCTGTTAACTGATATAGGGGTCTCAAGGATCCCTTACCAGTTCACAAAGGATTGACTGTAAAAAAAAAAACTGTAAAAACTGTAACTGCACAAAAACTTACCTCCAATCCAACGCTGATCTCTGTGCACACGGCAGAATACGGATGTGGAGGCAGAGGATTGAAAGCCCCTGCCCCCACCAATTCTTGTCTGGCTTCTGACACCTCTCCGGTGCCAAAAATATATATTTTTTAAAGTTTGTCACCTTTCTTTTTAATTTAAAAGTAGTTTTACAAAAAATATATTTTTTAAAGAAATACATATTGCGTGTAATAGCTCCATTTCTCCCAATTACAAAGGTACCACATATGTATTGGTAGCCCCCCAAACTGAAGAGTGCTTTATGACATTCAAATAAAATGCATTTACTATACGCATGATCAAAGGTTATATACTGGTATATATAGTTGTGGTGTTCCACTCACCAAATCCCAGTAAAGCTAGCCCGGGCACCAGCTATGGGGACTGGCAGACCAGCCCCCGGGCTTGAGAGCTGCCAGCCCGCATCACAGATTCCAGCGATTGATGAGTGGCTAAAAACACAGCCTTTAAATAAAATAAGCCCCCCAGTCGGCTTAGTTAGAGAAAGCATATAATGTTTCTTGTGAGTCTGGAATGCAGAGTTTAATTTGAGTGCTAAAATAAAAAAACAACTCATCTGATTGTCGACATCTTCCCTATCTTCAGGGGTCCAGGCTCTGCATGCCAGCCGTAGACTTGAGCGACAGACCAGTACAGTCACACTACTACACAGGATTGGGTGACTGCCCCGGCACTCAGGGTTCCAGCTTTTTATTTTGAACTTTGGACCAACACCCAGCTGGATCGGCCCGGGAATCTTATAGATCCGATCCCTCCCCGCTCGGCATCCAAAATCGGGATGCCCCGCTGTGTGAAACCCCCCAGGATGCCCAGAAACCTTACCTGGATCCCGAACCAACGGCGCATGCGCATCTCGCGCCTCTTTCTAGCAGGGCGCATGCCCGCGCCGGCCATTTGTGAAAGGGAAGCGTGAGATGCGTCCGCCAGTGTGCTCTGAGCCGCTGTGGTAAGACGTCTCATTGACGCACACACCACATCGGCTCCGAGCATGCTGATTGGATGAGGGGCCACGCATGCACCATCGGAGCGGGGTGAGGTGAGTTTTTACTCGGGATCTGGGGGGTTTCACATAGGGAAAGTGGGATAGTAAAAATCCTGGGTGTTGGTCCACTTTAAGCCCCGCCCCCTCATTGGGAGATGGGTAGGTTGTAACAGTTACAACAATATAAACACTTTAAATAGGCAAATTAATCATTTTATAGAGCAGATATGTATGTTACAATTCAAAGAGAGACAAATGAGAACAAAGAGGGACGGGGGATATGGACTCAAAAGAGGGGCAGTCCCTCCAAATCAGGGACACTTGGGAGGTATGGACACACAGTGGGGCATCCCAAATCAGGTGCCCTGTCGGAAAGAAGGAAACCCAGGAGAAATTCTTTTTCAGCTCTTGTTGAATCAGCAGCTGGCGACTGGCCAGTGCCATGTACCACTACAATGGCTCCAATAGCTGCCGTTAGAGCTCTGATCACGCAGCGCCACTCAAGCGGCCGGCTTTCCTCTCATTGGATGAAGGCGCCTGACACATCTAACTTCTCAGCAGAGAATCAACCTGCACCGACCGGCCATCCTCACAGTCATGTGACGCCAGGCAGCGGTGCATGGAGGGGCGGGACTTCACTTAACCCATTACAGAAACAAACACAATTCACATCTGATCACAGGCAGCCTGCTGCACCCCCAAGACACGCATGCGCGCTGAGACTATACAAAACACGAAACCCGTAGCCACGCCCCTTTCTGGCTCGTGCCGGGGGCGGGCTTTTCTGGAGTCAACTGAGTGACTGAAGTCAGCTGACCTGCCTGACAAGTGTATGAGGGGGGCAGCAGCAGCAGCACCCGCAGCACCCGCAGCCGGGCATGTCGCTGTAGAGAGAAGGGGCAACTGGAGCCAGAATAGCCGCCACCAGCACCAGGCCGCAGGTAACGTGCCCAGCTCTACCTCACCCGGCTGCAGGCCAGCACTTCCTCACACACACACACACTTATTTCCGTATGGGAAGTGGCTGGACTGTTATACTCTTAAAGTGGAACAAAACCCGACACAGCCATTCCTGGACTCTGAAAGCTTCCAGGGCAGGCTGCTGTCCTTCCCCAGGGGCGCCCCACATCGGATGCCCCGCTGTGTAACACTTCCCTAGGTTGTCACATGACTCGCCTTCTTCCTGGTGTCCTTGCCGATGTAAGTGTGTGGCCACCTCTAAGCATCCCTCAGCTAGGTTTGGGGTGATTGCCATGCACAGAACCATTTGGCTCTGATTGGACCACAGCCCTTGCTTGTGCTGTACGACCAGAAGAAGGTGAGTTTTTATGGGCAATTTGGGTGGTTTTACACAGCCGGACTTTGTTTATTTAGTGTTATTATTATTGTTTATTTATATAGCGCCATCATCATCCGTAGCGCTTTACAAAGTAGTAATTACAGACAGGGTAGAAACATACGGTACATATACTATTTCAAATGCAGTTTTACAAGAGTTGACAATGGATATTCTGAGTACAAGATACAATAGGGGAGAGAGCTGTTAACGTGGAACAAAACCCATACATTTGACTTTTCTGAGTTTTGTTCCATTCCCTCAGGGCATCCCTATTTGGGATGTCCCAATGTGTCAAAACCCCCCAAAACGCATATTCACTCACCTCTTCCTGGTTCCAGTGGTGTGTGTGTGCGGGCTCTCATCCAATGAGAGCTGTCTGCCATGACTATAGGCTTGATTCATGACCGTAAGTAATTTTTTAAGCACAAAAGTAAATACTTTTTCTTTAGATTTTTTTCCCTAAGTGCAGTTCAGCACCATATTTAGCTGGGCAATTTTGAAAACCAATGTTATGCCGGGAAGCAGGGGCCTAACTTGAAGGGGTTCAGGGGGTGCGACCACACTAGGGCCCAGAAGTTTAAGGGGGCCCCATCATTGTTGCTCCTCCACCTTTTTTTTTATCCTATTTGTGCTCACTTGTTTCATAGCCCCTTCCTTCCTAGGACTTTGTCCCCCCTTATCCTCTTTAGGAACAGTAAATAATGAACAATTGCAAAAGCACTGGAAATCTTATTATATCTAAATACCTTATGCATTCTAGACTAAATTGATGTCTTTGATTCAATTTGGGTTTGTGGCTAAACTGGGAACGACATGTCATGGTGTAGCTTTATGAGCCTTGAGCATGCTCTGCTGTGGTCAGAAACAGCTGTTGGGCCATTGTGACTTGCCAGGCTCTCACACAGAGAAGCACCAAGGGACGAGATGGCTGTAGGACCACTTTTTTGCATGGTCCCACAGTAATAAAACTGAAAAAAAAGGGACAAGCTTTGGAGCCCTGCCACTGCCTCTACCCTGCGCTGCAAGAAATGGAGGCAATAGATGTACATGGGACAGGCATCAGGTAAGCTGCTTGCTGGCTAATTATTGTTGGGTTTAGAGTCCCTTTAAAAGACAGAAAAGGTGCCCCATTCACTGCCGGGAAGTCCTCAGCAGGTGGGTTCTTCCTCTTTAAGGTCTGGACCTGAATCGAGCTTCTTTTTCTTCTAACCATAGTCTCAATCGTTAAAGTGGATTTCGAGGAAGCTGCATCCCTCCACTCCCAGACATCTCAATTTAGGATGCTCGTCTGCATGTACCCCTGTAGGAAGCCCAAAAGGGTCCCACATGACCGCCGGTGGGGCAGGTGTACGTGGAACTGCACCTGCTCACACATCTATTGAACCCTATTGGTCACTAATGGAAATGTGAAATGGTCTGTGCTGCTAACAAAGCAGGAAGCAAAATGGTAAATATGCCCAATAGGAGGCTTTTGTGTGGGTGGGCATCCCAAATCATGGTGTTAGGATAGCCTTGTGGGACAATTTTGAGTCCTCTTTAGGAGCCTCCCCAGAGATCATTTTATTTTTAGACTTGTGCTTGAATGCTGGATCCTGATCACATGCAGTTGTGCAAGCTCCATCCACAGCTATTTGTGTGGCGTGTAACAAAATGTTTGTGATAGAGGAAGAAAAGCCCAAGGATATCTCTGCCCTGGCAGATGCTGGTTTATTGTGCAACCCAACAGCACACTATTTTTAGTGTGTATTAGTCACGCTCAAGTGTCCCATGTTTGCTGTAACCTCATAACCACATAACTTTTATTTACTGGAGCCCCCAAAAAAACCCTTTTTTTCCATTTGGGATCATTCACAGGAAGCAGATATAATATTTTTCCTCTCTGACTGATACAGCATTGTGGAGCTCTAGCCAAATGATTTAAATGTCTGTTCTATGGTAATGCGCTCTTCTTTATTAAAACTGTTTGAGTGGCATGATTTTATCATTGCAATTTTACATACAGGTTGGTGATGTCACTACTAGTACTACCGGCATGACAGGTTTCTTGTTCTAGAGGATACATGGAAGTTGTTGACGGATGGCCAGGTTTGCAGTAGTGGTCACTTACCCTTCTCGCTTAGTCTGAGCACCCTTTAGGCTCAGGCCCACCGCACCCCTCCATAGGTTTTAGCATTTTGCATTCTTATTTTTATGCTCCACTCCAGAAAAAGAGAAACTAGGTGCGTCCCACTGACTGTGGTATACACCTAGTAACAGCCTAACCCACCACTTAACACCAAAGGTTACCTGTACATATGTGATATGAATGATGTCCACCCCTATTGTTGTCTAGGGCAGACAGTGACTGGTAGATAAAGTGGCCCCTGTTGACGTTATTGCGAATTTATGTTGGGGTATAGCGGACCATCTCCCCAACATGAAAAAAGGTTATTGGGGCTCATTGAATATCACCTCGTCTAAATAAACCAATGGTTTCTCATCAATACAGTGCAATCATTTTTTAATTAGAAATAGTGGCATAAAAAACGTTATTACATTCCATACATGATAAACAACACTTGGAATGATGTCCCTTATTTAAATGTACAACAAGCATTGGTACAATCACAGATTAAATAATGTATACATTGATTAAACCTTGTCCGGTATGGCAAACTAGTTTCGCTATTTTTTAAGCTTCATCAGTGCCTTTCAGGGACTCAATTAATTTCAATGCTCCTACATCTGTAAACATACATTATGACATAAAAAAAAAATGCATATTATAGATATTTACATTTTTGTGCGAATATTATTGGAAGACACACATTTGCGTAAAGATAAGAGTAATACCTGTGAGTGCTTGAGCAACCGCTAGGGCAGATTTAAAAGCCTCTTATATAGGTCAACTTTAGTAACTGGATTAAAAATTACTGGGTTTCAGTCAGTCGAGATGTCAACTCTTTTAGAGCAAACTTTGAGAGCCCAGATACTAGGGAGCAATAGAATTGGATAAATTATTAAGGCTGTATTGATCATTGTGAATGATAGCTTCCACCCAGGTCACCATGTGCTGCCCAGAATAAGATTCCATTTATTGGACTAGGTGCAGTGAGAGCCCAGAGACCGTTTTAATTATAAGATATTACTTGATATTACCCCATTATGGGGAGCTGTTTAACCCTTTAACCGCCAGCCTACCTTGAGATTTTGTCACCCTTTGTTGCCAGATTATTTTGCCCTATTTTGCGCTCCCCATGTTCAACTGTGATTTTTGAAGGGATTTCCAGGGATTTCCCAGGAAAGTGATATATTGTTTTTTTCAGCGGAGCCTGGGCTTTAACATGAAATGTCTTGTTTGTCATTTTCTAAGTGTATTCTCAATATTTTTGGGTGAAAATTGTGCAAAAAAATAAAAAAAAACGATTTTTTACAATTTGTAGTGTTTTTTGTAATAAAAAATGTAAGTTTGTCAATAAAATCTTATTGCGTGTGAAACCCCAATTTCTTCCGGTTACAGCGGTACCACATATGTATAGGTAGACACCCTTTCCTGCCCAGGAGACTCCCCCAAATTGAAACAACGCTTTAGGGGATTTTCAGATAAAATACAACTATGCTATGTGCACCTTGCAGTTTTTCAAGAAAAACAACCCTTTACATTTGAAATACCCCCCACAAACTATATATTACCTGGAAGTACACACCTCAATCTTTCTAGGCGTACCAGGCTTGTTGACATGGGTGCAGTTTTCTGGAAGTAATCCCTCAATGTATTCTTTGGTTGCACAGGGTTTCCCTATAAATGAATAAAAAAGCAGAATCAAAACCACATTTTCCTAAAAAAACCTATATGCAAACCAGAAAAAAACAGAAAATCTGAAAAAGCAACATCCCCTGAACAGAACGATACCCAACATGCATGGGTTCTGTCAAGGAGAGAGTTGCCAAACACACCAAAGTAAAGCATGCGCATAGCGGTAGTTTTACTTCAGATTTTCAGCTCTGCAGACAAAGTGCGCACCTTGTGCTTTTTCTACCAAAACAAACCTTTACATTTGGAATATCCCCCATAAACCATATATTCCCTGAAAGTACACATGTTAAGCTTTCTAAGCATACCCAGCTTGTTGTAGTGGGCTCATCTTTCTGGAAGTAATATCTCGAAGAGTTCTTAGGTTGCACAGGGTTTCCCTAAAAATGAATAAAAAAGCAGAATCAAAACCACATTTTCCTAAAAAAACCTATATGCAAACCAGAAAAAAACAGAAAATCTGAAAAAGCAACATCCCCCGAACAGAACGATACCCAACATGCATGGGTTCTGTCAAGGAGAGAGTTGCCAAACACACCAAAGTAAAGCATGCGCATAGCGGTAGTTTTACTTCAGATTTTCAGCTCTGCAGACAAAGTGCGCACCTTGTGCTTTTTCTACCAAAACAACCCTTTACATTTGGAATATCCCCATAAACCATATATTCCCTGAAAGTACACATGTTAAGCTTTCTAAGCATACCCAGCTTGTTGTAGTGGGCTCATCTTTCTGGAAGTAATATCTCGAAGAGTTCTTAGGTTGCACAGGGTTTCCCTAAAAATGAATAAAAAAGCAGAATCAAAACCACATTTTCCTAAAAAAACCTATATGCAAACCAGAAAAAAACAGAAAATCTGAAAAAGCAACATCCCCTGAACAGAACGATACCCAACATGCATGGGTTCTGTCAAGGAGAGAGTTGCCAAACACACCAAAGTAAAGCATGCGCATAGCGGTAGTTTTACTTCAGATTTTCAGCTCTGCAGACAAAGTGCGCACCTTGTGCTTTTTCTACCAAAACAAACCTTTACATTTGGAATATCCCCCATAAACCATATATTCCCTGAAAGTACACATGTTAAGCTTTCTAAGCATACCCAGCTTGTTGTAGTGGGCTCATCTTTCTGGAAGTAATATCTCGAAGAATTCTTAGGTTGCACAGGGTTTTACAAAAAAATGTATAAAAAAGCAGAATAAAAAACACCTTTTCTTAAAATATCAATATGCAAATAAGAAAAAACAAGCTAAATCTGAAAGCGCAAGGTCCCCCGAGCAGAACAATACCCAACATGCATAGGTACCTGTAACCTTTTGACTGCCAGTCTACTTGAGATTTTGTCACCCTCTCCTGACAGGATATTTTTCACCATTTTACGTGATGCTTAACTGTGATTTTTGCAGGAATTTCCAAGAAAATGGCATATTTTCTTTTTGTGGCAGAGTTTAGGCTTTAACATGAAATGTCTTGTTTGTATTTTTTCTACTTTTTTAAATATTTTTTAAAAAATTAAAAAATTAAAAAATATATATTTTTTAAATTGTCTCCTTTATTTTAAACAAAAACATTTATTTTATTAAAGAAAACCATATTGCATGTGAAAGCCCCATTTCTCCCGATTACAATGATACCACATATGTATCGGTAGCCCCCTGTTCCTGTCCAGGTGATCCCATAAACTGAAAAGAGCACTTTATAACATTTACAAATAAAATACAACTACTATCCACATAATAAGGGGTTAAATAAAGAAAATTGGTGTGGGGGGGGGGGGGGGGGGGGGTCCACCATTTCTTGGGGGAATTTTAAGTTTTTTTTGGGAGGCAGGTAATGGGGGGTCTCTGGGTTAATGGCGAGTCACCCACTAGCCGCAGGTGACTTGCCAGACCCCCGAGCCCTGTGAACTGGTATAAGGGGTCACATGGACCCCTTACCAGTTCACAAAGGGTTAAAAGTAAAAACAAACACACAGACACACTTTTTAAATAATATCTTTATTTAAAAAAAAAAAAAAATGTTTTTTAATATTTTTTTTAATACTTACCTCCCATCCATCCCTGTGTCCCACGCTGATCATTAGGCTTCTGCTCTCCTGCTGCTGCTGGAAGCCTTTTATACCTACTGGGTTACAGGTAAGAAAGGGTTAATTAAAAAAAAAAATGACATAGGGTCCCCCCTCGAAGGGGGCGTGAGGTCCCCCCTACCCAGCGTAACCAGCCTGTGACCAGCTATGGGGGCTTGTAGAACAGGGCGCAGGGGCCAGCTTTAGTGGCCCCTGGCCCTGCGGCTATAAGCCGCCATAGCCTAGGGCCACGGCTCTTCTGCCCCCCCCTGGGCTTTGGGGAGGCAGGCAATTTGGGGGGCCAGGGGTTAATGGCAAGTCACCCGCTTGCGCAGGTGACTTGCCAGACCCCCGAGCCCTGTGAACTGGTATAAGGGGTCACATGGACCCCTTACCAGTTCACAAAGGGTTAAAGTAAAAAAAAAAGACAGACACTTTTTTTTTTAAACACTTTATTAAAAAAAAAAAAACTTTTTTTTACTTTACTTACCCCCGATCTTCATTTCCTGTGTCCCGCGGCGATCTGCTGTCAGTGACGGCTGGGCAGAGGAGGGGGGAGGCAGGCGATCGTAGGATCGCCTACCTCCCTCCTTCCCTGTCCAGCCGTCACCGGCATCTGAGAGCTGAACTGCCGGGTGCCCCGATGACACCCGGCGGTGACGTCATCGCCCCCGCTGTTATGCCCTCCTCCAGAAGACGGAAGAGCCGGGGGGGTGATCGGAGCCCCCCCCCATGAAGAGGAGAGGCGGCGGGAGCCGGCGGGAGCGGAGGTGAGTAAATGTCGTTTTTTTTTTTTTTTTTTGCAGGCAAATGCCAGCGGCTGCTGAAACGGGGGGGGGGGGGCACCCTATTCCGGGCCCTCCCCTGCAGCCGGAGGACCCCCAATCGCCGATCGGAGCCCCTCTGGCTGAAGAGGAGACCCGGATGAATCAAACAAGGGGTCAGGTAAGTGATATTTTTTTATACTTTTTATTTTATTAATGGGGAAAGTCAGGCACGTAAATTTTACGTGGCTGGCGTTTAACGGTTGGAGAGGCAGCCATGTAAAATTTACGTGGCTGGCGTTTAAAGGGTTAAGTACAGCATATTTCTCATAAGATATCAAGAGAAAAGAGAGGGTAAACTAATGCCCCACTCCTACTATAAGTAGTGCTATAAGTCAGTACCTGAAATTAGTTGGTCAGAAGTATGTACTCTGGTGCCTGCACCTCCGGGTGCCGATGGGTGCATCAGCGTGTCTGTACTGCCTAGCAGGTATGAGGCAGTGAGGGCTGCAACCGCCCGTCGGAGAAAACGCTGCTGTTGCGCCACGTGTGAGGCGTCCGCCGTTCCTCCCTTTGTCGCAATAATGCGGCAATGGATGTATGGGAGAAACATAAGCTGGGCGCCTATCAAGCTTCCGGCCGCTGGAACGCACGGCGCCGGAGATATTATGCTAGTGCGCATGCGTTCTCCAGCACGGCGGAAGCTGCTCGGCTCCCAGCCGCTTGTCAGTATCAATTGCCCTGAAATTAAGTTCTGAAATTGGCCCAGGAAAGGTTAAATCAAACAAAATAAGCTAGGGATGGGCCCAAGCAGACCTGGTGAATCCCAATTAGTGGCAGATACACCAGATGGCGTGGCATGGCAAGTAGAATCAACAGCCGCCAGACCCTGCTCTCCCAAAGTGATCTAGGAAATCTGGGCTACCTTATATAAGGGCTGATTCAGCACCATACATTTTTTTTTTTCTCAATTTTTTTTTTTGATAATTCTTTTTTTCCTTTGTGAAATTCAGTGTCGCTTTCAGTGGTGCAACTTATTTGAGAAGATGCACAGCTAAAAATGGTGCTGAATTGCACCAAGGAAAAAATCATTATAAAAACATTTTCTCACAAAAAAATGCAAGAAAAAAAAGATTCTTATGGTGCTGAATCTGCCTGATCGTCTACACAACCAGGAGCCATCAAAACATTTAAAGGAACTGTCCAGGCAACAGCAATAATAGGCACCATGCAGCTCACCTGATGCCTGTTCTGTGTACCTCTTCCCAGGTCTTAACAGCCAATCTGTACCTTTGGAGCTCTTGGCACAAGTGTGCACAGCAAGCCACAGTGATCTCTCAACTGTCTCTGACCACAGCAGTTCATGTACATGACTCAAAAAGCTGCTCAGTGACCTACCCTATCCGGTTCAACCACACCCAAAAGTGGAAGCAAAGCCAGCGGCTTTTATAATCTGAGATTTTAAGGGATAAGGATACATAAAGTTATCTGGGGCCTGGAAAGGGACTTTAACTACTACTTGAGGGATGTCCATATCACCTGGTGAAGCCTGCAGTATTGGTGAAACGCGTTGGAAGGACAAATGAAGGGAACAATGCATAAACAATGCAACCATGCATAGAAAAATATATATGTAGATTAACTTTAGTTTATGGATTGCTTTGTATATGTGGCATAATTTTTACAAAGAGGTTTCTTCTAACTTCAGACAGTATTATCTATACTGTATCCCTGTGTCCCTTCTCTCCCAATTTGGGAAAGACACAGTGAAAGAATCAAATTGATTTTTAAATACATTAATTACCGTATTTTTCGCCCTATAAGATGCACTCATTTTTCCCCACAAGGGGGGGGGGGGGGGGGGGGGGTTGTCAGTGTGTCTTATTGGGCGAATGTAAAAAAAAAAAAAGTGGAAAATAAAAAGTATACTTACAGGAGTCTCGCACCAGAGGCATGGCCACCGGGAGGCCAGCCGAGCAGTGGGCGGGCATGGTAAATGAACGCTGTCCCCGCTCTGGTTTCCGCCACCACCGCCTCTCTGTTTGGCACGCGCTGACACCTCAGAGGCAGTGGCGGTACCAGAAGGAGTGGGGGCAGTGTTCATATAAGTATACCTTTTTTTTCTGAGGGGTGATTTTCCCACATTTTCTTATGGGAATGGGAGGGGGGATGCCACACTGGATAATGGGATGGGGGGGGAAATCCCACACTGACTATATGGGGATTGGGAGGGGGGATGCCACACTGCCTATGGGGAATGGGGGGGGGATGCCACACTGCCTATGGGGAATGGGAGGGGGGATGCCACACTGCCTATATGGGGAATGGGAGGGTGGTGAATGCCACACTGCCTATATGGGGAATGGGAGGGGAAGAATGCCACACTGCCTATATGGGGAATGGGAGGGGGGATGCCACACTGCCTATATGGGGAATGGGAGGGGGGATGCCACACTGCCTATGGGGAATGGGAGGGGGGATGCCACACTGCCTATGGGGAATGGGAGGGGGGATGCCACACTGCCTATATGGGGAATGGGAGGGGGGATGCCACACTGCCTATATGGGGAATGGGAGGGGGGATGCCACACTGCCTATGGGGAATGGGAGGGGGGATGCCACACTGCCTATGGGGAATGGGAGGGGGGATGCCACACTGCCTATATGGGGAATGGGAGGGGGGATGCCACACTGCCTATGGGGAATGGGAGGGGGGATGCCACACTGCCCATGGGAATGAGTTGAGTGGGGGGGGAGAAGGGCCACACTGCCAAAGGGGAATGGAATAGGGGGAATGCCACACTGCCCATGGGATGGGGAGGAATTCCACACTGCCAATGGGGAATGGGATGGGAGGAATGCCACACTGGCTATGGAAATGGGATGGGGGGAATGCCACACTGCCCATGGGAATGAGATGGGGCGGATGGCACATTGCCAATGAGGAATGGGATGGGGAAATGCCACACTGCCCATGGGGAATGTGTTGGTGGGGTGCCATACTACCTGTAATGGGGTGTTTTAGCACAAAATTTGGTGTAGAATATATATATATATATATATTTTATTTTCCTCTTACAAATCCTTGGTGCGTCTTATGGCCAGGTGTGTCTTTTTATAGGGCGAAAAATATGGTATATTATAAATATAAAAATTCTTAACACTATAGGGTAATCCTTGTTACTAACTTTCATTTTTTCTGTTGCAGGTTACGCTCCATTCTGGCTAAACAGATCTCCTTTTATCACAAAATTTAGAATCCTCTGTTGGTAGTAAGTAATTAAATATGATACGTCTCTAATTATCCTGAACTAGATTCCTCCAATGAGTTGCTACAAAAACTATTCTGGATATTCTAGGAGGAGTTGGATGGATGAATAATAGTAGAAGACATGTTTTAAGTTTCCTGGAAATGCCTTGCTGCTGACCTTGTTTTTGCTATACTATAATGTTTTAAAGCGGAATTCCAGTTACCCCCCCCAGGCAGGAGGGGGGTTACATAGAAAAAAGAACCTTACCTCAGCCACGTTCCAACTTTGCACTCCCGATTCTGTGTGGCCCACCACTGAGAAAAACACAAGGAGGCTATCTGTGCCCGCCCGCTACAAATTCACTGGGGAGCGGGCCTGAAAGGCAGCTAAGCCTCAGTGCCAGGAGAGGGTTGTTGCTTAAATGCGGTCATTTTATTAATTTCTTGTTTGATAATCGCCCTGTGTAAATGGGGCATCAATTATCCAACCATTTTTTTAAATGCTAATATCTTTAAAATAGACCCACCGCCTACAAGACAAACCATCCTCCTGTGCTCCCCGCCCCTCTGTTTGATTTTGTCACCTCACCCAGCACCAATTGCCTATGTGCTGGAGGGCCAGCACCCCTTGCCTCAGCCAGTTCCCTCTACTGAAGGGGCAACCGTGTGGGCTGTATACATCCACAGCATAGACCTAGGAGCAATCCTGTGTGGGGGACAAAAAGTGAGTGTAGAGTCTGTTTTTAATGTCTATGTGCATTGTAGACAGCAGTGTCTTCGAAGTAAATAAAATGAATGGTCTTTATTTAGATTTATTTAGAAAGCAGCCCCTTTCCCTTCTGTATCTTTAGTACATACCTTGCATGCAGACACTAGAGTCACAGTCCAGTGAAGGTTCCGGATTTGTGCTTCACTTCTGGCTGCTCTCTTGTGAATGCAGCCGTCAGTTTAGCTATGCGTGTAGTGTGTGTGCCAGAGAAAATAGGCAATAGGGGTATATTACAGTGAAGTGAAAACTGGAGGAAAATAAACCTCTTTTCCAATAATTTGCAACTATCTTTTAGTGAGTTTCCTTAACTTGCTACAGCCAACCTAAAAGACTCCAGGTTCAGCTGCTTTCCTACTTTTGGGGCATTTTTGATTTGGGATATCCCATGGTGTGAAACCCCCTGTGTCCGCCGCTGGTGATCCCGCACAGCCTGCAGCCGCATCAATGGCATCTTGCTCCGGGCCCATTTAGATAGACTGGGGTGGGAACACGGCACAGGCTGCAGGGAAACCAGTGATGCGTCTGCTCCCCTCTCTCTATGCTGGAGCTCTGTTTCCAAACAGAATGCTGTGCTTATTAATGCAATGATCACACAGGAGCTCACAATTGCGTCTTGGGATTGCCAGAAAGGTGAGTATTGAGTGCATTCTGGAGGGTTTCAAATTGAGGGCAATTATTGAGGGATTCCCCAGGGAAAAGGACCAAAACCTGTGGTGGATAATAATACAGAGTTATGGTCCACTTTAATGCAGCCCCAAGACAAGATTTATTAGCACACCAGGTTAATATGGCTAGTCAAAATACCTTTCTACTCATCACTTATTTTATTTAAAGTGGACCAAAACCCATGGCGATCGGCCCAGATCTATTTCCTCTCCCCGGGGCATCCAAAATCGGGATGTCTGTGAAACCCCCCCAGGTCGCCCATAAACGTACCATCTTCTCCGGTCCAACGGCTCATGCGCAAGCAACGGACACATCCCCACTATCCCTCTAGCAGGGCGCATGCTCGCTCCAGGCATCTGTGAATAGCTGGCTTGGGCTCGTCCCCTGTTAGAGGGTAGCGGGGAATGCGGCTGTCACCACGCTCGTAGCCGCTCGCCTAAGACGTGGTGACGTGAGCGGGTCAGAGCACACTGATTGGATAAGCGGCCATACGTGCCGTAGGGCCGTGAAGAGGTGAGTTTGTTTCGGCGGGGTGCCCCAGGGCCAAGGACCAAAACCCAGAATAGTCAAAATACTGGGTTTTGGTCCACTTTAAAGAGAAAATAAAGTCGGCATAGGCTTTATCCCCTATTTACAATGCCCTACACTAGCAGCATACATCGAGATATTGGTAAGCATAATGCCAGCACAGCGATTCTCGCCACTTCTGCGATCCATTAATGGCATGCTGGGCTGAGGGGCAGGTTCTGTTTATTCAGAAGACACTGGTGATTCTGATCGGGCGACAGGTGTTAGTTACAGGGACACTTTACTTCCTGTTTAACAGACAAAGGAACCCAGTGCATCTGAAGCATCTATTTTCAATGGGATGCAAAGTTCAAAGAATAATGCCGTTACCTACAGTTATGTCTTAATTTATCGGTTGTGTTTGGACCCTGCATCATATTTCATTACACAAAACATACACAGTCAAGTAACATTCTGATGATTTCCAGCTAATATTCAGTGTAAATTCTGTTTGTAGCAGCTAGACGAGCTGGGACAGACTCCATACAAGCCTGGTAGATTGTTACATGTATCTGGAGCCATGCTGACTGCAGGGTATCCCACAACTGCAGGAGGTTGTCTCACGGATGCTAAACTGGAGGGATGGGGTAGTACACCGTCTATATCTTGGTCATGCTGTTCTAATGCTGGACATTTGTAGTTGAGTGACAGGTCACATTGTCCTGCTGGAAGATTTCATCAGGGAAGATAACCTGCATGTATGGGTGTACGTGATCTTCATGAATTGATGACCAGTTGAGAGTGCTTTCAATATAAATGAGTGGGCCCAGATAATGCCAGAAATCCGTTCCCCAGATCATAATGTTGCCACTACCAGCTTGTGGTCTTCCAGCTAAGGTTACAGGGTGTTTATGATGCATGTCTATCTTGGCTTTGAAGCAGAAAAACGCATTTGCTAATCTGTATAGGTCTAATTCTGATACTGTTTAGTCTTTTCTGCCTATGCAGTGACCACCCAACTGCTTCAGAGCCCAATACGAGTAAATTTGACTGATCTGTTTAGACACACATTTATAGTCCCCTAGGTCATTTTGGTGGTGAGCTGCTTCACTGTAGCGTGTAAGTCTTACCTCGTACACCTTTGTAGCTGACAATCCTTTCTGACATTAGTGGTGCTCTGCAGTTCCCAAGATGCTTATGCACATTGGTGCCATTATTTCACTGAGGATAATGAGGTATATGTGTGCAGACCTCCTATTGCACACCTTATATATCCACCAAGCTAGCTTATGCCCCATAACTTCTTTCCTGAACTACAGAACGCACTGGCAACATTGAAAATGGGAAGTGGTAATAGTAATGTGATTGCGTATATTTCACCCCTTTTACCAAAGCAGATGTTTCTTTCAGATTGGTCTGGATGCAATATGAGATGATTTCCTTTTATTGCAGCGTGTCATTAGACATTTTGTGAAATCTGTGTTTTTGAAAAACCACAGTCTGTCATGGTTGAAAAATATATATCTGTACAAAAGTGGGCTGATTCTGTAACTGACTTTTCTAATACATAAACCGTCTAAATCAGGTGAATATTTAGTATACACTTCTTGAATGTTCTGTTTGGCAGTTGCTCCATCAATGCCCCATAGAAATATCCCATCAACTAATAAAATTAGTTCTTTTATCTTTAATCTTTTCATCTTTAAAAGGGCAAAATACCCAACAGCAATAAGACCGCAAGTAGCTCAACTGGTGCCTGTCCCGCGTGCCCCACCCATTTCTTGCTGCGCAGGGTAAAAGTTTGCCCCCCCCCCCTTTTCAGTTTCATTCCTCCAGGACCACTCAAAAAAGTGGTCAACAGCTACTCTGGCCTCTGATGCTCTCAGCCTTTACATATATTTTAAAATTTAAAGATGCTTTGAGATGCTTCACTTGGCATACACTATGCCAGGGGGCTCTAACCTGTAGCTTTGTTGCCACATGTGGCTCGTGGAGCCCTGTTCTGTGGTCTCATTGGCTTTGTGCTGGACTAGTAGACTCAAGGTGGTCTTGCACTCAGTTCAGTTTTGGCTTGTACTTGCCACCCAAAGCTGGTTATTGTCAGTGCAATGCAGAGTAGGGCAGGCAGAGATGCATGGTGGCTTACCTGTCTGCTCTCAGTGCCTTATTTGTTTTGATTCTACCAATGAACCTTTTTGGGGATTATATATTCTCTTGCTTGACGTAAGTACTTTATGGAGCAGAGGCATCCACATGCACATTGGATCATAGGTGATTGGTCAGGGGGTTAACTGTATATGGTCATCAGGCCAGCCAGGCCTCTGGAAAGGCTCAATCTTGTGAGCCTCTCTAGACTTCAAGGAGTTAATACCCCAGCTGCCACATTGACAGCAGCCCGCCCTCTCCAGCTTCAGTGGTGCAATTCATGCTACTGCCATACTTCAGGCAGCAGCCAGAGCCAGGTGACGCAATATTGACACAGGCTGACCTGGCTGCTGCCTGAAGTATGGATGCTTGTGTCTTGTTGGTGGGGTGGGGAGGAAAGGGGGGGTTGCTGTTAGATTTCTGGGTTTCTTAAGAATGCATGAGAGGCGAGGATGTAGGCTTACCTGCATCATGGCATCCTGGCTATGTTTTGTGAGCAAACCATTAGTCTAATCTAAAGCAGAAAGGGGTATACCTGCACAGCACTAAGAGTTCAAAAATGTATATATGTAAAAAGAGG
This sequence comes from Gastrophryne carolinensis, assembly GCA_027917425.1. Classification (NCBI taxonomy): domain Eukaryota; kingdom Metazoa; phylum Chordata; class Amphibia; order Anura; family Microhylidae; genus Gastrophryne; species Gastrophryne carolinensis. The sequence goes on from CM051234.1 coordinate 443,359,280, forward strand.
GTGTGTCTGGATGCTGGTCGAGGTGGGTCCAAAAGCCCGGAGAACCGGGCAAGACCTCTCTGATGAAGTGGCAAATACCTATCGCCACGCAACGCGTCAGTGGTACGGGCATGTGGGACATGGCGATGTAGCAGGACTCTGTAACATGTGGTAATGTAGATCTTTATTGGATACACCTTTGGATACAATTATAGTTTACAAGTTAGTGTTACTAGTCTTTGTATATGCCCTTGAACTCTCCGCTATTGTGAGCACTTGCACTTTTTGCACCTTGCACTTTCTTAGTTCACGTTATTTGTGACCCATTTTTTCTTTGGTCACCATTGACCACTTATTGTTTAGTCACTATTTTATGCACTTACCTCAACCCTGAGGTCTTCTTAGCACCTTTCACTGCACTTTTCCTCGGAGCGCTTTATGGGCATGTACAAATATATGATCATTTTATTGTATATTCATTGTGGATTTATTAATTATATGCTGCTATACACTTTATGATTGTGTTAATATGGTGTATCAGAGATTTATCTTATAGTCGGATACACATCCCCATGAGCCCCTGTGTTTTTAATTGTTTTTAACATATGTTCAGGCTGTCAAATAAAGTTTTGTTTATTGACTAAATTTTGGTGTCTCTGTTGAGTGGTTGTACTGGTGGGCCCTGGGGTCTGTGCTGGCAGCTCCACTCTATTCTTCCATTAGTCTAATCTACTTTTGATGTTGGTAAATCCACTACTAGTTATCTTAGTATCTTATCTGACATATTCTTCAAGGATTAGCTTTTATTTCTTTCTGTTTCTGTTGTCTTTAATTATACAACTCCCACTTCCTCATAGTATGCCTTTTTTATCCCTACTTCCCTTTTCTGTTGCTCCCCCACATAAATCCAGGGATGACCTTATCCCCCTCCTACTAGATATTTTTTTTCGGAGACTAGAATCGATGACCTTGGGGATTCTGTGAGCAACAACACCCAGGAAAGAGACGCTATAATGACACTCGGGATGAAAGATCTCAATGTTTGTGGCTCATATCGGAAGGGTTTCTGGGGCCTAATTTGATTATGGTACATAAGGTACACTTCTGGTGTGAATTGCACATATGTGAAGCAATTTGACTGTGAATTTTGTTTAACATACTAGCAATGTTTTGCAAAAAAAGTAAAAAAAAAGTAATTTTCTTGGGTTAGTCCTCTTTATGAATAATGTGAAGAATTAATGAAGCTGTGTCCCTATATGTACTTTAAAGTGGGCAGTACACCCTCTACTAAACCACAACAGCCTTCGGACTGCTGCATCCACTAGCCCTAGGCTTTCATGGTCATGTGACTAGCCAGCCACCAATGGCATTTCCTGTCTTGGCATGCATGCCATCTTGCCAGTAAATTCCATTGGTTTCCAACAGGTTGGGGAAAAAATAGAAACGCAGCTCTTATTGGGATTCCTGGGGAATGGGAAATGGTGAAGCCCTAGGTCTGTTGAAAGAAAAAAGTATTTTAGACTGAGGGCACTAAGTTCTTTTCCTTTTTTTTTCTGTTCATAACCTTGATCAGATGTCCATAATCAAAAGTCTGAGCATGGCTAATTTTTGAGTTGTGTCTTGTATAAACCAAATAAATGACAAATAACATATATTACAACTGCTAAATAGTCTGATAACAAACAAGAGCTTCTATGATGAAGTTCATGGTTGGATGACCAGATCCCATCTATATTTATATCTTTGTGGGAATGATGGCATAAATGTTAGTGCTGCCATTTGTCGCGGTCTAGCAGCACTTCATATGTGGGTGTAATGTTTTCGTGATATTTTGAGTTCCTCATGTGTCTCATGATATGGGAAGGAGGTTTACCCGGGCAGTAAAAATTCAACGCAAAAGAGGCATGTTCTTTAGTAAATAAGGGCTTGGCAGGATGACAGAAGAGTATATATAGCATGCTAATGGCATATGCTTTTATTTTTTGCTTGTCAAATACAGGATGACCCAGGTCATTTCACAATGGCTCATGACTGCCACTTATACAGGTCAAGGAGCCACAACTCTTTCACCAATTTCTGGGCATCCAGCTTTAGAAACACATGGCAACTACACTTCAGATGACGTTGAGGTGAGTAGAAACAGCTCTTGCATTTTTACTGATTAGTAATAATGTTGTTTATTTCAAATTAATACCAGCCACCCATCTAGTGTTACCTAGCATGTATTTTGTGTTTTTTCACTTATTATTATGTGCACAGTTAGAAGATTTAAAAAAGTCAGACTTCTCAGAACTGAAGAGACAATATTTAGAGCAAAAGTGCTAAGTCCTGATTTTATTTTCAAGATTAATCCTGATTTTTTTCTGCTTTGTCAAATTTAGTTGCACTACTCTTGATAAATGTGCAGCTAAATGTATGGAACAAAGCTAAACAAAATCTTGCCCCATTATGATATTCTATTATCATACTTCTGCTTTCCAGTTATAATCAATGGTCTGCTTCTCTTTCCTGTCCACTTGGGCATTTTATTGGCTAGAAAGGCTGCATATGGCCAATAAAAAGAGTTACCAATTACTCGTAAAAGAAAAGAGTGTGAATGGGGGTTAGGGAATAAATAAAGCCTATGATTCCAGCTTTGTGTCCTAGATTTCAGAAAGTGTTTTTTTTTTTCAATTTAAATTAAAACCTATTTAAAGCTAGCATAAGGATAACGCCAATATTTAAAAAAATTTTTTTGTTAGATATATTAAGAGTCAAGTACTCCACTGAGTACTAGAAGCCAACTGACCATCCCAGGACAGATGCAGAGATATAGTGCATTAACCCTTTAACCGCCAGCCTACCTGGAGTTTTTGTCACCCTTTGTTGCCAGACCATTTTGCAATATTTTGCGCTCCCCTTGTTCAACTGTGATTTTTGAAGGGATTTCCATGGATTTCCCAGGAAAATTATATATTATTTTTTTCAGCAGAGTGCAGAGTCTGGGCTTTAACATGAAATGTCTTGTTTGTCATTTTTCAAGTGTTTTTTTAATATTTTGGGGTTAAATATGTGCAAATAAATTAAAAAAAATCTATTTTTTACAATTTGTAGTTTTTTTTTTTTTTTGTAATAAAAAATGTAAGTTTGTCAATAAAATCTTATTGCGTGTGAAATCCCAATTTCTCCCAGTTACAACGGTACCACATATGTATTGGTAGACACCCTTTCCTGCCCAGGAGACTCCCTCAAACTGAAACAGCACTTTAATAGATTTTTAGATCAAATACAGCTATGCTAAGCGCTATGTGCACCTTGCAGTTTTTTAATAAAAACAACCCTTTACATTTGAAATACCCCCCACAAACAATATATTCTCTGGAAATACACACTTCAAGCTTTCTAGGCGTACCAGGCTTGTTGATGTTGCCACAGTTTTCTGGAAGTTCTCCCTCAATGTATTCTTTGGTTACACAGAGCTTCCCTAAAAAGGGATAAAAAAAACAGGATCAAAGCCACATTTTCCTAAAAAAAAATATATGCAAACAAGAAATAACAAGTTAATGTGAAAAAGCAACATCCCCCAAACAGAACGATACCCAACATGCATAGGTACTGTCAAAAGAAGAGTTGCCAAACACCAAAAAGTAAAGCATATGCACAATGGTAATTTTGCTTGAAAATTTCAACTCTGCAGACAAAGTGCGCACCTTGCGCTTTTTCTGCCAAAAAAACCCTTTACATTTGGAATACCCCCCACAAACCATACATTCCTGAAAGTACACATGATAAGCTTTCTAAGCGTACCCAGCATGTTGTAGTGGGCCCATCTTTCTGAAAGTAATCCATCAAAGAATTCTTTGGTCGCACAGGGTTTCCTTAAAAAATGTATAATAAAGCAGAATCAAAAATGAGTTTTCCTAAAATATCAATATGCAAACAAAAAAAAACAAGCTAAATCTGAAAGCGCAAGGTCCCCCGAGCAGAACGATACCCAACATGCATAGGTTCTATTAACCCTTTTAACTGCCAGCCTACTTGAGGTTTTGTCACCCTCTCTTGACGGGGCATTTTTCACCATTTTGCGCTATGCTTAACTGTGATTTTTGCAGGAATTTCCAGGAAAATGATATATTTTATTTTTGCGGCAGAGTTTAGGCTTTAACATGAAATGTCTTGTTTGTAATTTTTTTTACTGTTTTTTTAAATATTTTTGAGTAAATTAAACAAAACAAAATAAAAAAAAATATTTTTTAGAAAATTGTCTCCTTTATTTCAAATAAAACCTTTTTATTTTAAAGAAAACCATATTGCATGTGAAAGCCCCATTTCTCCCGATTACAACGGTACCACATATGTATCGGTAGCCCCCCGTTACCGTTCAGAAGACCCCCCAAAACTGAAAAAACACTTTATAACATGTAAAAATAAAATACAACTACAATCCACACTATAAAGGGTTAAATCAATAGAAAAAATTGGTATGGGGTTCCCCTTCCAGGGGGGGGGGGGGTAATCCCCATTTTTTTTTTCATTTTAAGGGTTAAAAACCCCTTAAAAATTCCCATAAAAAATTACATGGGGTCCCCCCTACCCAGCATAGCCAGCCCAGGGATCAGCTATGCAGGGTTTGTAGAACAGGGCGCAGGGGCCAGCTTTGGTGGCCCCCCACCCTGCTAGGTATAAGCCCGCACCTCCTAAATCAGCCCGGGCCCTTCTGCCCCCCCTGGGCTTCGGGGAGGCAGATAATAGGGGGGCCGGGGTTAATGGCAAATCACCCGCTCGCCGCAGGTGACTTGACAGCCCCCCAGCCTTGTGAACTGGTATAGGGGTTTCATGGACTCCTTACAAGTTCACAATGGGTTAAAGTGGACCAACACCCAGGGCTGATCGGCCCGGGAATCTATAAGATTCCCAGACCGTTCTATTTCCTCCCCCTGGGGCATCCAAAATCGGGATGCCCCTCTGTGTGAAACCCCACGGAACACCCGCTACCACTTACTTGAATCCCGGTCCTACGGCGCATGCGCGGGCCGCATCCCCGCTATCCCTCTAGTAGGGCGTGTGCCCGCGCCGGCTATTTACGCTCCCTGTTAGAGGGAAGTGGGGGATGCACCCGCTAGCGCGCACAGAGCGGCTGAGCTTAGACTTCTGTTAGACGTCCATAACGCTAATTGGACGAGCGGCCGCGCGTGCGCCATAGGACCCGGGTGAGGTGAGTTATTGTGGGTGATCGGGGGGGGGGGGGTTTCACACAGCGGGGCATCCCCGATCGGGATGCACGGGGAAAAGGACCAATACCCAGGATAGTCAAAATCCTGGGTGTTGGTCCACTTAAAAAAAAAAACACACACACCACAAAATGCTGGAAGCATTTATTACCAGCTGGGTGACAGGACATAAGGGGTTAATTTAAAAAAAAAATGACATGGTCCCCCCTCTCAGGGGGGGGGGACTCCATTTTTTGGGGGGAAATTTAAGGGTTAAAAACCCTTAAAAATCCCCCCAAAAAATTACGTAGGGTCCCCCCTACCCAGCGTTACTGACCCAGGCCAGCTATGGGGGCTTGTAGAACAGGGCGCAGGGGCCAGCGCTGGTGGCCCCTGGCCCTGCAGGCTACTAGCCCACATAGCCATAGTGGCCTGGGCCCTTCTGCCCCCCCCTGGCCTTTGGGGAGGCAGGTAATGGGGGGCTGGGGGTTTTGGCAAGTCACCCGCTCGCCGCAGGTGACTTGCCATAGCCAGAGCCATGTGAGCTGGTATAGGGGTCTTATAGACCCCTTACCAGCTCACAAAGGGTTAACAGAAAAAAACACACAGACAAAATAATTTTATTAAAAAAAAAAAAAAAATTTTTACTGTACTTACCTCCCCCGGGCACCGATCACCGGCATCTGACAGCTAAGAGAGCTTTAGCCGGTGATCGGGACTGGGCTGACGTCATAGCCCCGCCCCCAAAAGGGGTGGGGCTTAGCTGCAAGATGGCGGCCGCCATCGGAATAGCAGAGGGGAGAGAGCCTTCCAGGCTCTCTCCTGAAGATCGGAAAGACCTGGGGGGGGGGGGGGATTGGAGGCCCCCCAGGTGAAGAGGCGGGTCGGCGGGAGCCAGCGCACACGGAGGTAAGTAAATGTCATATTTTTTTTTTTTTACAGGAAAAGCCGGAGGCAGCTGAAATGGGGGGGCACCCTATTCCGGGCCCTCCCCTGCAGCCGGAGGAGTTCCGATGAACAATCGGAGACTACCATCTTGAAGAGGAGACCCGGCTGAATCAAACGAGGGGTCAGGTAAGTGACTTTTTTTTTTACTTTTTTTACTATTAGTGGGGAAAGTCAGGCACGTAAAATTTACGTGGCTGGCGGTTAACTGCAGGGGAGGCAGCCACGTAAATTTTACGTGGCTGGCGTTTAAAGGGTTAAAGCGGTCCTTCACTCTGAATATATGTTTCCCACAGCCTGCACATACAGATTGCTCACATAAAAAATCATCCTACCTGCATCTACTGCATGTTATGAGCCTTTAAACATCCAATATGGCTGCTCATGGAGCATCAGGCAGCCTACAAACAGGAAGTGCCTTCTGACTGTGCTTCTCTGCATTCTGGGACTGCTGACCTTCTCCTGACCCCAGCTCTGCTCTGTCTGAGCATAGCACAGCTATAACCCGCCCCCCTGTATTTTATCCCACTCTCCTTTCCTCAGTAAGTGTGATGCTTCTGAGTCAAGATGGCGGCGCCCGTATCCTAAAGTTCTTAACAGAGTTACTGCCCAGTGGGGGAAAGAATAATACCATTTTGTGAATACTCACCTTGTAAAATGGGTATTATAAGTATGTCACACACCCCGCTTCAAGATATTCATAACGTGTGGGTATACTGACCTGAAGAGGGCGATCTGCAGAGATGATTGGAGGAAAGAAAGCCCCTCCCAGTCCATAAATACCTGGGACCTCCCACTCATTACCCAGTATAAAGAAAGCAGTAAGGTAAGGGACCAGGAAGAGCCAAATATAAGTCATAACAACGCAAAGTTCACAAAATGAAGGATCCAGAATACAAAAGGGCGGGTTGAAGCGGGGTGTGTGACATACTTATAATACCCATTTTACTAGGTGAATATTCACAAAATGGTATTATTCTAAGTATGTCACACACCCCGCTTCAAGATATTCATAACCTGTGGGACATCCAATAGCAGTGTCCATAAGGGGTGGGGATCCAAAACAAGGCATAAAGCACAACTTAAACCACTACAGCCTGCAGAACTTTGCGGCCAAAAACAGCATCCGCTGAGGCCCGAACATCAACCTTGTAAAACTTGGAAAAAGTGTGAACAGAAGACCAGGTAGCGGCCTTGCAAACTTGCTCAACAGAGGCCTGGTGCTGAAAAGCCCAGGAGGCCCCAACCGCACGAGTAGAATGAGCTGTAACCCGAAAAGGAGGATTCCTTTCCCTTAGCAGAATAGGCCCCAACAATGGCCTGACGAATCCACCTGCTGATGGAAGACTTTGCGGGTGCAAAACCCTTCTTGGGCCCAAATGGCACCACGAAGAATGCATCAGTCTTGCGAAAGGAAGACGTTACCATCAAATAATACTTCACAACGCGAACCACATCCAGGGAATGCAGGGCCCTCTCCTAGTCATTGCTGGGATTAGGACACAGAGAGGGCAGAACAATATCCTGGTTTAGATGAAAGGAAGAAACCACCTTAGGAAGGAAGTCCGTCTTAAAACGGAAAACCACCTTGTCCTGATGTCTTTCAAAATACGGAGCTTGAATAGACAGAGCCGCCAACTCGGAAACACGCCGAACAGAAGTGATAGCTACCAAAAAGGCCACCTTCTGCGTAAGGGAAGACAAAGGAATATCATGCAAAGGCTCAAAGGGGGGACCCTGGAGAGCAGAAAGAACCAAATTCAAATCCCAAACCGGAATCAGAGGCTTTCTAGGAGGCCGCACATGTGTAACCCCCTGGAAAAAAGTCTTAACCAAAGGATGAAGCGCAAAAGATTTTTGGAAAAACACCGCCAGGGCAGACACCTGCCCCTTCAGAGTACTGAGTTGGAGCCCTAGGTCCAAACCATGTTGCAGGAACTCCAAGATTCTAGAAATAGAGAATTCCCTACAAGGGAAGGCCCTAGTTTCACACCAATCAATATAAGACCTCCAAGTACTATAGTACACAGATGATGAAGACCTCTTCCTAGCACTAATAGAGTCCGAATCACAGCATCCGAAAGACCTTCCTCCTTCAAGATGGAGGTTTCAGCAGCCACGCCGTCAAAGCCAGCGTTGGTAAATTGGGGTAACAAAGATGACCCTGTGTGAGTAGATCTGGCAGCAGGGGCAGAGCGAACTGATCTTCTGCCAACCTTACCACGTCTGCGAACCAGACCTGTCTTGGCCACCTTGGAGCCACCAGGATTGCTGGTGCTCCCTCCAGAGCCAGCTTGCGCACTACTCTGGCCACCATTGGAAACGGAGGGAACAGGTACAGAAAACCCAGATCCCTCCAGTTCAGAGACATGGCATCCGTTGCAAGAGCCAGAGGGTCCTTCGCCAGAGACACAAATGACGGAAGTTTGTGATTGTGACGGGAGGCAAAGAGGTCCACCTCCGGTGACCCCCACCTGCGACAGATTGTGAGAAAGACCTTGGGATTGAGAGACCACTCCCCTTTGCGGGCTGACAGCCTGCTCAGAGAGTCCGCCTCCGTGTTCTCCACTCCCGGGATGTAGACCGCTGAGATGCACGGGACGTGGCTCTCCGCCCATCCCAGAGACACTTCCTTGAGGGCACTCCTGCTGCGAGTCCCTCCCTGGTGATTGATGTAGGCAACCGCCGTCCGATTGTCCGACCGGACCTGGACCGGCAAGTCTCGCAGTTGATGAGTCAAATGACAAAGAACCATCCTGATGGCTCTCAATTCCAGAACATTGATAGGCTCGTGGGCTTCCAGGGGACCCCACAAACCCTGGAATTGCAGATCTTTCCAGAAGCCCCCCCATCCTGAGAGGCTGGCATCCGTGGTGACTATCCCCCACTGAGGAGTCCGAAAGGATCTGCCCCTCAGCAGGTTGGCTGAGTTCAGCCACCACCGAAGCGAGCGGCGAACCCGGGGAGACATCCGAAAGAATTGATCCAGCGACTGAGGAGACCTGTCCCAGACCGACAACAGATGGAGTTGTAGTGTCCTTGTGTGAAACTGAGCAAAGGGGACTGCCTCGAAGGAGGCCACCATCAAACCCACCAGTCTCATCCCTAGCCGGATGGACGGCCGAGGAATGGACATGAGCGACCGAATCAACTCCTGAATCAAAAGAACCTTGGACTGAGGAAGGAACACTCTGGCCTGATCTGTATCCAGAGACATCCCCAGAAAGGATATTAACCTGGACGGGTAGAGGGAGGACTTGGGGTAGTTGATCACCCAGCCGAACCTCTCCAGAGTGGATAGAACCGTCCTGGTGTCCAATTCCGCTTGGCTGAATGACGATGCCAAGATGAGGAGATCGTCCAGATATGGCACTATGCGAATCCCCTGAGCTCTGAGAAGAGCCATCACCCCAGCAAGCACCTTGGTGAAAACCCTTGGAGCTGTGGTGAGACCAAAGGGAAGAGCTACATATTGAAAGTGCCGATCCTCCACCGCGAACCTTAGAAACCTCTGGTGCACTGGAAAAATGGGAACATGGAGGTAAGCATCCTGGATGTCTATGGACATCATGAAGTCCCCCTGACGAAGAGAGTGGATAGCAGAATGCAACGCTTCCATGCGAAATTTTCGCAGCCTGACAAATTTGTTGGGACTCGAACTCCAGCTTGTACCCGGAAGACACCACTTCCCTGATCCACTTGTCCGAGACCTCCCAAATCCAGACTTGGGAGAAGTGTCGCAGCCGTCCCCCCACCCGCACGGGTGAGGGCGCCCCCTCATTGTTGAGTGGGCATGGCCGCGGGCTTGGGTTTAGAACCCCAACTGTATCCTGAACGGGCACAACCTCTGCCCCTATTCCAGGAGTCTCCTCTTGTAGAAGGGAAGGCAAAACCTCTTCCCGCTCTGGATCCCCGAAAGGAAGGGGTGAAGGAAGCCGCCCCTCGAAAGGGGCGTCGTTGCTTCCTGCGTTGAGGTAATTTTCCACCTTTAGCTACTGAGTCCAATTTGTCTCCAAAAAGCCTTAACCCAAGGGAAGAGACGAGACTTTTTAGACCCAAAATCAGCCGCCCCCTGGCGCAACCAAATTGAACGCCTAATAGTCACCATTAAAGCAGGGGCTCTGCTACTCATCATCAAGGAATCATCCAAAGCGGCTAAAATGAAGGACAGAAACACCTCACAACGTTTCAGTCCAAGAAATTCATCACTGTCCGCATCCAAACCGGAAGAGGATAACAAATCCCTGACCACCTTTCTAGTAGCCACCACCAACAGCGATGAGGCACAAACAGGCCGTATGGCTGCCCCAATACTGGCAAAACCATGACAAGCCATCTGGTCAATGCGTTTATCCTCACCATCTTTAAGAGAGGAGCAATCAGGGTTATTCAAAACGGCTGAGTTGGATAACCCCAAAATTGGGGCGTCCACCTCGGGGGGGGGGGGGGGGAAGCCCAGCACTTAACCGTGTCCACGGGGAAAGGATACCTTCTATCCCAACTCTGAGGAATGCCTGGGAGCCGAGCCGGCCTCTCCCACTCCTTGGAAATAATATTATCAAAATGCTTTTGATTAGGGAATTCTAAGCTCGGCCTGGATTCCTCATAAAACTCCCCTTGTTGTTGAGGGACCGCCGCCGGAGGCGAGATAGCCAGAACCTCAAACAGTCAGTCAGAACATTAGGAGTGTCCGAGGAACTCCCTGACCCCCGATCAGAATCAGCACCAACAATTTGCTGATCCTCGGAATTATCCGAATCCTCAAATACCTCCCCTTCCTTTGGAGGGGAATAATCTGACCAATCCAGACCATCCGCATCATCATATTCAAAATGAGAAACCGTAGACAAATGCTTTCTCTTGGCTGGTGCCTTCTTGGCTACCGTAGTGGAAATAAATTTTTCAATACTGGCCAATCTGGCACACACATCAGATTGCGACTGCCCCCCCCATGACAACATCACACGGGGCACGGGTCAAAATGGGAGGGGGAGGGGATGAAGCCGGCGGTGCTGACCCAGAAGCCTGGGGTCCTGACTGCCGCGTAATAGTCTGTTGTGCACATGATATACATAAAAAGAAATCATCCCCAGTTAGGGATACCCCACAACCCAAACACTTCCGAGATTGTCCCGAGGGGAGCCCGGAATCCTGGGATGCCTCCATAAGGTGAACTTGAGTAAGTCGCTATGACCGAGGGAATTACGCTATTAAGCAACCCGGGATGCCCTTATAGTGTCCAAGTGGGAGGAATTTGTAAAACCTAGTGAAAGTACCCAGGGACCCAGGACCGGGAGAAACCCTTTTTAAAATTCCCTGAAGATTCACCTAAAATACAGAAAACACAATGAGAAACATAAAGCTCTGTAAATATGTGCAAGTGGTGGAATAAAAAGGCCTGCAGGGCCACTCACAGAGCCTCCGGGCTAATCCAGCACTCTCCTTGCCACAACGCTGTGTCTCCAGTCTGAGGTAAATCAGCAGAGCAGGTCAGAGCAGGAGACGAAGAAGGGGGGCGTGGCCAGCGCGGACCGCGCGCTTGACCGGCTCCGCCCCCCTTTCACAAGACAATTAGGAGCTACTAGCTCCTCAGCGGTGCAGGGAACTAGAGAGGGGGCGGGCTGCGGCGACGCGCCGCAAGTCCGGCCCCGCCCCCAATAACTAAGCGCGTGAGGGGAGAAGCTCTCCTCCGCTGTGACACCCCGCGCGCCGGTGTCGCGGGGACCCGCGGCACCGGGCACGTCTCATAATGCCAGTAGCGGCCCGCTGTGCATGCGAGCCGCTACCCCGCTCGAGCCACGCCACCTCTTTCTCCGGACATAAAGGGCGCGGGCCGCGGCCTCACGCAGACGGCCTGGCCCCGCCCCCAACAGAAGAGCGTGAGGGGAGAAAACCTCCCCTCCGCCTTCTGAGGTAAATTACAGCACCGCGGCGTCAATGGCGGCCGCGGTGTCTGTCAGGAGCAATAGAAGTTTCCCAAAACCAAACTGTCATATAGAACGTTCCCAACACACACAACAGATAAATAAAACAGTGCAACCAAATCATTGAGGGATTACTACCAGACGCTCCACATCAGGAATAACTTAATTCTGAGGAGAGGACCCCCAACCCAGGCTAGGAAGGAGGGGGTAGGCCAATTAGGGGAAATTATTCCCATGGACAGGGCATCCCAAACCGGGGTCACCAACCCAGTATAACCGCCTACCCTCTATATAGGGTCTCGCGGCGGAGCATAGCTCCTGAGCACCTGTGGTGCTAATATACCTTCACCCGGACCGCAGTCAAAACTGGGAGATATATATAGATAGATAGATATATATATATATAGATATATAGATAGATAGATATATAGATATATAGATAGATATATATATATATATATATATATAGATATAGATATAGATATAGATATAGATATATAGAAAGAAGAGTCCGAGCGGGAATAAATAATATTGGCCGGGAGTAGTCCCGGCTACCTTGAAAACCCCCTGTGCAAGGAGGAGACATCATCTTCTGCTTGCTCGCCGTCTGCAGAGATGAAGACTGGGTAATGAGTGGGAGGGGCTTTCTTTCCTCCAATCATCTCTGCAGAACGCCCTCTTCAGGTCAGTATACCCACACGTTATGAATATCTTGAAGCGGGGTGTGTGACATACTTAGAATAAGTAAATGACAAAAAACTTAAAATATATTAATTTTAGATGCTGGGGAATAGTTTTAAGGGTTTGGGCTTTTCAATAAATCATGGTGAAGGCCCAGTTTTAAGCTAATGCAGGTATGCAAAATGAAATCAATATTAAATCTCAATAAATAAATATCAAATTAAATATCAATAATACATTTTAACCATACAAATCAAAATACAATACATATATTAAGTCTATTAAGACTGATCGGTAAGCTTACTTGCATGTTGCACAGACACCTATGCACTCGCAGTGTATGGCACTGCTTCCATGGGATTCTCTCTAAAGTGATATTTGGGTTTGCTTCAATCCACTGTAGGTGACATTCATGAATATTGATGCAAACAGCAGATCTCCTTTTACTATACAGTAGCTCAATAATGGGTGTGCATATGAATACAGAAACTAGAGTACCAAATAAAGCTGGCCAAGCATATAGGATCCTGCCCTTCATTTTCTGAATGATCAGAACCCCCCCCCCCCCTTTTGATCTGCTGACAGCACCTGCAATTGAAATGTATGATGGATCCTCCTTTTTTTTTTCTTTTCAGGCTTTATACAGCGGCTGTTGAGTAGCAGTTGACAATCTGGCTCACGAGTTAATTCTTCTCTTAATCCGTTTCCCCTAACCCACTTCTCAAGGCCCAGGAACGGACTATGTTTTGTACTTCTCCACACTGCCAGAGACTTGTGCACCTATGTGTTTGTGTGTAGATCTGCAAAACATGGCCTGATGGTGGGCCTTGAGGAGGGGTTTGGAGAACACTACAGTTGGCTTCATGAAAACGTTCCCAACTCCTTGTTTTCATGGAACAAGGCTGGTCTCACCATAACCTTGACTTGCATACTGCCAAGGTGCTTCACGCTTACATAATAGTAAAACACGGTGCAAACCATGCAATGTATAGCCTGGCGAAACAGTGTGTTTTTAAGAGAAGATATGTAGAGCTGTAAATAAACTTTAATAAAAGAGCAGAAAATGTAATGTGTGCATATTGTAAATGTCCTGCTGTCTGTAAAGGTCTATTTGCAGCACTTACAGAATAGCAGTTCAGTTATTAGTTCAGTATGAATCCTAAAAAAAGGAAAATTTTTGTATTGTAAAATGTGGCTTCCAATCATGTTTTTGACAGCAAAGCTACAGCATTAGTAACTTTGCTTATTTTGTGCAGTGTCAGGATGTGGGGAAGTTGAATTTTTCTCTTCGCTGTGACTTTATCAGAAGCACACCAGACTGCAATGATACCGATGGATACATCAATTACTTGGATGGTGCATTCTGCAGCTTCCCTCCACAACTCTTCCCACTGGCTATCTTTTTGTATGTAAGTAGGATTTTATATGGAACCATATTACTTATAGCCCCGTTATGATTCACAACCTAGCAATAGGCGCCTTTTACAAACCTAAAAAATATCAGAAAATCTAAAAGCAACAAATAGATACTTATGGGCTACACTGCTTGGGGAGAAGGAGGGGGCAAAGTGTCGGTCACAAAATACTGTATTTTTCGCCCTATAAGACACATATAGGGCACCTATATTGTTAGTGCGTCTTATCGGGCGAATGTGGGCAAAAAATAAATAAAAAGGAAAAAGTAAACTTACCTCTCCATGGCTCGCGCTGTCCCAGAAGCGGCGGAGGCAGCTGTATCTGAGGCGCCAGCACACACAGACACCGGCCTGTTACAGTGGTGGATGTGGCACACTGCCTATGGGGAGTAGGAAGGGGGGAATGCCACACAGCCTATGGGAGGGGGGAATGCCGCACTGCCTATGGGAATTGGATGGGGGCATCCCTCCCTGCCTATGGGAATGGGATGGGGGAACGCCACACTGTCTGTAATTGGGTGTTTTAGCACAACATTTGGCTTAGAATATTTTTTTTCTAGTTTTTCTACTCCAAATCCTAGGTGCGTCTTATAGGGCGAAAAATACGGTATCTCTGCTTATCTGAATAAAAAGCATCCAACCAGGGGTCCTAGTTTTTCTGTAAAAAAAAAAAAAATCATGGCTTAAATGCCCTCAAGTATCACATTCATCCTTCTCTTTACTTAATTAAACAAGATTAATGGACTAACTCCAATGAGTTGCTGTTATTTGTTTAGAAGCTAACCTAAGACCTATTAAAGGGATTGTGCACCCTAAACCCTATCCCCAGCTAAATGAAGTGCTTACCTTCTGCCTATTGTCACAGTGCTGGTCCTCAGCTTGTAAACGGTGCAGAAGATTAACTACAGGCACCTATTTTCTCACATCCTGTCCCCCAATCAGCTTGGCCAAGCGGATCAGAATTGCTAATTCTGCCCTTCTAACGTCCTGACTCCTCCCTCTTTAGAGTGGCACCTGCCTGACAAAGAAAGTGAAGTAACTCCTATTCTGGCCAATTAAAGAGGTAGCAGAGATTCCCGCACCCCACTGGGGCCAACCTATTCTGTCCACGGGGTTCACACTTTCAGAAACTGCTCAGGAATAAAGTTTCGCAGGGCAGATATCTTTTCATTTACCATTATAACTTAATCCCCATTTCTAAGGAAGATCTACTTTCGTGGACTGTCCGCCGCAGACCTAAGGCCAAATAGTGGCAACAGGCACCTGGGCCGCACATTGCTTGCCGCCTGTACCAGCTGGCCTGCTAGGTGGGTGCTGCCTCAGTCTGGAGACAAAGCAATATCTAATTTTATATAGTCTTACTATAGGTCTTATTTTACTACAATAAATAAAAAACAATACTCTGGAGGGCTGATAGGGACAGGAAAATGATTTTTGTATCAGGGTCCCTTTAATCTTTTAGCTATAGATTAGACTACACTAGATTGAAAATCTGACAACCAGATGTCGTACAACACCATGATTGTTGTGTGTGTTTCTTTTTTTTGTGGCTTATGCATTTTGAGGCTAATGGAGTGCTCATACCCTTGTTGCTCATCCTTGATTCCATTTGCCTTCCATTACTTGCCATTACCATTTGCCCACAAACTTGAAACAAGTGCTTGGTTGATGCCCTAAAAACAAGAATTTAAATGCAAAGGGATGAAACCATTTTCACACTTTTTTTCTCGCTTACTGTAGGTCTTGTGGCTGTTTTACCTTTTCATCATTCTTGCAGTAACAGCAGAGAAGTTGTGAGTATTTTACCTGACCGTTTATTCTTAAGGGTCTATTCACACCACACAAGTGAAAATGCTGCCCATTGCTTTTTATGGGCCAGTTCACAATTATACGCTGCTTACATATGTGACCTGGCACATTAAAAATAATGGACAGCATTTTCACAATGCAGTGCAAGTAAGTGGAGAGGTGTGAATAGAGCCTAAAACAAAGCAAATAATATTAATGCTTAGATAGTGACTTCATGCCAGAGAGGTCATTTGAGAACAGCATTATATGTTGACATGTTTTTACCTCCTGTTATAAGTAGCTAGCAAAATGACCCTCATATGAGGTAAATTAGTATGTACCCTCTTAAATATATCTACTATGTCTAAAAGTCTCTCCATGTGAGATTAGTTTTTATGTGAATTGAGGCTATAGCTGTCCAAAAGACAATTGTTCAGCAATCCGTTCTCTAAAGCTAAATAAATATGTTGCCATTCTAACCCCTCTTGTCTGCAAACATAATTGCCTTGATACCATCCCATTCTTCCGAAATAAATCTCTTGGCTGGTGCCTCCTGCGACTAGAGAAATGTCAGTCATGTGATGCAGCTCCCTCTGGCATCCCATCCTCAAGAGCAGAGGTCCGTTCTAGATTCAAGAAGAACAGAATTGCAGTAAATTTAGTATACTTCAGGGACTGGAATACGGATGGAGAGCTGTGATTCCAAGAATAATTATGGGCAAAAAAACGAAAACACTCCGTGCACCCAGACTGACCATACCAATCTCAAATTGGTTTCAGTGTGGTCATTGTTGGTGTTCACTCTTCTCTTCATTCAGCGAAGGAGCAGATGCCTGTTAATTGTGGAAAGCAGTGCGTGCTGGAGCTACTGCAGGCGCTCATCTGGAAGAATACTTTTTATCAATCTCTTTGAATCCTTGTAACGTGTATTTCTATTGCTTTTTCAGTTTTTGCCCAAACTTGTCTGCAATCTCAAGATCTCTCCGACTTTCTCATAACGTGGCAGTATCCTTTCCAGCTGTTGCACTGTGGCGATGCAGTTTTGCTGAATAAACAGATGGCACTTATTATAGCCATACAATGTAATGCTCTAGTTCTTTATAGGGCCATATGTACTTTATACACAGAAAGTGGCAGAGGATCGAGATCTGCTATTTATCAGGTTTGAACAGTAACGCTAAACTATATTTTTACTAGAAAGCTGGCAGTACAGAGACTGGTTGGTGGCAGGGGGGATTTTTGGTACATTAATATCTATGAGGAGGATTTAGGTCTGTTATTAAACAGAAAGTGGTGTGCAGACTCCCAATCACTCCTTCAGTCTTCAGAAAAGCAAAGAAAAGTCAGACAGGAGCGCCTTTTTTTTAGTTGTATCACAAACTCATACCCTCTTACACGCTTATAGAAATATTTTTTATTCTATTCAGGTTTCCAACCCCCAGTAAATTTGCAGTGACCAGCCTATTAAATCTAATTGAGGCCCAACTTTTGCCACATGCATGGAAGCCTCTGACTGCCATCTTGAGCCGTCCTGGTGATAGACTCACTTTAAAGCTGTCAGTCCCATAGTTCTCTATGGAGTTTCCCTGCCATCCGCATCCACACACCCCAAAAAAGTGTGGGGGGTGGTGGCGGAATGTCTATGCATCTTATTGAGCGAGTGTGGCAGGAGGCCAACCTGACTGAAGATAAATTCCACTAACCTTGCCAGTGCTCCCTCAGTCCTAGTCATGGCTGACGGGTGGGCGCCCCATACGCCTCTCATTTAAAATAATAGACACTGGATATTCCCACCCACCAGCTGGAACCAGGCTGTTGGAGGCTGATCATCTGCGTGGGAGCACCGCTAAGGGGTGTATGTCATGAAACACAGGCTGCCTGTTATGGTTGTTGGGGGGGGGGGGGGGTGGATATTCTGCCCTTCTTGTTATGGGGTTGTTGGGGGGGGGGGGGGTTCTGCACACTGACAGCTATGGGCAGTAACCTAAATAAATGTGATCGGGCCCTGGTGCGAATATTAAATGGGGTCCTGCCAAGGCTCATACAGTAAACTGTGAAGGAACATTGTAAGGGGGTCATGTTTGGGTGACATTTTGGCCAGTGTTAATCTGTGGGCCTCTGTTCTTTAGAAGATTTACCTATTTGCAATATGCATTGTGTCCATGTGTATCTTCCTTGACCTATTGCATCCATGGTGTCACCTTTCTGGCCTTTGGGAATGGGGCACCTGATGTGTTCAGCGCCGTGGCTGCGTTCTCAGATTCCAGGACTGCTGGTTTGGCTATCGGGGCTCTGTTTGGTATGTATATATATCTGCAAGAATGTGGTCTGTTGCCATAGATATGTATGTGTAAACCACAGGAACCATGTTCCATGTACACCTGCATTTTACTGTGTGTGTGTGTCCATTGGTGTGTTTACTGATACTGATTTATTTTCCCTCAGGTGCCGGAGTATTTGTCACCACGGTGGTAGCTGGGGGAATCACCTTGGTAAAGCCCTTCACTGCTGCTTCCCGACCATTCCTGAGGGATATTGTGTTCTACATTGCTGCTATCTTCCTTACATTTTATGTAATATACCAAGGGTATGTGACCCTACCAGTTGTCCTAGGTATGTATCCCTACATCCTCCACCCCTCCCCCCCATTACATGTGTTTATTTTTGGTACTTATTGTTCTGCCTTCAAGGGGGACTATTTGCATCAGTGTTTGTGACATTGAGATTATTGAAATCATGTTATATTTGTAGTTTTAAATTGAGGCACCGGGTCTTGCTATATTTGTTTTTTCTTCAGTACATTTCGCTAGTCATCCGATTCCAGTTGCCTTGATTTAATATTACATATATTTGCATCATTCTCTGTTCTTCACTGTGCTTTAATTATAGAACACAAACCATAGACAATTTAGTCAAGAAGCTGGTAAACTGGTACCTTTTTTGGGTTGTGGGAAGAAACCAGAGCACCCGAATAAAACTCGCATAGACAGGAGAACATGCTCCACACACAGATTTGTACCTATGAGCTTGTTGCTGCAAGTCGCTTTACATTGATATTCTAAGCATACAGTACGTCCTGCTCCATATATAATACTTACACGTGGGTAATCCTCCGCCAGATGGCGCTGTGCACAGCAGACATGCAAAAACAGGCTCCTCCTGGCCCTTCATATACCCAGGGACCTCCCACAAATCCCCAGATTTCTCTGCAGTGCTGACTGCGAAGACATGAAGTATCACTCTCTCGCAGGTGAGCGGGGCTATTACAGTCTGCGGCCCTGTTGGACTATTCCCACAGGTCCTCCTTGTGATGTGCCTCCCAGCTTGGGCTGCGCTGGTCCGGTGAAGGTAGACAGCACCATGTGTGCTTATGGAGCCATGCTCCACCGCAGTCCCCCACCATAGGGTAGGCGGTTTAGGCTGATGGTGAGCCTCTAGTAGATGCCCCTCCCGCATTATTGCCCCGTGCCCCGTGTAGCGGTGGACCCTGTGTAAAGGGTCGCCTTCCTCCCTCGTTTTCACCCGTAGCTTGGGGGAAAAGAAAGGGGGGGGTATATGTTTGGCGGTCTTAGTGTAATGCTGTACACGCTTATGGACGTTGTTTTGCCCCTGACTGGCAACTGGGTGTCAGAGCCGCGCTGTTTGCTCCTCTTAGCCTTTAGCTGTTGCCGTGCGTGTGTATTTTCCTTACCGGGCGGCGGCGTCGTTCAGAAGCTACGGCGGCTACATTAGCTTATACTAAGTATATCTATGCACTGCTTGTCAGATTTGACCGCTGGCTCAGAGCTTCGCTCTCTTTGGGGGAGGCGGTGCCCTGACTTGGCTCCGCGTCACAGCCAGATCGGGCCCGCCCCTCGAGGTTCGCTTGGCGCCATTTTGATGATCTTCAAACGTGTGGTTGCGGTCCTTCTCCTCCCTTGGTCTGTAAGTGCCCTCGAGGGTGGTTCTTTATGATTTTTTGGTTCTGCTGCGTATGGCTCTGACACCCCTTATTCTCTTTATGTCTTTCAGACGCCAATGATTCCGGTGGCTTCTCCCGGCCTGACATAATCTATTACGGGTTCACTATAAATTCTCCCACATTCCTAGCGGGTCTTGGGGCATCCAGGGTTGCCTATGGCATAAATCCCTGCTGGCATATTGCTTTGATAAATCACCATATGGAGGCATCTCAGAATTATGTGTCCGGGGTCCCTCGGAGACAAGACCGGCTGTGTACAGTGTGTGGACAGCCCCATGCTGATGCTGACAGAGCACGGGTCTGCGGACCGTGTGCTGAACAAGTACTGGCCCTGCAATCAGGCTTGCCAGTGGCTGCACCTCGGTTTAATACACCTGTGTCCCTGTGCTTAAATCTCACGCCCGATGAGTCGCACTCGAGTGGGGATGACCAGCAAGTCGTGCTGCGCAGTCTGCCTACGGCTGATCAGGTTATTTCGAGGTTGGCAGAGCGCTTGGGCTCTGGGAAGAAGCGGTCCCTGACGCCCCCGGGTTCTCTTTCCTGCTGAAACTGAGGAATTTTGCTGCTCCCCAGGGCCTTGCCCCTTCTGATGAAGGCGAGCTGTTCTCCGACTCGGGCTTCTCTGATGAGATGCTGGGGAGTCGTGATGATTCTGGCCTTGGTTCCTGGGGCCTGTGTGACACAGATGAATTACTGATAAAGATCTTTGAGGTCTTGTCTATCTCTCCCCCTGGTGAGGCTCCCAAGCCTAGAAGGGAGAGTTTCCACACAGCGACACCGCGCTTGGAATTTCTGGAGCAGGATCATTTCCAGGCTCTTATATCCAAAGAATGGGAATCACCTTGTAAACTTCCAGGGGACTAGGATTGGAAGTACCCTTTTCGCCCTGATGTGGTTAACTGTTAGTCAGCACCTCCCGTGGTGGATGCACCGATCATAGGGGCTGCTAACCCCCCCTTCATGACAGCTCCTACTTATCGTACCCTTCGGGATGCTGAGGACCGGCGCATTGATAGACTGGCTTCCCACGCCTTTTTTTGTGCAGGTACGGCGCTGCGCCCGGTCTGTGCCGCGGCCATCACTGCGGTGGCCGCCAGGACCCTCATCAGAAAGATACTTGAGCACCAGCCTGAGGATCTCCCCTGGGAGGTCTTTAATGCACTCTCCAATTGTGATGTGTTTGTGAGGTTTATCCTCTTAGCGCTGGACGACACCATTAAGATGTGTGCGAGAACTTCTGCCCTTGTGGTAGCTATTCGCCACCTGGTCTGGCTGCGACAGTGGGGTGCTGACGATGATACAAAAAAGGCTCTCACTGGCCTTCCCTTTAGAGGGCGACGTCTATTTGGGGCCCGTTTGGACCTTTTTGGTAAAAAGGGCGAAACACCCCTACGCAGAA
Organism: Gastrophryne carolinensis; assembly: GCA_027917425.1. NCBI lineage: Eukaryota > Metazoa > Chordata > Amphibia > Anura > Microhylidae > Gastrophryne > Gastrophryne carolinensis. The sequence continues at coordinate 443,380,561 of CM051234.1, forward strand.
GGCCGTCTCGGCCTCCTCGGGGCAGGGACACCCCTCCCCCTCCCTATGTTAGTGTCAAACACGAACCAGGGGTGTGCTTCCAGCTATTCGGCGTAGATTCCCACCCCAGGGTTGGCAGACAACGCCCTGGCCCCTCCGGCAGGACTAAGCCCAAATCTTCCAAAACCTCCCAAGCATGAGGGGATGCCCTTCTGGGTGAGGGGACTGCCGCAGAACCTTGCTCCTATCAGGGGGCGTCATGCCTCCTTCCGGTGGATCCAGGAGGTAGTTTCCCCTGGATGCAGGATAGAGTTTGCTGGGCGGTCCCTTTCCGAGGTTGTCAGGGTGCTTCTAGTCCCTGTCTCTCGTCAGGAGTTGTTGCGGGCCGTGCTCGGCCTGCAGGGTCTGAGCTCGCTTACAGGTTACCCTTAACAGGCAGGGGAGAGGGCCTCTACATCAACCTTTCCCTTTTCCCTAAAAGGATGAGGCAGTCTGGCCCATGCTGGCATTTTGTAGGCTCGGTAATTCTACATTCACAGGTAGTTCCTGCATGGTACCTCGGTGTTGGGCCGCCGGCGCTCTGCGCCCAGTGGGCCTCTGGCCGCCTGTGGAGATCTTAAGATTCTTTTTTAGTTCCCCTGTGTCTTCTGGACACCGAGGCCATTACAGGTCAGTGTTGAAGGGCCAACACTGCGGATTGTGGCCTTGTTTTTGGCCTCTCTTCTGTTCCCAGACTGCTCGCCATGGTGCGGACGGGGGTGATGTCTCTGACGTGACCGTGGGGCGTCCGCACTAGGACCTACTTGATTGTCCTTCTTTACTTCCCAATCTTTACGTCAGGCCGAGTGGGTTATTCGGCTGGTGGTGTCCTTTGGGAGTCATTTGGATGGGTGCTCAGTCACCTCAATTCCTCATTGTCCCCTTATTCGGTATCCCCATTCCTAGGGTTGCATTTGGATTCGGTTCAGGCTTGAACCTTCTTCCTTGGCAATAAGTGGACTTTCTGGTTACACGGGCTCTGTCCCTCATTGCTGTCACCTTACTTTCACCAGGCAGGATTGCAGCTGGTGGGTCCGTTGGTGGCTGCTCAGATGATGTCCCTTATACTCAGTGCCCTTGGGCTCTTCGGCAACTTATATTGTTAATTCTGGACAGGGTTCCAACACCCCTGGAGCTGGGTCTGTGCACATTCCCCCTTGTTACGGTGGTTCCTCTTGAGATGGTTAAATTCAAGGAACCTGTCAGGGGGCACCCCCCCCCCCCTTTTTCTTGCATCTTCCTGTAGATGGTCACCATGGGTACCAAGTCTAGCAGGTTGACGGGGGGGGGGGGTTCTTCTAAAATCCCCCGTGGTTCATAGGTGGGGCCCTTAGGGGGTCCATTTACCTACTAATTTTGTTTAAACAGTGAGCCTTCAGTTTGGCTCTATCTTGCTGGACTACTCCTCTTCAGGACCTGTCTATTTGGGGTCTCTTGGTCTGTCTGATGACAGTGGCCTGTATTATTTATCTGTGTGGGACTCGGAGCAGGAGGATCCTCCAGGAAGGTTTCTGAACCTGATCTGGGTGGAGGTCAACATTCCCTGCATTTCAGTGGTATTCGCTCCGGTGGATGTCCTTCAGTGTCAGGATGTGCTATCCTGGTGTCCCTCTGAGATCCAACTAGTGTGGCTCTGTTTGGGCCCCGTCACTATCACAGGGGCTCGGCCCTTGTTTTACTGTCCCAGAATATTCTGACTGTGGTCATGGGGTTTAGTAACGTTATGGCTGGACATTCTATTCTATATGTCTTATATTCATTCACCCTACTTGGCGGGGTTCTGCGCAATATTGCTCTGGTAGGGGGGACCAGTGATACTGGTGGCCCCTGGGTGGCCTAGTGGAGCGTGGTTCGCAGACGTGTTACTGAAGACAGCGGACCTGTACGTTCTATCAGGAGTGCTGTTCTGACCACTCAGGCACCCTTCTTATGTCGCCCCAATCTACAGGCTCTAGTCTGGACGGCCTGACGGTTGATTCGTCCACCCTGATGGTGACGGGTTTATCTTCTGGGTGAATGTGTCTATTGGAAGTCTAGGAGCAAGTTTCTTCTTCTTCTTCCGTCTATTATTGGGTATGGCATACCCATATTGATTGGTGTGAGTCTAGGTCTCTCCCCTGTTGGACGTTTTCTGTTCCCAGGGTTCTAGAGTTATTACAGCATGGGTTTGAGTTGGCTTCCCAACTCGGTACTCTGAAGGTTCAGGTTCTGCCCTGTCCGCCTTCCTGTAGAAGTCTTTGTTCGGTCTTTTCTTTGTTAAGCTTTCTTTCGGGGATTGCTCAGGTGCATCCCCCACGTAATTCTATGGTCCCTGTTGGGATTACTTTTTTATTCTGTTTGCCTTGCGGGGTGTTCCCTTTGGTCCTATTCCGGCTGCTCTCTGAACTCTTCTTACCCTCAAGTTGTCCTTCTGGGGGCTCTTGCTTCGGTCAGACGTGTGCCTGAGCGGGCGGCTCTGTTTAGCTAGCCCTCGTTCATTGATATATACACCATGATGTGGTGGTGTTCCGCTTACGCCGGACCTTATGTCTAAGGTGGTGTCTTATGCTCATGTATTCAAGACCTTGGTCTTCTTCTGGGCCTTATTCCTAGTAACACTGAGGAAAGGGGGTCTACATTCCCTCAACAGGTGTTGGAGGTTTTTTTTCCTGGAGTGTCTCTTGTCCCTTAGGGGGACTGTTGTCCCTTGGGGTTTGCCGGCGTCTCCATCCGTATGTGCCTGATCTCGTCTGTTTCCAGGGGTTATGCGCCCTTTGGCCTGGTCTTTACTTGGATGGATTGTCCCTTCTGGTCCTAAGTAAGTTTTTGGCTTCTTGCTGATCCTTGTTAGTATAGTGGTCAGTATCCCCGCCTGTCACGCGGGAGACCAGGGTTCATTTCCCCGATGGGGAGAGCTCTAAGTTTTGCCAAGGCTACTGTTAGCATTTGGACTGGTCAGGCTGTTACTCAGGCCTATTCTTTTAAGGGGAAGAATCTTCTTCTCACTTTATTCTGATTCTACTTGTGCTTTGGTACCTTTGGGCCTTTCAGCACCAGGTTTTCTGTTGAACAAGTTTGCTAGACCGCTACTTGTTTTCTGTTCATACCTTTTTCAAGGGTTTTTTATGAGGTTGACGTTGGAGCTCTTGCTCATGTCGCTCTTGGTAGCAAGGTTGCAGGTGACAGTGCTTTTAACTGTCTGCTGTGCCTTTTTTGTTGGGGATCCCACCCTACTTTATGGACACTGCTATTGGATGTCCCACGTGTAAGTATTATATATGGCGCAGGACGTACTGTATGCTTGGAATAATACAATTCTGTGAAATACTCACCTGTAGAATTGGTATTATACGCATACAGTACGTCCTGCTCCACCCCACCCTGGTTTTACGTTATTCTGGATCCCCTGCATGGTGATTGTTATCATTGTTATTATTACCAGTTTTTGGTGGTTGGTTTCTCCCGGCTTCTTTTTCTCACTGCTTTTCAATGCTGGGGATTTGTGGGAGGTCCCTGGGTATATGAAGGGCCGGGAGGAGCCTGTTTTTGCATGTCTGCAGTGCATAGCGCCATCTGGCAGAGGATTACCCACGTGTATTATATATGAAGCAGGACGTACTGTGTGCGTATAATACCAATTCTACAGGTGAGTATTTCACAGAATTGTATTTTTTATTTTTATAGCTGTGAACAGTAAAACCGTTAAAAAATATATAGATACCATTTAGACTAAAATGTAATGTAACCAACATCTTTTAATTTCATCTTTATTAAGTATACTTTTAGAACAGTTAAAGGCAATGTACCTTAAGTTTTGGTTGGTATTACCTCTTATCCCATAATCTTCTTTCTAACCAAATAAATATAAAATATTGGCGATCTGCCTGTGGCTTCCCCCTTGCTGGGAGCTAAATGCAGGCGTGGGGGAGTAGGCGAAGCTGCAGGTAGAACAGGACTAGGTAGAGAAGCGCTCGGTCCAACCTGTTCCGCAATGACACTTCGGGCGCACGGAACGCAAACCGCGCCACTACCACTCAAAGGGGATGCCCCGCACATGAGACACAGCCGAGCCTGCCCCGAAGGGCCCCCAAGCTCGCTATCCCCAGAAGCCTCCATATGGTGATTACTGAAAAGGCACAATCGGCCAGCATGGGAGAACGGGGCTACCAACCCCGTTATCCCTTAACAAAAAAAGGGGGGTACTGGACCAGGAGAAACCACAAGTGCAATAAGTAGGCCCGTTTGAAAAACATAATAAGAGCCAATGAGCATCCCACAGCACATGCACCAAAAATGAAGCACAAATGAAACACAATGAAATTAAGGAGCGGACTCGCGGACCAAAGAATGGAAGAGTCAGCAGCAGCCTGAACCCGGAACCTGACCGGGTCACAGCAGGAAGAGATGGAGCCGCAGACCCCCGCACCGAGCAGCCAGAAAGCGGAGTCAGAGAGAAGAGGAGGAGGCCACAAAATGGCGCCCAAGGAAAGGATCCTCAAGAGGCGGGCCGCCTCGTGATGGTGCGAATCGTGTCTTCTCGTGGCTCCGCCCCTAGGCTGCTCGCAAGCCTCCGGGCGCCCACTGGGCAAAATGGCGCCCGGAGGAAGAAGAGGAGGAAGGCTCCTCCTCAGGCGGCCCCCGCCACCGCGCGCAGCGCGCCCGCAGCGGGATGGCACCAGCATGGTGTAGCTGTAATGCCGCCTAAGCGTGGCCGGTCCCGGCCCCCCGCAGTAGAAACTCCGCTTCCATGAGGGAGACGGGGGAGGGGGGGAACACAACAAGCAAGGTCTGAACAAGTACAGAATGAAGTGACAGTGACAAGTACACAAGCACAATACAAAACGCACCAATAAAGCATGTGGGATATATATAAAAAAATATAAGGGTGGTTTCTCCCTTCCCCCATCCAGGCTCACCATAAGCCTATGGCCGGATACCCTTTGGTTACAGGGTCTGCGGCCCGGAGCTCTAGCTCTCTGAACACCCGACCCCAGGTGTTCCCCTACCTTCACCTGATCCGTCAGCCGGGGCTGGGAGGCAAAAGGGTCTGGAAACAGGTGGGAATAGGCTTGCAGGGCCGACGGGCTTGGGACGCCCCGCTCGCCTGCGGATAACCAGAGAGAGAAATCTTCTGTCTTCGCAGTCAGGACTGCAGAGAAAACTGGAGGTCTCTGGGTAATTCCTGGCCTTTTTATAGGCCGGGAGGAGCCACAAGTCTTTCTGCAGTCAACTACGCCACCTTGTGAAGAATTGAAATGAAGCAAGCCGTGCTGTACACCAGGAAAATCCCTGCAGCAGATGTTTCTGTAGAGCATTCATATGCTTGTTTGCTGAATATTATACAGTGATGATGCGGTTAAACTGGGCAGTGAATTGGTTCCCAGGCCCTGAGAGATCCTGTATAAATAATAGTAATGGAGCAACTCCCTCCTCCCCCTTTACTCAGTTTGAATTGCCATGAGCACACACAGGGAGAGATTCAGTCAATATGGATCTCTTCCTGTGGAGTGTTCTAAAAGGAGGCTGGCGACTTCCCAGGTGAGTAGCTCTGAAATATTTGATTGCATTGCATGTCCCAACTTTAGGCACTCAAAAATAGGAGTAGGGACCCCACCAATAGAGGAGCCTTGACGTGGTGTGGGGTTTAATACATGTGATTGCAATTGTATGCAAACTAAGGCCCCTAGTTTCTGTACAGGATTCATATGCCTGTTTGCTGAATATTATACAGTGACAATAGGGTTAAAATGGGCAGTGAATTGGTTCCCAGGTCCTGAAAGATCCTGTATAAATAAATAAGTCCACTTTCGAGGGAATTCTTGAACGTGTATATTTTTTTTTTTTGTGCCAAAAGGATGCCCTCAAGCTGAACCACAAGCTTGGCAGGAGTTTTATTCAGTTAGGTGTATAAGTGACCCCTCCCCTCATTAGCTGATGTGTGTAAATGGATTTTTATTATACACAATTTTGCAATACACCTTCTTTTTGTGTTATGTTTATTATAACTTTAATACTTCTTTTTTTTCTATTAGCTAGTATAGCTGGTTATGGGGTTCTTTTCAAGTTTTATGATTAGGTTTACCCTTAAAATTTGAATTTTCACTCACTTAAAGACCTGTGTAAATTTAATGAGCTTTATTATTTTGCAGCTTACCTGTCACTCTGACTTTTTTTTTTTTTTACAGTTTACCTGCTGCTGTACGTAGCATATGTGCTTGTGGTGGTCCTCTCTACATGGGTTTATCAAAGAATGCGTCATCGCCTTTTGGCTGCACCCGGCTTAGATGAGCCAGGTAAGCTGCTGAGAGTGGTTTACTCTTCCAGCGGCCATTTCACACCTAATAGGAGTTGGTCCAGTCTGCGCTCGGTACAGCGTAGGGAGTACAGGCTGGACCAATGCCCGTTGTGTAAAATGGGTATTAGGCTAATACTATTATATGTGCATTTATGTTCATGGTTATTTATTATCTGGAGATAAAGTACAGTCAAACGTAGAAATGTTCATATGTATTAGTGGATTGATTCTTTCCTTGTATAGTGCCTGTGCCCCACATTTTCCGCACTTTGACACCAACTCTTAGCCTAGGTGTCATGTGCTGGGTGTGCCAGTTGCGAAGTGTGAGCAGCACGCATGTCGGGGTCAGACAGGCGGGTGCCTCCTACTGCAGGGGAGTGCTACCCCTTCGCCCAGTCCCCGGCGCGCGCACACGCTCCACAAGACTTTAGTTTTTCCTGCGTTTCAAGCAGGTGGAAGTGACACGTGGAGCTGCCCTTACACCTTCTGCTTTGGAGGACTGGTGGGGCGCGTCATTGGACAGTGGCTGCATAACAAGCACATATAAGGTGAGTATTCAATAATTGCAGCCATACTCAACCTGGTGAAGTGGAGGTGATCCACGCAACGCGTCAGTGCGTCAGTAGATAGGACCTGGGCCTTTTAAATGGTGATGTAATCTTGTATTGACCTTGGATTCTAATTGCTCTCTAATAGCTTAGCACTATCTTTTGTGATATTAGCGCTTTTATTACCTTTCCAGCACTACAGTTATTAATTGACCTTTCCCTTTACTTTATATATACATATACTGTATGTTTTAGTAGCACTCACACTTTATTATATGACTCACACTTTATTATATGTATGATGTTTTTGCACAGTTTGTACACAAAATAGTTATTCAGAGTACTATTGCACATTTATCTGAGCTCATTCACTTGTTATGAATTGGTATATCTATTAGAGCCCAGTTTTGTCTACATCACTGCCTTTGTCATATGTTTATTTTAAATCTGCCATGTCCATGTAATTCTGTCAGTGATAGTTTTAAACTCATGCAATAATTATGAAATAATTTTAATTATGTCGGGTGTGAGCGGCATATCATTTTTGGGAAGATTGTGGGCTTACATGAGAGCCCGCCTCACATATTCCTTAACCCTTTCGCTGCCAGCCTACCTGGAGTTTTTGTCACCCTTGGTGCCAGACCATTTTGCACTATTTTGCGCTCCCCATGTTCAAATGTGATTTTTGAAGGGATTTCCAGGGATTTCCCAGGAAAATGATATATTGTTTTTTTCAGCAGAGTCTGAGCTTTAACATGAAATGTCTTGTTTGTCATTTTTTAGGTGTATTCTCAATATTTTTTGGCGAAATATGTGCAAAAAAATTTAAAAAAATAAATTTTTTACAATTTGTAGTGTTTTTTTGTAATAAAAAATGTAAGTTTGTCAATAAAATCTTATTGCGTGTGAAACCCCAATTTCTCCCGGTTACAGCGGTACCACATATGTATAGGTAGACACCTTTTCCTGCCCAGGAGACTCCCCCAAACTGAAACAGAGCTTTAGGGGATTTTCTGAAAAAATACAACTGTGATATGCGCTATGCGTACCTTGCAGTTTTTCCAGAAAAACAACCCTTTACATTTGAAATACCCCCAACAAACTATATATTCTCTGGAAGTACACACCTCAGGCTTTCTAGGCGTACCAGGCTTGTTGATGTGGCCACAGTTTTCTAGAAGTAATCCCTCAATGTATTCTTTGGTTGCAAAGAGTTTCCCTAAAAAAAGGATAAAAAAGCAGAATCAAAGCCACATTTTCCTAAAAAAACTATATACAAACAAGAAAAAACAAGTATAATCTGAAAAAGCAACATCCTCCGAACAGAACGATACCCAACATGCATGGGTTCTGTCAAGGGAAGAGTTGCCAAACACCCCAAAGTAAAGCATGTGCGTAACGGTAATTTTTCTTGAAAATTTCAGCTCTGCAGACAAAGTGCGCACCTTGCGATTTTTCAACCAAAACAACCCTTTACATTTGGAATATCCCCCATAAACCATATATTCCCTGAAAGTACACATGTTAAGCTTTCTAAGCGTACCCAGCTTGTTGTAGTGGGCTCATCTTTCTGGAATTAATCCCTCAAAGAACTCTTTGGTTGCGCAGAGTTTCCCTAAAAAATGTATAAAAAAGCAGAATAAAAAACACCTTTTACTAAAATATAAATATGCAAACAAGAAAAAACAAGCTAAGTCTGAAAGCGCAAGGTCCCCCGAACAGAACAATACCCAACATGCAGAGGTACTATTAACCCTTTTAATTGCCAGCCTACTTGAGATTTTGTCACCCTCTGTTGACAGGTCATTTTTCCCCATTTTGCGCCATGTTTTGCGCCATGTTTTGTGTCATTTTTGCTGGAATTTTCAGGAAAATTATATATATATTTTTTGCAGCAGAGTTTAGGCTTTAACATGAAATGTCTTGTTTGTAAATTTTATTTATTATTAATTTTATTTATTATTAAGTAAAAAAAAAAAAAATAAATAAAATTTTTTTTTAGAAAATTGACTCCTTTATTTTACATAAAAAATTTATTTTATTAAAGAAAACCATATTGCATGTGAAAGCCCCATTTCTACCGATTAGAACGGTACCACATATTTATCGGTAGCCCCCTGTTCCTGCCCAGGAGACCCCCATAACTGAAACAAGTAATTTTTAACATTTACAAATAAAATACAACTACCATCCACACTACAAAGGGTTAAATCGAGAAAAAAAAATGACATAGGGTCCCCCCTCCCGGGAGGGGGGGCCCATTTTTTGGGGGGATTTTTAAGGGTTAAAAATCCTTAAAAATAAAAAAAAATGACATGGGCCCCCCCTTACCCAAAGTAACCAGCCCGGGACCAGCTATGCAGGGCTTGGAGGAACGGGGCGCAGGGGCCAGCTTTTGTGGCCCCTGGCCCTGCAGGCTACAAGGCCGCATAGCCAGTGGGCCCGGGCTCTTCTGCCCCCCCCTGGGCTTTGGGGAGGCAGGTAATGGGGGTGCCGGGGGTTAATGGCAAGTCACCGGCTAGCGTAGGTGACTTGCCACCTCCCCCAGCCTTGTGAACTGGTATAGGGGTCATGGACCCCTTACCAGTTCACAAGGGGTTAAATGTAAAAATAAAACACAGACACACAAAGAGAAAAAATATTTTATTTTTTTTTTTTTAATACTTACCTCCCATCCATAGTGGAGCACTCTTTCAGCCTTTATAGCTGCTGGATGACAGAAAACAAAAGGGTTAATTAAAAAAAAAAATGACATAGGGTTCCCCCTCCTAGGGGGGGAGACCCCATTTTTTTTTGGAATTTTAAGGGTTAAAAACCCTTAAAAATCCAAAAAAAAAATGACGTAGGGTCCCCCCTACCCAGCATTACCGACCCGGGCCAGCTATGGGGGCTTGTAGAACAGGGCGCAGGGGCCAGCGTTGGTGGCCCCTGGCCCTGCAGGCTACTAGCCCACATAGCCACTAAGTGGCCCGGGCCCTTCTGCCCCCCCCTGGCCGTTGGGGAGGCAGGTAATGGGGGGCTGGGGGTTAATGGCAAGCCACCCACTAGCTGCAGGTGACTTGCCATACCCAGAGCCTTGTGAACTGGTATAAGGGGTCTCATGGACCCCTTACCAGTTCACAAAGGGTTAAATGAAAAAAAACGCCACACAAAAGTTTTTTATTAAAAAAAAAAAAAAATTTTTTTTTACTGTACTTACCTCCGATTGTAAGCTCCTTTGTCCCGCGCCGCTCTGCTGACAGATGCCGGTGATCGGCATCAGAGAAGGGGGAGGCAGGAGATCAGAGGATCTCCTGCCACCTCCTTCCCCGTTGCCGATCACCGGCATCTGACAGCTGAGAACGCTGAAGCCGGTGATCGGGGCTGGGATGACGTTATAGCCCCGCCCCAAAAGGGGCGGGGCTTGACGCTGCGACGGACCGGGATGACGTCATAGCCCCGCCCCCAAGGGGGCGGGGCTTAGCGGCAAGATGGCGGCCGCCATCGAAGAGGAGAGAGGAGAGAGCCTTCCGGGCTCTCTCCTGAAGATCGGTAAGTCCTGGGGGGCGATCGGAGGCCCCCCAGGTGAAGAGGAGGGACAGCGGGAGCCAGCGCACACACAGGTAAGTGAATGTCATTTTTATTTTTTTTTTTTTTTTACAGTTAGCAGCTGCTGCTGCCAAACGGGGGGGGGGGGGGCTATTCCGGGGGCTCTCCTGGAGCCATCCGACCCCCCACGGGGGATCGGATGGCACCAAATTAAAGAGGAGACCCGGCCGGATCCAACGAGGGGTCAGGTGAGTATTTTTGACTTTTATTTTTTTTACTAGCAGGGGGGAAAGTCAAGCACGTAGATACTACGTGCTTGGCACTTAAGTGGAGTGGAAGCAAGCACGTAGTATCTACGTGCTTGGCACTGAAAGGGTTAAAATGGGCGTTGGTCTGGTTTAATTCACCTGATGGTTTAATGTGTCTTATGTTCTTGTTTATTAAAACTAAAGGGGGGGATCAAGTGTCTTTATGTATGAGCTGAGGGTAAGCTGTGTCAGCGTGTGCTTTCACTGCATGGCTGGACAACCCCTTCTTCACTTCTGTCAACTTTTCCCCCACACCAGAAATGCTATTGACTTAACAGGACAAATCCTGTTACCTGCCTTACCTGTCCTGGCATTGATACCTGGCATCTTTGCATCTCCCGCATTTCTAGATCCGTTTGGCAGGATGTTTGTGGGGGATTATGGGACCCAGCTGAGGTGCCAGTAGAGCATAGTAGGCAAATATCCCAAATAGGGATGCCCGGAAGTAAAGAAAATGGCAGGCTGGGGTCCTGCTGAGTCTCTCAAATGTGCTTCCTGGCCATGTAACAAGTGCGCTGCCAAGCTAAAGCTATAGCAATGCAGGGACAAATCATTGGTAGGGATGGATATGGGCAAATTGATGTACGGTATCTGAAGCTTTAGTATTGTATAGGCAGATAATGTGGGAAGGGGTGTGCATGGGCAGAAAAGGGGCTAAGGTGTATTGGATTGGGAGGGGGCACTGTAGAACTGGAGGAGAGAACAAGGGGGCAGAAATCGGATGCGGGTGTTAGACACTGCATACCAGTCCCAAAGTATTGCAGCCCACAGGGAATTCTCCTGGGTCTCCCTATGGAAAATCTGCTACTGGTTATGGATGTCAGTAAGTGAGCTGTCATTTTTTACTGGATGTCCCCTTTAAAAGTTTTTACTAAATCTTTCAAACCCAACTTTGAAGTAATTACCTTTATGTTGTGTTATGCCTTTATGTTATGTGTTTTGCCAGACACCTCTGATGAATTTCTTCTCTCTACATTTAGATCTTCCAAGAGAATCCGAGGAACCTGGAGCCCCATCTCCATATGGCTCTGAGTTTGGTACGACTTGTATTTTGTTGTTAACACTGGTTAAATGCATCCAGTTTTAAAATGATATGGAGAAGTTCTCATTGCACTTTAGGCCAGCACAGCATTTGGTTTTATAAGAATAAAATGCAATTTTTTCATCATGAAATGTGGAATTGCAATCAAAGAATAAATGGTATGTTGGGTGAAAATGAGATAAATTTAGCAAACATATACAACCATTTATCTTCTAGAAATATAGTATTAGACGTATAGAAATTTTTTTAATAAGGGTTGAAAGCTGCATCAAATACATTTTTGTGTTAAAAAGAAGTATGCAAAAAATGATCCCATTACAATATGGTAATCGTAATGTATGTATATGTAGTATTGCTAGAGGTTTGCTGTATTTCAATGCAGTTCAACAGTCATTTTATAAAAAAAAAACTGCAGCTCAGGAAGGCATCCCAATTGCTATTACCCCCTTCTGCAAGCCTGTTCTCTAGCACCTGTTACTAACCCCATCCTTGCTTCTGTGCCAGGATCTGGCTCCATGTGACCGTTGATGACCAATCATGTTTATTTGGGGATCATGTGCAATAGTCTACGGGGCAGGGCTGTATTCAGGATTCATGCTGCCCTAGGCACTTTTTGACCATGTGCCTCTCCCCCACATTGTTAAAGAGGTCTTCCAGGCAAAATAGACACAAGTTGGGATGCCCTGCTGCACATCTTCTCAAAGCCTGAGGTCTGGCAGCCCTGTACTTAACACTTCCAACGTCCCACGCCGTTCACTTGTCCATTAGCAGCGTATTGCTTTTAAAGAAGGGTAGCACTATCTCCTGATTAAGATGCAAATGAGAGACCACCTTGGGCAAAAATTCCTGCTTCACATGAAACGCTGCTTTGTCGTGTCATGCAGCAAGAAAAAGGGTGATCTGATCGAAAGCACTGCCAGCTACGAAACCCACCGGATGGAGGTGATCACCACAAGAAAAGCTACCTTCAACGTGCGCGTTGTCATGGAAGCCTCCACCATGAGTTCAAAGGGAGGCCCCTGAAGAACCAGATTGAGATCCCAGGGCGGGGACTATCAACTGCCGCAGAGGACGAACATGTGCAGCACCCTGCACATACGAATTAGACCAGATCCGCGAACCACACCTTTTTGGGCCAGTGTGGGGCAATCAGGATAATGGGTATCTGCTTGCAGTTGACCTTCTTTAACACTTGACCCAGAAGTGGCAGTGGTGGTAAAGCGTAGAGCAGGTTGTACCCTGAACAGGAAATGGCCAGCACGTCGACCTCCGCGGCCAGGGGGTCTATCACCCTGGACATGAACCTCTGGACCTTCCGATTGTGCTGAGATGTGAAGAGATCTACCTGCGGCACTCCCCGCCGGTCACAGGGGGTTTGAAACACGTCCTGGTGAAGGGACCATTCCCCCTGGTCCACCGTCGCATAGTGCAAAAGCCCGGTCGGGTGAACCCCATCAACCCTGAGAGGGCTTGGCTGGGGACTTGGGCCGGCTGGCACCTTGGAGTATAGGTTTCCCCCATGGCTTTCACTTACCAGAAAAATATTTGCAGCGTCTGGAGTCTGTCGAACCTCCGAACTTCTGCTGTTTCTGTGGACTCCTAGTAGACTTCCTACCAGTGGTCTTCCGGACCACGTCATCCAGATGCTCACCAAAAGACAACCCCCCACGCAAAGGCTTCTTGGTAGCAATGCCGATCACTGATTCAGCCAGATCATGCATCGCAAGGCGACCAGCAAGGCCAGCCCCCTAGCCACCGGACACACCAAGTCGTCCAGAGCCGGCACAATATATCTGAAGACCACCATAACGAGATGAAGCGAAATGCAGAGAAACTCGAACCTCCATGATGCAAATACCTCTTCTGCTGCATCATCCAGACCTTGCCTGCCCTACCATAGAGAATGCATTCCTGGTCAACTGGTCCAACCTCCTATCTGCTGGGTCTCTTAAGGCCGCACTATCCGAAGTAGGAATAAGGGTGTGTCCAGCCAGACCCAACACAGGTTCATTTACCTCAGGTGGTGAATACCAAACCTTGATTAGGCGTCCAGGACCTTAGGAAGAGATGGAAGCTTATATGGTTTCTCCCACTCTTTTCCTATCAGCCTGTCAGAATAGGCAACCCTGGGAAAAACCTGTCTGACCCTAAGGAGCTTTCTTCATCTGCTGCTTCGACTGAGGAGTAGAGAGGTGAAGAGCCTCCAATATTGCCTCAATAAGCTCCTCAATCCGAGTTCCCTGGCGCATGTGCATCTTCTGGTTCCTCTCCGCTGCCGGGTGACACCTCCCCCCTCCGACCGGCCGGAACTAGTTCCTGAACCCCTAAATAGGTGCGCGGCTTAGGAGCTACAATCCTCAGAAGACGCAGTCTGTATATGCTTACTCTTGGCAGTAGCCTTCCCGTCTGGGCGGGCAGAGACTCTGGGTTCCCCTGCTGACGAAGGCCACTGACCACGCCAGAAGGAGGAACTCCATCCATGGGTGGATCTGGCAGAGGCACGTAACCTGCCAGCTACGTAAGGTGGCTCAGGACAGTAGTGCACCCTAGCGCACCTGGGTCTCTCGCCGCGGACCAGGCAGATGCGGACGTGCCGTCCCCTCCTCCCGCTTTCCACTGTAAGTCCTGAGCGGGCTGATGCCATTCCCCCCCTCGGGTGCACCACCTACGGCTAAGGTTAACCCACTTGTTGCTAATGGTGGTCCAGAAGGGAAGAGATGAGAGTCCCTTGGTCAGGTTTTTGGTGTTCTGCCTTATAGTTTTTCTTTTTTGGGATGTAAAATAAACATTTGTGCTAGGATTGTGCCCTCATACCTGTGATTTACTTAACAGTATGTTGCTTCCACATTTCCTATATTCCTCTGACTCTGTCAGATAAGCCTAGTGTCAAGCCCCGTGGGACACCCGCCTTCTGGTGAGTCCACAAAGCCCAATCTTCACTGCTTCTCCAGCCTTTAGACGAGCCCCTGTTTGCCGAGATGCTTTAAACGCCTCGTTGGGCACGGTTGCCCCCAGGTCTTATATAGCACAATGGATGTGGACTTACGGGTGAAGGAGGATGAACTAGGGACCAGACTGGGTGATGCCGGCCAAGCCAAGGTCATACACAGGACATTCCTCACTATATGCGGCACCAAAGGGAGTAACAAAAGCAGGGTCAAGCTGGGTTGTCAGAGGGTGTGTGGTACAGAGGATGAGACGGGTTCAAAGTCATGCAGTCATGCATGAGTCGGTCCAGGTGGAGGCCAACAGGATAATAATAATTTTCAGAGGAACTACAGCACCAAGCAGCATGCTATCGCAATGAATGCTTGAGCTCTGGGGATTGGCTGGGGAACATCGGATTCATTGGCCCATGAACTATCTGTGGGCTGATTAGCCCTTTAAACAATATGGGCAACAAAACATTGGGGCTCATTGGCCCATTCAACTGAGACTCCGCAGGCGTGCTGACTGCAGAGGGCATAAAGAAGACGTGCTTGGGGCTGGGGATGCATAAGGAGGAGGCGGGCCGCAGCGCTGCTTGAACAGGCGCCTTAAGGTGACCTGACGGCTGTACGACAGCATGCTGGACGAGGACGCCGTGGGACTGGGGAGCGGGTGAGTGAACCATCATGACACCTAGCGCATAGATGACATCATATTGGCACACAATAATGGAATAAAAATGCCATCAAATGAGCCACCTACTTAGCACTAGTGTATTGTTTCATTTTAAGACTTTTGGATGAACAGCAGAACAAGTGTCTTTAGAATGTCCGTTTCTATACTATCCTGACCCTCAATGTACTTATGCAGGAGATGAGTATCAGCCATTATTGCCTCTGCACAATAACACCTGGCACATATTGTTGGAATCGCTAAATCCAGTGGACTCAAGAAAATGGAGGCAGAAACCGTGGCACTGGAAATTATTCAAAGTGACAAAGGTGAGGGACATATATGGGAGACCAGCAACTCCGTTTATCTGAACATATGTCAAAGTAATAACCTAATTTGCTGTCTTCAGTTCCCCATAGAGCTGCTGCTTCGTTTGTCTGTCCCTGTAGTGGACCCAGACAGAGAAGATGGTAACTGGCAGAGACCTCTGAACTCTATTCATCTAATCACCAGTCCTCTTCTCTGTGTTTTGTGCCTACATTCTGGAACGTGTGAGTACCAGCACTCAAAACTTACAAACCAGCTTATTCTTAAAGGGCCTCTATAGTTTCTACTTAATGCCCCCTCCCCTGGTGCTGTGGCAGAATGGAGGGTTAAAATATATATATATATATATATCTCACCTAGTCCCTGCATCCAGCATGTTCGTCCAGTGTTCTAAGCCGCAGCATAACACAGTGGCATCCCTTGCTATGCAGAGCAACGCAAGAAGTGCCCAATAGGATGCTCTGAAGCTGGGACCAGGTGTCTTACATCAGAGGGGACAATAAAGTCTGCTTGAAACCACTTCTAACGCTGCATTCACACTTTTGTAATGTAACTGCAAGCCCCTTTACACAATTTTAATGCTATGACTTGTTTTCTCCCCCTTCAGATGCATTCTATAGCATTAAGGACACATTTCCAATATGGGCTCTTCTGCTGCTCATTGGAACGCTGCTAGCACTCATTGTTTTCTTCACCACAAAAAATGGAGAACCACCAAAATACCACTGTGTAAGGATCTTGAATAAAACCTATTTTCTTTGCCCCCCGAAAAGTGTTTACTATAAAAACGAAATGTATTTTCCTGTTGTTGATATATCTTTCTTTTAGTTGTTTTCCTTCTTTGGATTCATTGCCAGTGCACTTTTTATCAGTGCTGCTGCAACCGAAGTTGTTAACTT
This sequence comes from Gastrophryne carolinensis, assembly GCA_027917425.1. Lineage (NCBI taxonomy): Eukaryota > Metazoa > Chordata > Amphibia > Anura > Microhylidae > Gastrophryne > Gastrophryne carolinensis. The sequence goes on from CM051234.1 coordinate 443,397,105, forward strand.
GCTACACACTATTGGAATTGTCTTTCGGCTAAGTAACACAGTATTGGGTCTGACGTTGCTCGCTTGGGGTAACAGCATTGGAGGTAAGTAAACAAGGCAACTTCTTTTGTGGGTAGTAGCTAACATAGTAGCTATTGATTGATACTGTATGTTATGGTGTGTTCAGGCATGTCAGGAAACATATAGACCAAATGTTGGAGTTTGATTTACTTTATTTAGGAATGGGTGCCCCAGGGCTGTGCATAGGGCTGTTACCTGGAGACTGGACTTCTGCTTTAATGCAAACTTAAAGCAAAAAAGACTTTAGGTTGCTTACCCATCCCCAGGGTATCTCGATTGGGATTGCCCTTTTCTTTAGGTTGCCCAAAATCTGGCTGTAATATTCATCCTCCCATGTTTCTAGGCCGTAAAAAACTCATTCTGCACCCTGCACTTGCTCTTCTCTGCCAGGAACCAGTCAAGTTCACTGAGCAGGCAAACCTAGCAACCCCCACATTGCCTGCCAATGGTCACTTGGTCTGTGGAATTGGTAAGCCAAATGGTAACTCTAGGCATTTTCTCTCAATTGTAAAGGAAATCAGGCTGCTTAGATAGAACATAAAGCATATTTATTGAGTAGAAGTGAGATAAGGGGAGAAGTGAGACAGGATTCCATGAGAGACACAAAAGAGTCCACAGCTCCAGCTACTCTGATGTTTTCCATGATCATGCGGCTTTTCTAAGTGCATAAGAGAAGACTAGGAAGCAGACTCTCCTGTACTTTCCCAGCACAGTGGATGGTAGCTGGTCTCCATCCACCATGTGTGAGAGAACTGAAACTAGATGTCTAACAAACCACTGAAAATGCTAAGGCTATTACATTAAAGCGGACCAACACCCTCTGCTGTGGCTGGTGTTGGTCTGCTTTAAATGGACAGAGTAGACTTTTGTTTAGCACTGCTTTGAATGTTTGGGATATTGTATATAGTTTGAGGAGAGGAATCACTGTTGCATTGTATACTGTGCCTAACTGCTTTAATACTCAAGTTGTCATTTGTTACAGACTTTGTATCGGACCTAACATTGGCCCGTCAAGGTTATCCTCGCATGGCATTCTCCGCATGTTTTGGTGGCATCATATTTAGTATCCTTTACAAGACTTCCAATTGGGCCATGCCCACCCACAGACTGGATTGTGCCTCCCCGCTTCACATACCAGGGCTGTGGATAAGTACATGTACAACCCAAACAGTGTCATATGGGGTAGGGTAGATTTTTTTAAATGGTGACCCTTTTTTTTCCTGCTTTCTATGCCCATAAGATTTTAATCCACCCAAGCTTTCCTTTTTAGATTTAGCATAGCAGATTTTAGTCCTGAGCTAAAACTTAGGTACAAACCACATGTTCAATGCCCACATAGCAGATTTTAGTCCTGAGATAAAATTTGGGTACAAACCACATGTCCAATGCCCACATAGCAGATTTTAGTCCTGGGATAAAGCTTAGGTACAAACCACATGCCCAATGCCCACATAGCAGATTTTAGTCCTGGGATAAAGCTTAGGTACAAACCACATGCCCAATGCCCACATAGCAGATTTTAGTCCTGAGATAAAATTTGGGTACAAACGACATGTCCAATGCCCACATAGCAGATTTTAGACATGAGATAAAATGTTGTTGCAAACTACATGTCCAATGCCTGCATAGCAGATTTTAGTCCTTAAAGTGGACCAAAACCCACCTTGATCGGCCCGGAAATCTATAAGATATATCACTTAACTTGCTTCCTGGTCCAACATCCCCACTATGCCTTTAGCAAGGCACGCTCCCTGTTAGAGGGAATCGGGGGATGCGGCCGCCAGGGTCTCCGAGCGCGTTGATTGGATGGGTGGCCGCGCATGCACCGTAGGAGCAGGAAGAGGTGAGTTGCGCTCGGCAATCTGGGGGGTTTCATAGAGTAGGGCACCCCCGATCGGGGTGCCCGGGGGAAAGGACGGAGCCCAACTCCTGAGGGCAGTCCGGTATCTGACCAATTGGTTCCCTGCATAATGTTAAAAAAATGATAGTTTTAGAGGTTAACAAAATGAATGACTAAATATAATCTACTGGAACGGCACACTGAAAAGGAATAAAGGTAAAATGCATTGTAGTGGTGTTGCTAAAAAATTCAGCTTGATCAATGGTTCCTCTTGGCTGCAACAGGTCAGACTCTTAAAGCTAATGCTACTTTAAAAAATGTAAATCCTGTGTATCTGATAGACCCAGCCAATTAGCAGTCAGTTTGCTTCAGTAGTTGTTTTTTTTTGTTTACCCTTTAAACACCTTAGGAAGGAGTTTCTGGATGAGGGAACGTGGGAGTCTTGGGTCTAACTTGTGGCTAAAATGCCTTTATGTTTGTTAATTTTACATAGTTTTGCTTTGTTCTTTGGGAGGAGTGGTTACAATTCTAGAGACAAATGACCTGTTATGGAGCAGCCCTTAAAGCGATAGGCAAAATAAATATTTTATCCCCTCGACTTTGTCCGCCTCCCCTCTATGCCTCAGTTGCAGTTGTTAAACTGTCACTTCATATACAGATTGGGTGTTCTCAGAAAGGGACTAGAAGCAGCCAGCATCCCAGCAGATAGGTTGACCCCGCCTTCACAAGGAGAATATGGATGGCTGGGAGCAGGTGTTTGTGTGTGGGGCGGTGTTAGGTGATCTGCTTCCCCTTGGAACCCAAAGGGGATAGGTTTAGATAGTTTACAGCAAAGGAAGCCCTGGTTTTACACTGTCGCAGCTGTGGGACATTCTTGTTTTTACGGGCAAACGATCCGTAATCACCTGTGAAAAGCTGCCCATAGTAATCTATGGCTGCCTTCACATCTGCTTCGGCCAGCACTGTCTTGATGCTGCGAATGTGCTTGTTGCTGAATCTGTGGTTTCAAGGGGGCTGTTTTTTGTTTTTTAATTCCTTAACCAGATTACAGATGTTTTAATAGGAGTTGGTCTTGGCTGCCTGTTGCAAATGGGCCCCTCTAAGACAGAGTTACAGGTAAGAGCCTTTCACCGTGGTCTTTCTCTTTGCTGTCATATTGTTTGCATACAATATTGTTAGGCCAAACATTACATGCTGGACGTCCCTCCTCTATCATATCAAGGGAGCGAGGAGCAGGTAAGAAGAACTATGTGCAATAAACACAAATATTCTAAGCAGACAGCACGTCCTGCTCCAGACATAACCCTTACATGTGGGTATACCTCCGCCTTCAGCGCCGTGCACTGCAGAACATGAAGAAAACAAGCTCCTCCCAGCCCTACATATACCGGAGGACCTCCCACAAATCCCCAGATTTCTCTGCAGTGCTGAGACTGCGAAGACATGAAGTATCACGCTCTCGCAGGCGAGCGGGGCTTTACTGCCCGAGGCCCTGCGGGACTATTTCCACCCGTCCTCATTGTGAATTAATGCCTCCCAGCCTGGGCTGCGTTGGTCGGGTGAAGGTAGGCAGCACCTAGTGTGCTTACGGAGCTAGACTCCACCGCAATCCCCCTCCATAGGGTAGGCGGTTAAGGCGTATGGTGAGCCTTCAATTGGATGCCCCTCCCGCACTAGTGCCCCACGCCCTGTGTAGCGGTGAACCCAGAATATTGGATCACCTTCCTCCCTAGATTCCCCCGTTAGTGGGGGGAAAAAGAGGGGGGGGGGGTCGTGTGCGTGATGGCTAAACCTTGCCCTAATCACACTAGTCACCCATTGTCGTAATGGTACCGGAGTCAGAGCCGCGCTCCACTTTCAGCTTTAGCTTTCCGCAGCGCTTTCATTGCATTTACTCGGCGCGTACTTCGGCTCTATTCAATTGACGTTTGGCGTTCTATCACGGTATTCACCCTGTCAGATTCTCTGAGGTGATTTTTCCCTGACAATATCTGTCGCTTCTGATTGGCTGCGCGCCTTCGAGCTTGGCGCTCTCCGGAGGGGGGGGGGGGGGCGTGGTTCGGTTTGGCGCGTTCCGCGTCATCGTCCGCTCTGGCCCGCCCTTCGAGGTTCGCTTGGCGCCATTTCCTTCTCACATGCGCGTGGTGAAGACGGTCCTCCCCTCGCTGTTCTGTAAGTGCCCTCATGGGCGATTCTTTTCCTAGCTTTGGCTTATTAGCGCTCGGCTCTGACATCCCTGTTTCCCTTGTGTCTTTCAGACCGCGGACTTCGGCGGCTTCTCCCGGCCCGGCGTAGCATCCGGTCCAGACCTTTTTAAACTAATTACTCCCACTTCCCAGCGGGTGTTTGGGGCATCCAGGGTTGCTTTACAGCGTCAATCCCTACTGGCATATTAAATATAATAATCACCATACGGAGGCATCTCAGGATATTGTGAACGGGGTTCCTTCGGGACAAGCCAGTCTGTGTGTAGCTTGTGGGGTCACACCGAGCAGTGGTGACAATGCACGGGTCTGCGTCCCTTGTGCCCAGCAGGCGCTAGCTGGCCTCCCCACCTCTTCCGAGGCTGGGCCCGCTCCTCGCCTTGCTTCTCCTACTCCCCCAAGCCTGAGTCTAACCCCCAATACTAGTGGGAACTCTCATGCTGATTTTGCCACTAGATTGGCTAGCGTGGAAAATTTAATTGCTGGCTCCTTGGCGCGCAAGGCTACCGCCAAAAAGCGCCACTTGAATCCCGAAGCCACTATTCTTCCTGTAGAATCTGACGACTTACATTTGTCTTATGCACATTCCCCCTCAGAGGAAGGGGAACTGCTTTCTGACTCCGGGTCCTATGACGATGAGTCCAGGAGTCAGGATGAATCGGGTTCTGATCTTTGGTCCCAGGATGATGTTGATAGATTGCTGGCCCAGATCTTTGATGTGTTATCCCTCTCTCCCCCGCCTGCGGCTCCTCGGCAAAGAGGTGACCTGTTTCATACCGCTAGGGTGCTGTTGGAGTTTCCTGAACAAACTCATTTTAATAATCTCGTCTTAAAGGAGTGGGAACATCCCAGCAAACTCCAGGGGGTCCCTAAAACTGTGGATAAGAAGTATCCATTCCCTGCTGACCTGATCAAGTGTTGGACTTCGCCGCCCGAAGTCGATGCCCCGATCCTTGGTCTGTCCAATACCTCTATTATGCACTCCCCTGACACTACTACGCTGCGGGATCTGGAGGATTGGTGGGTTGATCAACTGGCATGTCATGCCTTTGCATTTGGGGGAGCCTAGCTCCGCCCAGTTTGCGCCTTAGCCATCACGGCGGTGGCGCTCAGGACTGTGGTGAAGACTGCCCTTGAAGGGGCGGATGACTTGCCTTCTGACGCCGCCAATGCTTTAGTTACCTGTGAGACTTTTATCAATTATATCCTGTCTGCATCAGATGATGCTATTAAACTGAGTGCTAGATCCTCTGCTCTGGTGGTAGCCATACGCCGTGCGGTCTGGTTACGCCAGTGGGCCGCTGAAAATGTCGCCAAGAAGGCTCTTACGGGGCTTCCATTCAAAGGGCTGCGCCTGTTTGGAGAAAGGTTAGATATCTTCGCTAAAGGGGGCAAGCTGCTCCAGCGCAAGCGTCAGATTCGGCCTTTTCATGGCCCAAGCTCCCACTCGACCCCCTATAGTGGGGCTAAACAGGGAAGAGGGGTGTCCTTCGCCGGAGCTCGCACAGATTCCTGGAACAAGAACAGAGGACGCCGCCCCAGTTCTTCCTGGGGGCCCAAGCCCAAAGCCCCTCCCAAGACCCCCCAAGCATGAAGGGGCGCCCTCGCCCGTCAGGGTGGGGGGACGTCTACAGCATTTTCAGCATGTCTGGAGACGCCACGTCCCAGACCGGCGGATTCAGGGGGTAGTGTCCTCCGGTTACAAGATAGAGTTTGCTGTACTGCCCCCTACCAGGTTCGTCGGGTCCCGAATCCCACAGGATCCGGCCTCAGCTCAAGTCTTGATGCTAGCGGTGCAGGACCTTCTAGACCTCTGGGTCATTTGCAAGGTCCCCTTAAAAGACAGGGGCGTGGGGTTTTATTCCAACCTGTTCACGGTGCCCAAAAAGGACGGGTTAGTCAGACCCATTCTGGATTTAAAAATCTTAAACAAATTTGTCAGAAACAAATTTGTCAGGCCATTGCCTCGCTTCGCCCAGGGGACTTCATGACATCTGTGGACATCAAGGACGCTTACCTGCACGTTCCGGTGTTCCCAGGGCATCAAAGTTTTCTCAGATTTGCGCTGTTGGATCAGCATTACCAGTTTGTGGCTCTGCCATTCGGACTTACGTCAGCCCCCAGGGTATTCACCAAGGTGCTGGCAGGAGTAATGTCTCTGTTAAGACTAAAAGGCATACGAGTGTTGCCCTACCTGGACGATATACTCATCTCATCCCAGTCTCTGCAGCAGGCAGAGCTGGACACGCGGTTGGTGGTGTCCACCCTGGAGTCCTTCGGCTGGGTGATCAATTACCCAAAGTCCTCTCTGTCCCCCTCCTCAGTGACCCAGTTTCTGGGGATGATTCTGGATTCAGTTCAGTTCAGCTCAGTCAAGGATATTCCTTCCTCCACAGAAGGTGGAAGCTCTGACAACGCAGGTGAAATCCCTGCCCTCTAGCCCTAATCCCTCCATCAGGCAAGGAATGCAGTTGGTGAGCTCGATGGTGGCAAGCTTCGAGGCGGTGCACTTTGCACAATTCCATTTGAGAACTCTGCAGCTTCACCTTCTGTCAGTCTGAAACAAGGACCCAGCATCCTTGGACGAGATCTGGGTGCTTCCTTCCTCGGTCAGACAAACCCTTGCGTGGTGGCTGGGCCACGGGAACTTGACAAGGGGCAGATCCTTCCTGGCTTCCTCCTGGGAGACGGTCACAACGGATGCCAGTCTCTCGGGCTGGGGGGGATTCTGGAAGTCCCTGCGTTTCCAGGGGAGGTGGGGCCCTCAGGAGGCCCATCTACCCATCAATGTGAAGGGTCTGGCAATTCAGGTACGCTCAGACAACAGGACGGCAGTAGCCTACATCAATCATCAGGGAGGAACCCGGAGCAAGGGTGCTCTCCAGGAGGTGTCTCTGATTCTAACATGGGCAGAGACCAATGTTCAATGCATCTCGGCTGTGTATATTCCGGGGGCGGAAAATCTGCTAGCAGATGCCCTGAGCAGGGGGTCGTCCCGTCAGGGGGAGTGGTCCCTCTCCAACACGGTATTTCAGTCCCTGTGTCACCGTTGGAGTCTCCCAGACGTGGATCTGTTTGCGTGCCGTCACAATCACAAGCTCCCGAGCTTTGTATCCCTGTCTCAGGATCCTCTGGCTCTGGCCTCGGATGCTCTGTCAATGTCTTGGAGGGAGTTTCGGCTCCTGTATGCGTTTCCACCAATTCCCCTTCTGGGCAGAGTGCTACACAAGATCGCTCTGGAAGGGGTACCCATGATTCTGGTGGCCCCAAGGTGGCCAAGAAGAGTGTGGTTCGCAGACGTGGTTCAAATGGCAGTAGATCAGTACGATCTACCAAGGATACCAGACCTTCTAACTCAGGGGTCTCTACGCCATCCCAATTTACTAACTCTGGCTTTGACGGCTTGGCTATTGAAACCACCATCTTAAAGGAAAAGGGGTTGTCCGCTTCTGTAGTGGCTACCATGGTGCAAGCCAGGAAGAAGACTTCTGCTATATATTATGGGGTATGGCGTGCCTACATCAACTGGTGTGAATCCAGGTCTCTTCCCTGCCGGGAATTCTTAGTCTCCAGGGTGCTGGAGTTTTTACAACATGGTCTAGACTTAGGTCTGAAGCTTAGTACTTTGAAGGGCCAGGTTTCGGCCCTGTCTTATCTTCTTTCAGAAGACCTTTGCCCAGCACTCTCTTATCAAGACTTTCTTTCAAGGGGTCACTCATGTGCGCCCCCCTCGGAAGCCTATGGTTCCTGTTTGGGATCTGAATTTGGTTTTGTCGGCCCTGCAGGGTCCTCCCTTTGAGCCTATTCATGAAGCAGCTCTTGCTGTTCTCACGCTCAAGGTGGTCTTTCTGGTAGCTGTTACCTCGGTTAGACGTGTGTCTGAATTGGCTGCCTTGTCTATTCAGCCCCCCTACTTTGAGAGACACCGGGATAAGGTGGTGTTTCGCTTCAAGCCAGACTTTTTGCCTAAGGTTGTGTCTGCATGCCATTTGAATCAAGATATTGTACTTCCTTCCTTGTGCCCTAATCCTAGTAACCCTAAGGAGAGGGTTTTGCATTCCCTGGATGTGGTTAGGTGTGTCAAGTCTTACCTGGTTACCACTCAGGCCTTTAGGAAGACGGATGCACTCTTCGTTGTGCCTCTTGGCCTAGGAAAGGTTTGGCTCCCGCCAAGTCTACCATCAGCAAATGGATTCGTCAGGCTGTGGTTCAAGCCTATACTACTAAGGGGAAGACTCCCCCCTTTCGTCTTACTGCTCATTCCACTAGAGCTGTTGGGGCTTCTTGGGCTTTTCAGCACCAGGCCTCTGTGGAGCAAGTTTGTAGGGCCGCTACCTGGTCTTCTGTTCACACCTTTACAAAGTTTTACAAGGTTGATGTTAAGGCCTCAGCTGACGCTGTGTTTGGCCGCAAGGTTTTGCAGGCGGCAGTAGTTTAAACTGCTTGCTGTTGCCTTCTGTTGGGGATCCCACCCTTCTTTACGGACACTGCTATTGGATGTCCCACATGTAAGGATTATGTCTGGAGCAGGACGTGCTGTCTGCTTAGAATAATACAACTCTGTGAAATACTCACCTGTAGAGTTGGTATTATACGCAGACAGCACGTCCTGCTCCACCCCACCCTGATTTCACTTTGTTCTGGATCCCCTGTTTGGTGATTGTTATCCTTGATATTGTTTGCCAGTTTTGGGTGGTTGTTTCTCCTGGCCTCTCATTCTCACTGCTTTTTAATGCTGGGGATTTGTGGGAGGTCCTCCGGTATATGTAGGGCCGGGAGGAGCTTGTTTTCTTCATGTTCTGCAGTGCACTGCGCTGAAGGCGGAGGTATACCCACATGTAAGGATTATGTCTGGAGCAGGACGTGCTGTCTGCGTATAATACCAAGTTGTATTTTTTCTGTGTCAGGACATGCACAGCCAGAAGGTATCGCCCAGCGCTGTGCTGTGTCTCTGCATACAAACCATGCTCTATGCTGTATATTCATATACATGCTGATTAGAGGAGTGCTTGGGTTTGGGCTGTGAGATTGGCAGAGAAGCAAGTATACTAGACAACCGGGGGGGTTTCACACCAGATTAGGATGCTCCCCCCCCAAAAAAAAGGCAAGTAGGTCTTTGTCTGAACTAAGTTGTTTCCTTTAAAGTTCCTGTCCGGGCACTAATCGTGCCACGCAGCTGAATCGCCCTTTAACTGTAGTTTGAAACTTACCTGCATTGGCGAACTCAGCCTGAAGCCGCGTGGGCATCCCAGTCAGTCGGTCATGTCAGTCACGATAACTGGCAGCACCCGCTACATTTACTACAAAGAAAGGGTGGGATTGCCCAATCTGCATACCTGATGGAGGTAAGTTGTAAACTCCAAGGATATAGGGCTGATTAGCTGTGGCGTATTACTGTCCAGACAGTCTCTTTAAGTGTAACACTAGCCAAAAGGATTATCCTTTCTTTGATCGCTCTGGTAGTTTGTACCTTGTTGTTTTCCTGCATGTTGTTTAGTAACTCTGGCACAGATGTTAATGTCCTGCCTTTGTTCTGCAGCTGGATGCACAGGGCCTTCTGGTCTGGATCTTAGCAGGAGGCCTTGGACTCAGTCTGGTTTTCTCACTTATCCTTGTACCCCTTCAGTGCTTCCATCTACGACGCGGCTATGGCATTGCCCTACTTTGCCTTTATGTGCTTTTTCTGGTTGTGGCATTATTAACAGAATTTGGAGTCATCAAACTGCAACACTCCTGATGCTGAAGAGAAAATGACTCGTCAGCAATAATGTGATGTGTGGTGGATGGCATCATCTTCTTCAGTTTTCCTTTAACCCTCACTTGGTGCATTACTGTCTCAGGTTTATTTTTTAACAGTATTTTATAGTTTTAAGCACACATTTAAACTCATTTTACAGTGTTTAGGTTATTTAAAAGAGAAATGTGTGTTTTATTAAAAAGTATTTTTAAACTATACTTTGCAACTGTAATATACATGATTTTCACAAAACTGTACAAACCCTGTAAAAAACATGTGGACTACCAAAATGAAGGTTTATTTTATAGATGTATTTTTAAATAAAGGTGTTAACTTGTACAGATCTTGTTATAGTTGGTGTTCATGTTTGTGCACTATAAAATAAAAATGATGCACTCTCCCATAGCAGGTCCAGTCTAGCGTTCAGAAACCAGTGTGAGCATGAATTCCTTGGGCACACAGCCAAGACTCATGACACAGGCCCCTGTGCCTGTGTGTACCCAACTCTACTTATTGCAATAGAGAAATGTGCCATGGCCATGGTCATGCATTGTGGTGGACAGGAGAGACAGGGGGAGCCCGCAGGGATGCAGAGAGGCTCTTTTTCCGCTAATTGGGAGGTTTCTCTGCACCTGACTCATCAGTGGGGGGGGGGGGGATATCCAGGCTACAATAAACAATATTAGAGGCACTATCCAGGCTAATAAAAACAAAATGTATACTGACCCTTTATCACTCGAAGCTGACTTCTCCTATTCAGGCACCCCCCACACTTACTAGATAATGAGATCAAGTTCTGCACCATCCAGACCTGCTCTCCAGTACCTGCCACCCACCATCACTCATGCCAGTTCCATTCATTGCAATAAAGAGGGCAATGCCCTGCATCTGATTCTTGTCAAAGTATGCAGAGTGCCATAATTACTAGGAGTGTGCATGGCTAGTGGCCACCTTACTCCCAAGCATTAATATGCAGCATGGTTAGCAGCTGTCTCCTCCTCATGAGTGGGGTGAGAGAGAGCGGTTAAAAACAAAGTCCATGCAGGCAGTATGCTGCCGGCTCCAGCCCAACTCGGCCTCCAGCACTAGAACTGGAAGCAAGGTGAGCTATTACAGCATGCAACCAAAGTAATCCCCCGGCCCACTCCCTAGGGGCTCAGTGTCTGCAAGGAGATGATGCCACTCTCCACCCCCAGTGGACATGCTGGATACTTGTAGAACTGCAAGGAGCATTTCCTGCTGGGCGTTTCCATCATGTCTAGAGCTGTAAGGGACAGCCCGTATGTGGCAAGCAGAAAGCAGGCTGCTATAACCCTTTGCCTGGAATGTCCTTTAAAGAACTTCAACCATTAAACTGTATCAGACTGGTGAAAAAAGATATATTCTTAGTATACAGTACGTCCTGCTCCAAATAGATTACTTACACTTGGGTTATCCTCCGCCAGATGGCGCTGCACTGCAGAGACATGCAAAACAGGCTCCTCCCGGCCCCTCAAATACTCAGGGACCTCCCACAAATCCCCAGATTTCTCTGCAGTGCTGACTGCGAAGACATGAAGGATCACTCTCTCGCAGGTGAGCGGGGCTATTAAAGCCTGCAGCCCTGTTGGACTATTCCCACCCGTCCTCTTTGTGATGTGCCTCCCAGCCTGGGCTGCGCTGGTCGGGGGAAGGTAGGCAGCACCTTGCGTGCTTATGGAGCGCTGCTCCACCGCAGTCCCCCACCAAAGGGTAGGCGGTATAGGCTGATGGTGTGCCTCTATGGGATGCCCCTCCCGCGTTATTGCCCCGTGTAGCGGTGGGCCCTGTACAAAGGGCCGCCATACTCCCGCGTTCCCCCCCGTAGATCGGGGGGAAAGAAAGGGGGGTGTGTGTATTGTGATTTCATGCATATGGCCTTTGTAATGTCTTTTGGACTTGTACTTGTGGTGTCAGACGCGCTGGTTTGTATTTTTAGTTTGCGCAGAGGCAGCATCATAGCCCAGGAGGTCCAACTCGTGTAACTGCCGCCACCGCGCGGGCTTTTTCCTTCCTTGGATGTTCCGCGCCGGATGGCGGCGTTACCTCAGGCGCCTCTGCGTCCTCATTGGCTGCTCGTTGGATCTCGGGACAAGACCGGCGGTGCATGGCGTGTGGACAACCCCATGCTGACGCTGACAGGGCACGGGTCTGCGTACCCTGTGCTGAGCAAGCGCTGGCCTTGCATTCTGGCCTGCCAGTGGCTGCACCTCGTTTTACTTCACCTACTTCCCCAGGCTTAAATCTCACTCCTGCTGAGTCGCACACAAGTGGGGATTCTCCGCCTGATTTGTCTCATAGACTGCCTACGGCTGAACAGATCATTGTGAGGTCTTTAGCGCGTAAGGGCCCTGGTAAGAAGCGGCACTTGATGCCTAATGTTACTGTTTTCCCTGTGGGATCTCAGGAGTTTATGAATCTGTGTGGCTATAGCCCTTCTGATGAAGGAGAGCTCTTTTCTGACTCAGGCTCATCTGATGAGAGTCCGACTGGTCATGAAGTCTCTGGCCCTGACCCCTGGGTCCAGGATGACACTGACATATTGTTGATCCAGATCTTTGAGGTTCTGTCTATCTCTCCCCCTGGTGAGGCTCCCAGGCAAAGAGGGGAGCGTTTCCATACAGCAACGTCACGTTTGGAATTTCTGGAGCAGGCACATTTCCATACCCTTGTGCTCAAGGAATGGGAGTGCCCCAGTAAACTGCCCAGGGTCCCAGGGGATTGGGATGGGAAGTATCCGTTTCCCCGAGGTGGTTAAATGGTGGTCATCCCCCCCCCGAGGTGGATGCCCCGATCATAGGGCTACCTAACCCCCCTTTTATTACAGTCCCTGCTTATACTATCCTTCGGGATGCTGAGGACCGGCGCATTGACCTGCTGTCCTCCCACGCCTTTGCATGTGCGGGGACGGCGCTGCGCCCGGTCTGTGCCTCTGCCATTACTGCCGTGGCCGCTAGAACCCTCATCAGAAAAATTCTTGATCGTCCCCCTGATGATCTCCATTGGGAGGTGTTTAATGCACTCTCCAGTTGTGAGGTGTTTGTAAAATTTATCCTATTAGCATTCGATGACACCATTAGAATGTGTGCAAGAACTTCTGCCCTTGTGGTGGCTATACGTCGCTTGGTCTGGCTGCGACAGTGCGGTGCTGATGATGCTGCAAAGAAGGCTCTTACCGGGATGCCTGTTTGGGGCCCGTCTAGACCTGTTTGGTAAGAAGGGTAAGTTACCCCAACGCAGGCGGCTGTCTCGGCCCCTCCGGGGCCAGGGCACCCCTTCTACCCCCTGCCATGGTGTTAAACAGGAACCAGGGGTGTCCTTCGCGGGGCTCGTGCAGATTCCTGTCCCAGGAGCAGCAGACAACGCCCTGGCTCCTCCGGGGGGGGGCTAAGCCCAAATCTTCCCCCAAGTCCCCTCAAGCATGATGGGGCGCCCTCGCCCGCCTGGGTGAGGGGACGGCTGCGGCACCTTTCTCATGTCAGGAGGCATCACGCCTCAGACTGGTGGATTCAGGAGGTAGTGTCCTCCGGCTACTAGATAGAGTTTGCTGTGCGCCCTCCCCCAAGATTATCAGGTCCCGGGTACTCCTGGTCCCTGCCTCTGTTCAGGTGCTGGTGCAGGCCATGCAAGGCCTGCGGGGTCTGGGGGTCTCTTGCAGATTGCCCTTAACAGGCAGAGGCAGGGGCCGCTACACCAACCTTTCCACAGTTCCCCAAAAAGGATGGGTCAGTCTGGCCCATTCTGGATTCACAGATTTTCAGCAATTCGTCAATTACAGGCGGTTTCTGCATGGAAACTCTGTGCTCGGCCATTAGCTCCTTGCGCCTCGGGGGCTTCTTGCCTTCTGTGGAGATCAAAGATGCTTATTTTCACATCCCTGTGTCTTCAGGACACCGAAGGTCTTCAGATTCGCGTTGGAAGTCCAACACTGCTAATTTGTGGCCTTGTCATCTGGCCTCTCTTTAGCTCCCAGAGTGCTCACCAAGGTGCTGACGGGGGTGATGTCTCTGATGAGACCAAGGGGCGTCCACGTGATGACCTACCTGGACGTCCTCATCACTTCCCAGTCTCTACGTCAGGCTAAGTTGGATACTCGGCTGGTGGTGTCCATTGGGAGTCATTTGGATGGGTGATCACCCCAAGTCCCCATTGTCCCCTTCATTGTAACTCCATTCCTAGGAATGAATCTGGATACAGTTCAGGCAAGGATCTTCCTTTCTCAGCAATAAAGTGGACAATCTGGTTGCCCGGGCTCAGTCCCTCATAGCTGTCCCCGTCCCTCCACCAGGCAGGGGATGCAGCTGGTGGGCCCGTTGGTGGCGTGCTCCGTAGAGGCCCCTTATGCTCAGTCCCCCTTTGGGGCCTTCTGCAACTTCTCCTATTATTGTACGGGACAAGGACCCAGCATCCCTGGAGCAGGGTCTGTGTGCCTTCCCCCCTGGTGAGGAGGTCCCTCTTGTAGTGGATGAACTCAAGTAACCTGTCTGGGGGCAGTTCCCTTCTTGCCCCTTCCTGGGAGACGGTCACCATGGATGCCAATCTATCAGGTTGGGGGGGGGGGTTTCTGGAAGTCCCTGCGGTTCCAGGGGAGGTGGGGCCCTTAGGAGGCCCATACACCTATCAATGTTTGAATTAGTGAGCGTTCAGGTTAGTTCTAACTCGCTTGACTACTCCTCTTCAGGGCCTGCCTGTTCGGGGGGGGCTAGGTCTATCTGACAGCAGTGGCCTACATTAATCATCAGGGAGGGACCCGGAGCAGGAGGGTCCTCCAGGAAGTGTGTCTGATCCTGATCTGGGTGGAGGACAATGGTCCCTGCATATCAGCGGTATACGCTCCGGGGGGGTCCCTCTGCAACAGGGTGTGCCAATCCCTGTGTCACTATGGGGACCAACCAGTTGGATCTGTTTGTGTCCCGTCACGATCACAAGCTCTCGGCCCTTGTTTACCTGTCCCAGGATCCTCTGGGCGTGGTCACGGATGCCTTAGTGACGTCATGGCAGTGCATTCTGTTCTGTATGTCTTTTCTCCATTCCCCCTGCTAGGCAGGGTCCTGAGCTAGATTGCTCTGGAAGGGGTGCCAGTGATTCTGGTGGCCCCCGGGTGGCCAAGAAGAGTGTGGTTCGCAGACGTGGTACAGAGGGCAGTAGCTCAGTACGTTCTGCCAGGAGTGCCAGATCTGCTCACTCAGGGCCCCTTACGTCATCCCTATATACAGACTCTGGCCTTGACGGCCTGGCTGCTGAAACATCCATCTTGATGGAGACAGGCTTATCTGCCTCGGTGATTGAGACTTTGGGAAGACTAGGAGCAAGCTTCTTCTTCCATCTATTATAAGGTATGGCGTACCTATATTGATTGGTATGAGTCTAGGTCTCTTCCCTGTCGGGTGTTCTCTGTCCCCAGGGTTCTAGAGTTATTACAGCATGGGTTGGAGTCGGGTCTCCAACTCAGTACTCTGAAGGGTCAGGTTCTGTCCTGTCCGTCTTCTTTCAGAAGTCTTTTGGCTCAGCCTTCCTTGGTTAAGACCTTCTTTCAGGGGGGTACTCCATGTGCGTCCACCAGGTAATCCTATGGTCCCTGTTTGGGATTTGAACTTGGTGTTGTCTGCCTTGCAGGGTGTTCCCTTTGGACCTATTCAGGATGCTGTTCTGTCTGTACTTACCCTCAAGGTTGTCTTTCTGGTGGCTGTTACTTCGGTCAGACGTGTGTCTGAGCTGGCGGCTCTGTCTATCTAGCCCCCATTCTTTGAGAGACACCAGGATAAGGTGGTGTATTCTGCTCATTTGATTCAAGATATTGTTCTTCCTTCTTTGTGCCCTATTCCTAACAACGCTGAGGAAAGGGTTCTGCATTCCTTGGACAGGTGTTGGCAGTATTCCTTGGTAGTCACTGCGTCCTGTAGGAAAACTGATGCTCTTTTTGGGCCTACGGCCACTCCATCCTGAATGCGCCCGATCTCGTTTGATCTAGGGGGCTAAGCAGCGTTGGGCCTGGTCCATACTTGGATGGGATTGTCACTTCTGGTCCTAGGAAAGGTTTTTGGCTCTTGACAAGTCTACTATTAGCGAATGGATTCGTCAGGCTGTGATTCAGGCCTATCCCACTAGGGGGAAGAATCTTCCCTTTCGCCTTACTGCTCATTCTACTCGTGCTATTGGTGCCTCTTGGGCTTTTCAGCACCAGGCTTCTGTTGAACAAGTTTGCAAGGCCGCTACTTGGTCTTCTGGTTTTACCTTTTCCAAATTTTTACAAGGTTGATGTTAGGGCCTCAGCTGATGCTGTTTTTGGCCGCAAGGTTTTGCAATCGGCAGTGGTTTAAACTGTCTGCTGTTACCTTTTTGTTGGGGATCCCACCCTACTTTATGGACACTGCTATTGGATGTCCCAAGTTTAAGTGATCTATTTGGAGCAGGACGTACTGTATACTAAGAATAATACAATTCTGTGAAATACTCACCTGTAGAATTGATATTATAAGTATACAGTACGTCCTGCTCCACCCCACCCTGGTTTTTGCATTATTCTGGATCCCCTGTATGGTGATTGTTATCATTCTTATAGTTACCAGTTTGGTGGTTAAATTCTCCCGGCTTCTTGTTCACTGCTTTTCAATGCTGGGGATTTGTGGGAGGTCCCTGGGTATTTGAGGGGCCGGGAGGAGCCTGTTTTGCATGTCTCTGCAGTGCAGCGCCATCTGACGGAGGATAACCCAAGTGTAAGTAATCTATTTGGAGCAGGACGTACTGTATACTTATAATATCAATTCTACAGGTGAGTATTTCACAGAATTGTATTTTTTGTGCTATGCATATAATTAAAGTGGACCTCCAGCCAAAAAAGAAAGTTTAGTAAATTGCTCCCCCCGGGCGCCATTTTAATTCTCTGCTGCGTGTGCCTGGCGTCTCACTATCGCGGTCCGTAAGTGCCCCTGCGGGCTGATTTATTTATGTATATATCTGTATTGCATGTTGCTTATGGGATCTTTTGCTTATGTCTTGCAGGCGGGTCAAACTTTGTGGTTTCTCCCGGTCCTATCCCCTCTATTTAGTGTTAACTCTTATTGGAGGGCTATTACATACCATTACTCCCACTTCCCTAGCGGGTTATTGGGGCATCCCGGGTTGCTTTTATTAGCGTCAATCCCTATTGGCCTGTTGTGCCGTGATAATCACCATATGGAGGCTTATCAGGATAATGTGCTTGGGGTTCCTACGGGACAAGCCTGGCTTTGTGTGGCGTGTGGGGTAACCCCTATAAGTGATGATGTCAGGGTGTGTGTACCCTGCGCCCAGCAGGTACTTGCCCTACAGTCTGGTTTACCTGCGGCTGGGCCTAGTGCTGCGCCCCCTCTGGCTTCGCCTGCCCCCCCACGCTTACACCTGACTCCCAGTGAGGTGCATACCAGTGGGGAGTCTCGACCTGATTTGGCTACCAGGGTAGCCAGCATTGAAAGGCATATTGCTGGTTCTGATCCGCGTAAGGCTCCTGCTAAGCGGCGGCATCTGGCACCCGGTGTTACTCTCTTTCCTATGGAAGCTGAGGAGTTTTTTGATGTTACTGGTTATACCCCCCTGGAAGAAGGGGAATTATTCTCTGATTCAGAATCCTCTGACGATCACCCTAGGGGTTATGCTGATTCTGAATCTGACCAATGGGCTTCAGATGATACTGACAGACTTTTGGCTCAAATTTTTGAAGTACTGGCCCCGCGGCAGCAGGGGGGGCTGTTTCATACTGTTAAGCCACGTTTGGAGTTTCCTGAACAAACTCACTTAAATAATCTGATTCTCAAGGAGTGGGAACGGCCTAGCAGTACCAAAGAGTTGGGATAAGAGGTATCCCTTTCCTGGTGAAATGGTTAAACGTTGGTCATGTCCTCCAGAGGTGGATGCACCAGTTCTGGGGTTGTCTAACACATCTGTCATGCATTCCCCTGACTCTACTACATTGAGAGATGGGGAAGACAGGCGCATGGATCAGCTGGCTAGCCATGCCTTTGCCTGTTTCGGGACCGCACTCCGTCCAGTCTGTGCTTCTGCTATCACGGCTGTTGCTATTAAAAGCCTGCTCAGGGGTCTCTTAGATGGGGCCCCTGATGATGCTGGTAGTGAAGAGTATAGAGCTCTTCTGCGTTGTGAGGAATTTGTTGGATGATACCATCAGAATGTGTGGCAGAGCATCTGCCTTGTTGGTGGTGATACGCCGCTCGGTCTGGTTGCGCCAGTGGGCAGCTGACAATGCTGCCTAAAAGGCCCTCACTGGGTTTCCCTTCAAGGGGCTGCGCCTCTTTGGCGAACGTTTGGACTTGTCTGCTAAGGGTGGCAAATTACCTCAGCGTAGAAGGCAGCCCCGGTCCTTTCGGGGTTCAGGTGCCTTTTCTCCTTCCTTCAGGGGCTCCAGAATTTGACGAGGAGCTCCCTTTGCTGGAGCCCATGTAGATTTTTGGGGCAGGGGTAGAGGACGTGGCCGCCCTGGCCCCCCCCCTGGGGTCCCAAGACTAAGTCCTCCCCCAAGCCCCCTCAGGCATGAAGGGGCGCCCTCACCCATCCGGGTGGGGGGACGGCTTCGGCTCTTGGCTCGCATCTGGAGGCATCATGTCTCAGACCGGTGGATTCAGGAGGTAGTATCCTCCGGTTACAAGATAGAGTTTGCAGCCTGGCCGCCCCCAAGATTCATCAAATGTTTGTCAGATTCAGACACTTTCGCATGGAGACTCTGCGCTCAGCTGTGACCTTCTTACGCCCAGGGGACTTCATGACTTCTGTAGACATCAAGGATGCTTACCTTCACGTTCCTATCTTTCCAGGTCATCAGAGGTTCCTCAGGTTCACTCTGGAGGATCAGCACTACCAATTTGTGGCCTCACCTCTGCCCCCTCGGCCCCCAGGGAATTCACCAAGATGCTGGCAGGAGTGATAGCCCTGCTGAGATCTCAGGCCATTCGCATTCTCCCCTACCTGGACGACATGCTTATCGCTTCTCAATCCTTCCATCAGGCAGAGCTGGACACTCAGAGGGTGGTGTCCACACTGGAGTCATTCAGCTGGGTGATCAACCACCCCAAATCTTCCCTGTCTCCTTCCATGGTGAAGTCTTTTCTGGGCATGATTCTGGATTCAGCTCGGGTCAAGATCTTTCTTCCTCAGCAGAAGGTGGTCCTTCAAGAGAAAGTTTAGCTCCTGCTGTCTTGTCCCCATCCATCCATCAGGCAGAGAATGCAGCTGGTGGGCCTGATGGTGTCCTGCTTCGAGGCGGTCCCATATGCTCAGTTACACATGAGGCCTCTTCAGCTTCACCTCTTGTCAGTATAGGATCGTGACCCTGTGTCCTTGGATCAGGCATTTGTCTTGTCCCCTCAGGTCAGGCGGTCTCTAGTGTGGTGGCTGGTCTCCGGGAACCTGCTGGGGGGCAGGTCCTTTCTGGCCCCCTGCTGGGAGACTGTCACCACGTATGCCAGTCTGACAGGTTGGGGGGGATTCTGGAAGTCCCTGAAATTCCAGGGTCAGTGGGGCCCTCAGGAGGCCCATGCCTCTATCAACATTCTGGAATTGAGGGCAATCAGGTTGGTGCTCGCCCACTTAACCCCACGCCTGAGGGGTCGGGCTGTTCAGGTCCGCTCGGACAACCAGATGGCGGTTGCCTACATCAATAATCAGGGAGGGACCTCAAGGAAGTGTCCCTGATACTGTCCTGGGTGGAGGAAAATGTTCCCTGCATCTGCAGCTGTGTACATCCCGGGGGTGGAGAATCTGGAGGCAGACTTCCTCAGCAGGGGGTCCTCTCTTCTGGGAGAGTGGTCCCTCAGCAGCAGGGTGTTTCGCTCCCTGTGCCACCGCTGGGGTCAGCCAGATGTGGATCTGTTTGCATCCCATCACAATCACAAGCTTCCAGTCTTTGTCTCTCTGTCCCAGGATCCTCTGGCCTTGGCCACGGATGCCCTGGCAATGTCTTGGACAAGGTTCCAGCTCCTGTATGTGTTTCCCCCGTTTCCACTGCTGGGCAGGGTGCTGCGCAAGATAGTTCAGGAAGGGGTGCCAACCATCCTGTTGGCCAAGAAGGGTGTGGTTCGCAGACATCGTGCAGTTGGCAGTAGATCAGTACGCCCTGCCACGGATTCCAGATCTGCTCACTCAGGTACACCTACGCCACCCCAATTTACAAACCCTGGCTTTGACGGCCTGGCTGTTGAAACCTCCATCTTGATGGAAAAAGGGCTGCCTGCCTCGGTGGTGAATACCATGATCAGGGCTAGGAAGAGGTCCTCTTCTTCCATCTATTACAGGGTTTGGCGTACTTACATTGATTGGTGCGAGTACCACTCGCTTCCTTATCGTGTGTTTTCTATTCCTAGGATTCTGTAGTTTCTCCAACATGGTTTGGATATGGGTCTTCAGCTCAGTACTCTGAAAGGCATCCCCTGGTCAAGACCTTTTTCCAGGGAGTTACTCACGTGCGTCCTCCACGTAAGCCTATGTTACCAGTCTGGGACTTGAACTTGGTCTTATCTGCCCTGCAGGTCTCCCTTCGAGCCCTTGCAAGGGGCCCCTTTGTCCATTCTTACACTTAAGGTGGTCTTTTTGGTGGCTATCACTTCTGTTAGGCGTGTTTCTGAGTTGGCGGCGCTTTCCATCAAGCCTCCTTATTTTGAGAGACACCAGGACAAGGTGGTGTTTCGTTTTAAGCCAGATTTTCTGCCTAAGGTTGTTTCTGCTTTTCATCTCAATTAGGACATTGTTTTGCCTTCTCTATGTCCTAATCCTAGTAACCCTAAGGAAAGGGTTTTGCATTCTTTGGGCGTAGTCAGAACTCTGAAGTTCTATTTGGTGGCTACTGAATCCTTCAGGAAGACTGACGCTCTCTTTGTGCTTCTGTCTGGACCTAAGAAGGGTCTGGCTCCAGCTAAGTCCACTATCAGCAAGTGGATCCATCAGGCTGTGGTACAGGCCTACTCTGCTAAGGGGAAGGAGCCTCCCTTCCGCCTTACTGCTCATTCTACTCGTGCTATTGGTGCCTCTTGGGCTTTTCAGCACCAAGCTTCTGTTGAACAAGTTTGCAAGGCCGCTACTTGGTCTTCTGTTCATACCTTTTCAAAGTTTTACAAGGTTGATGTTAGGGCCTCAGCTGATGCTGCTTTTGGCCGTAAGGTCCTGCAGGCGGCAGTGGTTTGAACTGTCTGCTGCTGATTTTTCTTGGGGATCCCACCCTACCTTACGGACACTGCTATTGGATGTCCCATGTGTAAGGAATATTTTCTGGAACAGGACATGCTGTATACTTAGAATAATACAATTCTGTGATTACTCACCTGTAGAATTTATGGTGATTGTTCAAATTTTCATATAATGGTTATAGTTCTCCTGGTCTCTTGCTAACTGCTTTTCAATACTGGGGATTTTGTGGGAGGTCCCGGGTATATATGGGGCCAGGAGAAGCCACTTTTCTGTCTCTGCAGTCCAGCACCATCTACTGGAGTATATCCCAAGTGTAAGGAATATCTTCTGGAACAGGACGTGCTGTATACATATAATACCAATTCTACAGGTGAGTAATCACAGAATTGTATGTTTTACTCTGTTGGATGCAGATAGACAACTAAAGACTGAAACAGCAGAAACAAATGGTGCTTCCTTTCTCTAAATGATGCCAAGTGAGCACAATGATATATAAAGTGGAGGAGCAACAATGATGGCAGGCCACCTGATCTCCTGGGCCTCGGTTGCACCCCCTCAAGTTATGCACCTGGTTGTATGTTGCTAAATTTTTCGATTGGAGAGATTATAATGCTGCAGTTTATGTAGTTTTGTGGATCTAAAGCACTATATCTTTTGAAAGATGTTTAAACGCTGGGGTCTGGTCCTGTACAGGTGCCTGGGTGTCACCTAAATGTTCTGGCTCAGCCACCAGGTGCCATACTAATGTATGCTCTAAACATGAGTTTGGAAGTTAAGAGGGCAACAAGCTAGGGAATAAGAGAAGCCAAGAGGATCCTGCACTGAGCAAGCCTTAGTCAGGTTTCCATTCAACACTGAACTGTGGGTGCCAGTAAACTAAAATAAAGTCCTATATGGTATGTTTCTGATATGCGAGGAACTACATATTCCAGCACAATAGATGACTATTTTATATATCTGGCTACTAAGATGTTTGATTATTGGTAACAGTCTTAGTATTTCCCTTTACATAACTAAAAGCCCTGGCATATAGAACCTCTGCACACAAATATAGAAATCTATATACTTACAGTACCAGTCAAACTTTAGACACACCCCTTTTGTTTTCTTTTTTTTACATTTCAGATTTCTGTTTTAGACATAAAAACAGAGAAGGAACTTAATGTATTCAGTATAAAAGAGAAAGCATTAATGCGGATTAAAACCCGAGTGGTCTCCCCCCTGCTGTGTGAAACCCCCAGGGTAGCTGGTAAACTCACTTTTACCAGGCGTACCCTGCAACACGGTGATCGTCGGCGCCGCTTCCCTGAAGCTGTGCACGCTCCCACGCCCAGCCATTCTGAGTTGAAAACTGTCCCACCGGTGAGCCCGCAGTAGTGCCAGAGGTACTAGGATGGGGAGACGGGGAAGAAAAAATGACTTTCAATCCGCTTTAAATCAGAATAGGTTTAAAATTTTAGATTCCTCTTTTGCTTCCAATCTTGGCTGCTAGCTGGAAAAGAAGAAGCCCTAGACACATGACCAATCACACAGCTGCATTTCTCAGGGGGAGCGCGGTGACAGATATTTAAGGGGTTTTTCAGGGGATTGATCGAGGGGCCCTGGCAACTGGGATGCCCCCCTGGAGCAGACCAGCATGTTGGTGCAGCAGGTCAGGAAGGCACCAAAGGGGGACCTGAGCACGGGTGGGGGGGGGGGGGGGGCGCCATTTCAAATCTTTGCCCCAGGTGCCAGAAAGCCTAGCTACTCCTCTGGAAATGGATGTATGTTCATTTAATATAACCATGTCAGTGAGGCTAACCGGCAAACACAGCTTCAGTTTGCTAGGGAGCACAAAGATTGGAGAAGGGAGCAATGGAAGATGATGAGTCTAGATTTACCCTGATCCAGAATGATGGCGGCATCACGGTAAGAAGAGAGTTGGCTGAAGTGATGCACCCATCATGCCTAGTGTCTACTGTACAAGCCTATGAGGGCAGCGCTATGATCTGGGGTTGGTCAGGTCTAGGTTCAGCAACGTTATGTGCCCAAAGAATAAGGTCACCACCAGGGTATTCCGTTAATGGATTTTTCTTCCCTTATGGCACATTGGGTTTATTCCAAGATGAAAATGCCAGGATTCATCAGGAGTGGCCACCACAGAGTCCAGAACTAAAACCTATTGAGAATCTTTGGCATGGAGAAGACTTTGTGCAGTGGTCCAAAATCTCCCATCATCGATACAAGATCTTGTCCAACGTAGTATTAAAGCAGGAAAGTGAAAAACTCCCTCCTGAAGGGCCAGTAACTGCCCATGTTTGGTGGATCTCCAAATAATTGACTCTGGCTCTGTCTGAGCACTTCACCTGTGTGTCTGTGTGGAAATCTGCAACACATGGCACACACCCAACCACTTGCCCAGATAGTTACCCATTCAGTAAACCTGCAGCTTTTCACAATGATTAAGCCCTCTGATCTTTTATATCATTTCCAGGGCTGTGCCATCAGTGGTTAGCCCTGTATCACTATGAAATGCCATTGAAGCATCACCAAGGGATAAAGGTTAGGCGTATAAAAGAACTAGTGATGTCTGCCAGCCGGTTACACACCCAGAGCCATAACCTATGGTCCTTGTTTGGTATTAGAATAAAAATATTCTATACTCAGCTTCATCTTTCCAAATTAGCGTTCTCTGGTCCCAGCGACCAAATACTCAGCAGTCTCAGAGAATGGGTTCCTTGGTGTGTTTCCGGCCACTGGAGCTGACAGCACTGAAACTAAAGGTGCTGAAGCCTGCAGTTGTGGGATTGAGACTGTGGGTGGGAGGTAAGTACCTTTTGTTACAGGGACTTTAATACCTTTTTATAACTATGTTGTGTATAACTTATTTGTGGCTAATTTTCATGGGGGGGGGTGATGTCAGGAGGTGCAGCTGTTCATGCACTGGGTGGCACGATCAGGTACGTAGCTGACTTGCTGGAGTCATAAAGGTAACTGTCCTTTTGTTATTTTTGGGGGTCAATCACTTTTAAAGCTTGACAATAAGCCATGCCCCTAACCATGTGCCCATCACTCTGTAAACTTTTCTCTAAGGTTGACATCACTGCCTCAGCCAGCCTGTGCTGGATATATTACGTATTGCTAGAGAACCGCTGCTGTCTATAGAACCCTTTACCTAGGGATGGACTAGGGCCAGGGTAGCCCACGAGCTACTGAGCCCCGCCTCCAGGATCCAATGAGGCTATAGCATCGCGGGGGCAGATCATGGGCAGGGGTGGATATAGCCACTCCCAAAGCAATGACATTAATGTATTGAATGGGCAGACACTGTGTAAGGGGGGAGAGTCGCTCTACAGCCCTGATGGTGTGGCTATAGCATCGCGGGGGCAGATCATGGGCAGGGGTGGATATAGCCACTCCCAAAGCAATGACATTAAATCGGACCTTCACCATGATTTATTGAAAAGCCAAAACCCTTAAAAAACGATTCCCCAGCATCTAAAGTTAATACATTTTACGTTTTTAGTTACTTATTATTCTTTCCCCCACTGGGCTGCAACTCTGTTTAGGACTTTAGGATATGGACGCCGCCATCTTGAATCAAAAGCATCACATTTACTGAGGAGAGTGGGATAAAGGGTCAGGAAAAGGTCAGCAATCCCAGAATGCAGAGCAGCACAGTCAGAAGGCACTTCCTGTTTGCAGGCTGCCTGATGTTCCATGAGCCGCCATCTTGGATGTTTAAAGGCTCATAACATGCAGTAGATGCAGGTAGGATGATTTTTAATGTGAGCAATCTGTATGTACAGGATATAGGAAACATATAAGATATTCTCTTATTTAGAGTGAAGGCCCACTTTAAGAGGTATGGTCTAACCTTTGATGAGATAGCCCCCCACAATTCAAAAGTAGTAAATCTACTAGATTCTTGTACAGTCATTTAGTTCTTTAATCCAGTGGCTACATTTATTATCCACCAACTATGATATTCAATACTTTGCCTAATACTCAATTAGTAAACTCTAAATTGGTTCTTATTTATCAGGTGAGGTGTGTCTATTCCTTTATCAGTTCTACCTAACATGTGGACTGTTGATTGGAGCCTTTTCGTGACAGAGACACCAATTCCTCTACTAGCAGTTTCTCCAGAGGGACAGACATATCAGCCAATCGGAGTACACCACGCGCTGGCTTTTAATTAACAACCCCAGAAGCGTGACGTTATGTCTGGAGGCGGTCACTAGAGGGGGAGGATGTTGTCCCAGTTTCTGGCCTCCATGTTGTAGCCCGCGCTTAGTGCAGGCGATGGTAGAGTGCGGCCTGATCAGAGGAGACACAGAGCACAGGGCGCTGTAAGGGAGAAGGTCCCTCTAGTGTCTGGGATTGAGCCATGCTGGAGAGGTAGCGGGGCCATAGGCCGGAGGGAGGCGGAAGAGCCGCAGCAGCTGACACCTTACTGTAGGCGGGGACATGTCAGGAGCGTCATGGTGACGCCAGCAGCGCTTCGCCAGGTTCTAGGTGATGGGGCTGCTCGGGGGCTCTCATGTACGTATCATCAAACCGGGAAAGGGTGGGCGTGTGCGGCTTCCGGCTATTTACAGCTTCTCAGTGACCACAGACGGGCTGATCGGGCGATCTCACCACCAGCTCTCATGGAGTGGACTGCTGTCATCAGATCTTGCTTGTGACCCACACGCACATGAGTTGTGCACTGGGGAGATCACGATCAGGTCTATTCTAAATGTCTATAGGCAACTTACTATTTTTTTTACTTTTCTTTACTTCAGTAAATGTAACTGATCTGAGCGTTAGATCACATCTGTGTGTGTGTGATCAGATCTATAACCACCATTTGCCTCAGTAGTCCAATTCAGAAAGGACTATTTATGTCCCATGCTGTTTCTGTTCCATTTGCTAGCAGTGTATTTGTTATATTGAGGATTGGCCATACACTGATTGATCTGAACGTTTAATTAATAGGTTATTTGGCTGATTGACCATGATGGAATGACTCTCCAGTTAGTTGTGTGGTTGGTTTGATTGACCAACAAAAAATGGGTGTTGTTCAAAGTGTCGATGAGCACAGTGGCCAATCAGATTACTCACTTTTTATCCAGGGGTGCGGGCCTAGCTATATGTATGCTGGGGATGGTGATGCGGCAAGGGTCTGGGGAAGAGATGAGGTGATCCAGGGTGATTTACACCGCTAAAGCATAAAGAGGTAAAATCTTATAGACTCAAGGGGGTGCTGTCTCTTTCTAAAGAGATTGTCCAGGCTAAGTGTAAAAACAAGTCATTGTTTACTATTTATGAACCCCCCCCCCTTTTTTTTTGCTACTGAAAGGTGGACCTATACAAAGAAGATGGACAGACAAGCAAAGCAAAGTCACGTTTTTTGCTGTTTTGTCCAATATATATATATATTTATATATATATATAAGTGTTAGATGTACCACCCTCTACCAGTCATAGGGCTTGGTAACCCAGGGCCTAGAGACCAAGAAGCCAGCCCTGGAAGTCACCTATGCCCTACAACCCAAGGCTACTGGGGCCATGCTCCTCAGCCTATAGTGATCTACTAGATTTCAGATTATTATTCATAATCTTTTCTTGTATTGCAGGTTCAAGGTGACATTCAGGAATATGATCTGGCTTCAAGTCTGTGGGGTTGGATGAGCGACGCTTCAATGGCTGCCACTGGGTTCCAGTGGCCGCAGCTGGGTTCCCGTTTTAGGCTGCGAGCGGCACTGGTGGTGCTGTCGGGGTCTCTGCTGGTGGCATTGGTCCCTCTAAGTGGGCTGGAGGAACATTACAGAAGAGCTCTGAGGGTTCTGCTTTCTTGTAACCTCTGGGGAGGGGATGAGAAGATTCATACATACAGTGGACACTCCACCGGCCTTGCTGTCACCCAGACTGCAGTGGACTTCCTACTGTTCAAACAGAAACCGTCACTGGGTAAGTCATAGTTTTAACACTAATGGCCATATTTAGTTGTGCACATGTCGCGTGTCTAGTTTAAAGCTAACCTCTACCACACAGCCAAGCCTATTAGTCCTAATGGCTATCTTTAAGACTTTGGGGCATCGGTGATCATAGTTGTGTGTGCCATTAGTCACAAAGGCAGCCAACCATGTAACCAGCTCTAGTGCAAATATCTGTCCACATTGGTGAATTCCATTCCCGAATAAATATAAAGGGTAGCAGTGAGGGCGGCTGGGCCTCTCTAACACAGCTACTATTATGACTATACGATATGGTGGACGCATGTTACTAAAAGGGACTGACCAGTCACACTTTAAATGGACAGTCCACTCTAAATAACTTTTGTGGTTCATGGGAGCAACCATAATGTAATTACTGCTGCATGCCTCCCCGTTAACTTCTGCTGAGTGGAGGAGGAATGCATGGTCTCATACATCTCAATAAAAGACAATGCAGGGCATGTTACAGTAATGCCATCATGGCTGCTTCCATGAACCACAAGTTCCCCTGTCACTCAAACCCCGCTCACACCAATGCAATGCACACCATGTGCTTGCATCATGCAGTTTTGCTTTTCCTATCACCGAGAACATGAGGTTTATAATTACTTTGACAATTATAGCTCCGTTTTCAGAAAGGGGGGGAAAAATAGAACTTTGCCACGTGTAGCCATACACTATGGGAATACTTTTGAGTGTACCTGAACAATGACTTGTGTAGTGTAGGTCTACACTACCCTTACTAATGTAGTACTGGCCTAAAAACAAAACTACTAAATTATGAGCTGGTGTGTCTTTTTTGTATCAGATGCATGGCATACAAAGTGCTGTGCTGAGTGCAGAGACATGACAAAACAGCCACCAGTATCTACTATGTGCTGCTCTTATCTAGGTTTTCTTTTAAAGTGGACCAAAACTTGGAATATTCACTATGCCGGGTTTTGGTCCTTAGCCCTGGACCCCCCCCCCCCCCCCCGATCCTAGAAATGTAAGTTTTAAAGCCTGAAATTGGACCACTATTGATCTTTAACCTGAGAGTCATCCTATCCTATAAGACACGTCATTTGCAATGTTAGCTGTGCTAAACCCCCTATCCTGATCCTCCCAGTTAATCTTGATATGCGTGTCTTCAGGTTTGTACATAGAGCTCCATGGAGAAACAAACATCTGCCAGGTCAGGAGTGTCGGCTCCAATCTCTGCAATAATACAGCAGCCATGCTCCAGGACAGGATGGGAAACAAGCCCTCTAATTTATACATAATAATTCACACTAGCTTTCCTAAAATACCATTATATAATCAATATAATACACACATGGATATAGGCTGGGATACACCTGCACAGCACCAGGGCATATTTGAGCGCAGTTACTGCCCCCCCCCCCCCCCCCAAAAAAAAAAAAGATAGGTCTTATATTAATTTCTGCTCCAAAAATTGGTGCAATAGGTGCTATTTCCAGGGGATGTCTTATAGCCAGCTGGCAAGTTGGTGGCTCCAGTAAAGAGCCTGCTGGCAGTGGGGGGATCCAGCCATGGCGGCAGGTTGGGGTAGGGACAGCAAGATCAGACATTCCACTCCGCTTATATGTGACTTGATGTTTCCTCACTCTCATTTACATCCACAATGTGTTGTCCCCCTTCTTTACATTCGTGATGTGTCCTCACCTACCATTATGAATTATGAATTGTAACTAGGGCTTATATTTCATGCATTAACTTAAAATGCTGAAAAATGTCACTAGATCTTATTTTGGGGGAAATGGGGTAGGTGAATATTCTTGGTAGATTCTTGGCCCATAGCCCTGTTATTTGCTTTCAATGGGTATTATTAATTGTGGGTGGAAGCCCCCCAACCAGTAGTGGTCGCTGATGGTCAGGGCCTCCATCATAATTGTTTGGGCCCCCCTGCACAGAGGAGTGGAGCTTAGAAAGGGGGTCTGTGAGTTGTGGGGGGGGGGGGCTGCATGATTTATCTGATAAGCTATGAGCACCTGAAGTAATTCAGGCAGAAGATGCTGCAGGATTGGAGGGGCCCCCTTACATGCGGAGATTGAAGCACAGATTCTTTTCTCTGCAGTGTAGTGGAAGCAGTAAGTACTTTACCCCATTCTCCTGTCTGTAAGGCCTCCCAAGATGGATGCATCTGGGGAAGAGGGGTAGAAAACTAGAGTGGTTTAACTTAGGGGCAGAAGGGAGTGGTTAGAATTCCAACTCTGGTCGACAAGGGAACAGACAACTTGCCCAAATGGACACTCAATGGGGGTGAAACTGAGGCCACATGTCTGCATATAGAAAACCTCTGCAAAGATGTATCCCTAGGTGTCCATGTCTGCTGACCTCCCATGTGGGAAGAGCAAATTACAAGGCAAGGACAACCAACCTTCTGATAATGACTCCAGACACTCCAGTCTGATCCTGGTGTAGGTCCTTGGGCTTTAATTGGCTGTATAATATTATAATTTGTCTCTGGATAGGTAGCATTGCTTGATGTTGTCCTCTTGGTTAGGCCTCTGTGTTAGAGAAGGGTCTGCATACCATTTTCCTTAGGGTAGAGTCAAAAAGGCTGCTTTGCTAAAGTCACACGAATGCTCCAAACTGCTAAAAACAATGATTTTCTCTCACTGTGCAGATGTCACGTTTGAAGCCAAAGCTGCCCTCAACCAGGCACTGGATATGAAGCATCAAGGTAAAAGGGATAAAGCCCACAAGCTCCTCCACCATGCCTTAAAGCTGGATCCAGACTATGTGGATGCCCTCACTGAGCTTGGAATCCTCTTAGAGGAGGAGAAGGACATCATTCAGGCAGACTATTTATACTCAAAAGCTTTAACAATCTCTCCCTGCAATGAAAAGGCTTTAATAAACCGAGATCGGACTTTACCGCTGGTTGAAGAAATAGATCAGAGGTATTTCAGTATCATTGACAGTAAGGTGAAGAAAGTGATGGCCATTCCAAAGGGCAACTCAGCTCTGCGCAGGGTCATGGAAGAGTCTTATTATCATCACATATACCACACAGTGGCCATTGAAGGGAACACGCTGTCCTTGTCTGAAATCCGGCACATCATTGAGACGCGCTATGCTGTGCCGGGGAAAAGCCTTGAAGAGCAAAATGAGGTCATTGGTATGCACGCAGCCATGACTTATGTCAACACCACTTTAGTGTCCCGTATAGGATCCATGACAACCAATGACGTACTGGAGATTCATCGCCGAGTGCTGGGCTACGTGGATCCTGTGGAAGCCGGGAGATTTCGGCTTAACCAAGTATTTGTAGGTCACCATATTCCACCACACCCCAGAGATGTAGAAAAGCACATGCAGGAGTTTGTATTGTGGCTTAATTCCGAAGAAGCGATGGGCTTACACCCTGTGGAATTTGCAGCCCTGGCGCATTATAAACTGGTCTACATACACCCGTTTGTTGATGGCAACGGGAGGACTTCTCGCTTGCTCATGAACGTCATTCTGATGCAGGCTGGGTATCCACCGGTGACCATCCGGAAAGAGCAGAGGTCAGAATATTATCATGTCTTAGAACTAGCGAATGAGGGCGACGTGCGGCCCTTTATTAGATTCATTGCCAAATGTACAGAGTCCACTCTAGACCTCTTGTTGATAGCCACAGCTGAGCACCCTGTGGGGCTCCCAGAACCCAACCCCAATCTCTCCGAGTGCAGGCAGAAAACAATCCCTGTAAAGACCTAACCTGCCGCTGGAAAACTCCTTGGCCTTCGTTGCCTTAAACCTTTTCACCTCCAGGGATGTCTGCTACATCTCATTAATTTATTTGATCATATTTGCTGCTACATAATGTAACATTTCATGTCTCTAACATAAGTGTCGATTCAGGACCAGGTGAGAAAACGCTACTACTTTTTAGGAGAGAACTGCTATTCACTTTCATTGTCTATGATTCAGCATCAGGTGAAAATTTACATGCGGTTGCTGAATCACTCCTAAGGAAGAATCTAAGGAAGGAGTCTTCTGACCTCATTCTGAATTGACCCTATAGTAAAGGGCCAACTAACACTTCCACTGGGTTTCTGTATCATTTAAAGTCATACACAAGGCATTTTCTACTGGGCCCTTTAGTTGCTAGACCGGGCCTGTCACAACAGCAGTACACATGTGGCATGATGGCAGCTAATGGCGGTTGCTCTCTGGATGCTTCGTCGCCTCTTCGTATGGTTTTGCCAAAGTGTAACGGAATCATCCTCCTATTTTCAAACTAACTATAATTAGTTTGAACTTTTGTAGAGTTTTCCAAAATGTGCGGGTGCACATGACTTAAACTGACAAACCAACGTCCTGCTGCAGAGGAACAAGTGTCTATAAAGGCATCTGGTCATTAGATAATTTGATACTTTTGGAAAATTTCACAGAAGTCTATTATTACTACTGCACAATATTTAATTAGCCAGCAGCCAGGGGATAATAGTTTACTCACAATTTTAGCTTTGTTGTAAATGAGACCTTAACCATTTACTATAGGCTATCACAAAATGTATGTTTCGGTAAGAGGAAGCACCTTGGCCATGTTGACTTCTAGTGATGTGAAGAACCCCCGATGCAGCCTTGTGTGCCTTAAAGGGACTGTATAGACCAAGTGTAGCTGCCATGCCATTACCAGTCCTGCTGTGCTGTTGCTGAGATCGCCCCTCTTTTCTGCAGCCCAGTCCCAGATTTTATTTATGCAGGGCTTTTTTCCCCACCCCGAGAGTTAGCCTTAATCTCCCTTTTCTTACATCAGACTGTATGCACAAGGAGTAGCTTCCTCTTCCTTCCTCTGCTTGTGTATCTTTTGTTTACTTCTATTTCACTGGTACTTAGGCGAGAAAGAGACACAGAAATGTTACCCCCCCCCCCCCCCCCTTATACAGTGAATGGAACATTCCCAGTCTCCTTGTCTACCAGACACAGGAAGCCACCGCTGCATAGAGACATAAAATTATCCCAACAATCCTCTTCTGAGAGATTGCACTACCAGAAATTAAATGTCTGGCAGGTAGGATACATAGGCTTTAATTTAAGTTAATCATCTGCCTTTACTGTCCCTTTAAATCCAAAAGGTTGTGTGTAGTGTTAGCTCTGCTGGTCATTCCATTGTTATCGTGTTTTTCCCCAAATCTCTCGTCAAAAGCGACCAACAGGTTAGGTTTTGCAGATCTCTACACAGTTGCACAGGTGCAGACCCCTTCACACAGGCTCTAGGCATGCTTTGTTCACTTCAGGGTGCACATCTGCCTCTTAGCATGAGCATTCTCACTGATTTGGGGGGGGGGGGGGGGGGGGCGGGCTGTCTTTAGTGAGTTACCAAAAAAAAGCTAGAGGTCAGAAAACAGCACTTTGTGAGAAGCCATAAGGCTCTGTTGGCATTTCTTTTGTTTTTAATGTACAGAAAGTCTTAAAAAGCCAGAAGGTGCTGGACTATACCTTAAACTGGAGCAACACCCTTAGAAGAAGCAGTGCTCATATGCATCCCTCCCCGGGGCAATTCTAGTTTGTGCACATAAAAGGTCATTTAGCTACTCCTGGCGGCTCCTCTTCAGTTGAAGCCAGGCAGCAGCACAGCTGGAATGCTTGGAATGGAAGCTCCAAAATGGCCGCTACCAGGAAGAAATGGGTAAGGCGGAGTTTTAGCTTTGAGTGGATGCAGGCGCAAATGTGCTTGTGCTGACAATGATTCAGTATCATGCAAGCAGACCGGGAAATGAGTTGTGGCCAGTTAACTCCACTGCAAACTAGTACTGTAGGAGTGACATTTCTTTATACCCCTTTTTGGTGGCAACACCCTGTCTGCAGGTTGTACCAAAGTGATAAGAAGGCTCCTCCCCTGCGGCATACCACTGCACTAGGCTGGGACTCTCTGGGCTTAGTTTTGTGTTCGTAGGGGGGGGGTTAAGCTTAGATGAATATTTTCTGCTTTTCTTTCTTCTTTCGTGATAAAACAAAAAGGCACTTCCTTGTTTTCCCCCGCTGCATCTCCCGGCGCGTCTGGCACTTGGAAATCTCCCAGTTTCCAAGAACAGAGCTTCCGGTGCCCTTGCATGATGCCCCGACCTCTCACGTCAGTGACTCTGTATGTTCCCTCCATTCATTGTAATGCATTGAGGGGGGTGGGCACAGGCACTGTGATTGGCAAGCGAGCGGTGCCACAACTGACAGCAAGCGGTAGCTGTGACCTAAGGAACTCGTGCCAGCCCTCATTCCCAAAAAGCATGAGGTTTCTGAGCAGCCTGGCCAAGAGCTGCTGCGGGGGGGATGTTCTTTTTTGTATCTTCCTAATCTCTTGTTGAAGCATATGCAGCATAATGCAGACCTATTTACACTATGGGCTTTGTTCTATTGATTTTGAACTTTTCTGGAGAAGACAGAGGATACAAAGGAAAAATATATTTTTATTTATTTATATTTATAATATTTTTCTCTAATTAAAAATCCCCTACACATGCGATAGGGCAGATATTTTATTTTAGAGGTTTGGAAATATCAGCATCCTGTGGGGAGTCGATACAAATCTGGAAAGGCTCATTTGTGGGCTGTCAAGGCAAAATATAAAAGTGTGATTCAGCAGATTACCTAATCATATCTGCCCTCTTAATTTCTGTAACCTTGCAGAAGCTTCTAGAATCAACAACTGACCTTCCCCCTGATTTCCTCTAGCAGTAGACTACCAATCACAGGGCTCAACTGGTGGTCTATAACTCTGCCGCCTGTGTATTGCAGCAGTGTGATTAGGTGTCAGAACATGCTGATATACAAGCCTTGCCTGCTACTTTACTAGTGAGCGGCCACACCCATGGCCTGGGAATTACAAAAATGAGGAGAAAAAAAGTGAAACATTAGGAGATTTAGAGCTATGTGATTATAAAGTCTATGTAGTTGCCTGGACAATCTCTTTAAAAAAAAATATCTCCCCCCAGTAAATATAATTTGCCTTTTATCCATAGAACTACCCCGTCTCATATGCAAGGGGATTTTTAATATACATAAAAATATAAGTCTATTTTTTTTTACATCACATTATTGTGTGCTGAGTGAGACCAGCATTTTACTTGCTCTGCAAATTCAGCCTCTCCTGAAAAATCCAATCATTTCAATAACCCCCTATGTGTGTGTTTACAGCTTAGCGCTATACGGTTACACCAAGGTCCATGCAGTTCTCCATGGGCACAAATCCTTCCCCCTGCTATTTTGCTGGAGTTCAGAAAAAACATGGGGCTGCTATTACCACGACCATAGGGAAATACACAGACAGGTCTATAATGTATATGTTTCAGCAGCATATTTTGCCCAGAGCAATGTAATAGTGGTGCAGTGATATTTTTACATCAGAATTAAAGACAAGGGTTGTTAACGAATATTTTTCTACCAATAAATAAATGGGCTGTTTTTTACAAGCTGCACATGTAGTAAGTGCATAGGACTCTCAAGATTTTACAAACGTAACATCTTTTCATATGCTGTATTGCTAATTTCTATAAACTTCCACGGACCAGCACTTTAAAAGGCCTTCTGGTGTGTTCTAGTAAATGTTGTGCACTTTAGCTTTGAACTGTTGTGTGACAGTGTACAAATTAAATTATTTTGGTACATTGGATTCGTTGCATTATTTTGCTTTGGTCAAGAGCACTTCAGTCAGGTCCCATCCCGGAATTGAACCTCCGGTCACAAGATCGGTTCCTTAGCACTAGGCCATGATTGCTCCTTTACAGGGGGAGTGCTTAAACTACCACTTGCTGTGCAGAAACTGTGGCATATATTGCTTTCATTTGTACGCAAACTATGGCATGATGGGAAAAGCATCACCATAATTGTAACAGCAGTACACATGTATTGCAGAGCAGGAGGAACCACTGCAACCATCTTCTGTTTACCTTTTTGTTTTTTGCTTACCATAAATATTAAAATGTAAAAAGCTAGATTGTCAGATTTTTTTGCATGTGCTGTGCAAATGAGCCCTTCTTATTTTAGAAGTGGACACTGTTTTTGCCAGCCCTGAAGTCTAAAAGATTCAATACGAGATGCTCCCGGGCAATGGTCAAGGTTCCCTTGGATAATAAAAATACAATTCTGTGAAATACTCACCTGTAGAATTGGTATTATACGCATACAGTACTTCCTGCTCCATATATAATAATTACACGTGGGTTATCCTCCGACAGATGGCGCTGTGCACTGCAGACATGCAAAAACAGGCTCCTTCCCGGCCCTTCATATACCGAGGGACCTCCCACAAATCCCCAGCATTGAAAAGCAGTGAGAAAAAGAAGCCGGGAGAAACCAACCACCAAAAACTGGTAATAATAACAATGATAACAATCACCATGCAGGGGATCCAAGATAATGTAAAACCAGGGTGGGGTGGAGCAGGATGTACTGTATGCGTATAATACCAATTCTACAGGTGAGTATTTCACAGAATTGTATTATTCTAAGCATACAGCACGTCCTGCTCCATATATAATAATTACACGTGGGACATCCAATAGCAGTGTCCATAAAGTAGGGTGGGATCCCCAACAAAAAAGGGACAGCAGACAGTAAAAGCACTGTCACCTGCAACCTTGTTACCAAGAGCGACATGAGCAAGAGCTCTAACGTCAACCTCGTAAAAACCTTTGAAAAGGTATGAACAGAAAACAGGCAGCGGTCTAGCAAACTTGTTCAACAGAAACCTGGTGCTGAAAGGCCCAAAGATACCAAAGCACAAGTAGAATCAGAAATAAAGTGAGAAGAAGATTCTTCCCCTTAAAAGAATAGGCCTGACCAGCCCAAATGCTAACAGTAGCCTTGGCAAAACTTAGAGCTCTCCCCATTGGGGAATTGAACCCTGGTCTCCCGCGTGACAGGCGGGGATACAGACCAGTATACTAACAAGGATCAGCTAGAACCTGAAACCTTTCCTAGGACCAGAAGGGACAATCCATTCAAGGAAAGACCAGGCAAAGGGCGCATAACCCCTGGAAGCAGACGAGATCAGGCACATACGGATGGAGACGCCCGAAAACCCCAAGGGGCAACAGTCCCCCTAAGGGACAAGAGACAATCCAGGAAAATTTCCAACACCTGTTGAGGGAATGTAGACCCCCCTTTCCTCAGTGTTACTAGGAATAAGGCCCAGAAGAAAGACAAATGACTTGAATACATGAGCACAAGACACCACCTCAGGTATAAGGTCCGGCGTAAAGCGGAACACCACCACATCATGGAGTATATCTCAATGAACGAGGGCTAGCTAAACAGAGCCGCCCGCTCAGGCACACGTCTGACTGAAGCAACAGCCCCCAGAAGGACAACTTGAGAGTAAGAACAATCAGACAGTATCCAGAATAGGTCCAAAGGGAACACCCCGCAAGGCAAACAGAATAAAATTCAATCCCAACAGGGACCATAGAATTACGTTGGGGATGCACATGAGCAATCCCCGAAGAATGCTTAACCAAGGAAAAAGAGAGCAAAAGACTTCTACAGGAAGGCAGACAGGGCAGAACCTGAACCTTCAGAGTACCGAGTTGGAGAGCCCACTCCGACCCATGCTGTAATAACTCTAGAACCCTGGGAACAGAGAACGCCCGACAGGGGAGAGACCTAGACTCACACCAATCAATATGGGTACGCCATACCCTATAATAGATGGAAGAAGAAGAGAAGCTTGCTCCTAGTCTTCCCATAGTCTCAATCACCAAGACAGATAAGTCTGTCTCCAACAAGATGGATGTTTCAGCAGTCAGGCCGTCTAGGCCAGAGTCTGTAGATTGGGGTGACGTAAAGGGGCCCTGAGTGATCAGAGCTGGCACTCCTGGCAAAACGTACAGATCTACTGTCCTCAGTACCACGTCTGCGAACCACACTCCACTAGGCCACCCGAGGGCCACCAGAATCACTGGTCCCCCCCTTCCAGAGCAATTTTGCGCAGAACCCTGCCTAGCAGGGGGAATGGAGAAAAGACATACAGAACAGAATGTCCTGCCATAACATTACTAAATCATCATGACCACGGCCAGAGAATCCTGGGACAGGGAAACAAGGGCCGAGAGCTTGTGACAGTGACGGTGCACACACAGATCCACACTGGTTGGACCCCATAGTGACACAAGGATTAGCACATCCTGTCGCAGAGGGACCTCCACCGGAGCGAATACCACTGATATGCAGGGAACATTGTCCACCACCCAGATCAGGATCGGAGACACTTCCCGGAGGACCCTCCTGCTCCGGGTCCCTCCCTGAATATTTAATGTAGGCCAAGGCCGTCAGATAGGCCTAGCTCCCCCGAACAGGCAGGCCCTGAAGAGGAGTAGGCAAGCGAGTTAGAACTAACTTGAACGCTCATAGATTCAAACATTAATAGGTGTATAGGCCTCCTAAGGGCCCCACCTCCCCTGGAACCGTAGGGACTTCCAGAAGAAGACCCCCTTCAACCTGATAGATTGGCATCCATGGTGACCGTCTACCAGGAAAGGGCAAGAAGGGACTGCCCCCAGACAGGTTCCTTGAGTCCATCCACTACAAGAGGGACCTCCCCACCAGGGAGGAAGGCACACATACCCTGCTCCAGGGATGCTGGGTCCTTGTCCCGTAGGACAAATAGGAGAAGATGCAGAAGGCCCCAGGGGGGACTGAGCATAAGGGGCCTCTTCGGAGTACGCCACCAACGGGCCCACCAGCTGCATCCCCTGCCTGGTGGAGGGACGGGGACAGCTATGAGGGACTGAGCCCATACAACCAGATTGTCCACTTTATTGCTGAGGAAGGAAGATCCTTGCTTGAACTGTATAAAATTCATTCATAGGAATGGAGTTACCAATGAAGGGGACAATAAGGACTTGGGGTGTTTGATCACCCCTCCAAATGACTCCCAAATGGACACCCTCCAGCCGAGTAGCCAGACGTAGAGACTGGGAAGTGATGAGGACTTCCAGGTAGGTCATCAATCGGACGCCCCTTGGTCTCATCAGAGACCACACCCCCGTCAGCACCTTGGTGAGCACTCTGGGAGCTGAAGAGAGGCCAGCTGACAAGGCCACAATTATCAGTGTTGGTCAACCAACGCGAATCTGAAGAACCTCGGTGTCCAGAAGACACAGGGAAGTAAAAATAAGCAGCATTGAGCTCCACAGACGGCAAGAAGCCCCCGACGCGCAAGGCGCTGATGGCCGAGCGCAGTGTTTCCATTGCAGAAACCGCCTGTAATTGACGAATTGCTGAAAATCTGTGAGTCCAGATTGGGCCATGGAAAGGTTGGTGTAGCGGCCCCTGCCTCTGCCTATTAAGGGCAATCTGCAAGAGACTCCCAGACCCCGCAGGCCTTGCATGGCCTGCACCAGCACCTGAACAGAGGCAGGGACCAGGAGCACCCGGGACCCGATAATCTTGGGGGGAGGCCGCACAGCAAACTCTATCTAGTAGCCGGAGGGCACTACCTCCTGAATCCACCAGAGGCGTGATACCTCCTGGCATGAGCAAGGTGCCCAGACGGGCGAGGGTGCCCCATCATGCTTGAGGGGATTTTGGTGGAAGATTTAGGCTTAGCCCCGCCAGAGGGGCCAGGGCGTTGTCTGCCGCTCCTGGGGCAGGAGTCTGCACGAGCCCCCAGGAAGGACACCCCTGGTTCTTGTTTTACACTATGGCAGGGAGGGGGAGGGGTTAACCTGCCCCGAGGGGCCGGGACGGCCGCCTACATTGAGGTGAATTGCCCTTATTTACCAAACAGGTCCAGACAGGCCCCAAACAGGCGTTTCCCTCTAAGGGAAGCCCAGTAAGAGTCATCTTAGCATCATCGCCAGTACCCCACTGTCGCAGCCAAACCAAGCGACGTATAGCCACCACAAGGGCAGAAGTCCTTGCACACATTCTAATGGTGTCATCCAGTGCTAATAGGATACATTTTTCAAATACATCACAACTGGAGAGTGCATTAAACGCATCCCAGGAGAGATACTCAGAGTGATGATCAAGCATCTTTCTGATGAGGGTTCTAGCGGCCACTGCAGTGATGACCGCGGCACAGACCGGGCGCAGCGCCGTCCCTGCACAAGAAAAGGCGTGGGATGCCACAGATCAATGCGCCGGTCCTCAGCATCCCGAAGGGTACTATAAACAGGGGCTGTAATAAAAGAGGGGGTTAGAAACCCCTACGATCTGCGCATCCGCCACGGGGGGTGATGACTAACAATTGACCACCTCAGGGGGAAAAGGGGGTATTTCTTATCCCAGACCCCTGGAATTCACTGGGGAATTGCCATTCCTTGAGTACAAGAGCATGGAAAACGAGCCTGCTCTAGAAAATCTAAGCGCGCTGTCGCTGTATGAAAACGCTCCCCTCTCGGCTTGGAGGCCTCACCAGGGAGAGAGATAGACAGGACCTTAAAGACCTTAATCAAAAAATCTCACACTGGCCCCAGTATTCAGGGCCAGAATCGCCATGACTCCTCGGCCTCACATCAGGTGAGCCTGAGACAGAGACCAGCTCTCCTTCATCAGAAGGGGTATTAGTCACACGGAGTAGTCAACTCCTCAGTTCCCATAGGACAAACAGAAAACAGAAGGCGTCAAGGGCCACTTCTTACCAGAGCCCCTGCGCCCTGACAACCTCGCCATAATCTGATCAGCCGTAGGCAGTCTGGAAGACACAGCAGGCTGCAAATCCCCACTTGTATGCGACTCAGCAGGGGTGAGAATTAAGCATGGGGAATAAGTGTATTGAAACGAGGTGCAGCCACTGGCAAGCCTGATTGCAGGGCCAGTGCTTACTCGGCACAGGGTCCGCAGACCTGCGCCCTGTCAGCGTCAGCATGGGGTTGACCACACGCTATACACAGCCGGTCTTGTCCCAGAGGGACCCCGGTCACATAATTCTGAGATGACTCCATATGGTGATTATCTAGGCACAATATGTCAGCAGGGATTTACGCAATAGGCAACCCTGGATGCCCCAAAGACCCGCTAGGAAGGTGGGAGAATTTTACAAAGCCCGCTATAATTTAACCCAGGCCGGGGAAGCCACTGGATTCAACTGTCTAAAGACATAATGTGAATAAATTGGTGTCAGAGCCATGCGCAGTAATAAGAATCATGAAACCGCCGTGAGGGCACTTACAGACCAAGGTAGGAGGAGGGCCGTTATCGCGCACGCGCGACTAACATTAAAATGGCGCCAAGCGAACCTCGGAAGGGCGGGCCAGAGCGGGCCGTGATGCGGAGCGCGCCAAACCAGGTCCCCGCCCCCCCAAAGAGCGCGAAGCTCTAAAGCAGTAGAAAATATTGTAAAAAGAAGCAGAGTGTATGACACACATAGCATAGATGATTTTTGCCAAAGGAAACGGCGCAGCGTCTGGGGCGCCGCCGCCGCCGCCTGGCGCATCACATGCAATGAGGAAAGAGACGCGCGCGGCGGCGGCAGATAACAATAAAAAGGCAAACAGCGCGGCTCTGACACCAAGTTACAAATCAAGGACAATACTAAGGCCATAATCGTGTAATCGCAGTACACTTGAGACCGCCTCACACATACCCCCCCCTTTCTTTCCCCCCAAGCTACGGGGGGGAAACGAGGGAGGATGGCGACCCTTCGGATAGGGCCCACCGCTACACGGGGCATGGGGCAATAATGTGGGAGGGGCATCCACTATGAGGCTCACCATCAGCCTAAACCGTTTACCCTATGGTGGGGGACTGCGGTGGAGCATGGCTCCGTTAAGCACACATGGTGCTGCCTACCTTCACCTGACCAGCGCAGCCCAGGCTGGGAGGCACATCACAAGGAGGACGGGTGGGAATAGTCCAACAGGGCCGCAGGCTGTAATAGCCCTGCCCACCTGCGACAGAGTGATACTTCATGTCTTCGCAGTCAGCACTGCAGAGAAATCTGGGGATTTGTGGGAGGTCCCTGGGTATTTGAGGGGCCGGAAGGAGCCTGTTTTTGCATGTCTGCAGTGAACAGCGCCATCTGGCGGAGGATTACCCACGTGTAATTATTATATATGGAGCAAGACGTACTGTATGCTTAGAATAATAATACTGTCTACACTTAAAGCAGTCCTTCACTCTAAATAAGAGTCTATCTTATGTTTCCCACACCCTTTACATACAGATTGCTCACATTAAATATTCTACCTGCATCTACTGCATGTTATGAGCCTTTAAACATCCAAGATGGCGGCTCATGAAGCATCAGGCAGCCTGCAAACAGGAAGTGCCTTCTGACTGTGCTGCTCTGCATTCTGGGACTGCTAACCTTTTCCTGACCCCAGCTCTGCTCTGTCTGAGCAAAGCACAGCTATAACCCCCCTCTACTTTATCCCAGTCTCTTCTCCTCAGTAAGTGTGATGCTTCCGAGTCAAGATGGCGGCACCCGTATCCTAAAGTCCTGAACAGAGTTGCAGCCCAGTGGGGGAAAGAATAATAAGTGACTAAAAACTTAAAATATATTAATTTTAGATGCTGGGGAATCATTTTCTAGGGGTTTGAGCTTTTCAATAAATCATGGTGAAGGTCCGGTTTAACTGTAAGTATGTCAGAATTGCAGTAACTGGAGGGTGGGTATGGGGATCCTATGGAAAGCCAACCTCCTGTAAGTATGTCAGCATTGCAGTGACTGGAGGGTGGGTATGGGATTCCTATGGAAAGACAACCTCCTGTAAGTATGTCAGCATTACAGTGACTGGAGGGTGGGTATGGGGTTCCTATAGAAAGACAACCTCCTGTAAGTATGTCAGCATTGCAGTGACTGGAGGGTGGGTATGGGGTTCCTATGGAAAGACAACCTCCTGTAAGTATGTCAGCATTACAGTGACTGGAGGGTGGGCTTGGGGTTCCTATGGAAAGTCAACCTCCTGTAAGTATGTCAGCATTGCAGTGACTGGAGGGTGGGTATGGGGTTCCTATGGAACGACAACCTCCTGTAAGTATGTCAGCATTGCAGTGACTGGAGGGTGGGTATGGGGTTCCTATGGACTGGCAACCTCCTGTAAGTATGTCAGAATTGCAGTAACTGGAGGGTGGGTATGGGGTTCCTATGGAAAGACAACTTCCTGTAAGTATGTCAGCATTACAGTGGCTGGAGGGTGGGCTTGGGATTCCTATGGAAAGACAACCTCCTGTAAGTATGTCAGCATTGCAGTGACTGAAGGGTGGGTATGGGGTTCCTATGGACTGGCAACCTCCTGTAAGCATGTCAGAATTGCAGTAACTGGAGGGTGGGTATGGGGTTCCTATGGAAAGACAACTTCCTGTAAGTATGTCAGCATTACAGTGGCTGGAGGGTGGGCTTGGGATTCCTATGGAAAGCCAACCTCCTGTAAGTATGTCAGCATTGCAGTGACTGAAGGGTGGGTATGGGGTTCCTATGGAAAGACAACCTCCTGTAAGTATGTCAGCATTACAGTGACTGGAGGGTGGGTATGGGGTTCCTATGGAAAGACAACCTCCTGTAAGTATGTCAGCATTGCAGTGACTGGAGGGTGGGTATGGGGTTCCTATGGAAAGACAGGCTCCTGTAAGTATGTCAGCATTGCAGTGACTGGTGGGTGGGCTTGGGGTTCCTATGGAAAGACAACCTCCTGTAAGTATGTCAGCATTGCAGTGACTGGAGGGTGGGCTTGGGGTTCCTATGGAACGACAACCTCCTGTAAGTATGTCAGCATTACAGTGACTGGAGGGTGGGTATGGGGTTCCTATGGAAAGACAACCTCCTGTAAGTATGTCAGCATTGCAGTGACTGGAGGGTGGGTATGGGGTTCCTATGGAAAGACAACCTCCTGTAAGTATGTCAGCATTACAGTGACTGGAGGGTGGGTATGGGGTTCCTATGGAAAGACAACCTCCTGTAAGTATGTCAGCATTACAGTGACTGGAGGGTGGGTATGGGGTTCCTATGGAAAGACAACCTCCTGTAAGTATGTCAGCATTACAGTGACTGGAGGGTGGGTATGGGGTTCCTATGGAAAGACAACCTCCTGTAAGTATGTCAGCATTGCAGTGACTGGAGGGTGGGCTTGGGGTTCCTATGAAAAGACAACCTCCTGTAAGTATGTCAGCATTGCAGTGACTGGAGGGTGGGTATGGGGTTCCTATGGAAAGACAACCTCCTATAAGTATGTCAGCATTACAGTGACTGGAGGGTGGGTATGGGGTTCCTATGGAAAGACAGGCTCCTGTAAGTATGTCAGCATTGCAGTGACTGGAGGGTGGGTATGGGGTTCCTATGGAAAGACAACCTCCTGTAAGTATGTCAGCATTGCAGTGACTGGAGGCTGGGTATGGGGTTCCTATGGAAAGACAACTTCCTGTAAGTATGTCAGCATTACAGTGACTGGAGGGTGGGTATGGGGTTCCTATGGAAAGACAACCTCCTGTAAGTATGTCAGCATTACAGTGACTGAAGGGTGGGTATGGGGTTCCTATGGAAAGACAACCTCCTGTAAGTATGTCAGCATTGCAGTGACTGGAGGGTGGGTATGGGGTTCCTATGGAAAGACAACCTCCTGTAAGTATGTCAGCATTGCAGTGACTGGAGGGTGGGTATGGGGTTCCTATGGAAAGCCAACCTCCTGTAAGTATGTCAGCATTGCAGTGACTGGAGGGTGGGCTTGGGGTTCCTATGGACCGGCAACCTCCTGTAAGTATGTCAGCATTACAGTGACTGGAGGGTGGGTATGGGGTTCCTATGGAAAGACAACCTCCTGTAAGTATGTCAGCATTGCAGTGACTGGAGGGTGGGTATGGGGTTCCTATGGAAAGACAACCTCCTGTAAGTATGTCAGCATTGCAGTGACTGGAGGGTGGGTATGGGGTTCCTATGGAAAGCCAACCTCCTGTAAGTATGTCAGCATTGCAGTGACTGGAGGGTGGGTATGGGGTTCCTATGGAAAGACAACCTCCTGTAAGTATGTCAGCATTGCAGTGACTGGAGGGTGGGTATGGGGTTCCTATGGAAAGACAGGCTCCTGTAAGTATGTCAGCATTGCAGTGACTGGAGGGTGGGTATGGGGTTCCTATGGAAAGACAACTTCCTGTAAGTATGTCAGCATTGCAGTGACTGGAGGGTGGGCTTGGGGTTCCTATGGAACGACAACCTCCTGTAAGTATGTCAGCATTACAGTGACTGGAGGGTGGGTATGGGGTTCCTATGGACTGGCAACCTCCTGTAAGTATGTCAGCATTGCAGTGACTGGAGGGTGGGTATGGGGTTCCTATGGAAAGACAACCTCCTGTAAGTATGTCAGCATTGCAGTGACTGGAGGGTGGGCTTGGGGTTCCTATGGAAAGACAACCTCCTGTAAGTATGTCAGCATTGCAGTGACTGGAGGGTGGGTATGGGGTTCCTATGGAAAGACAACCTCCTGTAAGTATGTCAGCATTGCAGTGACTGGAGGGTGGGTATGGGGTTCCTATGGACTGGCAACCTCCTGTAAGTATGTCAGCATTGCAGTGACTGGAGGGTGGGTATGGGGTTCCTATGGAAAGACAACCTCCTGTAAGTATGTCAGCATTGCAGTGACTGGAGGGTGGGTATGGGGTTCCTATGGACTGGCAACCTCCTGTAAGTATGTCAGCATTGCAGTGACTGGAGGGTGGGTATGGGGTTCCTATGGAAAGACAACCTCCTGTAAGTATGTCAGCATTGCAGTGACTGGAGGGTGGGTATGGGGTTCCTATGGAAAGACAACCTCCTGTAAGTATGTCAGCATTGCAGTGACTGGAGGGTGGGTATGGGGTTCCTATGGAAAGACAACCTCCTGTAAGTATGTCAGCATTGCAGTGACTGGAGG
This sequence comes from Gastrophryne carolinensis, assembly GCA_027917425.1. NCBI lineage: Eukaryota > Metazoa > Chordata > Amphibia > Anura > Microhylidae > Gastrophryne > Gastrophryne carolinensis. Next base: position 443,441,873 of record CM051234.1, read on the forward strand.
GTGGGTATGGGGTTCCTATGGAAAGACAACCTCCTGTAAGTATGTCAGCATTACAGTGACTGGAGGGTGGGTATGGGGTTCCTATGGAAAGACAACCTCCTGTAAGTATGTCAGCATTACAGTGACTGGAGGGTGGGTATGGGGTTCCTATGGAAAGACAACCTCCTGTAAGTATGTCAGCATTACAGTGACTGGAGGGTGGGTATGGGGTTCCTATGGAAAGACAACCTCCTGTAAGTATGTCAGCATTACAGTGACTGAAGGGTGGGTATGGGGTTCCTATGGAAAGACAACCTCCTGTAAGTATGTCAGCATTACAGTGACTGGAGGGTGGGTATGGGGTTCCTATGGAAAGACAGGCTCCTGTAAGTATGTCAGCATTGCAGTGACTGAAGGGTGGGTATGGGGTTCCTATGGACCGGCAACCTCCTGTAAGTATGTCAGCATTGCAGTGACTGGAGGGTGGGTATGGGGTTCCTATGGAACGACAACTTCCTGTAAGTATGTCAGCATTACAGTGACTGGAGGGTGGGTATGGGGTTCCTATGGACTGGCAACCTCCTGTAAGTATGTCAGCATTGCAGTGACTGGAGGGTGGGTATGGGGTTCCTATGGAAAGACAACCTCCTGTAAGTATGTCAGCATTACAGTGACTGGAGGGTGGGTATGGGGTTCCTATGGAAAGACAACCTCCTGTAAGTATGTCAGCATTACAGTGACTGGAGGGTGGGTATGGGGTTCCTATGGAACGACAACTTCCTGTAAGTATGTCAGCATTGCAGTGACTGGAGGGTGGGTATGGGGTTCCTATGGACTGGCAACCTCCTGTAAGTATGTCAGCATTGCGGTGACTGGAGGGTGGGTATGGGGTTCCTATGGAACGACAACCTCCTGTAAGTATGTCAGCATTACAGTGACTGGAGGGTGGGTATGGGGTTCCTATGGAACGACAACTTCCTGTAAGTATGTCAGCATTGCAGTGACTGGAGGGTGGGTATGGGGTTCCTATGGACTGGCAACCTCCTGTAAGTATGTCAGCATTGCAGTGACTGGAGGGTGGGTATGGGGTTCCTATGGACTGGCAACCTCCTGTAAGTATGTCAGCATTGCAGTGACTGGAGGGTGGGTATGGGGTTCCTATGGAAAGCCAACCTCCTGTAAGTATGTCAGCATTGCGGTGACTGGAGGGTGGGTATGGGGTTCCTATGGAAAGCCAACCTCCTGTAAGTATGTCAGCATTGCAGTGACTGGAGGGTGGGTATGGGGTTCCTATGGAAAGACAACCTCCTGTAAGTATGTCAGCATTACAGTGACTGGAGGGTGGGTATGGGGTTCCTATGGACCGGCAACCTCCTGTAAGTATGTCAGCATTGCAGTGACTGGAGGGTGGGTATGGGGTTCCTATGGACCGGAAACCTCCTGTAAGTATGTCAGCATTGCAGTGACTGGAGGCTGGGCTTGGGGTTCCTATGGAAAGACAACCTCCTGTAAGTATGTCAGCATTGCAGTGACTGGAGGGTGGGTATGGGGTTCCTATGGACTGGCAACCTCCTGTAAGTATGTCAGCATTGCAGTGACTGGAGGGTGGGTATGGGGTTCCTATGGAAAGACAACCTCCTGTAAGTATGTCAGCATTGCAGTGACTGGAGGGTGGGTATGGGGTTCCTATGGAAAGACAACCTCCTGTAAGTATGTCAGCATTGCAGTGACTGGAGGGTGGGTATGGGGTTCCTATGGAAAGACAACCTCCTGTAAGTATGTCAGCATTGCAGTGACTGGAGGGTGGGTATGGGGTTCCTATGGACTGGCAAGCTCCTGTAAGTATGTCAGCATTGCAGTGACTGGAGGGTGGGTATGGGGTTCCTATGGACTGGCAAGCTCCTGTAAGTATGTCAGCATTACAGTGACTGGAGGGTGGGTATGGGGTTCCTATGGACCGGCAACCTCCTGTAAGTATGTCAGCATTACAGTGACTGGAGGGTGGGTATGGGGTTCCTATGGAAAGCCAACCTCCTGTAAGTATGTCAGCATTGCGGTGACTGGAGGGTGGGTATGGGGTTCCTATGGAAAGACAACCTCCTGTAAGTATGTCAGCATTGCAGTGACTGGAGGGTGGGTATGGGGTTCCTATGGACTGGCAACCTCCTGTAAGTATGTCAGCATTGCAGTGACTGGAGGGTGGGTATGGGGTTCCTATGGACCGGCAACCTCCTGTAAGTATGTCAGCATTGCAGTGACTGGAGGGTGGGTATGGGGTTCCTATGGACTGGCAACCTCCTGTAAGTATGTCAGCATTACAGTGACTGGAGGGTGGGTATGGGGTTCCTATGGAAAGACAACCTCCTGTAAGTATGTCAGCATTACAGTGACTGGAGGGTGGGTATGGGGTTCCTATGGAAAGACAACCTCCTGTAAGTATGTCAGCATTGCAGTGACTGGAGGGTGGGCTTGGGGTTCCTATGAAAAGACAACCTCCTGTAAGTATGTCAGCATTGCAGTGACTGGAGGGTGGGTATGGGGTTCCTATGGAAAGACAACCTCCTGTAAGTATGTCAGCATTACAGTGACTGGAGGGTGGGTATGGGGTTCCTATGGAAAGACAGGCTCCTGTAAGTATGTCAGCATTGCAGTGACTGGAGGGTGGGTATGGGGTTCCTATGGAAAGACAACCTCCTGTAAGTATGTCAGCATTACAGTGACTGGAGGGTGGGTATGGGGTTCCTATGGAAAGACAACCTCCTGTAAGTATGTCAGCATTACAGTGACTGAAGGGTGGGTATGGGGTTCCTATGGAAAGACAACCTCCTGTAAGTATGTCAGCATTGCAGTGACTGGAGGGTGGGTATGGGGTTCCTATGGAAAGCCAACCTCCTGTAAGTATATCAGCATTGCAGTGACTGGAGGGTGGGCTTGGGGTTCCTATGGACCGGCAACCTCCTGTAAGTATGTCAGCATTACAGTGACTGGAGGGTGGGTATGGGGTTCCTATGGAAAGACAACCTCCTGTAAGTATGTCAGCATTGCAGTGACTGGAGGGTGGGTATGGGGTTCCTATGGAAAGACAACCTCCTGTAAGTATGTCAGCATTGCAGTGACTGGAGGGTGGGTATGGGGTTCCTATGGAAAGCCAACCTCCTGTAAGTATGTCAGCATTGCAGTGACTGGAGGGTGGGTATGGGGTTCCTATGGAAAGACAACCTCCTGTAAGTATGTCAGCATTGCAGTGACTGGAGGGTGGGTATGGGGTTCCTATGGAAAGACAACTTCCTGTAAGTATGTCAGCATTGCAGTGACTGGAGGGTGGGCTTGGGGTTCCTATGGAACGACAACCTCCTGTAAGTATGTCAGCATTACAGTGACTGGAGGGTGGGTATGGGGTTCCTATGGACTGGCAACCTCCTGTAAGTATGTCAGCATTGCAGCGGCTGGAAAACTAATTTTTCTTTTTCACATTTACACACTCACTCATTTCCCCCCTTTTTTCTGTCTCTTTCCAGTGTTTCATCCATCTTTCAGTCTCCCTTTTTACCCTGTTCCCAGAACTCTCTCCACTCATCCACTTCCTCTAGCACTGGTAATTGTATGGGAGGGCACCATTACCCCTAAGGCTGCCATTATGACTGCTCTGTAAACCTAAGGAAAATGGACGAGAAACAACTGAAGCGCTTACAGTGAATCTATTCTACTTTTGGTCCTGGATAACCTGTTGTAAATGAACCAGCAAAGCTATTTTCTCTGGCTTCCTCTTAATGTATAGTGGCAAAAGAAGAAGGTAGAAGACTCGCCTGGCTGCCATGGTTATCCTGATGAATGACCTGTCCTGTGATCTCTTGCTGTGCATCCCTACAGATGTGCAGTCTTGTAATGCACCATAGCAGGGCAGTGCTGCTTCTAGGGTAGCTTGGGGCAACCTTGTCAGAGGGTTGCCAGTAACCTCACTCTCATTTACTAGGTCCCAGTGCTGGGCAGATGCTGACCTTAAGCCCGATTGGCCGGTGGCTACATAAAACCTGCCCTCTCCAAGCACACAAGTTGTTTGTTACCCTTAAACCAGACCTTCAGCCTGAATAAGAGTCTATCTTATATGTTTCCCCCACCCTGCACATACAGATTGCCCACATTAAAAATCATCCTACCTGCATCTACTGCATTTTATGAGCCTTTAAACATCCAAGATGGTGGCACATGGAGGCTGCCTGCAAACAGGAAGTGTCTTCTGTGCCGCTCTGCATTCTGGGATTGCTGTCCTTTTCCTGATCCCAGATCAGATATAACCCAAGATGGCGGCGCCTGTAAACCTGAACAGAGTTGAAGCCCAGTGGTGGAAAGAATCAAAAGCAAATGGCTAAAAATGTAAAATAATACAATTCTGTGAGAATCTCACCTGTAGAATTGGTATTATATGCATACAGCACGTCCTGCTCCAGACATATTCATAACGTATGGGTATACCTCCGCTTCCAGCGCTGTGCACTGCAGGTCATGAAGAAAACAAGCTCCTCCTCCCGGCCCTACATATACCAGAGGACCTCCCACAATCCCCAGCATTGAAAAGCAGTGAGAAGAGAAGCCAGGAGAAACAAACCACCCCTAATATCTGGCAATAAATTAAGTGATTACAATCACCATACAGAGGATCCAGAAAGTGAAACCAGGGTGAGGTGGAGCAGGACGTGCTGTATGCATAAAATACCAATTCTACAGGTGAGATTCTCACAGAATTGTATTATTCTAAGCATACAGCACGTCCTGCTCCAGACATATTCATAACGTATGGGACATCCAATAGTGTCCAAAAAATAGGGTGGGATCCCCTTGAAAAGGCACAGCCAAGTAAAGCGCTGTCAACCAAAAAACCATGCTGTGTAAACAACGAGAGCGAAGCTCAAACCTCAACCTTTGAACCTTGTAAAAGGGAGAACTGAACACAGACAGTGGACTAGCCAGCTTGTCAACCAGAACATAGTGCTAAAAAGGCCCAAGCCAAGCACCTATAGTAAGAAAAAGACAAGACAATAGGGAGGAAGAGTCCTCCCCCTAACGGAATAGGCCAAGGAACAGCCTAACCATGCTGCTACACTAGAAGGCAGCCATGGCAACTCAAAACTTTCCCAGCAGGAAATAAAAATCCCAGTCACAGACGGAACCAGCAATAGTGCCAACAACAATACTCGACAGAAGCCAAAAGAGTACTACAGTTCCAGAAGGACGACCAACGGGATGTGACCAAGCCAGATGGCCCTTAGCCCATGGCAATGATCAATCGGCACAATAATAAGGGGGCACCGGTAGTCCCCAGTAAATAAAAACCCAATCGGGTACTGGACAGTTCAGGCAGATCTCTGACCCCAGTAGAGGGGCACAGATCCCTAATACCTAACAGTATTTAGGCAATAGGCCATAGACCAGAGGATCCGGCAAGGCATAAAGGGAAGCAACATAACGCCTGGATCCAAGTTGGTGAAAGGCGGGCACCCTACTTAATGGCATACAGCTATACGCAAGGCAAGCATGTATATAAAAATATATATATATATTACATATATATAATGACTATGACCGGCCATAGAGCCGTTCCTTATGGCACAAATCTGACCGGAGCAAGCACTCCAGAAGAGTAGCCTGATGGAAGAAACAGATCAGGTAAGGACCTGAGTAAGACCCATAGAAACCCTGGTAGGGTACCAGAATAAGTCACCCCCTCAAAAAGGGGAACTTGGAATCTCCCAGGAAGCACCTGAGCAGACCCTGAAGAATGCAAACAAGGATTGGATCAGGTCTTGCAATAGAAGAACGGGGCAGTCCCCAACCATAGACCGAGTCAGGATGTGAGCCAACACCAAACACTGCCTATAGGACCCTAGTCCCAGGAGCAGAAATCATTCCGCAAGGGAAGAAGCCTAGACCCAGCGTAACAGCGGGGGTACAACATTACCCAACCTAGCGTGGGAGAGGGAAGAAGGCAAAGAGGAAGACAATTCCAGAGCCTCCAAGGAACAAGACACCCCGAGATCTGTCATCTCCCACAGGGTAAGCACAGATTCTGCCAACGCTAAAGTATGCCTAAGGCACAGGCACCTAATATGGTAAAAATAGGCCTCATGATGGGGCATACAGTCCTACTGTTCTAAGCAGAACTCCCTGAGGACCAACACCCCACTGGGCCACCCAGGCCCTTGGCATAAGGTGCTGCTTGCCGTCAGAGACTAACGCAAGCTCTCCCTACGCCCGATAGGGCAAGGAAATAATGTCTCACAGGCAAACTAACCAGCCAGAACCACTAACCCCAACTGGGGCAGACCAACCTGGCCAATAACAGTAGTAGAACTCTGCGAAAGAGACGGAGTCCACAGGACCCTACTAGCATGAGCACCTAGACTCACAGAGAAACTCCCCCGAGAGGGATACTACCGGAGGGGCAAGGACTATCAAGTTCCTTCCAGGAATCGGTGCTGCCCTGGAATAAACCAGGCCCAATGAGCCGCGAAGGGGCAACCACTGTCTTATCATGGACGAAAAGTTCCCCAATGGACAGGAGCTAAGACGGAGTAGTTCCCACTAAGAGCACTAAATGCATAATATGACAAAAAGACCATCTAAGGATCTGAACCTTCAAGGTCCCTTCCTAGGACCCCCTTGGGGGTTCAGAAGAATAAACTCCCTTCGACCTTCTGCCAGAATAGGTACCATGGTAACCAACAGCAGGGCAAAATAGAGAGAGAGGGGAGTGTAATGTTCCCTCACAGTACTCTCGAGCAACCCGTAGGAGAATAATCGCCTCCACTAGGAGCACCGTAAGCCAACCTAGACCCAGGTTGCAAACCTTTTTTTTTTTTCCAGGGCTAGCGGCCAAGGCGCCTCAGAGCCAAATATCACAGTGCCAAGTGATGTCAAAAGACAGCCACAACCAGCACCCCAACGGCAATTTTGTCTGCAAGAGACCTCACAGGACGGAAGACCAACGGCCTCATTCCAGCAAAAACCTTAAAGCCAAGGAAAAGACAATAAGTGAAGCCTGATCCCGGCACAACCGTGAACTAGAGGGTGGAACAGAGTTGAAACCGACTTCGCCAGGTTCCATCCCGCAACAGCTTTCGTGAAAGCACAGTAGGGCCTGATAGATCCCCTGTAGGGCGCCCCCTGATGCAGTGCGAGTCATCAGACCCTTTAGCAACTTGTGCAAACATGGTCGCAACAGAGGGCCCAGCCGAAGCTACAACGGTGTCAACGACCACCAATGCCCCACAGAAGGGTGCCCAATATCCAGAAGACTCCTTGGAATCTTATGAAACATTAAAACACGCCACCAGCGGTCAATGGACCACTGGTGCCTGATGCTCAAAACAGCCCTGTCAAGGGCGCCAGGTCAACTACCTCTGGACAAAAGATACCCTACCGCATAGAGGTTAGGCAAATAGACTCCCTTAACCTGGAAGGAAGAAAGGGGCAGACCCGCGCAGGCGTCCCTGTTTGTATATGATAGAGGCATTCAGCAAGAAGGCCATACCTGACAGTCCTAGTCAAGCCTGCGCCCATACCTGAAGACAGGCATGAAATCAAAGTCCTCCTGACCAACTCAGGGAAGGATCACCCAGCAAACACTATCCCATATCTGGAGGAACTATCTCCTAAAGCCACTTGGACGAGGCAGAATGCCTCCTGATAGGAGTAAGGCGCTGTGGCGTCCCATCATGCCTGAGGGTTTTCAGGGAAGAAAAAAGAATTAGCCCGGCCGGAAGGCCCTGGGCGTTGAACGTCACTCCTGGGACCAGGCACCGAGCCAGACCCTGCAAGGGGCACCCCTGGCTCCTGCTTAACAGTATGATATGGAGGGGAAGGGGTATCCCTTCTCCGCGGGGGGCGCAACAGTGGCCCCTGAGTGGGAGGACTATCCTGTTTCTCAAATAAGTCCAGACGAGCCCCAAACAGGCGCTGTCCTCTAAAGGGAAGCCCCGTCAAGGTCCTCTTAGCGTCATCGTCCGCCCCCCACTGACGAAGCCAGAGCAGGCGACGTATAGCCACCACTTGAGCGGAAGTCCTCGCACACATTTTGATGTCGTCATCCAGAGCCAGAAGGATAAATCTGATAAAAATATCGCAGCTAGAGAGAGTGTAAAACACCTCCCAGGGTAAATCTTCGGGCTGTTGCTCCAGCAGCTTTCTTATAAGAGTCCTAGCGGCCACTGCCGTGATAGCCGCGGCACAGACAGGGCGTAGAGCTGTGCCAGCACAGGTAAAGGTGTGGGAAGCCAGCCTATCAATGCGCCGATCCTCAGCGTCCCGCAGAGAGCTGTAAGCCGGCTCTGTAAGGAAGGGGGGGTTAGGACCCCCAATAATCGGTGCGTCCTCCGGGGGCTTTTGAAGAGCAGCTGGACATTCCCACTCCTTGAGTACAAGAGATGGAAATGGGCTTGCTCGAGGAATTCCAAACGCGCAGGCGCAGTGTGGAAACGCCCCCCTCTCGGCCCGGAGGCCGCACCCGGAGGCGAAATGGACAGAACCTTAAAAATTCTGAGTAGCATTCCGCCAATATCAAACTGATCCCAATCAGTCTGACCAGCATCGTTCTGACCCCTCAGCCTCTCGTCAGAGGAACCCAGGTCAGAAAACAGGTCCCCTTCTTCCGACGAGGCGCTAGCACGTGTGGAAAAAGATTCCTCAGAGTCCATAGCACAGGCCGAAGCCGCGGGGTCCAAGGCCGTTGTCTATCCGGACCCATCCGGCCGGACAAGCCCTCCACAATCTGGCTGAGCGTGGACCGTCTAGGAGGAAGGTCTATTTGCAATTCGCCACTTGTACAAGACTCAGCAGGAGTGAGGTTTAGTGAGGGAGAAAGGGGGGAGAAGGAGCGAGGAACAACCGCAAGCGTCGCTCGCAATTCCAGCGTCTGTTCGGAACATGACGCGCAGATCCGTGCCCCATCCGCCCCAGCATGGGGGAGACCGCACGAAATACAGAGCCGGTCTTGTCCCAGAGGGACCCCGGTAACACTATCCTGAGATGCCTCCATATGGTGATTGTTTAAAGACAGGATGCCAGTAGAGATTTATGCAAGTAAGCAACCCTGGATGCCCGGTATATGTAGGGCCAGGAGGAGGAGCTTGTTTTCTTCATGACCTGCAGTGCACGGCGCTGGAAGCGGAGGTATACCCATACGTTATGAATATGTCTGGAGCAGGACGTGCTGTATGCTTAGAATATATTAATTTTGGATGCTGGGGTTAAAGGTTTGAGCTTTTCATTAAATTATGCTGAAGATCCGGTTTAAGTGCGAGTCTCTGTACACTTTTTTTTCTGTTGCCATCCTTAATGTGAGCAGACCTTTGTCTGTGCCCAACCCTTTGCTGTGAAGCCTTGAGGACCAACTTTCTCTGTATGGCCTCCCGGACTGATCACTCATGTGTTACCTGGCCTGGCTTTTCATAGGCATTTGCGACCCCAGTTCTCCCTCACGCACCCAAGACCCTGGGGGGTTCTGTGCAAAGACTGGTGGACACAAAGCCCAGGGGAAACGAGAGGTAAACTTTTTATGAAGGATCTCTGCTTCCTCACCCTTTACAGCTATTAGAAGGAGTCATTCCTAATAGGTAGTTATGAAAGTGAAAACCTAATTGGACCTAAAGTCACTAATATCTACTTCCTGCAAATATTAAGCAAGGTTAGGGGCATTCTGTGTAAGCTGCATAGTGCCTGTGGGGACCAAGGAGAAAGGCCAATGGTCATGTGGGCTTCAGAAACTCCATGATGGAGAAGGGGGGGGGGGGGGGGGGCTTTCTCGATTTTGGACATATCTATTAAGTCTACAAATTAGCATGTCCATTGGGGGGGGGGGGGGGGGGGGGGGGGCGGTGACCCCAATTTCCTAAGGTTGAGATGCTTTGAACATGCTCTCAAACATGCCTCCACATACTAAAAGATCCCAGAATTCAACCTAGTTATGCAGCAAGTTTAACACTGCTGGCGCTTTCCTGGGAAAGTGATGGTCTGATCAGACGGTATTCATTGTCCTATATAACTATCACATTATGTTTTTTAGAGAGGGATGGGGGAAAAAATGGCAGTTTTTCAGGGAAGCATAGGGTAGATGCTGTAGAAGGGCTCCCCTCAATACAAATTATATTTCTTCAGGACAATGGAAACAAATTATCCAGCAGCCAACCAGTGCCACAGCAAAGCATGCTCATGACACGACCTTCCTAGTTCAGCCACAGCCCAGAAATTGAAGCAAAGAAATGGTCTTCCCTTAGACTATATGTAAATACATTATAAATTCTGAGATTTTGAGATTCTTTTAAATGGCTCAAATTGCAATATTTCCAAGGTAGATAAGGTGGGAGGAAGTTAGTATGTTCCTGGACACTTCCTTGCATTGTTCCTTATGAATCTCAGCCACTATGTCAAATGGAACATTTATTTAGCACAGAAGATTGCAACGAAATGAAAACAGAAATAGAAGTCTCATAGAAAGGAAGGTGAAAGCAGAACAAAACCAGGTTCAGGTCCCCCAAATTGGGATGTCCCGCTGTGTGAACCCCCCCCCCCCCCAGAATGTGGTTTTTCACTTACCGCTTCCTGGTTGAGAATAAGAAAGGAATGCTGGAATGAGAAGGTCATTCAGCAAATGTCTGAATGGAGAGTGCAAGCTGCTGCATCCCCCACATTCATGGTGACTTGCACGCTCCCGGGGATGTGGCAGCACGTGCTCACCATTGACAACATTGAGAGCAGTTTGTAGAATGAGGTAGCCACGGCAGACGGCTCTCATTGAACGAGATTCTGTGCATGCGCCGTTGGAGCTGGGAAAGGCGAGTGTTACAGGCACCGATTCGGGATGTCCCAGGGGAAGGCTACCGGCCGAGACAGGTGGGTTTTGTTCCATTTGAAAGCTGGAATACATTTCTCTAAAGCGAGGAACTGTAGTGAAATGTCTAGCAGATGAATGTATTGATAGGAAATAGTAGATGTAGCAGGAAAACCACAAGGCATCATTCCTTTTAAAAGGCGACACAAAGCATCTGTTGCCAAGTGAAACCATGAACCTGTGCATTGGCTCCTCAACAGCCAGCAGTACAATATGGATACAAACTTAGCAGAGAAGCTCAAGGGATACAACAGCATCAGTACAGCAACTTTTTAATTGAGTTTTGTCCATCACAAAACAACTTGCTGTGAAATCCGCAAGGAAAAAAAATATCAAACATGAAATGAAGGCTTTACATATAAAAATTGCCATTTTGGGCTCGCTCCACCGCTACCTTCATAACAATATGCTTCCAGACTTTCTGCACAAACCGGCATAAAAACACATCCAGACTTTTCCAGCTGCCTCTACATTGCCCTGCCTGCCTCAATATGAGGAAAATGAGGGAGCCTACAGTCTGTGGTATTAAAACATAAAAAGGTAAGTCAAAGTGGAACTAGAAATACAAAACAAAAACGGTAAAACTGAAAAGTGGATCCCCAACATTATACAGCCCCACTGGGCAGAACATGAAGGTCCAAGTGTTACTGAAGCTGTGGGCCGCCACGGTGATGGATAAGGACACAGAGGGTATTGGTTCATTCACATTTTTCCCATGGTGCAGTTCTTGTTCCTTGTAATTTACTTCCGAAGCAACAATCGAGCAAAGTCTGCATTGGACATTTTCTGGGGCTCCCCTTCGGCACTGGTGGATAATGTGGGCTGTGCTTGAGGGGTGCCATTCTCATTCTTTGCAGTGGCTGGAGCATTCTGACGGTGGAGGGAGCGAGGTAAAAGCGCCACCTGTGTCCTTCCTTTACCTCTTCTATGGACAGAAAACACAAATGCTTTAGCCAAGTTATTACCTCTCTAAAAATCACTCTAAAAACAAAGAATATACATGAATATTTAAAGGAAACTTGATATGAGCAAAGCTTACTATTCTAAGTATACAGCACGTCCTGTTCTAGAAGATATTCCTTACTCTTGGGTAATACATCCAGTAGATGGCGCTGGACTGCAGAGACAGAAAAGTGGCTCCTCCTGGCCCCATATATACCAGGGACCTCCCACAAATTCCCCAGTTCTTCTCTGCAGTCTGGGCTGCGATGACTAGAAGATGGCTCTTTCTACTCGCAGGTGAGCAGGGCTATTAGCCTGCTGCCCTGTAGGACTATTCCCACCCGTTCCTTTTCTCTGCCTCCCAGCTTAGGCTGCGCTGGTCGGGTGATGGTAGGCAGCACCTCTGCCAGGTGCTAAGGAGCGCTTGGGAGGCCTTGCGGATGACGTTTTCTGCATCACTTCTCCGCGGCCCGCTCCTCAAGGTATATGCGGGAGCCATTTTGGAGCTCCTGTGCTGTGTTTCTGGCGTCTCCCTATCGCGGTCCGTACGTGCCCCTGCGGGCTGTTTTTTCCCTTGTACCTTCATTGTATTATACTTACGGGTTCTTTGCTTTATGTCTTACAGGCGGGTCAAACTTTTTAGTGGTTTCTCCCTGTCCTATCCCCTTTTAGCGTTAACCCCTTATTGGCGGACATTTGTATATCTCCCACTTCCCTAGCGGGCTATTGGGGCATCCCGGGTAGCCTTATTGGCATCAATCCCGACTTGGCCTATTGTGCCACAATAATCACCATATGGAGGCTTCTCAGGATAATGTGCTTGGGGTTCCTTCGGGACAAGCCCGGCTGTGTGTGGCGTATGGGGTATCCCCTATAAGTGATGATGTCAGGGTGTGTGTACACTGTGCCCAGCAGACGCTTGCGCTGCAGTCTGGGTTACCGGTGGCTGGGCCTGCGCCCCTTCGGGCTTCGCCAACCCCCACCTAGCTTACATCTGACTCCTAGTGAGGTACATACCAGTGGGGAGTCTCAACCTGATTTGGCTGCACGGGTGGCCAGCATTGAGAGACATATTGCTGGCTCTGGCCCGCGTAAGGCTTCTGCTAAGATGCAGCATTTATCACCTGGTGTTTCCCTCTTTCCTATGGAGGCTGAGGAATTTTTTGATGTTCCCGGTTATACCCCCCTGGAAGAGGGGGAATTATTTTCTGATTCAGAATCATCTGAGGAACATTCTAGGGTGTATGGTGCCAATTCTGGGTCTGACCCCTGGGCTTCAGCTGACACTGACAGGCTTTTAGCTCACATTTTTGTATAATCAAGTTTTATTGATTTTGGATTTTAGAGAAACAGAGAAAAAAAGAAAAAAAAAAGAAGGGTGGGGGGGGGGGGTAAGTAGGGGGTACAGAAAACCAAATAGGGGGGGGGGGGAAGGGAGGGGGAAGGGGTACAGCAAGAGCAAATCACAAGTATATATGCAGCATCGGTTATACATCTTGTCATCCACATCATTGAATACATAAATTTGCTTCAGTACATATACAAATGCATTTACATATACAAGGAGCAGGATCAATTGTGTTGTGATACTATTTACTTTTTGTTGGTGGTTGAGTGGTGACCAGATAAGTCCCGGTCCGCGGAGGATTTCAGGTGAGGGTGTAGTGTACAACAGTGGGCGGGTGCACATATATAGAGGGGACGGGCGAGGAAGGGACCGGGAGGATAAGAAAGGTAGGGGAGGCGGGGAGGGAGGCGGACAGCGGGGAGGGGAAGGGAGGGCGGCAACACCGAAGGCCCTCCCCCCTCTCCCCACCCCCCGGCAGCCGCCCCCCGGACCCGCGGCTAGTTCCTCATCTCTGATCAAGATCCGCCCCCAAGAAGACCCTCGCCGAGTCTGAACTCCTGAACATGATCCAGCCCTTCCAGGTCTCCAAGTGCGCCTCAATGGTTCCCCTGTCCTCCGCCAGCAATTCCTCCATTCTCAAGATGTGGTCCATTTCAGCGAACCATTCCGCCACCGTTGGTGATTGCGCGGACTTCCACCGCCTAGGGATGATTGACCTTACGGCCGTCAGAAAGAACCTAAGGATCCCCTTCTTGGCTCTGGTTATGGAGCCCGGGATCAGGCACGGCGGAGCCCTCCACCTCCGTATGTATCTTGAAGATAGTGTCCCAGAGTTTCTTGACCGGAGGGCACTCCCACCAAATATGGAGAATTCCTCCTTGGGACGCCCCGCATTTCCAGCATCCACTCGAGCCCTCCGAGGAGTATGAGGCCATGTCTGACGGACACCTATACCATCTCGTGAGGACTTTGTAGTTTTTTTCCTGTGCCTCACTGGCACCGACGAGTCTGTGTGTTATGGTGAATATCTTTTTGGCATCTTCATCTGTGATCGAGATCCCCAAGTCTCTCTCCCATTTGGTCATGAACTCTAGCTCAGAAGTATGTCTGGTGGCCACCAGCAAGCTGTAAAAGCTGGATACCACGTGATCCAAAGGCTGAGGTTGTGTGAGATACTCCTCCAGCGGTGTTAGCGGGAGAGATGCGCCCCTGAGGCGTCCCCCTGTAGTGAGGAACGCCTCCAGTTGCCGGTGATGTAGCCAGGACAAGTGCTCCCCCCCGCCTCGCGCCCTCAGCTCCGCCAGGGAAGGCAGCCCTCCCCCCAGCAGCACATCTCGTAATCTGATGTCCTCTTCCTCCCTCCAAATCAGGAACCGAGAAGTGTTCTGCGTTGGCATGCACTCTGGGTTATTGAATAATGGGGTCAGGGGTCCCGGCCTATTCACCAGTTCCCCCTGCCGTTGCAATCCGTCCCAGGTGGCTAGAAAGTGTCGGGCCAGAATCCTCTCCTATTTGCCTCCCCTGCGGTGTGCGTCCATGGGAGTGCGCGCGGGCTGAACCCCAGCAGGTCTCGTTCCAGCTGGACCCAAAGCTTGTCCTCTGCTCTGTACCTCCAATCTGCCATCCTCGTCAGGATAGCGGTGGCGTGATATAGTTTTAGGTCCGGTGCACCGGCACCGCCCGCGTTTTTGGGTCTGGCCAGTATGTTGAACCTGACACGCGGTTTCCGTGACCCCCATATGAATTTCAAGAATGTTGTCTGGATTGTCTTGAAAAAATGCCTAGGTAGCTTGATCGGTATCGTTTGGAAGAGGTATAGGAACCGGGGGAGTATATCCATCTTCAAAATATTTATTCTACCAAACCATGAGTAACGCCCCTTGTCGTATTTTGAAAGGTCCTGGGTGACTTTGGTCTGAAGTGGCTGGAAATTCATACAAGCAGTCCAAATCAGATGGTATATAGGTCCCCAAGTACTTTATCGCCTTGGGCTGCCACGTGAAGGAGAAGCTGCTCGGAAGTCTGTCCACCAGGGGCTGTGGGAGGGTGAGGTTTAATGCTTCGAATTTTGCATAGTTGACACGGAAGTTGGATAGTTGGCCAAAGCGTTCAAATTCTTTGAGAACAGCCGGAAAGGATATGGCCGGGGACGTAAGGTGTAGGAGCAGGTCATCCGCAAAGATCGACATTTTATACTGATGTCCCCCGTACTCAATCCCCTTGATATCTGGGTTATTTCGTAGAGCCATCGCTAGAGGTTCCATTGTGAGGAGATACAAAAGGGGCGAGAGGGGGCAGCCCTGCCGAGTCCCGTTCTTGATCGTGAAAGGTTCCGACAGGACCCCGTTCGCCCTGACACGGGCCGTCGGTTCTTGGTACAGTGCCAAAATCTTGGAAGTTATGTTCGGGCCTAAGCCAATTTGAGTTAGGGTAGCTCTGAGAAAGCGCCAGTTCACCCTGTCGAACGCTTTCTCAGCGTCGCAGGAGAGGACGCATGCTGGAGCGCCAGTTTTGTGGACGTGTGCAATAAGATCCAGTAGTTTGTTTGTATTGTCTCTGGCCTCGCGTCCAGGGACAAACCCCACCTGGTCCAGATGAATCAGTTGGGGGATCAGTGGTTTGAGCCTAGTGGCAATTATTTTTGCGTACAGTTTTAGATCGACATTTAGTAGGGATATGGGTCTGTAGCTGCCGCAGGCCGCAGGATCCTTGCCCGGTTTCGGAATCACTGTGATTATGGCATCCGCTGCTTGCTTTGGAAAGGGGTTATCCAATCCTATGTAGTTAAAGGTTTTAACCAACCAAGGAGCGAGTTGTGGCGCTAGTTCTTTGAAGAATCTGGGAGTGAATCCGTCCGGGCCGGGGCTCTTTCCCACCGGGGCATCCTTAATGGCTTTCATGACCTCTAGCTCTGTGAAGGTTGTTTCTTGTTCAGCCGAGGATTCCTCAGGTATCGTAGGAAGCCGCGTTTTGTAGGTATTTTGTGGTGGAGAGATTTGGCTAAGAGCTTGCCACATTTGTTCGCGTGTTCGTACATTGAGGCATGTCTTTTGTCTCTGTATCTGAGATGGGCCTGGTCATAAAGCTTCAGTAGTTTGTTTCTGTGGAGTGAGAGCTCAGAAAGCAGTTCTGGAGTGGGGACTTGCTTATGTTTAGTCTCAAGGTCGCAGATGGTTTGTAACGTCTGGGATATCACTGCTGATTTCTCTCGTTTCAGTCTCGATCCCTCCTGTATGAAGACTCCTCTCAGGACACATTTGAGCGCCTCCCACTGGACCGCCGGCGAGCAGTCATCCCGTTCGTGGTCAGCTGTGAAATTGATGATGGTCTCTTTGATCCTGCTCATGCATACCGGGTCCCTCAGGAGATTGTCGTTCAGACGCCAACTCCAGTGTTTCTGTGCCGCCTTGGGCAGCTCAAACGATAGGAAGACCGGCGCATGGTCCGACCACAGAAAGGGGCCAATCCGGGACTTAGGCTGCCACTTCAGGGCATGATGACTTAGCAGGATGTAGTCGATGCGGCTGTAAGAGCCGTGTACTGGCGAAAAGTATGTGCAGTCCTTGGCTTGCCCGTGCTCCAGCCTCCACACGTCCATCAGCTGCAAATTATAGAGAGCCCTGCGTAGTGACTGCAGCTTTCCCAGCGACACCGAAGACCTCCCAGATGAGGAATCCAGTGAAGGGTTCAGCGTGAGGTTGAGGTCTCCTCCGAGTATCAGGATGCCTTCAGCAAATTCCTCTAACCTCCTGAGATACCTCTGGAGCGCCCCGGCCTGATCCTGGTTCGGTAGATAGAGATTTGCTATTGTATAGGTTGTCTGGTGAATCGAAACCTTAAGGAAGACAAACCTTCCCTCAGGGTCAGTTTTTTGGTCCAAAGCCGTAAAGGGCAGAGACTTGTGAATTGCTATAGATGTCCCTCGTGACTTGCTCTGTGGGTTGGTGCTATGGTACCAGGAGGTGAAGTATCTATGACCCAAGCGCGGTATGTTGCCTTCCTGGAAGTGAGTCTCCTGGAGAAGGAGGATGCCCACTCTTTGTTTGTGTAGATCATAGGAGGACCTTAGAGCGCTTTTCGGGGACATTGAAGCCCTTGATGTTCAGAGAGCAGACCGTTAACTTGGCCATGTCAAGCAAGCGGCGTCCACCAGGAGAAGGGCCCACAGAGTAGTCGGGCCCGGAGGCGGCAACCGGGGCGGGGGGGAGGGAGGGGGGCAAATGAGGGAAGGCCAAGGGAACGGGTAAGGGTGGGGGAAGGAAAAGCACGAGATAGAGTCAGAAGGGTGGAGGGAGGGAGAAAGAGAGAGAAAGAAGGGGAGGGGAGGGAAAGGAGAGAAGAGAAAGGGGGGTCCGAACAGGGGCGAGGTTTCCTACTGAGGAGGGGTTAGGGATACGGGATCAATCAACTTTTAATTGGTTGGGTGCGCTATCTAGGTATGGGACACAAGGGGGGGGCAGGAGGGGGGCACACCCGGGGGGTGCAGGGGGAACCGGGGGAGGAAGCTGTAAGGAGGGTTACTAAGGTTAGTGGGACCGGCTATTAGTTCTGCTTAGATCGGGACCAGTAGGGGGTCCTATCTGGGTCACCTGGCTCTCTGACTGGTGAATTCCGGTCTGGGGAAAACAGAGAGTAGTAGGGGGAGGGGGGGGATAAATTGGGGCAGCGAGACACCGGGATCAGGTGCTCCTGCAATAAACTCTAATGCGAGGGATCCCTCGGTATGAGTCCACCGAGGGTACCCTCGTTTCCCTTTCAGGGGCAGCACCAACTATAGATGGTACAATACCCCACCAGGGTCGCCTAAGTTGGGGGCGTGTAAGTCGAAGACACTATCGGAGCAGGAGATGCACACCTTGTAACGAAAACATTGTAACATATGAAACAGACTAGTAAATCTATACGAGGCGAGATAACATTGCAACTTCAAAATTACTCATGTGCGTGGACGTGGAGCCCCGGGTAGGCACCCGCGGGCGGAGCATGCCCAGTCCGGGACGGTAGTACCCCCCGCCCCCCCCGGAAAGTCCGGGGGAGGTGGTCAAGGTAGGGGACCAGCTCACTGGGTCCGGCGGCCCTGCTCCCCGGGCGGGGAGACGCCACCACCCCGATGCCATCCCCAGGGCCCCAGGCACAGGACATACAAACAATGAACAGTCTTGGCACGACTCAGGTAGGCTAGCGGGCCTGCATGGTATATAACAAACATTGAAATGTAAGAACTTAACATTGATGGTCAAACATAAATGCAATACTGAGGGGTGACCTCCAGGGCGGCGCCAGCCGGACACCCCACCGCCCAGCCCCCCACACCCCCAACAGAGGTGCGAGGGGGCGGGGCAGCCCCGACACGGGCCCCGCCCACAGGCGCCGGCGCTTAGCCCCAAGCACAAGAAGCGCCCATGTCGCCGGGCGAGCCCCCGGAGGCCACCCGCCCGTTCACGGGGAAAAGAGCAAGCACTTTAGGAACTCCAAAACATATCTACAAAAGTGGCAGTCACCGTAGACCAGCCCCCCCGCGGCAGGCGTCCCCAGAGCCCCCCCCCCCCCCCCCCCCCCCCCCGAGTCCCCATGTACCTAAGCCCAGTCCGACGGTACAGGATGAGATGAGACGTGGGTCCCCCCGTGCGGAGGGGTCCGAGAGTCGTTAGTGTCCGCTGTCCCGTTCTAGGGCAGAAGCGATGTCCATCCGTCTTTAGGCCAGTCTGCCATCTCCCCCAAATGTTAGGGGGTCAGCCATGGGTCAACCCCTAGGGGTCCCGCCGCGGAGGAAGGCCACGGCCCACCATCACACCGGTCCTCAGGCTCTGTTGTCTGGTCGAGGCACCCGTCTTCTCGGGCCCCCCATTAACCTACCAGGTGGTCCCCGTAGCGGCCCCCCGGGCGGGGGCCCCAGGGTAGGCGAAAGCCAGTCCGGCACCCGAATCGAGTCCGTCTCCAAGAATGCAAAAAGCTGCGGGAGTTGGTCGACAGTTCTCAGGGCGAAGGATCTCCCGTTCTTGCGCACAATTAGATGAAAGGGCAAGCCCCAGCGGTAGGAGGCTCCCTGGCGCTGGACCACCTCAAGGAGGGGTTTCAGCATACGTCTCATTTGGAGGGTCCTGGTGGAAAGGTCGGGGAAGACCGCGACGGATGAACCTTCAAATCTGGTTGGACCCTTCTCCCACGCTTTTCTCAGGATGTCTTCTTCAACTCTGTAGTAGTGGATTCTGCAGACCACATCTCTGGGTCGCTGTGGATCTGCAGGTTTGGGGCCCAAGGCCCTGTGTATCCTGTCGATGTTGATCTCGGCCGGGGGGGGGGGGGGGGGGGGGGTCCCCCAGTATCGCGTTGAAAATAGCCTTTGCCGTACGTTCCAGATCCGGTTGAGTGACTGTCTCCGGGAGCCCCCTCAGTCTGATGTTATTGCGTCTACCCCGGTTTTCGAGGTCGTCCAGGCCAAGGTAGAGGGCGGAGGTATGTGCCCTCTCTTCCCGCTGAAGCAGCTCCAACGCCACCACCCTCTGAGTCAGCGCAGACTGGTCCTGCTCGATTGAGTCGACTCTGTGGGATACTTCTGAAATAGAGTTTTGAAGCGTGCTGAGCTCTCTGCGGAGAGTGCCCTCCATCTGTGATATGTATCCATCAAAGTCCGAACGGGAGGGAAGCGCTCTCAGAGCATCCGCTACATTAGATCTGACCACGTCGGCCAAGGCCAAGATGAGGGACTGGGGTAGTTGTTGCATAGCCGAGGACATCTCATAGGGAGAGGCCGCAAGACCACCATCCCCTCGTTTATTCAGCTCGTCTAGCTGCAGTGTGTCTGTATTCGTCCCCGGAAGCTCCGTCAGACTGTCGCAATTCTCGATTGTGCGAAACTCTGGTGGCCAGTCCTCCCCTTCTCCGGCGGCAATGGCGCCCCAGGGCCCCTCAGGGGACAGGCAGGTTTCGTGAGGGGGATATCTCCCGTGTGTGGGAGGGGCATCCCATGCCCGTGTTGGAGGGGTGGTCTCCACTGGGGTACCGGGACGCCGGCCGCGTGCACCGGGGTCTGCCGCTGTGATTTTTGGAGTGCGTGGGGTGTTATTCTGGGATGCAGCCTGTGATCCCATTTCTCCTCTCCCAGTTAGTGATGGGGTTTCCATGTCAGTGCTGGGGGTCCGTTCGGGCACCATTCGGGCACCATTCACAGACGGCCGGCGCGGGCGCGCGCACGCCTAGAGCGGCGCGAGGGAGGCGGTGGCGGCCGGCCGCCATCGAAGACAAGGTAAGGTGATTTGGGGTGTTTGGGGGGGGTTCACCCTGCGGGACATCCCGATCTCGGATGTCCCGCGGGGAGGGAGGTGATCGGCCCGGGAATCTTACAGATTCCTGGGCCGATCACCCCTGGGTGACGGTCCACTTTAAACCACACTTGGTGTTTCCTGAACAAACTCACTTTAATAATCTGGTGCTCAAAGAGTGGGAATGGCCTAGCCGGCTCCCCAGGGTGCCAAAGAGTTGGGATAAGAGGTATCCCTTTCCCGCTGAGATGGTTAAACGATGGTCATGTCCTCCCGAGGTGGATGCACCGGTTCTGGGGTTGTCCAACACATCCGTCATGCATTCCCCTGACTCTACTACACTGAGGGATGGGGAGGACAGGCGCATAGATCAGCTGGCTTGCCATGCCTTTGCCTGTGTGGGGACCATGCTGCGTCCGGTCTGTGCCTCTGCCATTACGGCTGTTGCTATTAAAAGCCTGCTCAGGGGTCTCTTAGATGGGGCCCCTGATGATGCAGGTAGTGAAGAGTATAGAGCTCTTCTGCGTTGTGAACAATTTGTTGCATATGTTCTCTCTGCCTTGGATGACACCATTAGAATGTGTGGCAGGGCTTCTGCCTTGTTGGTGGCGAAACGCCACTCGGTCTGGCTGCGCCAGTGGGCAGCTGACAACACTGCTAAGAAGGCTCTCACTGGTTTTCCCTTCAAGGGGCTGCGCCTCTTCGGGGAACGTCTGGACTTGTTTGCTAAGGGAGGCAAGTTACCTCAGCATAGAAGGCAGCCCCGGTCCTTTCGGGTTCAGGTGCCTTTCTTCCTTCCTTCCGTGGCTCCAGAATTGGACGGGGAGCTTCCTTTGCTGGAGCCCGGAGAGATTTTTGGGGAAGGGGACGTGGCCGCCCTGGCCTCTCCTGGGGTCCCAAGCTTAAGTCCCCCCCCCAAGCCCCCTCAGGCACCCTCACCCATTCAGTTTGCAGCCTGGCCGCCCCCAAGATTCATCAAATCCCGGTTAGCTCAAAACCCCCTGTCAGCTCAGGGTCTGTCCCTTGCTGTCCAAGGCCTTCTGGAATTGAGAGTCATCTGCCAGGTGCCCTTGAGGGAAAGGGGCAAAGGCTATTATTCCAATCTTTTCATTGTTCCCAAAAAGGATGGGTCCATCAGACCCATCCTGGATTTAAAAGCACCTTAACAAATTTGTCAGATTCAGACACTTTCGCATGGAGACTCTGCGCTCCGCTGAGAATTCCCTACGCCCAGGGGACTACATGACCTCTGTAGACATCAAGAATGCTTACCTTCACATACCTATTTTTCCAGGTCATCAGAGATTCCTAAGGTTCGCTCTGGAGGATCAGCACTACCAATTTGTGGCCTTACCCTTCGGTCTCACCTCGGCTCCCAGGGTATTCACCAAGGTGCTGGCAGGAGTGATGGCTCTGCTGAGATCTCAGGGCATTCGCATTCTTCCCTACTTGGACGACATGCTTATCGCTTCTCAGTCCTTCCAACAGGCAGAGCTGGATACTCAGCGGGTGGTGTCCACACTGGAGTCATTCGGCAGGGTGATCAACCACCCCAAATCTTCCCTGTCTCCTTCCATGGTGAAGTCCTTTCTGGGCATGATTCTGG
Organism: Gastrophryne carolinensis; assembly: GCA_027917425.1. Classification (NCBI taxonomy): domain Eukaryota; kingdom Metazoa; phylum Chordata; class Amphibia; order Anura; family Microhylidae; genus Gastrophryne; species Gastrophryne carolinensis. The sequence continues at coordinate 443,463,892 of CM051234.1, forward strand.
ATTCATCTCAGGTCAAAATCTTTCTTCCTCAGCAGAAGGTGGAGAGTCTTCAAGAGAAAGCTCAGCTCCTGCTGTCTTGTCCTCATCCATCCATCAGGCAGGGAATGCAGCTGGTGGGCTGATGGTGCCCTGCTTCGAGGCGGTTCCATATGCTTAGTTTCACATGAGGCCTCTTCAGCTTCACCTCTTGTCAGTATGGGATCGGGACCTGTGTCCTTGGATCATGTGTTTGTCCTGTCCCCTCTGGTCAGGCAGTCTCTATCGTGGTGGCTGGACTCAAGGAACCTGCTGGGGGACAGATCCTTCCTGGGCCCTTGCTGGGAGACTGTCACCATGGATGCCAGTCTGACAGGTTGGGGGGGCTTTTGGAAGTCCCTGAAATTACAGGGTCAGTGGGGCACTCAGGAGGCCCATACCCCTATCAATATTCTGGAGTTGAGGGCGATCGGGTTGGTTCTCGCCCACTTAACCCCACACCTGCAGGATCGGGCTGTTCAGGTCCGTTCGGGCAACCAGATGGCGGTTGCCTACATCAATCATCAGGGAGGGACCCGGAGCAAGCTGGCCCTCAAGGAAGTGTCCCTGATACTGTCCTGGGCGAAGGAGAATGTTCCCTGCATCTCAGCTGTGTACATCCCCGGGGGTGGAGAATATGGAGGCAGACTCTCTGAGCAGGGGGACCTCTCGTCTGGGAGAACGATGTGTTTCACTCCCTGTGCCACCTCTGAGGTCAGCCATATGTGGATCTGTTTGCGTCCCATCACAATCACAAGCTTTCAGTCTTTGTCTCTCTGTCCCAGGATCCTATGGCCTTGGCCATTGATGCCTTGGCAATGTCTTGGACGAGTTTTCAGCTCCTGTATGCATTTCCCCCGTTTCCCCTGCTGGGCAGGGTGCTGCGCAAGATAGCTCAGGAAAGGGTGCCAGCCATACTGGTGGCCCCGTTGGTCAAGAAGAGTGTGGTGCGCAGACATCATGCAGCTGGCAGTAGATCAGTACACCCTGCCCCGGGTTCCAGATCTGCTCACTCAGGGGCACCTACGCCACCCCAATTTACAAAAGCTGGCTTTGACAGCCTGGCTGTTGAAACCTCCATCTTGATGGAAAAGGGGCTGCCTGCCTCGGTTGTCAATACCATAATCAGGGCTAGGAAAAGGTCCTCTTGTTCCATCTACTACAGGGTTTGGCGTACTTACATTGACTGGTGCGAGTCTAACTTGCTTCCCTGTCGTGTTTTCTATTCCTAGGATTCTGGAGTTTCTGCAACATGGTTTGGATATGGGTCTTCAGCTCAGTACTCTGAAAGGTCATGTTTCTGCCTTGGCCATTTTTTTCCAAAGATCCCCTGGTCAAGACCTTCTTCCAAGGGGTTACTCAAGTGCGTCCCCCACGTAAGCCTATGTTACCATTCAGGGACTTGAACTTGGTCTTATCTGCCCTGCAGGGGTCTCCCTTCGAGCCCTTGCAAGGGGCCCCTTTGTCCATTCTTACGCTTAAGTGGGTCTTTTTGGTGGCTATCACTTCTGTTAGGCATGTTTCTGAGTTGGCGGCGCTTTCCATCAAGCCTCCTTATTTTGAGAGACACCAGGAAAAGGCGGTGTTTTGTTTTAAGCCAGATTTTCTGTCTAAGGTTGTTTCTGCCTTTCATCTCAGTCAGGACATTGTTTTGCCTTCTCTGTGTCCTAATCCTAGTAACTCTAAGGAGAGGGTTTTACACTCTTTGGATGTGGTCAGGACTATTCTATTTCTGGCTACTGAATCCTTCAGGAAGACTGATGCTCTTTTTGTGCTCCCGTCTGGACCTAAGAAGGGTCTGGCACCGGCTAAGTCCACTATCAGCAAGTGGATCCGTCAGGCTGTGATACAGGCCAACTTTGCTAAGGGGAAGGAGCCTCCCTTCCGCCTTACTGCTCATTCTACTCGTGCTATTGGTGCCTCTTGGACTTTTCAGCACCAAGCTTCTGTTGAACAAGTTTGCAAAGCCGCCACTTGGTCTTCTGTTCATACTTTTTCAAAGTTTTACAAGGTTGATGTTAGGGCCTCAGCCGATGCTGCTTTTGGCCGCAAAGTTCTGCAGGAGGCAGTGGTTTAAACTGTCTGCTGTTACTTTTGGGGATCCCACCCTACCTTACGGACACTGCTATTGGATGTCCCAAGAGTAATGAATATCTTCTGGAACAGGACGTGCTGTATACTTAGAATAATACAATTCTGTGATTACTCAACTGTAGAATTGGTATTATATGTATACAGCACGTCCTATTCCACCCACCCTTGTTATTTTTAGTTACCTCTTTATGGTGATTGTTCAATTTTTTATAATGGTTATAGTTCTCCTGGTTTCATTTTAACTGCCTTTCAATACTGGGGATTTTGTGGGAGGTCCCTGGTATATATGGGGCCGGGAGGAGCCACTTTTCTGTCTCTGCAGTCCAGCGCCATCTACTGGATGTATAACCCAAGAGTAAGGAATATCTTCTGGAACAGGACGTGCTGTATACATATAATACCAATTCTACATGTGAGTAATCACAATTGTATTTTTAGGCTGCCACCAATCTGATCAGTGTAACCAGTAACTAATTTGTTTGTTTTTTTTAAACAGCCTTATTAAGAGAACCTACACACTATTAAATCCACACATGCACTGCCTAAAGTGGCCCATACCAAAAAGTTAACCATCTCTGGTAAATGCCCTGGCCAGGCATGTATGCCAATCAAAGCGGAAATGTGGGGGTGAGAAGAGAATAACAAGAATCATTTTATGATGTAATAATAAAGCAAACATGAAGTACTTCAATACATACGGTCCATACGCTTGCCGGGGCATCATTGAAATATTGGATCGTGGAGTTTCAGGAGCTTCTGGGTGTTTCCTTGATGGAGGGTTACTGATTGCCACATTAATCGTCTGGTCCTTAAATTTGGTACCATCTAATTTCATAACAGCTTGCGAAGCCTGGGCCTCGTTTTCATATTCAACATATGCAAGTCCCTTAAAATAAAAATATACATTGTTAAAAACTGTAACCCCAATGACAGAGGCAGTTCCAAGCGCAAAATCATCCAGGAAAGGACATTACATTGTTTAGTTTTTCTATTTTATTCTCAATTTCTTGTGATTTTTTATATGGGGACAAAGCTCCCACAACCCATATGTTGTACATGCAGTAAACCCTTCCAGAGAAAGCACCAGCACTGGTTATTAAACACTTACCTTTCAATGTATAGCAGGAAAAATGATCAATAAATGAAATGGTGTCCTGGGGATTGGGATGATAGGCCTTTTTCAATACACTAAACAGGTCACCCTGGTCCCCAGGACGCAATTAATATAGTATCTTACATTATTTTTATTGCTATACATTCAAATGTATGTTTTAAACCTGAACAGAGCTGGAGCTTGCTCTGCATTACAGCTAATGGTATGTCTGCAGGACCCCATGGGGTTTTACTCAAAGTCAGCCATGACTGTCTCTGCTTTGGTAAGGTGTGGTGCTGCCCTGTCAAGCACCCTTGTCATCACCATGCTCTTGATGCTTCCATGATGGTTGCTGTAAGCCACTGTTGTAGCACAGAGGTGCTCCCTGCTCCTCTGCTACAAAAGTCTAAAAGCAATTAGGGGTGCACTTAACCATAAAACATTAGCTTTTCCTGGTCCCACATTGTAGAAAGCCTCCCCAGGGGCTAGAATCTGTTGTCACTAATCTTCACTGAACCAACAAAAAACAGCACTCAAGGCGATTTATGGGTGACCAATCAACTACACGAGCATGGCCCTATTGAGAGGTTGTGAGCTTCATCCCAATGTGATCAGTCTGTTTCAAATGGCCAGAGGGGCCAGTCAAGGCAGACTACTTGAGAACTGAAATTGGCACAGCTTGACCAGACCACTCCTATACATAGATGAAAGGCAAGTTCTGAGAAAAGGACTTGTTAGTCCAACAGGAATGTGTGTCCTTGACACCACTAGATAGGGTTTGTTGTATATGACAATTGCCTGTGCCACACAGCCTCCATATTTTAGTGCTTATTAACTGTCTTGCTTTCAAGACTGCAAGTTAAGCAACTTGAAAGTGCCCCAGTTCTGTGGCAATGTGCATTAGCTTACCTTAGGCTTTCCTGAGCGGTTGGTCACCAAGCGGATCTCTTTGATAGTGCCATGTTCCTTAAAGGCCTCTTCCAGTTCTTCCTTTGTACAGGAAAACGGTAATCCAGAAACAAACAGCTTGTGTTTCTCCAGAGCAGTGCTATATTTAAACACCTAAGAAGAGGGTACAATAAATACTCTATTCTGCAGTACTGCACCGGATAGTAACAAAGGCAGAGACTTTTAGAGGAACCCCAAACTATTCAGACACAAACAACATAAGCTGAACTGACTATTTTTACTATTTTTAGCTTTGCCCCCGGGTGCAAATGAAGAGTGATCAATTGCTTCAAACCCCACCAATCGCTGTAGTATAAATGTTACCAGCTATAGACCTGAAAGTAATGAAGCAATTTCGATTTCAGAGCGTCCCTTGCTTCAATCTTTTCTTTGAAGTCATGCTTTAGAGCGTTTGACTTACAATCAAAACGCTCTAAAGCAAAGCAGGTCAAATCACTGGCTGATGAGACAGCAGGAAATCTAGGAAAGAAATATATATGAAATAGTTTTCCATACACACCTTAGAATCAGGCTTCTTGGTTTTGTCCACACAAGGCGAGACAAACATAGGCCTTCCACCGATCTCCTGGCGATCCAGTTTCAGAGCATCCAGTGCCGCTTTCTCATCTGTAAACTGGACGTAACAATATCCACGGAAAGCTCCTTTGTTGGTATAGATGACCCTGACATCAGAAATGGTCCCACAGTCTGAGAAGACTTTTCTAAGCTCCATTTCTGGATCAGACATTTTGTAGGACAGATTGCTCACAAACACAGTTACACTTTCCTTTGAAGCATCATGGAGAACCTTAGGTTGTTCCTGCAAAGTGGAGGGTTTGGGAATGGAAGAGGCTTTGGGAATGGAAGAGGCTTTGGGAATGGAAGAGGCTTTGGGAATGGAAGAGGCTTTGGGCTGTGGCTTAGGGTTCCGACCAAATAGGCCCATTTCAGTCTCCATTTCTTCCTGCTCATTCGCCTCTTGCCTTTCCTCTGCTTTGTGCTTCTTGCTAGGATGCTCTGCTTTGAAGAGCAAACATGGAAATAAGGTTAGAGACAAGGATTTTTGATGTAACAAAGCTTAGTAAGTTTTACTTGTATTTGCTACTTAAAGCACAGCACATGTTTGCATGAACCTTTTAGGTAGCCTTAGTTAATATGGTAAAATAATATCTGACACCCGGCTTCCTGTGCCCAGCATCCAATGCTAGCATCACACTGGCCCCTGTGACCTGCAAACAGATATACTGCCACCCAGGTAGCTCTGAACCACTGCCTCATAGGTACCATAAAACCCTGCCGCCATTTCTGCCAGCAAGGAGACTAATTGCAGGTTATCAATAAGGAGCCTTACCTTAACTTTAAGCAGGGCCTTGAACCTGACCAACAAAGTGCCTCCTGCTTACAAGCAGGCCTAAACATAACATTCCCCAGTATCTATATTTTGTAGGTCATAAGCTCCTAGCACTTTAAAATGAAAAGGCTAGATTTGAAGAGGTTTGTGTTTTGGTTTAGAGGTAGGACCTACTCAGTTTGTCTTTCCAGGACCTGGTGAGGATGGGCAGATATTGGTGAGGTCCATCCTACATCCACTAAGGGGGTGTTAATTAGTGCAAAATTTTATTTTAGAATGTAGGGTCAGTAGTAAAATTGTGTGGGTGTGTAGATTATAAAATAAATCCTCAATGTTTCTCTAAGCATTTCGCCACACCTGGGGGTTTTTGCAGGCGAGTATGTAGGAGGACAGAAAGTATGGAAAGGCTTGTAGTAAGTAGATGTCAGTATTTGCTTGAGCTTCTGTATGGAGGGCAGTCTAATGGGTAATCTAGGACCCTTGTTTGTAATTATGGGTTTGCCCCTGGTAAGGTGGTGCTGCCCTGTCAAGCACCCTTGCCATCACCATGCTCTTGATGCTTCCAGGATGGTCAATGTAAGCCACAGTCATGCTCCCTGTTTCTCTGCTGCACATGCCTAAAAGCCATTAGGGATGCCCTCAACCCTAAAACATTAGCTTTTCCTAGTCTCACTTTGGCTGGTAAGGCTTTCTATAGAGGCGCTAGGTCTGTTGTCACTACTCTTCACTGACCCAACCAAAGGCAACACCCCAGGTGATTTATGGATGACCACCCAACTACACAAGCATGGCCCTATTGAGAGGTTGTGAGCTTCATCCCAATGTGATCAAACTGTTTCAAATGGCCAGAGGTGCCAGTCAAGTCAGTCTACTTGAGAACTGAAACTGGCACAGCTTGACCAGACCACTCATACATGGATGAAAGGCAAGTTACCCATCTATGCAAAGGGTTAATAAAACCTACATCCCCTCAACTCTTAAGTGAATGTTGTTTTGCTGTCCTTGGACCTTCTAAACAGCTTAGAGCAAGATTTACAGTGTCTGATTGCTACCCCTGGTCTCGGCTTTGATGGTCAACAAAAATCTTTGGCTGCGTTGACCAAGGGCCGTTCCCTGGCTCTCTCTCAGATGGACACAAGCACAGGATTACATTCCCCCCGATCTGCATGACCATGCCCACACCCAAAACAGAAAAGTTTAGGACATTTCCCAGTGTAGACCTACACACAATGGGCCCATGGACCAAAACCTGGGATTTTCAATATCCCGGGTCTTGGTAAGCCCTCCTGACATCAGGATGCAGCCTCGACTCTTCTCCAATCAGCTTCTGCGGCCACGCATATTAATGCGGCTAGAGAAGATGAATGGAATCCCAGTCGCACACATGATTGGTGGGCACCACTACCCACAGCCTGATAAGGATGCGAATGATGCCGTCGCTGGCCAAAAAAAAGTGGTCTAACAGCTACCAACTGCAGCTGGCTCTGACAACAGCAGAGCATGCTCAAAACTCACACCCAGATTTGGAAGCAAAGCCAGCGGCTTTACTTAGAATGCACAATATATTTAACCATAATCTGAAATTTTAGATGCTTTAAAATAGTTTATTTTACACTATAACCACAGGAGATAAGGGGTTAGAGTGTGCCTGGAAAAGGACTTTGCGTAGTTATACAGGGATATCTTTTTTTTAAACTAGTTAAGGTGAATATTTATGGAGTGTTTCCCAATAGCACACAGTATAATATCCAAAGTAACAGGTGGGAACTTGCCTGCTTCCTCGCCCCACTCTTCATCATCTTCCTCCTCCTCTGCCTTGCGCTTGTCCCCAGGTTTGGCTTTCTTTGCCTTCTTTGACGCTTTTTTATCTGCTTGCTTCCTTTTCCTCTGTTCGGCTTTCTCCTCTTCTTGTCTAGCTAGCACGGCTTCCTTTTCTGCAGCCTGGAGAATAACACAGGGACACAACGCTAGCTGCTATTGTTCAGCACAAAAACTCCAGGAATAATACAACTAATTTGGATATGCACCATTAAATAGAGATGATGATAATATGCGGTGCTGGCACCAGGGGTACAGTTCTGACACAAAAACAATAATATGGTGGGCTATCAGCTTAGCCCACAAGCACACCCCAAGAATAGCGCCACTCACGCAACAAATGTAAAGTACTTCATATTTATTGAATAAAAATCCTAGTCAAACACTAAAGACATATTAAAAAAAACTGATGGGAATAGTACTGGGCTAATAAGGTATACTATTTCATAGACGCAAAATCAGTTGGCTCTTATAAATGCAAACAAATGAAACAAAAGTACATGAACAATTACATAGGAACACAAAAAAAAAAAAAAAACAACAATCTCTAAAGTGCAAATGCTGTGCAAAAATCAAATGTATTAGAAGATACAATGTAAAGTGCAAGTGCTACAATGTAAACAAATCCATATAACCACCCACAGGTGATACTAAATGAGCAGAGAGCTTTAAAAGATCACCTGATAATACAGCCCTAATACCACCCAGATCTAGAAGTCACCCAGGCAAAGTGGAGGCATTCCACGCAACGCGTCGCACTTGCACATTACATTGCCTGGGTTTACATGGACCAAAACCCAAGATTTTCACTAGCCCCGGGCTTTGGTCCCCCCCATTTGTGATGCTGCTCTGTGTGAAACCCCACAGTTTACCTGTATTTCCTACCTCTTCCTGAGCCCACGGCGCAGACGCGGCTCTCCTCCACAATCAGCTTCTCCGGGCGTGCAACAAATCAATGTGCAGCTGGAGAAGCTGAATGCAATCCCAGCCGTACAGAAAATAGGGTGGGATTAGGGCTGTATTACCAGGTGATATAATGTTTTAAAGCTCTCTGCTTACGGGGAGGCCGATTCATTAATAGCGCCAGGTAGCGACAGATGAGCGCCAGTAGCGTGATTTGTTCGCTTGTTGAGAGCGACTCAGTTGGTGTGCGTCAATGTTGAATACGTGGTGGGATGTCGCTGTTTCACAGGTTCCGCGCTGTATGGGTGCGCCTGACAGCGAATGGCCAGAGCGAACGGCTTCCAGCATATTCATTAACAAATCACGCTCAAAAATTTCTCGCGCTGTGAATTCCTTGTTTAAACCCCAGAGCGCTGGCGGCGATGTGTGTAAAATAGTTTTTAACCCCCAAACAACCATTTTTTTTTAATGTAAAAATTATACAAGTTTTTCTAAACATTTTGTAATATGAATACATTAATATCAGACCTTAATATCAATTCTGCACATTTTTATTTTTATTTTTTTTTTTTCTTAAAAAAAAATCCTAACATTGCAGAAGTGGTCACAGAATTTTTGACATTAAAAAAAAAAAAAAAAAAAAAAAAAAAAAAAACATTAATAGCAATTAATTATGATTATTTAAAGATTGCTCCATTGAAATGCATTGGACAACGCCAGGGAGCGACAGGTCATACCTGGCGCTGTGATGGGATTAGCAGCGGCGCTGTTTGTTGCAGTCGGCTACATGATGAATCCCGCGCTAGCTCACGCTCTCGCCGGCGCTAGCCTCATTTAGCGTGATAAATGCGTCATTGTGACCGCCGCCGGGCGTACTTGAGTCGGTAGCCGCCGTTAGCTGGCGGTACCTGGCGCTCGTCAGACACTACCTGGCGCTAGCCCTTGATAAATAAGGCCCTTAGTATCACCTGTGGGTTGTTATAGGGATTTGCTTACATTGTGGCACTTGCACTTTACATTGTATCTTCTAATACATTTGATCTTTGCACAGCATTTGCACTTTAGAAATTGGTTATTTTTTTGTATTCCTATGTAGTTGTTCATGTACTTTTGTTTCTTTTGCTTGCATTTATACTCACCATAAGAGCCTACTGATTTTGCGTCTATGAAATAGTATACCTTATTAGCCCATCAGTGTTTTTTAATATGTCTTTAGTGTTTGATTAGCATTTTAATCCAATAAATATAAAGTACTTTACATTTGTTGCGTGAGCGGCACTATTTTTGGGGTCCGCTTGTGGGCTAACCTGATAGCCCATTATATTATAGACTCCAGGAATAAAACAGTCGTGGACGGATGTTTGGCTGAGGTCACCACTGCCTTGATAAGACACTCAGCCGTTTTCTCTTTTAAAATCCAATAAATATATTTACTCATGTAACACCCAGTGGCAGAATGCATCAGAAAAGCAACACAGCCCTGGCTTGTGAAGAACGGAAAGAGATGCAAGTACCATATTTTTAGGGTGTAGAGCAGTAGTCCTCAAACTCAAGGGCCGAGACAGGCCAGGTTTTGCAGCTCTCTATGCTGATGCACAGATGTAATAATTAGGGCTATAGCTCTGTCTGAGCACCAGTTAATGCACCTGTGGAGTAGCGTGGAGAGCTGCAAAACCTGGCCTGTCTCGGCCCTTGAGGAGGAAGTTTGAGGACTACTGGTGTAGAGGAAAAAAAAAATATTGTGAACCAGATGGTGTGCTAAAATACCCCCCCCCCCCCCCCGCCCCAAACCAAGGGGATGTGTCAGAATCCCCTAAAATCCTGCCCCAAAGCCCATGCAGAACCTTCCATGGTTAGCTGACAAACTATCTATTGTCTGCTTTCAACACGAAAGTTATGAACATCATGACAATGTATTTTATACATATTTGAAATCTGTGAAAATTGTTATTAACCTCGTTCACTCACCTTACCGGCAGCTCTGTCCTGCATCCTGTCAGGACCAGGGCTGTGGGAGGGCAATCAGTGGCATTGGAGTGCCAGAAAGGAGAGAGCTTTTCCTTTACATTTGCTCCATAACATGCACAGAGACTTTTTTTTTTGGGGGGGGGGGGGGGTACATTTTAAAGAGCGAAACATACAGTTTTGTTAATTTGCAAGCAGAGATCGGGAAGGTGTGGGTATTCTTTTTAGGGACTAGGGCTCAGAAAACAATTCGATAACTTCCATTAGTAGCTGACCTTTGCACGCTGCTCACTGACTCGTGACAGTCTACCTTCGATTTTCTGTACTGCTGTATCCCAGTCCTCTAGTGACCCTGAGAGAAGGAAAAAGAGAAAATGAAGAAAAGAAAATACTTTATTGCTCAAAACGCCAAAAGAAACCAACCTTCTATTCTTTCAAGAGCAAGGAGGACATCACAAACATGTTCTGGATAGTCTGAGGTGCACATAACAGCCCTATGTAAGGCTTTTCTGCAGTGCTGAACATCTCCATGTGCTCTGCAAAAACAGAACCAGTGCTTACATACATAGTAGGAATTCATTGTGGCAAAGAGGCTCAGTACAACAGTTAATTCAGTGTAAGCAGAAATACCATTTTGTGAATACTCACCTGTAAAGTGGGTATTATAAGTATGTCACACACCCCGCTTCAAGACATTCATTACATGTGGGTATACTGACCTGTAGATGGCGATCTTGCAGAGATAACAGAAATACAATTCTGTGAAATACTCACCTGTAGAATTTGTATTATACGTATACAGTACGTCCTGCTCAGATATAATACTTACACTTGGGACATCCAATAGCAGTGTCCAGAAAAGTAGGGTGGGATCCCCAACGAAAAAAGGCACAGCAGACAGTTAAAAGCACTGTCACCTGCAAACCTTGCTACCAAAAGCAACATGAGCTAAGGCTCTAACGTCAACTCGTAACAACCTTTGAAAAGGTATGAACAGAGAACAAGTAGCGGACTAGCAAACTTGATCAACAGAAACCTGGTGCTGAAAGGCCCAAAGACACCAAAGCACGAGTAGAATCAGAAGTAAAGCGAGAAGAAGATTCTTCCCCTTAGAGGAATAGGCCTGAGTAACAGCCTGACAAGTCCAAACGCTAACAGTAGCCTTGGCAGAAGCCGAAACAATACCTAGGACCAGAAGGGACCATCCCATCCAAATAAGGCCAGGCCCAAGCCGCTTAACCCCTGGAGATCAGACGAGATCAGGCACATACAGAAAGGAGAGGGCCATAGACCCAAGGGGCATCAGTTCCCCTAAGGGGCAAGTGACAATCCAGGAAACACTTCCAACACCTGTTGAAGGAATGTAGACCCCTTTCCTCAGCGCTGCTAGGAATAAGGCACAGAAGGAAGAAGAATATCTCGAATCAAAGAACATAAGACACCACCTTAGGCAGAAGATCCGGCATAAGCGGAGCACCACCTTATCCTGGTGTGTCTCAAAGAACGAAGGCTAGCTAAACAGAGCCGCCCGTTCAGACCACGTCTGACTGAGGTAACAGCCACCAGAAGGACAACTTTGAGGTAAAAAACAGACAGACAGCATCAGAATAGGTCCAAGGGAACAACCCGCAAACAGAATAAAATTCAAATCCCAACAGGGACCATAGAATTACGTGGGGGACACACATGAGCAAGACCCGAAGAATTTTTAATCAAGTAAAACTGAGCAAAATACTTCTACAGGAAGGCGGACAGGGCAGAACCTGACCCTTCAGAGTACTGAGTTGGAGAGCCAACTCCAACCCATGCTGTAATAACTCTAGAACCCTGGGAACAGAGAACGCCCGACAGGGAAAAGACCTAGACTCACACCAATCAATATGGGTACGCCATACCCTATAATAGATGGAAGAAGAAGAAGCTTGCTCCTAGACTTCCAATAGACACAGTCACCGAGAAGATAAGTCTGTCTCCATCAAGATGGATGATTCAGCAATCAGGCCGTCTAGGCCAGAGTCCGTAGATTGGGGCGACATAAAAAGGGCCCTGAGTGAGCAGATCGGCACTCCTGGCAGAAGGTACAAATCTACTGCCCTCAGTACCACGTCTGCGAATCCACACTCCAATAGGCCCCCCAGGGGCCACTAGTATCACTGGTCCCCCTTACAAGAGCAATCTTGCGCAGAACCCCGCCTAGCAGGGGGAATGAAGATAATACATACAGAATAGAATGTCCAGCTATAACGTTACTAAGCCTCATGACCACGGTCAGAGAATTCTGGGACAGGGAAACAAGGGCCGAGAGCTCGTGATAGCGACGGGGCCCAAACAGATCCACACTAGTTGGACCGCATAGTGACACAAGGATTAGCACATCCTGCCGCAGAAGGACATCCACCGGAGAGAATACCACTGAAATGCAGGGAACATCGTCCTCCACCCAGATCAGGATCAGATACCTTCCTGGAGGATCATCCTGCTCCAGGTCCCACACAGATGATTAATGCAGGCCACCGTCAGACAGAACAAGCGCCCCCAAACAGACAGGTCCTGAAGAGGAGTAGTCCAGCGAGATAGAGCCAACCTGAAAGCTCACTGTTTCAAAATCGATAGGTGTATGGACCCTTAAGGGCCCCACCTCCCCCGGAACCACAGGGGGATTTCAGAAGAAACCCCCCCCCCCGTCAACCTGATGGATTAGGTATCCATGGTGACCATCTACAGGAAGAGGCAAGGAAGGGGGTGCCCCAGACAGGTTCCTTGAGTTCAACCGCCTCCAGAAGAACCACCGTACCGGGGGGGGGGGGGAGAAAGGCACACAGACCCAGCTCCAGGGATGCTGGATCCCTGTCCAGTATTAACAATAGAAGTTGCAGGGCCCAAGGGAACTGAGTATAAGGGACATCCTCTGAGCAAACCACCAATGGGCCCACCAGCTGCAATCCTGCCTGGTGAAGGGACGGGGACAGCAATGAGGGACTGAGCCCATGCAACCCAATTGTCCACTTATTTCCGAGGAAGGAAGGTTTTTGCCTGAACCGAATCCAGATTCATCCCTAGGAATGGAGTTACCAATTAAGGGGACAATGAGGACTTGAGGTGATTGAACACCCATCCAAATGACTCCCAATGGACACCACCAGGCGAGTAACCAACTCAGCCTGACGTAGATATTGGGAAGTGAAATAGGGCGTCCGGTTAGGTCCTCGCGCGGACGCCCCTTAGTCTCAACAGACACATCACCCCCGTCAGCACCTTGGTGAGTACTCTGGGAGCTGAAGAGAGGCCAGATAACAAGGCCACAAATTAGCAGTGTTGGTCTTCCAACATGAACCTGAAGAGCCTCGATGTCCAGAAGACACAGGGATGTGAACCTAAGCATCTTTGATCTCCACAGACGGCAAGAAGCCCACCGGGCGCAAGGCGCAGGTGGCCCATCTCAGAGTTTCCATGCAGAAAACTGCCTGTAATTGTAGAATTGCCGAAACTTGTGAATCCAGAATGGGCCAGACTGATTCATCCTTTTGGGGGAATGAGGAAAGGTTGGTGTAGTGGCCCCTGCCTCTGCCTGTTAAGGGCAATCTGCAAGTGACCCCCAGACCCTGCAGGCCGTGCATGGCCTGCACCAACTCCTGAACAGAGGCAGGGACCAGAAGTACCCTGACAATCTCGGGGGAGGCCGCGCAGCAAACTCTATCCCGTATCCGGAGGAAACTATCTCCTGAATCCACCAGAATGAGGCATGATGCCTCCTGAAAGGAGCAAGGTGCTGCGGCCATCCCCTCACCCAAACGGGCGAGGGCGCCCCATCATGCTTGAGGAGATTTGGTGAAAGATTTGGCCCTTAGGCCAGGGCATTGTCTGCCGCTCCTGGGGCAGGAGTCTACACGAAAAATCTGGAAGGACACCCCTGGTTCGTGTTTAACACTAAGGTGGGGGGGGGGGGGGGGGGGGGGAGGGGTGCCGGTGCCCCTACCCCGAGGGGGCCGAGCGCAGGAGTGTTTTGCCCTTTTTACCAAACAGGTCCAGACGAGCCCCAAATAGGCATTGCCCTCTAAAGGGAAGCCCAGTAAGAGTCTTTTTAGTAGCATCGTCAACATCCCATTGTCGCAGCCAGACCAGGCGACGTATAGCCACCACAAGGGCAGAAGTTCTTGCACACATTCTAATGGAGTCATCCAGCGCCAATAGAATACATTTTACAAATATATCACAACTGGAGAGTGCATTAAACACCTCCCAGGGGAGATCCTCAGGGTGATGATCAAGCATCTTTCTGATGAGGGTTCTAGCGGCCACTGCAGTGATGGCCGCGGCACAGACCGGGCGCAGCGCCGTCCCTGCACAAGAAAAGGCGTGTGAAGCCAGCCTATCAATGCGCCGGTCCTCAGCATCCCGAAGGGTACGATAAGCAGGGGCTGTAATAAAGGGGGGGTTAAGAACCCCTATGATCGGTGCATCCACCACGGGAGGTGATGACCAACAATTAACCACGTCAGGGGGGAAAGGGTATTTCCAATCCCAGTCCCCTGGAAGTTTACTAGGGGATTCCCATTCTTTGAATACAAGAGCCTGGAAATGATCCTGCTCCAGAAATTGCAAGCGCGGTGTCGCTGTATGGAAACTCTCCCTTCTAGGCTTGGGAGCCTCACCAGGGAGAGAGATAGACAGGACCTCAAAGACCTTTATCAATAATTCGTCAGTGTCACACTGGCCCCAGTATCCAGGACCAGTATCATCATGACTCCTCCGCCTCTCATAAGATGAGCCTGAGTCAGAGAACAACTCCCCTTCATCAGAAGGGGCAAAAACACGAGTAGTAAACTCCTCAGTTCCAGTAGGAAAAGGCGAAACAGAAGGCGTCAGGGGCCGCTTCTTACCAGGGCCCAAGCGCTCTGACAATCTCATAATGATCTGATCAGCCGTAGGCAGTCTGCGCGGCACGACTTGCTGGTCATCCCCGCTCGAGTGCGAGGTGCAGCCACTGGCAACCCTGATTGCAGGGCCAGTGCTTGTTCGGCAGAGGGTCCGCAGACCCGAGCTCTGTCAGCATCAGCATGGGGTTGTCCACACGCTGTACACAGCCGGTCTTGTCCCAGAGGGACCCCGGTCACATAATTCTGAGATGCCTCCATATGGTGATTATCGAGGCAAATATGCCAGCAGGGATTTATGCAATAGGCAACCCTGGATGCCCCAAAGACCCGTTAGGAATGTGGGAGAATTTTTTGCAAGCCCACTATAATTTATGTCAGGCTGGGAGAAGCCACCGGAGTCTTTGACGTCTGAAAGACATAAAGAGAATAAAGGGGTGTCAGAGCCATGCGCAGCAGAAACATTTTTAATAATGAAATCACCCGCGAGGGCACTTACAGACCAAGGGAGGAGGAGGACCGCAACCACGCACGCGAATATCATCAAAATGGCGCCAAGCGAACCTCGAAGGGCGGGCCCGATCTGGCCGTGACGCGGAGCGCGCCAAGCCAGGTCCCCGCCTCCCCCGCGAAGCTCTAAGGCAGCAGTCAAATCTTGACAAGCAGGGGATAAGATACACTTAGTATAAGCCTTTGCTAATGGAGACGCCGTAGCGTCTGGCCGCCGCCGCACACTTTAGTAAAAGAAAAGACACGCGCACTGCGACAGCTAAAAACTATGAAGAGCAAGCAGCGTGGCTCTGACACCCAGTTGCCAGTCAAGGGCAATACTACGGCCATAAGCGTGATAATACAGTACACTGAGACCGCCACACACATACCCCCCCCCCTTTCTTTTCCCCCGAACTACGGAGGGAACGAGGGAGGATGGCGACCCTTTACACAGGGTCCCCCGCTACACGGGGCATGGGCAATAATGCGGGAGGGGCATCCACTAGAGGCTCACCATCAGCCTAAACCGCCTACCCTTTGGTGGGGGACTGCGGTGGAGGGTGGCTCCATAAGCACCCATGGTGCTGCCTACCTTCACCCGACCAGCGCAGCCCAGGCTGCGAGGCACATCACAAAGAGAACGGGTGGGAGTAGTCCAACAGGGCCGCAGGCTGTAATAGCCCTGCTCACCTGCGAGAGAGTGATACTTCATGTCTTCGCAGTCAGCACTGCAGAGAAATCTGGGGATTTGTGGGAGGTCCCCGGGTATTTAAGGGGCCGGGAGGAGCCTGGTTTTTCGTGTCTCTGCAGCGCAGCGCCATCTGGCGGAGGATTACCCAAGTGTAAGTATTATATCTGGAGCAGGACGTACTGTATACTTAGAATAAAAGGTAAGACCCTCCCGGCCCATAAATACCTGGGACCTCCCACTCATTCCCCAATATAAAGATAGCAGTAAGATCAAGGGACCAGGAAAGCCAATTAAAACAAAAGGTTCACCATATAAGTAATCCAGAATACAAAAGGGCAGGGTGAAGCGGGGTGTGTGACATACTTATAATACCCATTTTACAGGTGAGTATTCACAAAATGGTATTATTCTAAGTATGTCACACACCCCGCTTCAAGACATTCATTACATGTGGGACATCCAATAGCAGTGTCCATAAAGGGCGGGGATCCAAAAACAAGACAACAAGGCACAACTTAAACCACTGCAGCTTGCAGAACTTTGCTGCCAAAAACAGCATCCGCTGAGGCCCGAACATCAACCTTGTAAAACTTGGAAAAAGTGTGAACCGAAGACCAAGTAGCAGCCTTACAAACCTGCTCAACGGAAGCCTGGTGCTGGAAGGCCCAGGACGCCCCAACAGCACGAGTAGAATGAGCAGTAACACGAAAAGGGGGAACCTTCCCCTTGGCAGAATAGGCCCCAACAATAGCCTGGCGAATCCACTTACTAATGGAAGACTTAGCAGGAGCCAAACCCTTCCTAGGCCCAGAGGGCACCACAAAAAGGGCGTCAGTCCTACGAAAGGGAGAAGTAGCCACCAAATAGTACTTCACACAGCGAACCACATCCAAAGAATGCAAAACCCTCTCCTTGTCATTGCTGGGCTTAGTACACAAGGAGGGAAGAACAATATCCTGATTCAGATGAAAAGCAGAGACCACTTTAGGAAGGAAATCTGGCTTGAAGCGGAAAACAACCTTGTCCTGATGCCTCTCAAAGTAAGGAGCCTTAATAGACAAGGCTGCCAACTCCTAAACACGCCGAACAGAAGTGATGGCAACCAGAAAAACAACCTTCTGAGTAAGCGTAGAAAGTGCAATATCCTGCAAAGGTTCAAAAGGAGGACCCTGCAAGGCAGACAAAACCAAATTCAGATCCCAAACTGGGAGCAAAGGCTTCCTAGGAGGCCGCACATGCGTAACCCCCTGGAAAAAAGGATGAAGCGCAAAAGACTTTTGAAAGAAAACCGCCAGGGCAGAAACCTGCCCTTTCAGCGTACTAAGCTGCAAACCTTGGTCCAGACCATGTTGCAGAAATTCCAAGACCCTAGGGATAGAAAACGCCCTGCACAGAAAGACCTTCCTCCCTCAAGATGGAGGTTTCAGCAACCAAGCCGTCAAAGCCAGCGTTGGTAAATTGGGGTAGAGCAGTGGACCCTGAGTGAGCAGATCCGGCAGAAGGGGCAGGTCTAACTGATCCTCTGCCAACCTTACCACGTCCGCGAACCAAACCTGTCTTGGCCACCTTGGAGCCACCAGGATTGCTGACGCGCCCTCTAGGGCCAGCTTGCGCACCACTCTGCCCACCATGGGAAACAGAGGGAACAGGTACAGAAACCCCAGATCCCTCCAGTTCAGAGACATGGCATCCGCTGCCAGAGCCAGCGGATCCCGCGAGAGACACAAATGCCTCTCGTCACAATCACAAGCTTCCGGCAAAGAGGTCCACCTCCGGAGTCCCCCACCGGTGGCAAAGCGACCGAAACACCTTGGGGCTGAGCGACCATTCCCTCCGGTGAGATGACCCCCTGCTCAGGGAGTCCGCCTCCGTGTTCTCCACTCCCGGAATGTACACTGCCGAGATGCATGGGACATTGCCCTCTGCCCAATCCAGTATCAAAGACACCTCCCTGAGGGCCCGCCTGCTGCGAGTCCCTCCCTGGTGATTGATGTAGGCGACCGCCGTCCGATTGTCCGACCGAACCTGAACTGGTAGTCCCCGTAACTGATGAGTCAAGTGAGCCAGAACCAACCTGATGGCTCTCAGCTCCAGAACATTGATGGGGTCGTGAGCCTCCTGAGGCCCCCACAGCCCCTGAAACTGAAGATCCTTCTAAAATCCCCCCCAACCTGACAGGCTGGCATCCGTGGTGACCATCTCCCAACGAGGGGTCATAAAGAACCTGCCCCTTGTCAGATTGCTCGGTTTCAGCCACCACCAAAGGGAACTAATCCAATGACAGCGGGGACCCGTCCCAGGCCGCCAAGAGATGGAGCTGGAGCGTCCTTGTGTGAAACTGGGCAAAGGGAACCGCCTCGAACGACGCCACCATCAATCCCACCAGTCGCAGCCCTAGCCGGATGGACGGGCGGACGATGGATAGGAGACGCTGAGTCAATTCCTGAATCAAAAGAACCTTGGCTCAGGGGAGAAACACCCTGGCCTGAGAAGTATCCAGAGACATTCCCAAGAACTCCACCACCCTGGAGGGAGTGAGGCAGGACTTGGGATAGTTGATCACCCAACCGAAACTCTCCAGAGTGGACACCACATTACTGGTATCCAGCTGCGCCTGACTGAGGGAAGACGCCATGATGAGAAGATCGTCCAGATAGGGTACGATGCGGATACCCCTGGCTCTGAGGATGGCCATCACTCCTGCCAACACCTTGGTAAAAACCCTTGGAGCCGAGGTAAGGCCAAACGGAAGAGCCACAAACTGAAAATGCCGATTGTCCACGACAAACCTGAGGAATCTCTGGTGTGCCAGAAATATTGGAATATGCAGGTAAGCATCATTGATGTCTATGGACGTCATGAAGTCCCCCTGACGAAGTGAACGGATGGCTGAGCGCAGAGTTTCCATACGGAACTTCCGGGGACGGACGAACCTGTTGAGCAACTTCAGATCCAGAATGGGACGAATGGAACCGTCCTTCTTGGGCACTGTGAACAAATTGGAATAGAAGCCCAGGCCCCAGTCTGAGAGGGGCACCGGACAGATGACAGCCATGTCCACGAGACTTGCTACTGCCGCCCGAAGCCCCTGGGCGGCCAGAGGATCTGACGGCACACGAGTCCTGAAGAATCTGGGAGGGGGCCGGAACTCGAACTCCAGCTTGTAACCGGAAGACACCACTTCCTGAATCCACCTGTCCGAGACCTCTTGGACCCAGACCTGGGAGAAGAGTCGCAGCTGTCCCCCCACCCGCAAGGGTGAGGGCACCCCCTCATTGCTGAGCCGGCTTGGCAGCGGCTCTAGGCTTGGAGCCCCAACTGTGTCCTGGACGGGCCCGACCCCTGCCCCTAGGCCAGGAATCACCTCTGGACGAAGGGAAGGCCGAACCCCTGCCAACTCTAGCCCCACAAAAGGACTGAGAGAAGGAAGCCGCCCCCCGAAAGGGGCGACGCTGCTTCTTACGCTGAGGTAACTTACCTCCCTTTGCCACCGAATCCAATTTTTCTCCAAAGAGCCGCAACCCCACAAAGGGAAGGGCCGTGAGCAACTTTTTGGACACAAAATCAGCCGCTCACTGGCGTAACCAAACCGACCGGCGGATAGCCACAAGCAGGGCCGCAGCTCTGCTACACATCACCAATGTGTCGTCCAGGGCGGACAGCACAAAGGACAAAAATAACTCACAGCGCTTAAGGTCGGCAAACCTCACTAGCCGGGTCAAGCCCGGAACAAGTCAACAATCCTCTAACAACCGACCTGGCAGCTACCAATACAAGCGCAGAAGCACAAACCAACACTGGCAAAACCATGACAAGCCATCTGGTCAATGCATTTATCCTCACCATCCTTGAGAGTAGTGCACTCCGGAGAATGGAGGACTGAGGAGCTGGACAACCCCAAAACAGGAGCATCCACCTCGGGGG
This sequence comes from Gastrophryne carolinensis, assembly GCA_027917425.1. Classification (NCBI taxonomy): domain Eukaryota; kingdom Metazoa; phylum Chordata; class Amphibia; order Anura; family Microhylidae; genus Gastrophryne; species Gastrophryne carolinensis. The sequence goes on from CM051234.1 coordinate 443,484,060, forward strand.
GAGACGACCAGTGCTTCACCGCGTCCGCCGGAAAGGGATATTTCTTGTCCCAGCCCGGTGGCCCGGAAGGCGAGTCGGCCTCTCCCATTCCTTGAGAACGATACCATCAAAATGCTTTTGATAAGGAAATTCCAAGCGCGGCTCGGTCACTTCAAAGAACTCCCCCTTCAGCGGAGGAGCCGCCTCGGGGGGAGAAATAGCCAGGACCTCAAACATATGAGCCAGGACCCTAGATGTCTCCAAAGAATCCCCATGGCCCTGCTCAGTATCAGCGCCCACAAACTGCTGATCATCGGAGTCAGACTCCTCATACAGCTCCCCTTCCTCACGCGGGGAACAATCAGACCAATCCAGGGAGTCGAATATCCTCCCTATCAAAGGCCTGCACAGCCGTATACGAATGTTTTCTCTTTGCCGTGGCTTTTTTAGCAACGGCACTGGAAAACCATTTTTCAAGATTGGCCAATCTGGCACACACCTCAGATTGCGACTCCCCGCCAAGGACCACGTCACAAGGGGTACGTGTCAAGCGAGGGGGAGACGGGGAGGAGACTGGCGGAGCAGAACCGGACGCCTGAGATCCGGTCTGCCGCGTAATAGACCGCACAGGGTACACAAAGAAATGCATCATCCCCCAAAAGGGATACCCCAAACACAGCCTGGATTGCCGCGAGGGGGGCACAAGCCCAGTATCCGGGGATGCCTCCATATGGTAATTTTTTAATAGCTATATATATATATATATCTGTACAATGCTCCGAGGGAATTATGCAGTAATGCAACCCGGGATGCCCCTTTAAGTCCTGAGTGGGAGGAATTTTAAGCCAACTAAATTTAACTAGGGACCTTAGGACCGGAAGAGTCCCCCTTTAATAGTATCAATGGTCCACCTGGAACACACAAAAAACACACTCAGACCATGCTGGCAATGTCCAATAAGGAGTTAATGATAGAACATCTGATGGCCACAGGCAATTCACCCGACCTTCGCCCCACCTGATTACCGCACGCCAGGCAGGAGGAACAGTGGGGACACGTGGAGAGCAGTAGGAGGAGGGAGGGTGGGCCGGAGTGGTTCGCGCGTCACGCCCGGCCCCGCCCCTCCTCCGTATCTCCCGGCCAGAAGCCGGGACCTAACAACAGCGCCCGCAGCACGGGGGGCGGGCCGTAGGCGTGCGCGCTAGCGCCTGGCCCCGGCCCGAGGAGGAGAAGCACCTCATGGGCGCCCACAGGCGCCATTTACTGCACGCCGGAGGCCGGCGCCGCGGCCTGCCAGCACCAGTCTGTATCACACACACACAGTTAAAGCGGACCTTCACTCTGAATAAGAGTCTATCTTATATGTTTCCCACACCCTGTACATACAGATTGTCCACATTAAAAATCATCCTACCTGCATCTACTGCATGTTATGAGCCTTTAAACATCCAAGATGGCGGCTTATGGAAGCTGCCATCTTATCAGGCAGCCTGCAAACAGGAAGTGCCTCCTGACTGTGCTGCTCTGCATTCTGGGATTGCTGTCCTTTCCCTGACCCCAGCTCTGCTCTGTCTGAGCAAAGCACAGCTATAACCCGCCCCCCTGTACCTTTCCCACTCTCCTCTCCTCAGTAAGTGTGATGCTTCTGAGTCAAGATGGCGACGCCCGTATCCTAAATTCCTGAACAGAGTTGCAGCCCAGTGGGGGAAAGAATAATAAGTTAGTGACTAAAAATGTAAAATATATTAATTTTAGATGCTGGGGAACTGTTTTTTAAGAGTTTGGGCTTTTCGTTAAATCACGCTGAAGGTCCGGTTTAAGCACCAAACACACACACACACATAATAAAGAAATGAATCCATAAGGGACCTGCCCCCCCCCCATCTAAGGGTATCCGGGAGAGGGGGAATCCATGCCAGGGTAGGGCCAAGGGACGGGGCATCCCAAACCGGGATCACCAACCCGGATAGCCTCCTACCCCTTGGGGAATGAGTGGGAGGTCCCAGGTATTTATGGGCAGGGAGGGTCTTACCTTTTTTTTATTGACATCTCTGCAAGATTGCCATCTACAGGTCAGTATACCCACATGTAATGAATGTCTTGAAGCGGGGTGTGTGACATACTTAGAATAAATGCAGAGAGTGGATGAGTGGAATATGAGTGTAGAAATCAGTAGAAGGCTCTTCCCATTGATATCAGGCTGTGTCTAGGCAGCCAGTTCTGAACAGCTGCCATCCTGCCTTGGTATCTCTTGATTTTGTGCAAGCACATGGGATGGGGGAGGGGGGGTCTGCAAACTGTACTGCAAGGCTCTCAACCCTTCCTCCCCATGTGCTGAACTTGAGGTTATACAGCAACCTCAGGTAAGCTGCTCCCAAATGAACCATTGCATTGTGTGTCCCATTCGGGGCTCTCATATAGAGTTAGGACTGCACCTACATGGGGCAGCTGGGCATTTAGTGGTGCAGCGTTAGCACACTTCTGCAGATGTGCCAACCCAGACCTCTTTTTAACCAGAGTTTACAGACCGATTTATAGGATTGGTTGCAAGAAAACAGGTTGAGTGCTGTGGTCCCTTTAAAATTAATGTATACCGTGGCATTAGCATGCACTTTCATCAAGAGAATGTGTCACAAGCCACCATGTGGAGTGATCGATGTTAGACTTAAAGTGGACCAAAACCCAAGATTTTCACTAGCCCCAGGCTTTGCCCCCCCCCCCCCCCCCAATTTGTGATGCCGCTCTCTGTGTGAAACCCCCAGTTTACCCATACTCCTTACCTTACCTGAGCCCACGGCACAGACCCAGCTCTCCTCCAATCAGCTTCTCCGGATGTGCAAATTAATGTTCAGCTGGAGAAGCTGAGTGCAATTCCAGCCGTACAGACGATTGGCACCCAGCAGCACTTGCATCATTTGGCTGTGTACAGCCAAGCACAGCCATTCAGTTGCAGCTGGTGTGGGCATACATAGCCGGAATAGGATGTGAGCAATGCTGTCACCACCATCTGCGCATGTGCCATGGACTCATTAAAAAGGGATACTTATTGGCCGAATGGGATGCGCAGAGCGGGACATTCCAATATGGAAAGAGGGAATCGGCCTATAAGACCCCAGGACCAGTTTTGGTCCGCTTTAATACCATATCCGCTTTTATTATACCATGGGTGGAGCCATGCAAATCATCTAATCTACGTTTCGGTGTCAGCATTAGCTTAAAATATACACAAACATTTGTTTGTTCCTGCCCATTTGTTTGTTCCTGTTGTAACCCTTAAAAATCCCCCCAAAAAATGCCCCCCCCCCATGTCATTTGTTGTCATGCTTTTGGCTCTCACATACAAAATATTACTACTAATTTGAAATGGTCAAAAGGCCCACAGCGCCGGATACTTACCTAAACCATCCTGGTTCAGGAGCTAGTGATCTGGCTCTTGTCTCACAGAAGAACACGAAAACAACAGGATTGGAGGGAGAAGTCAAGTTTTTATTGGATTCTGGTGGTCACATGTTCCCTTTCTGGGGGAGGGACTCTGAAGTCTCAGTGTATGCTGCCCGGAGGATGTTTTGAGAAAAATATATTAAAATATTAAAAGAAAAAATGTATATATAATATTAAAAGGGGCGTTCCTTCTAACAGTAGGAAATAAATCCAGGCATGGCCAGTTTTTGAGAGTACCAGTCCACTTTTACAGGAGTGATCTGCTGCATTCCAAAGCTTAGCTCATCAGACGGCCTTTGGGGAGCAGAACCATTCTAATACCAGACCAAAGCATTGCATTATGGGATGCATAGTATACGTATATTAAAAGACCTTTTTAAATACACATCATACCTGTTGGCGGCCGGTGTTGTGTTGAGGGTGGTGCTGTCCACCATGGTATATGGCATGCTGTCAGAGTGATGTGATGACTGCAGCCATGCTCTGCCGCGGTATATGGAGTGCCATGCCCTGGTTCTCCATTGTACAAACCCTAGGCAAGTGGGAGGCAAACCCCCACCCATCTCCCGCCTGTCTCTTTCCTGCCTCCCACCACTTGTTTACCATTGTTCTGAGTGTAAGAGATGGCTTAGGGCACTCGCATGCATTAGCTGATGCGAGTACGGGGGGGGGGGGGGGCGGCTATCTTTACCTTCCAGCTACCAACAGGTATGAGGTATCTTTAAAAAGCCATTTTCCATACATATACTATGCATGAATAAGGGGCATTGTGGTTATTGAGGCTTCCCTATAGTACTAACAACCAGTAAGATCAGTTATTATTCTGACAACACCTTCATTTCTAGGCCCAGAGGTTCTAGTGGTATAAATGAAAGTGGAAGCATTTAAGAACCAAAGCAATTTAACCAGGGGGAGGGTGTGGCTATCTTTACCTTCCGGCCGCCAACAGGCATGAGGTATATTTAAAAAGGCCATTTTACATACCGTATATACTCGAGTATAAGCCGAGTTTTTCAGCCCACTTTTTGGGCTGAAAAAAGCAGCCTCGGCTTATACTCGAGTCAGTGACTTACCTGAGCGAGGGCAGAAGAGCCTCCGAGGCGGCAGACGAGCCGCCGAGGCTTCAGAACTCGGCGGGGAGATCAGTACACCCAGCGCGAGGTGGGTGTACCAAGATGGCGGCCCGGGCCTCAGTGACGCGACGTGACGTGGCGGCGCGGAGCGCGCCGGCCGCCATCTTGGTACACCCACCTCGCGCTGGGTGTACTGATCTCCCCGCCGAGTTCTGAAGCCTCTGAGGCGGCTCTTCTGCCCTGCGTCTAGATGGACCCATGCCGTCGTCCCGCGCCGTCCTCACTCTCTCCCGCACCGTCGCTGGAAGGAGCCTCGCTGAAGATTCTGCAGGAGCTGAACTGGTGAGTGTGTGTGTTGTGTGCATTGTATGTGTGCTGTGTTGTGTGCTGTGTGTGCCTTGTGTGTGTATGTGTGCTGTATTGTGTGCTGTGTTGTGTGCTGTGTGTGCCTTGTGTGTGTATGTGTGCTGTATTGTGTGCTGTGTTGTGTGCCTCGGCTTATACTCGGGTCAATAACTTTTTCCAGGTTTTTGGGGTAAAATTAGGTGCCTCGGCTTATATTCGGGTCGGCCTATACTCGAGTATATACGGTACATATACTATGCATGAAAAAGGGGAGATGTGTCCCAGAAACGCGTAGTGTTATGTATTCATGTATTGGCTTGTTTTAAACATGCAAGTTCTCATGAACTCGTGAATGGCCGGCGTGGAGGATGCTGTAGAACTGGGAAGAGGCGAGTTGCCTTAGGCAATCTGGGGGGTTTCACGCAGCGGGGCACCCTCGATCCTGGGTTTTGGTCCACTTTAACCCTTTAAATGCCAGCCACGTAAAATTTACGTGGTTGCCTCTCCGTCACTTAAGTGCCAGCCACGTAAAATTTACGTGCCTGGCATTTACCCCTGCTAGCGGGCAAAAAAAAATAAATACTCACCCGACCCCTCGTTGGATTCGGCCGGGTCTCCTCTTTAATTGTGCCCCGTGGGGGGTCGGATGGCTCCAGGAGAGCCCCCGGAATAGGCCGCCCCCTCCCCCCCCCCCGCTTCTGCAGCAGCAGCTGCTAACTGTACAAAAAAAAAAAAAAAAAAAAAAATGACATTCACTTACCTGCGTGTGCGCTGGCTCCCGCTGTCCCTCCTCTTCACCTGGGGGGCCTCCGATCCCCCCCCGGGACTTACCGATCTTCAGGAGAGAGCCCAGGAGGCTCTCTCCTCTCTCCTCCTCGATGGCGGCCGCCATCTTGCCGCTTGGGGGCGGGGCTAATGACGTCATCCCGGCCCGATCACCGGCTCCAGCCTTCTCAGCTGTCAGATGCCGGTGATCGGTGCCCTGGAAGGAGGTGGCAGGAGATCCTCTGATCTCCTGCCTCCCCCTTCTCTGGATGCCGATCACCGACTGTCATCAGAGTGGCGAGGGACAAGAGCTTGCAATCGGAGGCAAGTACAGTAAAAAAAATTTTTTTTTTTTTTTAATAAAATACTTTTTCTTAAAGTGTGTTGTATTTTTTTTTTTTACCAGTTAACCCTTTGTGAGCTGGTAAGGGGTCCATGAGACCCCTTATACCAGCTCACAAGGCTCTGGGTCTGGCAAGTCACCTGCAGCTAGCGGGTGACTTGCCATTAACCCCCAGCCCCCCATTACCTGCCTCCCCAACGGCCGGGGGGGGGGGGGGGGGGGGGCAGAAGGGCCCGGGCCACTTAGTGGCTATGTGGGCTAGTAGCCTGCAGGGCCAGGGGCCACCAACACTGGCCCCTGCGCCCTGTTCTACGAGCCCCCATAGCTGGCCCGGGTCGGTAATGCTGGGAGGGGGAACCCTATGTCATTTTTTTTTTTAATTAACCCTTTTGTGTTCTGTCATCCAGCAGCTATAAAAGGCTTCTAGCAAGTGAGCAGAAGCCAGCGATCGCCGAGGGACAGAGTGCTCCAGTATGGATGGGAGGTAAGTATAAAAAAAAAAAAAAAAAAAAAATAATAAAATATTTTATCTCTTTGTGTGTCTGTTTTTTTTACATTTAACCCCTTGTGAACTGGTAAGGGGTCCATGAGACCCCTATACCAGTTCTCAAGGCTGGGGGGATGGCAAGTCACCTGCGCTAGCCGGTGACTTGCCATTAACCCCCGGCACCCCCATTACCTGCCTCCCCAAAGGCCGGGGGGGGGGCGCAGAAGAGCCCGTGGCCACGGGCTATGCGGGCTTGTAGCCTGCAGGGCCAGGGGCCACAAAAGCTGGCCCCTGCGCCCTGTTCCTACAAGCCCTGCATAACTGGTCCCGGGCTGGTTACTTTGGGTAAGGGGGGCCCCCATGTAATTTTTTTTTGATATTTTAAGGGTTTTTAACCCTTAAAAATACCCCCAAAAAATGACCCCCCCCCCCCCATGTCATTTGTTTTCTCGATTTAACCCTTTGTAGTGTGGATGGTAGTTGTATTTTATTTGTAAATGTTAAAAATTACTTGTTTCAGTTAGGGGGGTCTCCTGGGCAGGAACAGGGGGCTACCGATAAATATGTGGTACCGTTCTAATCGGTAGAAATGGGGCTTTCACATGCAATATGGTTTTCCCTAATAAATAAATAAAGGAGGCAATTTTCTAAAAGAAATTTAATTTTTTTTTTTTTTTTTTACTTTTTTTAACTTAATAATAAATAAAATTTACAAACAAGACATTTCATGTTAAAGCCTAAACTCTGCTGCAAAATATTATATATATATATATATATATATATATATATATATATATATATATATATATATATATTTTATATAAAATTCCAGCAAAAATGTCGCAAAACGGGGAAAAATGACCCGTGAACAGAGGGTGACAAAATCTCAAGTAGGCTGGCAATTAAAAGGGTTAATAGTACCTCTGCATGTTGGGTATTGTTCTGTTCGGGGGACCTTGCGCTTTCAGACTTAGCTTGTTTTTTCTTGTTTGCATATTTATATTTTAGGAAAAGGTGTTTTTTATTCAGCTTTTTTATACATTTTTTAGGGAAACCCTGCGCAACCAAAGAATTCTTTGAGGGATCAATTCCAGAAAGATGAGCCCACTACAACAAGCTGGGTACGCTTAGAAAGCTTAACATGTGTAATTTCAGGGAATATATGGTTTATGGGGGATATTCCAAATGTAAAGGGTTGTTTTGGTTGAAAAATCGCAAGGTGCGCACTTTGTCTGCAGAGCTGAAATTTTCAAGAAAAATCACCATTATGCTCATGCTTTACTTTGGGGTGTTTGGCAACTCTTCCCTTGACAGTAGCTATGCATGTTGGGTATCGTTCTGTTCGGGGGATGTTGCTTTTTCAGATTATACTTGTTTTTTTCTTGTTTGTATATAGTTTTTTTTTAGGAAAATGTGGCTTTGATTCTGCTTTTTTATCCTTTTTTTAGGGAAACTCTTTGCAACCAAAGAATACATTGAGGGATTACTTCTAGAAAACTGTGGCCACATCAACAAGCCTGGTACAAATAGAAAGCCTGAGGTGTGTACTTCCAGAGAATATATAGTTTGTGGGGGGTATTTCAAATGTAAAGGGTTGTTTTTCTGGTAAAACTGCAAGGTGCGCATATTGCATAGTTGTATTTTTTCTGAAAATCCCCTAAAGCTCTGTTTCAGTTTGGGGGAGTCTCCTGGGCAGGAAAGGGTGTCTACCAATACATATGTGGTATCGCTGTAACCGGGAGAAATTGGGGTTTCACACGCAATAAGATTTTATTGACAAACTTACATTTTTTATTACAAAAAAACACTACAAATTGTAAAAAATAGATTTTTTTTTATTTTTTTGCACATATTTCGCCAAAAAATATTGAGAATACACCTAAAAATCACAAACAAGACATTTCATGTTAAAGCTCAGACTCTGCTGAAAAAAACAATATATCATTTTCCTGGGAAATCCCTGGAAATCCCTTCAAAAATCACATTTGAACATGGGGAGCGCAAAATAGTGCAAAATGGTCTGGCAACAGAGTGTGACAAAAACTCCAGGTAGGCTGGCACCTAAAGGGTTAAGTCAAGGACAGTTTCTTCTTACCTTTCGATGTTATAATACTCCAGCCACATATTGGCAAATTTAGAATTCCCTTTGGTCATGATGCTATCCCATAGTTCTCTGGCTTTCTGTATATTGTTACAATGTCGAGCCTAAGTGGTAAAAACAACTTAAATATGGAAAGAGGCAGCCAAAATTCTACTGTAGTTTACCCTAAAGGGACTGTCCAAGCAAACAAATGCACAGCACAGCAATGTCACAGCAATTCTGATGGCGGCCGAGGTGTGCTTTGGCACCAATCCACTAAGGAGCATGGCTCAGACTTGGCAGCTTCTCCCTTGGTCCAGCCTGCCTCACCTCAGTTTCATAAACAAGAAGTAGGAAGCATGACCCAGGATGGAACAAACCTCAATAGATTAAACGCGTGTAACATAACATGCGATAACCCACAACTTGCTGATGGCCGAAGCCATAGCCCAACAGCCAACTAACAGCATCCCCCAGCAGCTACCAAATGGACAGGCGCTGTGTGACCGAGTGAAGATTCAGAGAACGGAATTATTATGATAAGTAATACATAAAATTCCCTTTTCTCTTCACTCAGTCACACAGTATTCCTTACAATGGCGACATTCCAAAGCTCATACTCAAAAGGGAAGTATATGTAGTCACCTTCTATCCCCCAGCCCAAGGGCCCAAAACAGCCTGTGATTCTTTTCTTTCTACCTCAGCATTTTCCCAATATTCATAACTGCACAAACTGGGTGCAGTGGGCCATATTGCTCCCTGGCTGAGCAGCCCCACCCCAAGTGATGATGCAATCAGAGTACACACAGCTCAGCAATGGGGAGCACTTCAACCTAACTGCCATTATGTGACAGTTTGGTTGTAACTGAATTAATTAGCATATGGCATGCCATTCATCATACTACTACTTCTTGTAGTTTTTTTCTTGTTGTTTTATGGTTATTGGGCAAAGGCTGATGTTTGCTTTTTTAGACAGACAGACCCTTCTGTTGCCCCCCAGAACCGCGAAGAGAGATGCAGTCATTCCGCAAGAGGAAGTTGCAGGAAGGAAGAATTCTAAAGCACTGACTCAGTCTAGGGAGTGTAACAGAAAGCAGTATTTCCCTTTTTTTTGGTTTTAAAGCCTCAATTGCATTCAGTGGTAGAATTTTCTTTCAGACAGTGTGCAAAACACCCCCAACTCACCCTATAAGTTAGTGTGGCAGAATCTCCCAATCGGCCAAAACAAGCAGTGTGTAGAATCTCCCCCCCCCCCCATATAACAGACAGCATACACAATACCCCCAAACCCACCCAATAACAGCTAGTGTGGTAGATCCCACCCCATCCCCAAAAACAAGCAGTGTGTAGAATTCCCCCAACCTACCCTACAACAAAGTGTCAGATACCCCTCCCCCACAATCGCCGCTGAGGTTGTAAAAACAAAAAAAATACCATTTTGTGAATACTCACCTGTAAAATGGGTATTATAAGTATGTCACACACCCCGCTTCAAGACATTCATTACATGTGGGTATACTGACCTGTAGATGGCGATCTTGCAGAGATAACAAAAAAAGGAAGGACCCTCCCGGCCCTTAAATACCTGGGACCTCCCACTCATTCCCCAGTATAAAGATAGCAGTAAGATCAAGGGACCAGGAAAGCCAATCAAAACTAACAAAGGTTCACCATATAAAGGATCCAGAATACAAAACGGCAGGGTGAAGCGGGGTGTGTGACATAATACCCATTTTACAGGCGAGTATTCACAAAATGGTATTATTCTAAGTATGTCACACACCCCGCTTCAAGACATTCATTACATGTGGGACATCCAATAGCAGTGTCCATAAAGGGCGGGGATCCAAAAACAAGGCAACAAGGCACAACTTACACCACTGCAGCTTGCAGAACTTTGCGGCCAAAAACAGCATCCGCTGAGGCCCGAACATCAACCTTGTAAAACTTGGAAAAAGTGTGAACCGAAGACCAAGTAGCAGCCTTACAAACCTGCTCAACGGAAGCCTGGTGCTGGAAGGCCCAGGACGCCCCAACAGCACGAGTAGAATGAGCAGTAACACAAAAAGGGGGAACCTTCCCCTTGGCAGAATAGGCCCCAACAATGGCCTGGCGAAGCCATTTACTAATGGAAGACTTGGCAGGAGCCAAACCCTTCCTAGGCCCAGAGGGCACCACAAAAAGAGCGTCAGTCCTACGAAAGGGAGAAGTAGTCACCAAATAGTACTTCACACAGCGAACCACATCCAAAGAATGCAAAACCCTCTCCTTGTCATTGCTGGGCTTAGGACACAAGGAGAGAAGAACAATATCCTGATTCAGATGAAAAGCAGAGACCACCTTAGGAAGGAAATCTGGCTTGAAGCGGAAAACAACCTTGTCCTGATGCCTCTCAAAGTAAGGGGCCTGAATGGACAAGGCCGCCAACTCCGATACACGCTTACTTCTGAGTAAGCGTAGAAAGAGCAATATCCTGCAAAAGGTTCAAAAGGCGGACCCTGCAAGGCAGACAAAACCAAATTCAAATCCCAAACTGGGAGCAAAGGCTTCCTAGGAGGCCGCACATGCGTAACCCCCTGGAAAAAAGTCTTAACCAGAGGATGAAGAGCAAAAGACTTTTGAAAGAAAACCGCCAGGGAAGAAACCTGCCCTTTCAGCGTACTAAGCTGCAAACCTTGGTCCAGACCATGTTGCAGAAATTCCAAGACCCTAGGGATAGAAAAAACCCTGCAAGGCAAGGCCCTAACCTCACACCAATCAATATAAGACCTCCAAGTCCTATAATAGATGGCGGAGGAGGACTGCTTTCTAGCCCTAACCAGAGTCTGAATGACAGCATCAGAAAGACCTTCCTCCCTCAAGATGGAGGTTTCAGCAACCACGCCGTCAAAGCCAGCGTTGGTAAATTGGGGTAGAGCAGTGGACCCTGAGTGAGCAGATCCGGCAGAAGGGGCAGGTCTAACTGATCCTCTGCCAACCTTACCACGTCCGCGAACCAAACCTGTCTTGGCCACCTTGGAGCCACCAGGATTGCTGACGCGCCCTCTAGGGCCAGCTTGCGCACCACTCTGCCCACCATGGGAAACGGAGGGAACAGATACAGAAACCCCAGATCCCTCCAGTTCAGAGGCATGGCATCCGCTGCCAGAGCAAGCGGATCCCGCGAGAGAGACACAAATGCCGGAAGCTTGTGATTGTCAAGGGAGGCAAAGAGGTCCACCTCCAGAGTCCCCCACCGGAGGCAAAGCGACCGAAAAACCTTGGAGCAGAGCAACCATTCCCCACGGCGAGATGACCCCCTGCTCAGGGAGTCCGCCTCAGTGTTCCCCACTCCCGGAATGTACACTGCCGAGATGCATGGGACATTGCCCTCTGCCCAATCCAGAATCAAAGACACTTCCCTGAGGGCCCGCCTGCTGCAAGTCCCTCCCTGGTGATTGATGTAGGCGACCGCCGTCCGATTGTCCGACTGAGCCTGAACCGGTAGTCCCCGCAACTGAAGAGTCAAGTGAGAAAGAACCAACCTGATGGCTCTCAGCTCCAGAACATTGATGGGAACGTGAGCCTCCTGAGCCCCCACAGCTCCTGAAACTGAAGATCCTTCCAAAATCCCCCACCAACCTGACAGGCTGGCATCCGTGGTGACCGTCTCCCAACGAGGGGTCAGAAAGGACCTGCCCCTCGTCAGATTGCTCGGTTTCAGCTACCACCGAAGGGAACGCCGCACCCGGGGGGACATCCGAAAGTACTGATCCAATGACAACGGGGACCCGTCCCAGGCCACCAAGAGATGGAGCTGGAGCGCCTTGTGTGAAACTGGGCAAAGGGAACCGCCTCGAACGACGCCACCATCAATCCCACCAGTCACATCCCTAGCCGGATGGACGGGCGGGGGATGGATAGGAGACGCTGAGTCAATTCCTGAATCAAAAGAACCTTGGCTTGGGGGAGAAACACCCTGGCCTGAGAAGTATCCAGAGACATTACCAAGAACTCCACCACCCTGGAGGGAGTGAGGCAGGACTTGGGATAGTTGATCACCCAACCGAAACTCTCCAGAGTGGACACCACGGTCCTGGTATCCAGCTGCGCCTGACTGAGGGAAGACGTCATGATGAGAAGATCATCCAGATATGGCACGATGCGGATACCCCTGGCTCTGAGGACGGCCATCACTCCTGCCAACACCTTGGTAAAAACCCTTGGAGCCGAGGTAAGGCCAAACGGAAGAGCCACAAGTTGAAAATGCCGATTGTCCACGACAAACCTGAGGAATCTCTGGTGTGGTCGAAATATTGGAATATGCAGGTAAGCATCCTTGATGTCTATGGATGTCATGAAGTCCCCCTGACGAAGAGAATGGATGGCAGAGCGCAGAGTTTCCATACGGAACTTCCGGGGACGGACGAACCTGTTGAGCAACTTCAGATCCAGAATGGGACGAACGGATCCGTCCTCCTTTGGCACCGTGAACAAATTGGAATAGAAGCCCAGGCCCCGGTCTGAGAGGGGCACCGGACAGATGACAGCCATGTCCACGAGACTTGCAACTGCCTCCTGAAGCCCCTGGGCAGCCAGAGGATCTGACGGCCCCCGAGACCTGAAGAATCTGTGAGGGGGCCGGAGCTCGAACTCCAGCTTGTAACCGGAAGACACCACTTCCTGAATCCACTTGTCCGAGGCCTGTTGGACCCAGACCTGGGAGAAAAGCTGCAACCGTCCCCCCACCTGCAAGGGTGAGGGCGCCCCCTCATTGCTGAGCCGACTTGGCAGCGGCTCTAGGCTTGGAGCCCCAACTGTGTCCTGGACGGGCCCGACCTCTGCCCCTAGGCCAGGAATCACCTCTGGACGAAGGGAAGGCCGAACCCCTGCCAACTCTAGCCCCACGAAAGGACAGAGAAGGAAGCCGCCCCCCGAAAGGGACGACGCTGCTTCTTACGCTAAGGTAACTTACCTCCCTTTGCCACCGAATCCAATTTTTCTCCAAAGAGCCGCAACCCCACAAAGGGAAGGGCCGTGAGCGACTTTTTGGACACAAAATCGGCCGCCCATTGGCGTAACCAAACCGACCGCCGGATAGCCACATGCAGAGCCGCAGCTCTGCTACACATCACCAAGGTGTCATCCAGGGCGGACAGCACAAAGGACAAAAATAACTCACAGCGCTTAAGGTCGGCAAACTCCTCACTAGCCGGGTCAAGCCCGGAAGAGGTCAACAATCCTCTAACAACTGACCTGGCAGCTACCAATAAAAGCGCAGCAGGCGGATCCAACACTGGCAAAACCATGACAAGCCATCTGGTCAATGCGTTTATCCTCATCATCCTTGAGAGTAGTGCACTCCAGAGAATGGAGGACTGAGGAGCTGGACAACCCCAAAACAGGAGCATCCACCTCGGGGGGAGACGACCAGTGCTTCACCGCGTCCGCCGTAAAGGGATATTTCTTGTCCCAACCCGGTGGAACACCCGGAAGCCTCGTCGGCCTCTCCCATTCCTTGAGAATGATACCATCAAAATGCTTTTGATAAGGAAATTCCAAGCGTGGCTTGGTCACTTCAAAGAACTCCCCCTTCAGCGGGGGAGCCGCCTCGGGGGGAGACATAGCCAGGACCTCAAACATATGAGCCAGGACCCTAGGGGTATCCCAAGAATCCCCCTGGCCCTGCTCGGTATCAGCGCCCACAAACTGCTGATCATCGGAGTCAGACTCCTCATACAGCTCCCCTTCCTCACGCGGGGAACAATCAGACCAATCCAGGGAGTCGAATATCCTCCCTATCAAAGGCCTGCACAGCCGTATACGAATGTTTTCTCTTTGCCGTGGCTTTTTTAGCAACGGCACTGGAAAACCATTTTTCAAGATTGGCCAATCTGGCACACACCTCAGATTGCGACTCCCCGCCAAGGACCACGTCACAAGGGGTACGTGTCAAGCGAGGGGGAGACGGGGAGGAGACTGGCGGAGCAGAACCGGACGCCTGAGATCCGGTCTGCCGCGTAATAGACCGTTGCGCACAGGGTACACATAGAAATACATCATCCCCCAAAAAGGATACCCCACACTCCAAACACAGCCTGGATTGCCCCGAGGGGGGCACAAGCCCAGTATCCGGGGAAGCCTCCATATGGTGATTTTTTATAATAATATATGTACAAATATGTGTGTACACTGCTCTTTTTGGGAATTACCCAATATGCAACCCGGGATGCCTGATGGCCATCAGGCCACTCACCAGACCTACGGTACCACACCACCCCAGGCACAATGAAGCCACGCAATGTGCAGTAGGAGGAGGGAGGGCGCGGTTCGCGCCAGAAGCCGGGACATAAAACGCGCCCGGAGGACGGGGGCGGGCCGTGGGCGCGCAAGAGCGCCCGGCCCCGCCCCCCCCCCCCCGACCAGAGGAGAAGAAGAAGACCTCGTGGGCTCAACGCCGCCATTGACAGCACCATGCGGGACCGCCGGCGCCAGCCTGACTGATCCATCCAAATGTAAAAGACACACACACAGTGAACATACACACACATCAGGGACCCGGCCCACACCCCCCCCCCCCAGGGTATCCGGGAGAGGGGGAATCCATGCCAGGGTAGGGCCAAAGGACGGGGCATCCCAAACCGGGATCACCAACCCGGATAGCCGCCTACCCCTTGTTATGGGGTCTCACAGCTCCAAGGCACCAGGGGTGCCAACTACCTTTGCCCGGACCAGCAGCCTAGGCTGGGAGGCAGGAAATTTAAATAAGGGGATCCGGGCAGGAATAGAAGAAAAGAAGGCCGGGAGTCATCCCGGCTACCTGAAAGGAGGAGACTTCATCTTCTGACTTGCTCGCCACTGCAGAGATGAAAGACTGGGGAATGGGCCGGGAGGGTCCTTCCTTTTTTTGTTATCTCTGCAAGATCGCCATCTACAGGTCAGTATACCCACATGTAATGAATGTATTGAAGCAAGGTGTGTGACATACATAGAATAAATAAACTTCTTACCTCTCAGTGATTCACGATGCGGAAGAAGCAGATCTCTGCATGCACAGATGTGTACGTGTCCCTGTCCGCCCATTCACTTGAACGGGCAGTTGCCAGGGCGCAATAGTAAGTAGGCCAGCGTGCGCCGATGCCGTTGATAGATCGGTGCGCGCCCGGCTGCATTGCTCGTACAGACATGGTTGGCTGTGATCCGCATTGGTAAGAATTTTTTTACGTTTTTTTACAGCCTCAATGGCGGTTGGGGATCAGGGGGTCTGCCACACTGTTGTACGGTGGGTTGGGGGCGTACATTTGCCACATAAGACGCAGGAACATTTCCCCCATCTTTGGGGAAATTATATATATATATATTCATTCTCAAATCTTAAATCGTGTACACTGTAAATGCAGCATGGGAATAGGTTACACATTACGCACCTCTATCTTGGCCCAGTTCTGCATTATAGTGCAAGTAGGATCTCCACTTTCACCAAATCCTACAAGAGTGAAACAAATAACAAAAGTGAAACAAAAAGGTGTTTGGGTCAGTAGGTACCTTTAGCAGATATGCACATTAAGGTGATTATTTTAGACAGTATGGCAGTAGAGTTTGATCCTAATTTACAATGATGTATTTTAAAAACAGTTTATTAAAAAGGGATTGGCAACCCAAATAATAAAACAAACAGTCAGCGGGTCCTGCTCTGGCAAGCAGTAACTCACCTGATCACATCCTACGCCCGAACTCCAGTCACCAGCTGACTAGAGATCTAACACACCCGCTCCATTGTAATGAGGGGTGGAAGCAAGTCAGACATGAAAGCGCGATTCACTGGGGTTTGGGCGATCAGGGGGGAGTTGCTGATTGCCAGAGTAAGCCAGCTGTGGGGGACAAAAGGTGAATAACTCCTATAAGCTTGTAGATGAGACCATAATTAAAAAATAAATATTGGGAACATTATTAGGCATACAACATATTCTTTACCCCAAAATAGAACAAAAATATTCATTACTCACCATTGGAACAATGATTTATACTTGTTCCAATGTTAACAATGTTGTCATATACTAACCTAGACCACACCTCTAAACCCACTATTTCTTTGGATCTGTAATGGCATGGTGGAAATATGTGAGAACACACTGTAAAACAAAAGCGGACTTCACTAAATCTACTGCCTTTCCACCAATGACTTGGCAGATTTGCAGAAAAAGATAAGCGCCGCTAATCAAACCAGCCATTTGGTTAAAGCAGAACAAAGCCCACTAAACTTGTGAAATAAATTTGCCAAAAGCCCCTGCTGATACTCCCTTCTTAGGGTGAACTAGAAAATGATATTTTTGCTGAATGGTCCTGAAACACTGATTTTTTTTTTTTTTGCAGTCCCTCTCTGTGAGATGCCAAGCGATCAGTCATTGCATATGTCAGGCAAGTACATTACTGCCACTCACAATAGTAACAATGATTTGCTGAGGTGGCTCGAAGCTAAAACAGGCAGAATTAGCGGAAAGCAGAGTGAAGCAGGAGAAGCGAAAATTGACAAAAAGGTACTCTTCATGGGAGGAGCAAGTCAGGGGGAATGCCAGTGAAACATGTAGATTTTGATCCAATTTAAGTGTATTGACTGATCATCTGAACCATCTCAAGAAGCCTTCTCTGTAGTAACATTTAGTCACATAAATGAGAATCCTTATGAGTAGCTATGTAACATAACTACTTACGTTCTTCCACCTCTTGCTTGAGGTAGTCAAGCGCCCGCGCAAATGCAGCTCTAAGTTCTTCAAGCTCTTTACTGGAATCTGAAAAATAAAGTTACTTAAAAATTTAAATTTGTATTAAAAAGCAACATGCACGGTTCATACCAATATTCACTACACTGTGTTTATGTAAAAACGCAGGGATACACCATACATTAATGTATAGGACTGTTCGTTAAGCTTGATATGACAAAGCTGAAGCTGCCACATTGCCACCACCAACCATGGCCCCAGATGTCCATTGAAGCAGGAGTTTGTCAAAACCAGGGACACAAAACAACCCATGTCACAAGGACATAACCTATCCATATCTATAAACACAGTTCAAATATAAAAAATGTCAGTTACCTGGTAACTTCTTTTCTAAACATCCGAAAGGGCAGCATACCACTGAAATATCATGGCTCCGCCCCAAGGTAGGAGCACATGACCACCAAAATACACAAAAGCTTTAGCTACTTCTCCAGAAACCAGTAATTTAGGAGCTCTGAAAAACAAAGAGAGACAAAAGCACCAACTGGTAAATCAGTAAGATAACATAAAATAATGTAGCCTGGGGGAGGGAAGTCTGTATGCTGCCCTTTTGGATGTTTAGAAAAGAAGTTACCAGGTAAATAATTTAAGTTTTCTCAAACATCCATAGGGCAGCATACCACTGAGAGAATAAGCAAGATACTACCTCTACTGAGTGGGAAAGGCTGCCTGTAAGACACTCCTGCTAATGGATTGCAAGGTGAGCAGATCCAGGTGGTAATGAATAAACATCTTAGCTGAGGACCTGGTTGCCACTCTACAAATTTGTTCAATAGATAAACGAGCTTGCTCCGCCCAAAATGTAGAAATACTTCTTGTTGAATGAACTGTAATCTGCCCTGGAGAAGGAGATCTGCTATAAGCAAAACTGATAGCGCTCTTCACCCATTGGGCCAATGTTGCCTTGGAAATACACAACCTTCCTGTGACCCGAGAAGGAAACAAATATGCTATCAGCCTTCCTCCAATCCTTTGTTTGTCTAAGAAATTTCAGCAAACAGGCCCCGATGTCCAAAGAATTATCTACAGAACCCGTGGAGAGATCACTATCCCCCAACGGATGGAAGAGTAATATATTGGGACCGATGAAAGTCAGACGAGATCTTAGGAGGGATAGGTCTGCCAGACCCGAACCTGTATTACACCGCTGCACACCTATGTAGGATTAAAGACTGGTGCAGACATTCCCAAGAGAAACAGTGGGTACAGATTGAAAAGAACAACACACCTCTCCCACTAAATTTCCTACCCTGGCTGTCTAAACCACAGCTGGGGGGTGTAGCGAGACACCCAACGATTGGAGCCACCATAAAAGCCTTTCAGAAGTGTAGGACGCATGGTGGCATATCACCGGACTTTTCCCCGCTGTACCCGGTCCTGGGAAACCCGGCGTTCCCACCGGGAGTCTCGGGAGGGACAGTGAAGAGATGGCTGGGGAGAGGGGTGGGAAGGGCTTGTTACTTCCAGGGCTTGTTACTTCCAAGTGGAACTGGAGCCGCTTGATGAGCTAGTGGACACAAGGGGCTTACCTAGATGGGGTGCCTGGCAGAGTATGCAGCTGAGGCACATTACTCCAGCGACAAACACGGGAGAGCAGAGAGCTCTCCACTTTTGAGAGGCTCTGCGAGGAGGAAGGCCCCGTTAGGCACCTACTCTCTCTTGCCTATAAGGTGCTGACCAGCCCAGAAGACGAGGAGGTGCCACCCTTCATTTCAAAGTGGGAGGAGTCCTTGGGCACTTCCTTTACTTAAAAACAATGGACCAAGATAGTCAGATTGGCACACAAGATGGCTAAATGCACCAAATACAAAGAGTGCAATTATAAAATCTTAACTGGTTGGTACAGAGTCCCAGTCAAGCTTAACAGCTGGTTCCCAGAGGTGTCTCCTCTTTGCTGGCAATGCAGACAAGAGAGGCGACCTCTTACACATTTTTTGGTCCTGCCCAGGAGTGCAAAAATTTTGGTCCATGGTTAAGGAAGTTATGGAAAAGGTGGTGGGGGAGGGGATCCTGGGGGGTCCAGCCTTCTTTCTTCTCCACCACTAAGAGATACCCGCCAAGAGGTACCGGAAATCCGTCATGGGACAGCTAAATAATGCTGCGAGGGCTTGTATCCCAGTACAGTGGAAGAGATCAGACCCGCCCAGTGTTGCCCTCTGGCTCAATAAGGTTTCAGAAATTGAGAGGTTCGAGGGAATTATCGCTGAACGCAATGAAGCCTCAGAGGCGCACCGCCTCAGGTGGGGGGGTGGGATGCTTTTGCTTTCTCTCGCCAGAATATAAGGAGTTAGTGGAGGCAAATCAGTAGAGGCTTTTCTAACACATGGTGCTGTGTTTTGCTCTTCTTGTATTCCTTCCTTCTGCTTCACAGGATGCTTCGGGTGTTGAATTAGGGGTCAGGGGGAAGTGAGAGAGAGTCCTGGACTCTCACAGCTTGGCGTCGCTAAAAGAGGGGGGGGGGGGTGGGCGCACGCAGGTGGCCCCGCTCCTCCTGGACCCGGCAGTCGCAGCTTTGGGCGTCCTGTCCGGGGAGGGGGGGGGGGGGCCGGAAAAGTAAATTGTAAGGAGACTGTGTGCCGACACAAGCTAAATTAACAAGACAATGCGGAAGCTTACTGGTTGACTTTTTCTTTATTGAGAAATACAGATCTGTTTGCTATCTCTGTTATTACCTATACGTACATCTATTGCATATATGTTGTTATATCCTGAAAACGAATATATATATATAAAAAAAAAAAAAAAAGATCTTAGGAAGGTAGTAAGGATCCACCTGTTATATTATTCGATCCTGGAAAACTTGAAGAAAGTAGTGACGGCAGGATAGAGCCTCGATATCATTCCCTCTGCTGTCTGAAATGATTGCCACCAAAAAGAGAGCTTTCTATGTAAGAAATGTAATAGGAGAGCTCAAAGGGCAGTGCGGTCAGAGCTCTAAGGTCCCGGGCGAGATCCCATTGAGGAGCTAACCTCAAATGGAATGGTCTGGACCGCCTAAAAGCTAGCAAAAAACTCCTGACCAACAGGAACGATGAAAGCCAGAAAAACTGAAAGGGCTGATGCTGAAACCCAGGTTGACTCCTTCCTGAAGGAAGTCCAAAACTAATGGAACACTATAGTGTTAAAAGTTTTCTAAACTTTCAAACAAATCTTCCTTGTCCCCTCAATTCTGCTGGAAAGCAGTCTTGATCACCTACCTCGAAAAACCCTTTTTCAGGAGCAATCTCAGGGTCCAAGGTGTCAGCCACTTCTGCAGATTCTGACAAAGCACTTGTCCCTGGGAAAGAAGATCTGGTCTCACCAGGAGTTCCCATAGCTCTTGGACTGAGAGCATCTTCAGAGTTGAAAACCATGGTCTCGTCGACCACCATGGGGCCAGCAATAGAATTAGAACCTGAGAGAATCCAAACTGGAGGAAATACAACTCTGTGAAGTACTCACCTGTAGAGTTGGTATTACTGTATATGCATACAGCACGTCCTGCTCCAGATATAGTAATAACGTGTGGGTAATCCTCCGCCTCGGGCGCTGTGCACTGCAGACATGTAGAAAACAAGCTCCTCCCGGCCCTACATATACCGAGGGACCTCCCACAAATCCCCAGCATTAACAAGCAGTGAGAAGAGAAGCCAGGAGGAAAACAACCACCCAGACACTGGCAATAATATCCAAGATAATAATCACCATACAGGGGATCCAGAACAAGGTGAACCAGGGTGGGGTGGAGCAGGACATGCTGTATGCATATAATACCAACTCTACAGGTGAGTACTTCACAGAGTTGTATTATTCTAAGCATACAGCACGTCCTGCTCCAGATATAGTAACGTGTGGGACATCCAATAGCAGTGTCCATAAGTAGGGTGGGATCCCCATGAGAAAAGGCACAGCCAACCGTAACAGCGCTGTCACCTGTAACCTTGTTACCAAGAGCAACGTGAGCAAAGCTCTAACTCAACTTATGAAACCTTACAAGGCTGAATGAAACACAAGCAGGGAACTAGTCAGCCTGCTCAGCAACCGAGTGCTGAAGGCCCAAGCCAAGCACAAGTAGAAGAGAACAATATCCAGGAGAGAAGAATGAATCTCCCTTAACGAATAGGCCAGAGTAACAGCCTAACCACGCTACTAACAACAGGGTAGCCATGGCAACCGTAGAAACTTCCCCGTCAGGGAATACGAACCCTGGACTCGGCGAGACCAGCGGAATACTGAAAACAACACTAACAAGGCTCCGCAAGAGCCGAAATGTCAACCATAGGCTCAGAAGGACAGTCAACCGGGCAAGACCAATCCAACGAGCTCCTACACCCGTGGAAGCAACCATATCCAGTTGCATAAGGGATGGAGACGCCTATAAGCCCCAAGGGGCATAGTCCCAACCATGGACAGGAGACAGCCCAGGAGTCTCCAATGCCTATCGATGGTTACAGATCCCCTTAAAGCTCAGAGAAGCAAACCCCAGTCCAGAGGCCGGAGGTTCTGGAATAGAGAAGAATAAAAAACTCCGCCTGGACCCAAACTCGGTGCAAGGCGGGAACATCCTCACCTAACGGTGTACAGATATATAGAGATATATCAAAATAAAAGGACTAGGCAAGAAGCCATCTCCTATGGTACGCCTCTGACTGAGGCACCCGCCCCGAAAGAGTCATCTGAGGCAAGGAACAGTTCAGACAAGAACCTGAATAAGACCCAGGGAAACCCTAAGCAGGGCAACAGGATAAGTAACTCCCCCTCAAGGGAACTTCGAATTCCCTGGGGAATGCCCCTGAGCAACCCTTGAAGAATGCTCAACGCAGAAGATCGAAACTAGTCTCTACAGAGGGCGACCAGAGCGAGCCCTGAAACCCTCAAGGAACTAAGTTGGGGAACCAATTCCAACCATGCCGTAAGGAACTCCAGGACCCAGGGATAGGACAACATCCCGCAGGAGAGAGAGCTAGTCCAAGCAAGCCAACTAGGGCGCCATCTCCCAACATAGCCGGCAGAGGAGGGAGAAGAAGAAAGGGGAGGGATCTAGGCCTAACCCTCCAAAAATGGGAAAGGACACCCAGAGAGATCCATCTCCAATAGGGTGAATAACAATCGTCCAAACCCTAAAAATAGGGGTGACGTAGCAAGGAGCCTAACTAGGCAGAACAGCCCTCATGAGAGGGCACACAGTACCACTGTCTTTAGCAGAAATTGCGAGCCAGACCACACTGGGACACTCAGGGCCCCCAATGCAACGGTTCACCCTTGCCACAGCAAGTCTGTGCAGAGCCCCCCCTAGCAGGGTGTAACAAGATCAGACATAGGGGGTGTAATGCCCTGACAGAAGGCCATACTAGGTCGCCATGACCACGGCCAGAGAATCTGTAACAATCACCCAGGACAATCAGGACAATAACCAGGACAGAGTCCTTGTAACAGTCACGAGGCCCATGGGCCCACACCAGTAGGGCTCAGTGAGGCACTAGGAAAGGCCCTCCTAGCACAGTAGGATAGCCGCCAGGCCAATACCAATGAAGCGCAAGGAGCGTAAATCCCCACTAGATCAGAACCAGACCCTTCTGGAAGAGTCAACCTGTTCCGAGACCTTAACAGATAAAAACAGAGACAGGCCACTGAGATCAGACTGACCGAGAGTCTCAAGAGACAAGACCTAAGGGAAGTAGCCCAACAAGATAGGGCCCAAAGGGCACAATGTGATAACCGAAGCACAGTATGAAAATGGGCCCCCTAAAGGGGCTCCCCTTAGGAACCTTGGGGGATTTCATAAGAAATAGAACCCCCTAGTGAACCTGCCAGACTTGGTCCCCATGGTGACCATCTACAGGGATAGCAAGAAGGAAGGGATGGTCCCAAACGATTCCCTTGAGTTTACAAACTCAAAAGGGACCCCCATAAACAAAGGGGGAGCGTACTGACCTATTTCCAGGGGTGTTGGAACCCCGTCCAGGATAAATAACCCAAGGTGCCGCAGGGCCCAAGGGCATCTGAGAAGAGAGAACAGCATCTGGGCCGCCACCCATAGGCCCACCAGCTGCAAGGTGAAGGTAGAGTGACTACAAAGAGGGCAAGACCCCTTCCATACCAAGGCACCCATAGCAGAAGGGAGGGCTTTAACCTGAACCCATCTGAATGCCACCCCGTAGGGAGATTACAAACCAGGGTACACAAGTAATTGATGTGCCTGAGCACCAATCCAAAAGACTCCAAAGGAGCCCAAGTCAACAGCCAACGCGGCATGACGCAAAAAATGGAAAGAATGACAATCAAGTAGAGCCTAGTGCGGACGTCACAGTTGCACGTCCAAGACAACACTCCCATACTCGCCTTGGTGAGCCGTCTGGGAGCAGGGGAGGGACCCAAGACAAGACCCTAATCCGCAGAATCGGTCCTCTAATACTGGCTGGAAATGGCCTAGGTGTCCTGAAGGCACAAGGGACTAAAAGGGAATATAGATCCTCGCAGGCATCAAGAGGTCCACCGGACAAGAGCGCCTGCGGCCCAACAGGTGGATACCATGTAGGAACTGCCTGTGAAAAATAGGAATGCTAAGTCCTGGTCAGACCGCTTCATCCCAGAGGAAAAAGGCAAAGTGGATGCAATTACCAGCCAAGGGCCAACCTGTAAGAGAGCCCAGACCCTGCACGCCAAACTCGGCCTGTGCCAATTCACGAAGGGAAAAACAGAAACAAAAGGACCCCTGACAACCTCAGAAAGGGACCGCCCAGGAAACTCCTCTTTGCATCCAGGGTAACTATCACCTGTAACCACCTGAACGAAGCATGGCGCCCTGCAATAGGAGCCAAGTGTTGCGGCAGTCCCCTCGCCCAATAGGGCGAGGGCACCCCTTCATGCTTGTGTGGTTTTGGCAGACTTAGGTTTCGCCCTGCCGGAGGTCCCAGGGCGTTGCCTGCCCCCCCTGGGGAGGGCCTCCACACCAAAAAGCTGGAAGCACACTTCTGGTTCTCGCTTAACACTAACGTAGGGAGGGGGAGGGGAGTCCCTGCCCCTGGGCGGTCGGGCCAGCCTTCTGCGCGAGGGCGCCTTACCTTTTTTACCAAAAAGGTCCAACCTGGCCCCGAATAAGCGTCGTCCTCTAAAAGGAAGACCAGTAAGAGCCTATTTAGTATAATTGTTGGCCCCCCACTGTCGCAGCCAAAGCAGGCGACGAATAGCCACCACAAGAACCGAGGTTCTAGCACACATTTTAATAGTGTCATCCATAGCTGAGAGAATAAACCTTACAAAAACATCACAATCAGACAGTGCATTAAAGACCTCACAAGGGAGATCCTCCGGCTGTTGGTCAATTATCCTCCTGAAGAGGGTCCTGGCGGCCACCGCAGTGACAGCCGCAGCACAGACCGGGCGCAGAGCAGTCCCTACACTCGAGAAGGCATGGGAAGCCAATCTGTCAATGCGCCGGTCCTCAGCATCCTGAAGGGTACGAGGAGAGGAGGCCGCCATGAAGGGAGGGTTAGCAACCCCAATAATAGGCGCATCCACCTCTGGAGGGACTGACCATCGCTCAACCAAATCATGGGGAAAGGGGTACTTCCAGTCCCAAACCCCCGGAACCCCTGTAAGTGTACAAGGCGATTCCCATTCCTTAGATATAAGATACTGGAAATGATCCCGATTCAAAAATTCCAGGTGCGGTGTCGCCGTGTGGAAACTCTCCCTCTTGGGCTTGGGAGACTCTCCCGGAGGAGAGATGGATAGCACTTCAAAGATCTTTATAAGTAACTCATCAGTGTCACACAGGCCCCAAGAACCCGGGCCAGAGCCGTCGCGGCTCCAAGACAACTCGTCTGAGGAACTGGAACCTGAGAACAGTTCACCATCATCGGACGGATCAAGGTCCTGCATAGCAGCAGGTTCCTCAGTTTCAGCGGGAAACCTATAACTGTGAGGCGTCAGGGACCGCTTCTTTCCAGCGCCCAAGCGCTCCGCCAAACCAGACATTACTTGCTCCGCCGTGGGGAGCTTGCGCGGCACCACCTGCTGGTCATCCCCGCTCGAGTGCGACTCATCTGGAGTGAGATTTAAGCACGGGGAGACAGGAGTATTGAAGCGAGGCGCAGCTCTGTCAGCGTCAGCATGGGGTTGTCTACACTTAGTACACAGCCGGTCTTGTCCCCGGACACATAATTCTGAGATGCCTCCATATGGTGATTAGTCTAGGAATATGCCAGTAGGGATTTATGCTGTAAGCAACCCTGGATGCCCCAATACCTGCTGGGAATGTGGGAGAATTTAAATATAACCCTGTAAGATATATATATATATCAGGCCGGGAGAAGCCACTGGAATCTTGGCGTCTGAAAAACATAAGGAGAAGGGAGGGTGTCAGAGCCATGCGCAGCACCAGAAGAAAAATAACCGAACGCCCGTGAGGGCACTTACAGAACCAAAGGAGAAGGAGGATCGTGACCACGCGCGCGCGGGAAGACCGACAAAATGGCGCCAAGCGAACCTCGAAGGGCGGGCCTGAGCTGTAGGTGACGCGGAACGCGCCAACCAGACCACGCCCCCCCTTCCCAGAGAGCGCGAAGATCTAAGCGCGGAACAAAATAGAGGAGACTGTAATAAAACGCCATGGCGTCGCGAAACCGAGCCGCCTTACGCGCCAAGTCAAATACATTAAAGGCGCTGCGGCCAAAGTTAAAATAATGTTTAAAGTGCGGCTCTGACCCCCGGTAACTGATAAAGGCTATAAGCATACAGTGTAATAGGGCAAGATTAGGC
Source organism: Gastrophryne carolinensis (assembly GCA_027917425.1). Taxonomy (NCBI): domain Eukaryota; kingdom Metazoa; phylum Chordata; class Amphibia; order Anura; family Microhylidae; genus Gastrophryne; species Gastrophryne carolinensis. The sequence goes on from CM051234.1 coordinate 443,510,074, forward strand.
CAACGTACACAACCCCCACCCTCTATTTCCCCCCACTAATGGGGGGAACTACTAAGGGAGAAGGTGACCCAGCACTAGATGTTCACCGCTACATGGGGCGTGGGGCAACGATGCGGGAGGGACATCCACTATGAAGCTCACCATTAGCCTTAACCGCCTACCCTATGGTGGGGGATTGCGGTGGAGCATGGCTCCGTTAAGCACACCAGGTGCTGCATACCTTCACCCGACCAACGCAGCCCAGGCTGGGAGGCATATTCATCACAGAGAGGACGGGTGGAAATAGTCCCGCAGGGCCTCGGGCTGTAAAGCCCTGCTCGCCTGCGAGAGCGTGATACTTCATGTCTTCGCAGTTCAAGCACTGCAGAGAAATCTGGGGATTTGTGGGAGGTCCCTCGGTATATGTAGGGCCGGGAGGAGCTTGTTTTCTACATGTCTGCAGTGCACGGCGCCCGAGGATTACCCACACGTTATTACTATATCTGGAGCAGGACGTGCTGTATGCTTAGAATAAAGCGTAACCAGACTGAATCTGATGAACCAGTGATTGAGGGAGAAGAACTCTCTGCCATAGTAGTCACATTGTCTGTTCCGATTTGTACGTGATGACCCTTCAGGTGGGGAGAGAGGGCTAACAATGCCTCCCTACAGCTAACAATTATCTGAGATTATCGGAGATGGGTCAACCCCATCAGACCCACAGCCACCCTGTCTCCCTACCTAAACCTCTGGTTCAGGAGCTGATGTTCTGGCTCCTGCCCCAGGCAGGAACACAAAGAACTGGTGTCTGGAGAAGGAGCTAAAGCTTTTGTGTATTCTGGTGGTCATGTGTTCCTACCTTGGTAGAGCCTTAATATCTCAGTGGTATGCTGTCCTAAGGATGTTTTGAGAAAATACCCTTTAAATAGGAACATAGGGGGAGCGTAAAACCTCCCCAAGTCTCACCGATCTGGGGCATTGGGCATCTTTACTCACGATCTTTAGGCATTATTTACTCACCTCACCAAGGCATCCATCTACTAGGTCCCTTGGTTTCCGGACGACCTTCCAATAAGCGGTGCCATCTGTCATCCCATCAGGCACTGCGCACGGTCCCCATGAATGGGATACAATGGGGCCGCCTGAAATCCCATAAGACTTCGCTGAGCTGCGAGATCGCCGTGGGATATTGACGAGCGCAGCTAAGGCCGTGCTTGTCATTAACAGACGGCTAAGCGGACAGCGGGGTGAGGATCAGGTCCCGAAGCAGCCTCATGTCAGCGCAGCAGGCAGCGGTGATATCCAAAAGGTAAATAGGGACCGATGGGGGAGAATTGGCCCCTTTTTATTTCGGTCCGATGTTCCTCTTTAAGAACAAAAGAACTAATATCAAAACATATATCAGATAAACCATGTGGGATCATGTGGCTCAAAGCGGAACACAACTCTCTCTCCTCACTCGAGTACCTCGGCGGGTCCCACAGGCTTGCTAACGGCCCAGTTTCACTTTCCATAGCCACTCCCAGCCAGAAGATTTGAGAATTGACGATTGGCAGACCTCAAATGTGCTGGCTGACATGACAAGCCTGCTGGCCGCATCCCTGGCCTATCTGAATGGCTGTGTGCTGGAGTGTAAATTATTTTGGTGAGCCTAGAGGCTTCAAACAGCGGGGGCATCCGAATTGGCCTTGGTGACAGCCAAGCAGCCGGCCCTGGAGACTTATCAAAACCCTCCCAAAGCTTTTTCTTTAATTTAGAATAGTTCATATTTGGGGACTGGTATAATTTAACACTTCAACCACCAATGATTCACAATGGGTGATCAGTATAAAAGCAGCTGAAAATAATTACCTTTAGTGAAATCTACTCTTCTTCTGAGATAATCCAAGTAGCACTGCCAAATTTCCACATAATCAGTGGCTTGGATGAAACCAGCAGTAAGTGCCTTCTCAAAAGTTTCTTAGGAAAAAAAAAAAAAAAAAAAGAGAGAAAATAAATTAACATTAACAGTGGTGATCGGCCCCAACTGTAAGGTGCAATGATTAAGTAGCACTTGACATATCCTGCCCATCTACACAGTAATATAGCTAGCCAGCATGCTCAGATTAGGCTGCGGTTCTCGGCAGTCAGGTCATAACTTCTTGCTAGACCTAGTATAAGGTTCTGGTTAGTATTGTCTATCCACATTTAGGTTCTGATTTTTGCTGGGTCTAGGTATGCAATTTAGGTTTTTGGTAGAGATATATTTTGATATATAGACTACTGGAATCATCATAGTTCCAGACCAGGTTTAGACCTAGTATTAATTAATATTGCAACATGTGCAAGTAAGCTTCCCCCATACATGCAATACACATGGCAGTGGACTTGTGTCGTGGGCATGTATGGGTTACTAGGGAAAGTCAGTATGCAAAATGGATAGAGCAGACTAGCCAACTGGGAAAGCTAATATGTTTGTTGTGTAATGTGCCAGTCTACTTCAGTGAGAACCCCAAGCCACACAGATTCAAAAGGGATCTAGCTTTGGTGGTCTATGCACACGCCACTGCTGCCCTAGTTTAATCAGTAGTAGGAATGGGGAGTATATGAAGCTATAACTCAGAGTAAAAAAAGAAGAAAGGTTTAGAAAAGTAAGAGAGAGAGACAGACAACTTCAAGTAAGTAGAAGATGTCTAAGGGGTGATAGATCGATAGATAGAATACTTTAACTCAACAGATTAGTCTCCTAACTTAAAAGTGATACAGCAGGCAAAAGGTAATTGTTACACCATTACGTCAGGCTACGTTTGGCACTGTCCTAAACTGTTTTCCATTTTAACATTGAAGCAGAAATGACGGAGATTCAGCCAATGACATTCTCTTTTTCATCCCATTCCCCAATTAGCTCAGCAGAGCGGGACAGGATTGCTGGCCCTTTCCTCCTCCCACCCCTCCCTCCGCCACCTCCTCCAGATTTATCACATTGCTGTCAGAGCAGAGCCTGACCATTATGCAGCATCACATATCTGAGGGCAATGCCCACTTATCCAGAAAATAAATCATGAGGTAAAACTTTAAACCTCGATATCTCAGCCATTAACTTCTTCAATTTAAAACCGTAAAACAGTTTAGTACAGAGCCAAATGTAGCTCGACACAATAGTGTAACAATTACCTTTGCCTGCAGTAGCACTTTAACTTACCTGCAATAGTGCTGTGATCTACACAATGGCGTTCCATGGCAAGAATATTTTTCTTCCAGAGACCCACTGTCCATGGACAATTTCTGACAGCACGGTCATGAGAAGAAAGTACCAAATCCCTTACTTTAAGTTGTTGGTCCTACAAAAATGAAAACATTATGACAACATAATTTGAAACTATAAAGCTCCTATATTGGTAAAAGGGAAAACATTACAGCTATAAAATGAATATGATATACAATACAGAATACCGCGCTAACAGTGTTAAATTGAGCTCAACGTGCAGCCAAAAGTTCCTTCTCTTTTGTAATGATAGAACAATCAAAAACAAAGGCACAGAGCTTAATAAATGTACAATCCTCCACAAGAAATTCTCATCCCGTAGTGCATGCTCCACCACCTTCAACTCAGGTCACCAAGTGTGATGCCACCGCTCTTACCAGAACTCAGAAGATAAAGCGCCTTAAAGATAACCCCTTAGGTCTTCACTCAGTCCTTCTTCTCAGGTCACAATATGGAGCTTTGCCGTCACAATTTATCTCAAACAATTTCATGTAAGGCAAACAGAATAAAACCACTAGTGCAATACGTCTCATTCAGATTAAAAGACTGTTTAATAGATCACACTCACAAAGATTAAAAGTATATAACGCCTTCAATACAGCCAAACTGCCAGTGGTTCTCACCGCCAGAGCCGGCCCAGGGTTCAGACCATAATCCAAAGTTCCCTCCTGGAAGGCGAATGGTCCAAGCGATCCAACGCGTTTCGTCGTGAGTAACGACTTCTGCCGGAATGCTTGGAAGCTAAAAAAGACTCTCTTTTAAACCGGAATCCCGGTGACGCACATGACGCATGGTCACGTGATTTTCAACACGTACCACTGTAACAAAGACCTCAGACCGGGTTGCCATGGTGAAAGGACGCTTCCTTGCTAGATCTCTGATCGGAAGCCCGCCTGTACCAGGAAGCCAGGGCAGGTTGTCATAGTGAAAGAGCGCATCATCACAACGCCCCCAATCAGAAGCCGCCAGTCCGGAAGGTCTCCTTCAATCTCCTTCCGGCTGGTCGGCGCATGCGCAGTTATGCGCACCGCCGGGAAAGTCGACGCCAATCACCCTCCGGCTGCTCGGCGCATGCGCAGTTACGCGCACATCGCCAGCTATCACTAACACCGCTGTCTCTGCCCGCAACTCCTTATGACAGGATGTGCGCACAGCGGGCAGTATAGACAAATAAAAAACGGCATTAAAAATATGTAAAATCTGCATATGCTTCCCATGTTTATAAGGATGCATAATATACCTAAAAACTAAAAAAACTAAAAAAAACACAATAGGGCTAAGATCCTGGCTAATGAGAACCACTTCACATAGACAATATTGCAATAAAACATTAATAGCACCTATACAATTAAGAATCATCTATGAAACAATTGAGGTCAAACTCAATATTTAAACCTCTTGGTGCCATAGTATCCAGTTTAAAAATCCATTTGCTTTCACACTGAGATAATGTCCTTACTAAATTACAACCCCTCCAATGCTGCTCCACTTTCTCTAAGCCAACAAAGGATAAAAACTTTGGATCCGAGGCATGTCTCAATTTAAAATGGGCAGAGAGGCTATGTCCATCATAGCCCCTTTTGATGTTCTAGACATGTTCTCGGACCCTAATTTTAAGTTCACGGGTGGTTCTATTAACTCCTTTAACTCAAAGGAATTTAATTATTTGAACATACAAGCTCCTCGTACTCCCACCATATACTATCTTCCAAAGGTCCAAAAACGCCTGGAAAGACCTCCAGGACGCCCGATAGTTAGCGGGGTTAATTCCCTCACTTGTAGAGTAGGGGAATATATAGATACCTTCCTACAACCATTGGTTTGTGCTTTGCCAGCCTATTTAAGAGATTCAGGGCAAGTTTTGGAATTGTGTAATACATTGGAAGTCCGAGAGGAGACAATACTTGCTACAGCGGACGTCACGTCCTTATACACTGTTATTCCTCACAGTTTAGGGATTGCAGCGGTCCGGTATTATCTTGATCTCTCGTCTGGACTTCCTGCCAAACAGGTTGATTTCATAATAGATCTGTTAACCTTTGCCCTGAATCATAACTACTTTTGGTTTGGAGGGGATTTCTACCTCCAGACCAAGGGTGTAGCCATGGGTGCTAAATTTGCACCCAGTATGGCCAATCTTTTTGTGGGATTCTGGGAATCCCAGCACATCTACGGTGGATCTTGGCCTCATCTGAGAATATGGCGGCGTTACATCGATGATGTGCTTATTGTGTGGGAGGGGCCTAAGTCGACCTTGGAAGAATTCTTTGGGGTAGTGAATTCTAATAATTACAATCTTGAATTCACCCCTGAGTATGGATTTCAGGAAGTGAATTTTTTAGATCTTACTATTAAGATAGAGGGATCACAACTATGGACTTCTACATTTTTCAACACAGATAGGAATGGATATGTCCCCTGGGATAGCTGCCACCATCCTAATTGGTTGCGGGCTATTCCCAGGGGGCAATTCATGCGTCTAAGACGCAATTGTAGTGACATTAAGGTTTTTGATGAGCAGGCAGCTGCCCTTTCTCAGAGATTTATTGATAAGGGGTATGACACCTCGATGATAGAAACACAGCTGGCTACTGTCCGTTCAATTGAACGAGACACTTTACTGTCTAAATCAAAAGAGGTTAGGGGTAAAGGTACGAGTATGGAGTACGCCTTTATATCTGGATTCAATGCCCAACACCAAAAAGTTAAGGCAGTGCTGGGGAAGCATTGGCATATTCTTAGAGAAGATCCGGTTTTAGGCCCCGCTCTACCGGAGAAACCCATCTGCATTTTTAGGAGAGCACCAACTTTGAGGGATAAGTTGGTGTGGAGCTATGTGGATCCCCCTAAACCGGTTACTTTGGTTGAATCTCCGCCGATTGGATTTTATAGATGTGGGAGATGCTGTGGGTGTAAAACCACTATGGGGTCTGAAAGAACTGTTAAAAGCTTTGAGGACACCCGTATGGGGAAAACCTATAAGATAAAGAAATTTATTACATGTAGCTCTAAGGGTGTAGTATATGTCATGTGGTGCCCGTGTGGCTTAACCTATGTAGGTAGAACCACCCGTGAACTTAAAATTAGGGTCCGAGAACATGTCTAACATCAAAAGGGGCTATGATGGACATAGCCTCTCTGCCCATTTTAAATTGAGACATGCCTCGGATCCAAAGTTTTTATCCTTTGTTGGCTTAGAGAAAGTGGAGCAGCATTGGAGGGGTTGTAATTTAGTAAGGACATTATCTCAGCAAATGGATTTTTAAACTGGATACTATGGCACCAAGAGGTTTAAATATTGAGTTTGACCTCAATTGTTTCATAGATGATTCTTAATTGTATAGGTGCTATTAATGTTTTATTGCAATATTGTCTATGTAAAGTGGTTCTCATTAGCCAGGATCTTAGCCCTATTGTGTTTTTTTAGTTTTTAGGTATATTATGCATCCTTATAAACATGGGAAGCATATGCAGATTTTACATATTTTTAATGCCGTTTTTTATTTGTCTATACTGCCCGCTGTGCGCGCATCCTGTCATAAGGAGTTGCGGGCAGAGACAGTGGTGTTAGTGATAGCTGGCGATGTGCGCGTAACTGCGCATGCGCCGAGCAGCCGGAGGGTGATTGGTGTCGACTTTCCCGGCGGTGCGCATAACTGCGCATGCGCCGACCAGCCGGAAGGAGATTGAAGGAGACCTTCCGGACTGGCGGCTTCTGATTGGGGGCGTTGTGATGATGCGCTCTTTCACTATGACAACCTGCCCTGGCTTCCTGGTACAGGCGGGCTTCCGATCAGAGATCTAGCAAGGAAGCGTCCTTTCACCATGGCAACCCGGTCTGAGGTCTTTGTTACAGTGGTACGTGTTGAAAATCACGTGACCATGCGTCATGTGCGTCACCGGGATTCCGGTTTAAAAGAGAGTCTTTTTTAGCTTCCAAGCATTCCGGCAGAAGTCGTTACTCACGACGAAACGCGTTGGATCGCTTGGACCATTCGCCTTCCAGGAGGGAACTTTGGATTATGGTCTGAACCCTGGGCCGGCTCTGGCGGTGAGAACCACTGGCAGTTTGGCTGTATTGAAGGCGTTATATACTTTTAATCTTTGTGAGTGTGATCTATTAAACAGTCTTTTAATCTGAATGAGACGTATTGCACTAGTGGTTTTATTCTGTTTGCCTTACATGAAATTGTTTGAGATAAATTGTGACGGCAAAGCTCCATATTGTGACCTGAGAAGAAGGACTGAGTGAAGACCTAAGGGGTTATCTTTAAGGCGCTTTATCTTCTGAGTTCTGGTAAGAGCGGTGGCATCACACTTGGTGACCTGAGTTGAAGGTGGTGGAGCATGCACTACGGGATGAGAATTTCTTGTGGAGGATTGTACATTTATTAAGCTCTGTGCCTTTGTTTTTGATTATAAAATGAATATACCTTCTACAGCAGAATTGTCTGTTAACACTCCCCCCATGTCTGTGGGTCTTCCTCTGGCAGGGCACAGCAAGCCACAGCACACACATTGAAACAGCATTCATGAGTTGGCATGTTTTTATTTGCATTGATCAGTTGGCATGTTAATCCATATAGTGATTTGATCGGATGATAGTGTTTTGATACTGCTATTTCTGTCTTTCAGCCTGTTGTGGTTTCTGATTTTGTTATATATGGACAGCTGGTTAATAATATTGGCACTATCGCACTTTAAATAGATATCCATATTATTATTCTTGCACATTTTTGCACAATTAGTTATTATATTCATTTAGTATATGGATTTCATGTTGCTGTATTACGATTATGATGAAGCATCAATTTTCTCCCCATCGCTTACACATCCTGTATGTTTGTATGTCCTGTGTGGTATTGTCTTATGTTTTTTAATATGTCCATTGTATAGGTTGTGGTTGTAAACATTTAATAAAATTTCATATTCAATTTTGATTCTGAGTTGGAGTGCCTCCCCTGTTGTGTTTTTGAGGTAATATATATATATATATATATATATATATATATAGAAACATAGAAGGTTGACGGCAGAAGGAGACCATACGGTCCATCTAGTCTGCCCTTATGTGTATACTGTATGTTCTCTTTATCTTAGGATAGATGTGTGCTTATCCCAGGCATGTTTAAATTCAGTGACTGTTGATGTTTCAACTACCTCTGCTGGAAGTTTGTTCCAAGCACCTACTACTCTTTCTGTAAAATAATATTTTCTAACATTGCTCCTGATCTTCCCCCCGACTAGCTTCAGGTTGTGCCCCCTTGTTCTATCATTAAGTTTCTTCTTAAAAACACTTCCCTCCTGAACCTTATTCAATCCTTTCACATATTTAAAGGTCTCAATCATGTCCCCTCTCTCCCTTCTTTCCTCCAGACTGTACAAATTAAGTTCTTTAAGTCTCTCCTGATAAGTTTTAAGTGTAAGTCCTTCCACCATTTTCGTTGCCCGCCTTTGGACACGTTCTATTTGATATATATATAGTCATTTGAGCCTGGGAGTAGCACCCTTTATTATACTTTAAGTGGGTTGTGCAAGCCCCCCTTTTTTAACATTGAAACAGCAGACACACAACCACCCTGGGACCAACCTGACAGGGGGAATACAGGTCAGCACTTAGAGAACTTGATTGAAATGGGTTTTTAAATCAGCTGGAAGCATTGACTGTACACGTACAGTGTCTACCTTTGCATCTACAGAACAGAATGGGGGGAAAATGTTAAATCCTTCTGTATACAAGCTTGCAAGTTATAAAACAGGGCTAGGGATTACTTTCTTATGTGACAGCAGGCACCTTCATTAATAAAGTGCTAGCTTCGCGACGCCCCGGAGCCAATTGTTGGGCCCCGTAGCGCCGCGTCAGCTGTCACCGGGCGGGATCCCGGGGCAGGTGACGTCAGTCCCGGCTTCCCCAATCAGGGGACGGTGAGGGGGGTTGCTCGGCAACCACCCCGCCGATCGGGACGGGGGCATCCAGCGTACCCAGCCCGCACTATCCAGGGTGGAGGCCGACCCCTCTGGTCAATGGATTAATGTGATAACCATGATGTGGATTACTAATACAATCATCATTAATGTTAAAGTATGCTCATTTCGATGCCCTGAGGTCCGGGAGGATGTGAGGCGCGGGGGCTCTGACCGCCTGCCGCCCCGGAGCTGGGACGGAGCTGGTGAGCGGCCTCGGGTCTGTCATAGGGCCGGGGGCTGGGCACTAGTTCCATGGGGCCCGAGAGCCAATCATACGGCTCTGGGGCGCCGCGTCATCCGTCACCGGGTGGAATTCCCGGGGCGGGTGACGTCAGTCCCGGCTTCTCCAATGAGGAGACGGTGTGGGGGGTTGCCTGGCAACCACCCCGCCGACCGGGACGGTGGCGTCTGGAGCCCGCGCGCGTCTCTGCCCACCCAGGGATCAGAGGTGAGTACCCCACACGTTTATTCCGCATGATGTGCTAACTAACATAACTATGTATTTGATGTAATTATGCGCATGGTCTGATGATTTGTTACCTGACAGCGCCCCTGACGTCATTATGACGTCAGGCGCGAAAAGTGCAATGGGGCTGCAATCTGATTGGTCTGTCACACTATTTAATGTATTTCATGGATGGCAATCTGTTCTTCTTTGGTACGCGCGGTGGGTCCTGATGAAGGGGGCCCTAGTGCACCCCGAAACGTCGACTTGCTTTCACTGCGGTATTTTTTGAACCTTAATATAATTCTTTATGAATGAACTACTAATGGTGTGCTGGTTCTTCTCAAACAAAACATTCATTAATAAAGTTTCTGTTCAGCAGATATAACAATGGTGACAACGTATTTTTGAGGGGGCTCCATTTACAGTCCGTTCCAATGAGGAAATGATCTGCTGATAAATAAAACATTTCCGTTACCTCATCACAAGTTCCCTGCAGCCCCCAGTGAGCCAGTAACATGAGAACGGGGGCAATGTTGTGCGCATAACCATAGCTACTTACAAGGTATCGAGTGTATCTCGCCCAAAGATCCGGCACCAAACAATTTTCAGCCAAAGCACGCTCAAAGATAAGTTGGATGCGAGCCGGGTCTCCTTCTTTTAACTCAAAGTCAATGTAAGCTTGGTACTCTGCTAACTTCGGGGTTTCAGCAGCCAGCTAGTGGAACACAAGATGAAAAATTACAGCCATTATGGTCTAGAACAAACCCCACTGAAAAGGAGCCTGAACAGTATGCCACAATTATTAAAACGTAGGCAGGCCAAAAAAAAAAGAAAGAAATATGCCCCCAGGGACAGGGATGAGGATATCTACTCCCTACACCCTAAAGTCTCATCAATGAATACCTGGCTATGTTAAAATACAACTCTGTGAAGTACTCACCTGTAGAGTTGATATTATATGCATACAGCACGTCCTGCTCCAGATATAGTAATAACGTGTGGGTAATCCTCCGCCTCGGGCGCCATGCACTGCAGACATGTAGAAAACAAGCTCCTCCCGGCCCTACATATACCGAAGGACCTCCCACAAATCCCCAGCATTGAAAAGCAGTGAGAAGAGAAGCCGGGAGAAACAAACCACCCAGAAAATTGGCAATAATATTAAACGATAACAATCACCATACAGGGGATCCAGAACAAGTGAAACCAGGGTGGGGTGGAGCAGGACGTGCTGTATGCATATAATATCAACTCTACAGGTGAGTACTTCACAGAGTTGTATTATTCTAAGCATACAGCACGTCCTGCTCCAGATATAGTAATAATGTGTGGGACATCCAATAGCAGTGTCCATAAGTAGGGTGGGATCCCCGTGAGAAGGGCACAGCCAACAGTAAAGCGCTGTCACCCGCAACCATGCTACCAGAGCAACGAGAGCAATGCTCTAACCTCAACCTTTGAACCTTGTAAAGGGAGAACTAAACCCAAGCAGCGGACTAGCCAACTTGCTCACCAGAACTTAGTGCTAAGAGTCACAAGACCAATCACAAGTAGTGAGAGAACAGAAAACAGTAGAGAAGAAGAATCTTCCTATAACAGAATAGGCCAGAAGTAATGGCCTAACCATGCTACTGCAAGGAGTGCTGTCATGGCAACATCAGAACTTTCCCCGACAGGGAATATGAAACCTGGTCTCAGTCAGGACCAGCAGGAACGCTAACAACAACTCCCAACAGAAGCCGAAGGTATACTTCTTGGCACAGCAGGTCAAAACTAGCCGAGTAAGACCAATCCAAGGGCACCTCACCAGTGGAGGTAATTAGAGCCGGTACTTGATAAGAGGACACTGAACCCCTAAAAGGCAAAATCCCCCCAGGGACAAAAGACCATTCAGGAAGATCTCCAACCCTGTAGAGAGATGCAAGTCCCTTATCTCATAGTAAGCAGGACAATAGCCCAGAGACCGGAGAATCTGGAATAATGAAAATAAGGACCCTTGAATGGAACCAGACTCAGCGTAAGGCAGCACCCTCACCTCATGGGGTACAGATATAAATAATATACATATATGGAATGATTGTAACCGCCCCAGAGCCATACTGTATGGCACACTTCTGACTGGAGCAACCGCCCCGGAGGGGTGACATGATGGAAGGAACGGACAAGAACCTGAATAAGAACCAAGGGAACCCTTAACAGGGCATCGGGATAAGAAATCCCCCCAAAGGGAACCAGGAATTCCCCAAGGAATGCAACTGAGCAGACCCAGAAGAATGCTCAACACAAGAGATTGGATCAGGCATTGCAATAGGTGAACAGGGCAAGCCCTGAACCTTCCACAGCACAAGGTTGGGAGCCAATATCAACACTGCTGATAGGACCCTAACCCCCAGGAACAGAGATCGTCCAACAAGGAAAAAAAGCTTAGACCCAGCAAGACAGAATGGGTATAACATACCCTAACATAGCGTGGCAGAAGGAAGAAAACGAAGAGCAGGAATTCGGTCCTACTCTCCAAAATAACAAGACACCCCGAGATAAGTCATCTCCAATAGGGTAAGCACAAAACCTGACAAACGCCAAGGTAGAGCCTAAGATAAAGGAGCCTGACCATGTAAAATGGACCTCGTGAGGGAACATACAGGCCTACTGTTCTCAGCAGAAGCCTCTGCGGACCACACCCCACTGGGCCACCCAGGCCCCTAGCATAACGGTGCTGCTTGCCGTCGGAGACTTGTACAGAACCCCCGCCCAGTAGGGCAAAGGGGATAAGACATATCAAGTATAATGTCCAGCCAGAAACCTCTAACCCCACTTAGGGCAGACCAATCTGGGCCAATAATAAGGGTAGAACCCTGCAATAGAGACGGAGTCCAACAGGACCATACCAGTATGAACTCAATGGAACGATAGAGAACCTCCTGCAGAAGAGGGATATTGCAAGAAAAGGGCAAGGAATATTAATTCCCCCATAGAAGGAGTCCGAGCTCCCCTGGAATAGAGCTAGACCCAAGAATACCACAGGGAACAAGGAACATGCCACTGTCCTACAACGGACCAAGAGTCCCCATTCGGACAGGTACTGAAAGGGAGCAGTCCAGCAAGCTAGAACCCACCGAAGCTCATTGTGACAACAAGGAACCATAGGTAACTGGATCCTTCAAGGTCCCTACCTAGGAACCACCGGGGGTTTCAGAAGAGCAAGTCCCCTAAGTCAGCCTGCAAGACTTGGTACCATGGTCACCATCCACAGGGAGAAACAGAAAGGTAGGGAGTGATCCCTGACGGTTTCCTCGAGTAAACCAGTGGAAGAGAACCGCCTCCACTAGAAGGAGGGTAAACAGACCTAGACCCAGGGTGCTGAACCCTCATCTAGGACTAATAGCTAACGAGCCTCAGAGCCCAAGGGCACAGAGAAAACAGGGATGTCAACAGACCAGCCGCCACTGCCACACCAGGTGCAATTCTGCCTGGAGATAAAAAACGAGACAGGACGGAGGACCAGAGACCTCGTTTCAGGAAATTCCCTTATAGCCAAGAGAAAAAGGCGCTAGCTAAAAACCAATCCAGATACAACCTGGAACTGGAGGGAGGGAGAGAGTAGGGCTTGAGTCAACTAAGGTCCATCCAAATGACTCCCTCTGGTAAGTAAAAAGGAGGACCTGATAGGTCCCCTGTGTCGTGCGAGACAACACACCCATCCAGAGCCTAGCGGGCACAAGAACGCAACAGGGGACCCAGCCAAATGCCACAACGGTGGCGATGACCGCCAATACCCAGCAGTAGTGGGCTCAGTATCTAGAAGTTACCTTAGGGTCAGAATAAACATCTCAGCACGCCACGGGCGGCCAGAGGACCCCTGGTATGTAGGGCGCCAACGGCCCATTCAGAAGCGCCAGCCTGGATGCCTATGGATACAGGTGCTAAACCCCCCAAGGGGTAGAAAGATAGACTCCCTCATCCTCAAGGGAAGGGAGGAGCAACTGGCGCAGAGGCCCCAGTGGCTATATGATAATGGCGTTCTGACAAGGAAGCCACACCTGAGAGGCCCAGGAAAGCCTGCACCCATACCTGAAGAAAAACATTGGACCGTAGTCCTCCTGACCGACTCAGGGAAAGACCACCCAGCTAACACTGTCCCGTATCCGGAGGAACTACCTCCTAAAGCCACTAGAACGAGGCAAGATGCCTCCCGATAGGAGCAAGGTGCTTTGGCCATCCCTTCACCCAGGTGGGTGAGGGCGTCCCATCATGCTTGAGAGTTTTTGATGGATGATACAGGCTTAGCCCGGCCCGAAGGCCCCGGGCGTTGAATGTCACTCCTGGGACAGGATACCGAACCAGACCCCGCAAGGGGCATCTCCGGTTCCTGCTTAACACTATGATATGGAGGTGGAGGGGTATCCCTGCTCCGAGGGGGCCAGGACGGCCGCCCCTGATTGGGTGGACTGTCCCGTTTCCCAAATAGGTCCAGACGGGCCCCAAACAGGCGATGCCCTCTAAAGGGGAGCCCCATCAGGGTCCTTTTAGCGTCATCATCTGCCCCCCACTGTCGCAGCCAGAGCAGGCGACGTATAGCTACCACTTGGGCAGAAGTCCTCGCACACATTTTGATGGTGTCATCCAGAGCTAAAAGGATAAATTTAACAAAAATATCACAGCTGGAGAGTGTGTAAAATACCTCCCAGGGTAAATCTTCAGGTGGATGCTCCAGCATCTTTCTTATGAGAGCCCTAGCGGCCACTGCAGTTATGGCCGCGGCACAGACAGGGCGTAGCGCCGTTCCTGCACAAGCAAAGGCGTGGGAAGCCAGCCTATCAATGCGCCAATCCTCGGCGTCCCGCAAGGAGCTGTAAGCCGGAGCTGTAAGGAAGGGGGGGTTAGGAACCCCAATAATCGGTGCGTCTACCACTGGGGACGAAGACCAAATATCAACCATCTCGGGGGGAAAAGGGCATTTCCAAACCCAATCCTCTGGGGCCATTTGAAGTGCAGTGGGGCATTCCCACTCCTTAAGTACAAGAGCATGGAAGTGAGCCTGCTCTAGAAATTCCAAGCGCGCAGGCGCAGTATGGAAGCGCCCCCCTCTCGGCCTGGAGACCGCACCGGGAGGCGAAATGGACAAGGCATTAAAGATCCTGAGTAACATACCACCAATATCAAGCTGGTCCTAGTCATCTTGACCAGCATCATCCTGACACCTCGGCCTCTCGTCAGGGGAACCTAGGTCAGAGAACAGGTCCGCATCTTCCAACGTGGCGCTAGCACGTGTAGAAAAGGACTCCTCAGAGCCCATAGCACAGGCCGAAGCAGCGGGAGTCCAAGGCCGTTGTCTGTCAGGACCTACCCGGCCGGACAACCCTTCAACAATCTGGACAAGCGTGAGCCGTCTAGGAGAGGTGTCTATTTGCTCGCAAATCCAGCGTCTGTTCAGCACATGACGCGCAGACCCGTGCCCCGTCAGCCCCAGCATGGGGGAGACCACACGCTACACAAAGCCGGTCCTGTCCCAGAGGGACCCCGGTAACACAATCCTGAGATGCCTCCATATGGTGATTGTTTAAACACAATATGTGAATAGGGATTTATGCAAAAGCAACCCTGGATGCCCCAACAACCCGCTGATTAATGTGGGAGATTTAAGGAAGGCCCGCTAATAACCTTATACGTATAAAGTATAAACGTATATATTATAATTATATATATATATATATATATATATATATATATATATATATATATATATATATATATATATATATATATATATATATATATTCCGGGCCGATCACCTCCCTCCCCGCGGGACATCCGAGATCGGGATGTCCCGCGGGATGAACCCCCCCCCCCCCCAAACACCCCAAATCCCCTTACCTCGTCGGCGTCCGGCCGCCGCCGCCTCCCTCGCGCCCCTCTAGACGTGCCCGCGCCGGCCGTCTGTGACGCGCGGGAGGCGGCGGCGGAGGAGCCGCTTGTCCGTCCGCGCTGATTGGACGGCGCGGCCACGTGGGAGCGGGGAGAGGTGAGTTTTCCGGGTGATCGGGGGGGGGGGGGTTTCACACAGCGGGGCACCCCGATCGGGGGTGCCCCACCGAAGTGGACCAAGACCCAGGATAGTCAAAATCCTGGGTGTTGGGCCACTTTAAGGTGAAAGGGAGAAACGACCTTAGGCAAAAAATCAGGTTTAAAGCGAAAAACCACCTTATTCCTGTGCAGCTCAAAGTAGGGTGGTTTCATACAAAGCGCGGCCAGCTCTGATACACGACGCACCGAGGTGATGGCTACCAGAAAGACCACTTTGAGAGTCAACATAGACAATGCAGCATTGCTCAATGGCTTGAAAGGAGGACACTGGAAAGCAGATAGTATTACCGGTGTGGGACTCGAATTTAGTACTGACTTACGCGGTGGCCGGACATGGGTAACTCCCTGGAAAAAAAAGTCTTGATCAACCTATGGTTGGCAATGGATCTCTGGAAAAAGATGGCTAAAGCCGAGACCTGTCTAAGCCGTGTCGTAAAAACTCCAGAATCCTAGAAATAGCAAATTTTCGGCAAGGAAGGCTCTTAGCCTCCAAGCGATATAGGCCCGCCAAACTCTGTAGTATATCATGGAAGATTTCTTCCGTGCCTGAATCATAGTAGGCACAACCGTGGCCAATAACCCCTTCTCCGTCAGGATTGAGGATTCAATAGCCAGGCCGTCAAAGCCAGCGTCCGTAAATTGGGGTGCCGCAGCAACCCCTGTGTCGTTGGGCATTATGTAGTGATCTATTGACATCTGGCCTTCTCGGCCAACGAGGAGCCACCAGGATGGTTGGTACCCCTTCCTGGGCTATCTTGCGCAGCACTCTGCCTAGGAGCGGAAACGGGGGGAATGCATACAGAAATTTGAACTCCATCCAAGGAATCGCCAGAGCGTCTGTTGCAATGGTCAGAAGATCTCTTGAGAGAGAGACGAACCTTGGAAGCCTGTGATTGTGTCTGGACGCAAACAGGTCCACGTCCGGCTGACCCCAGCGGAGACACAGAGCCTGAAAGGTCTCGCTGCTGAGGGACCATTCCCCAAGGCGCAAGGAACTCCTGCTCAGAGTCTCTGCCTCCTGGATTTCCACCCCAGGGATGTAAACTGCCGAGAAGCAGGGAACATTCTCCTCTGCCCAAGTCAGAATCTGGCCTACCTCCAAATCCTGCCCTGGTGGTTGATGTAGGCCACAGCTGTTTGATTGTCTGAGCGGACCTGGATCGCATGGCCTTTTAAATGGGGAGTCAGGCGTAGAAGAACCAACCGAATTGCTCTCAGCTCCAAGAGATTTATGGGTAAACGGTTCTCCTGCGGACCCCACTGACCCTAGATCTTCTGGGTCTGCAAAACGCCTCCCCAGCCTGTCATACTGGCATCCGTGGTAACTATCTCCCAAAGGGGAGT
Source organism: Gastrophryne carolinensis (assembly GCA_027917425.1). NCBI lineage: Eukaryota > Metazoa > Chordata > Amphibia > Anura > Microhylidae > Gastrophryne > Gastrophryne carolinensis. The sequence continues at coordinate 443,527,140 of CM051234.1, forward strand.
CAGAAAGAACTTGCCCACCAGCAGGTTCCTGGAGTCCAACCACCACAAGAGAGACAGCCTGGCCAGGGGGGACAGCGAAAAGCCCTGTTCCAGGGCTTCCTGCATCAATTGTAGAGGTCTCATGTGAAATTGGGCGAAGGGTACTGCCTCGAAGCATGACACCATTAGGCCTACCAATCTCATCCCCAGACGTACCGACGGCTGCTGACAAGACAGCAAGGCCTGCACTTGCGTCTGGAGACCCAAAACCTTCTGCAGTGCAGTGGCAGAAAAACCTTGACCTGAGCGGTGTCTATCGTCATTCCCAGGAAGGATCTCACTGTTGAGGGAGTGATAAACGACTTGGGGTAATTGATTACCCAACTGAAGGCTTCCAGGGTTGACAGCACAGTCCGAGTATCGCTCTCGGTCTGCTGAAGGGACCGTAACCGGAGGACACTACCTCCTGAATCCACCGATCCAACACGTGCAGTCTCCAGATCTGAGCAAACAGCAGAAGCCGTCCCCACACCCGTATGGGTGAGGGCGCCCCCTCATGCCTGAGTAGGTGTCAGGAATGACTTGCCTTCTACCCGTGCCCGTGGTGTCCCTAGGCAACGAGTTCAGGTTTCTCCTGCCCAGCAGCCGCTTCTGCCTCGGGTGCCATCCCCAGCGGCGCGTGTGCCACCGAGTAAGTCCTCCCCCCTTGCCCATTGTCACTCAGCTTGTGCTTGCTGGCCTATACAGTCAGCTCATGTCTTCCGAGGGTGCAATACTCAGAATGGCCACCGGAGGCTGTTTAAGAGAACAAAGTCTAGAAGGTGCAGCTCTGAGCAGTCTGCCTGGGAAGCTCAGCTGGAGCAATCAGCCCAGAGCTCACCAATCAGACTACAGGGCCAGTGCTCCAATCTGCTGTCAGATCCTAAATGCACCAATCCCAGCCACTGTCTCTCTGTCCAATCCTGCCGGTTTTCCCACTATAAAGGGATTTCCACTGCAGTGTGTCATTGCCTGTTATAGCGCCTAGTACCAAGCTTGTCTTGTGCATTGAAGCTCGATTGATTTCCAGTTGCCAACCTCTGCCTTGCTGACGCCTCTCGATCTGAAACCCTGTTGCCGACCTCTGCCTGAACCGACCAATCTTGATCTGATCTCCTGTTGCCGACCTCTGCTTTGATCCTCGACCACGATTTGTCCAACCCTATTGTACCGCTGCCATCTCAGAACTTCCGTTGCTGACCCTAAGCCTGTTTGGACTTCCGTTATACGCTCAGCGGTCGGGCTGCTCGGCACCACTTCCAGCCGCGGGTTCTCCAGGCCTCTGAACAGTAAGACTCCAATCTTTGAGCCATTGAAGTCCTGGGGGCAACCGATCCCGGGCAGGCGTGCTCTGCGTCCCGGCAAGCGGGGGCTCCTAAAGGTGAAGCTGGCTGCGGAGATTGGGGGTTGAGGTCTTACTGAGAGGACTGGAGTTATCTAAGTGGATAGCTGTAGTACCCGGAGCGTGACATTATAACAGGCCCCAATATGGATGACCTGGTGCAGCAGGTGCAAGCTTTGACCACCGCCATCAACCAGCTGGCCCAGCGAGTAGCCACTCAGGAGAGTTTTGATTTTGAGCGACTTGAACAACAAGTGCTTGGCATGGGTACCGCCATTAACTACTTGTCCCAACGTGTGGCTAATCAAGATCGCCAGCCGGCTGCACCACCTTCATCCTTACCTCTTGTCGAGCCGAAGGTTCCCCTTCCTGAAAAATTTAATGGGGACCGAAAAAGATTTTCCAACTTCAGGAACTCGTGTGAACTTTATTTCAGACTACGGCCCTACTCCTCGGGCACCGAATTGCAGAGGGTTGGTCTGGTTATTTCTCTGCTCCAGGGTGATCCACAGTCCTGGGCGTATGGCTTAGCGCCCACTGATGTGGCCTTGCAAACTGTCTCAGCTTTTTTCTCCTCTATGGAGATTCTGTATTCAGACCCAGACAAGACTTCGACCGCCGATGCCAGGCTTCGAAGCCTGAAACAGGGGAAGCGTTCAGCAGAGGAATATAGCGCTGAATTCCGCCGCTGGGCGATTGAATCCCATTGGAATGATCCTGCTCTCTGTAGTCAGTATCGTATTGGACTCTCAGAGAGTATTAAGGATGTTCTAACGAATTTTCCCTACCCCAGAAGCCTGGATGAACTCATGCCTATGGCCATTAAAATTGACAGACGGCTACGGGAGAGACATATGGAGAAGAATCATTCTGACTTCCGGGATTCTTCTCATTGGGAGTCATCCACTGTAGGAGAGGTCTCATCTTCGCCCCCTGATGAGCCTATGCAGCTTGGTGCTACTCACCTTTCTCTTAATGAAAAGAGTAGACGTCGCACCTTAGGCCTGTGCATGTACTGTGGGACTTCTGGTCACCTGATTAAGACCTGCCCCAATAAAAAACCTTTGGCGGGATTGCAACATCCTGACAAGACTGAGAAAGTTTGTCAGGACGGTCAGGTAACTTCCCTTCACAGAAATAAAATGTTGTTACCTGCTACTGTGGGTTGGGAGTTGTCCAAGAAATCCATCCCCGCTTTTGTCGATAGCGGAGCAGTGGGCAACTTCTTGGATAAATCCATAGTGGCCGCCTTAGGCATTCCAGTTATTCCCCTTGGGAAGCCCCTCCAGGTTTTGGCTGTTAATAATACTCCTGTTCGTGGAGGAACTGTAACCTCCAAAACCCCTTTTATCAGCCTAGTTGTGGGACCCTCCCATTCTGAGAATCTTGAATTTTTTGTATTTGACTGCCCTGAAACCCCGGTTGTCTTAGGGTTCCCTTGGTTGAAGATGCACAACCCTACCCTTAATTGGAAAACTGGGGAATTGACAGGATGGGGCCCACACTGTGAAGAACACTGCTCTAGCATCACTGTTGGGACAACCCTGGTCTCAGAATTTGTTTGTCCGCCTGCCTCTCCATCCAGGAGGGGACCTCGTGTAGGTTCATTGAAGTCTGTCAGAACAATTCGGGGCGTTTGCCCTGTTGAGTCTGGTGAGGGTCCGGAGGCCCCTCGTGAAGGGGGGGGTAATGTCAGGAATGACTTGCCTTCTACCCGTGCCCGTGGTGTCCCTAGGCAACGAGTTCAGGTTTCTCCTGCCCAGCAGCCGCTTCTGCCTCGGGTGCCATCCCCAGCGGCGCGTGTGCCACCGAGTAAGTCCTCCCCCCTTGCCCATTGTCACTCAGCTTGTGCTTGCTGGCCTATACAGTCAGCTCATGTCTTCCGAGGGTGCAATACTCAGAATGGCCACCGGAGGCTGTTTAAGAGAACAAAGTCTAGAAGGTGCAGCTCTGAGCAGTCTGCCTGGGAAGCTCAGCTGGAGCAATCAGCCCAGAGCTCACCAATCAGACTACAGGGCCAGTGCTCCAATCTGCTGTCAGATCCTAAATGCACCAATCCCAGCCACTGTCTCTCTGTCCAATCCTGCCGGTTTTCCCACTATAAAGGGATTTCCACTGCAGTGTGTCATTGCCTGTTATAGCGCCTAGTACCAAGCTTGTCTTGTGCATTGAAGCTCGATTGATTTCCAGTTGCCAACCTCTGCCTTGCTGACGCCTCTCGATCTGAAACCCTGTTGCCGACCTCTGCCTGAACCGACCAATCTTGATCTGATCTCCTGTTGCCGACCTCTGCTTTGATCCTCGACCACGATTTGTCCAACCCTATTGTACCGCTGCCATCTCAGAACTTCCGTTGCTGACCCTAAGCCTGTTTGGACTTCCGTTATACGCTCAGCGGTCGGGCTGCTCGGCACCACTTCCAGCCGCGGGTTCTCCAGGCCTCTGAACAGTAAGACTCCAATCTTTGAGCCATTGAAGTCCTGGGGGCAACCGATCCCGGGCAGGCGTGCTCTGCGTCCCGGCAAGCGGGGGCTCCTAAAGGTGAAGCTGGCTGCGGAGATTGGGGGTTGAGGTCTTACTGAGAGGACTGGAGTTATCTAAGTGGATAGCTGTAGTACCCGGAGCGTGACATTATAACAGGCCCCAATATGGATGACCTGGTGCAGCAGGTGCAAGCTTTGACCACCGCCATCAACCAGCTGGCCCAGCGAGTAGCCACTCAGGAGAGTTTTGATTTTGAGCGACTTGAACAACAAGTGCTTGGCATGGGTACCGCCATTAACTACTTGTCCCAACGTGTGGCTAATCAAGATCGCCAGCCGGCTGCACCACCTTCATCCTTACCTCTTGTCGAGCCGAAGGTTCCCCTTCCTGAAAAATTTAATGGGGACCGAAAAAGATTTTCCAACTTCAGGAACTCGTGTGAACTTTATTTCAGACTACGGCCCTACTCCTCGGGCACCGAATTGCAGAGGGTTGGTCTGGTTATTTCTCTGCTCCAGGGTGATCCACAGTCCTGGGCGTATGGCTTAGCGCCCACTGATGTGGCCTTGCAAACTGTCTCAGCTTTTTTCTCCTCTATGGAGATTCTGTATTCAGACCCAGACAAGACTTCGACCGCCGATGCCAGGCTTCGAAGCCTGAAACAGGGGAAGCGTTCAGCAGAGGAATATAGCGCTGAATTCCGCCGCTGGGCGATTGAATCCCATTGGAATGATCCTGCTCTCTGTAGTCAGTATCGTATTGGACTCTCAGAGAGTATTAAGGATGTTCTAACGAATTTTCCCTACCCCAGAAGCCTGGATGAACTCATGCCTATGGCCATTAAAATTGACAGACGGCTACGGGAGAGACATATGGAGAAGAATCATTCTGACTTCCGGGATTCTTCTCATTGGGAGTCATCCACTGTAGGAGAGGTCTCATCTTCGCCCCCTGATGAGCCTATGCAGCTTGGTGCTACTCACCTTTCTCTTAATGAAAAGAGTAGACGTCGCACCTTAGGCCTGTGCATGTACTGTGGGACTTCTGGTCACCTGATTAAGACCTGCCCCAATAAAAAACCTTTGGCGGGATTGCAACATCCTGACAAGACTGAGAAAGTTTGTCAGGACGGTCAGGTAACTTCCCTTCACAGAAATAAAATGTTGTTACCTGCTACTGTGGGTTGGGAGTTGTCCAAGAAATCCATCCCCGCTTTTGTCGATAGCGGAGCAGTGGGCAACTTCTTGGATAAATCCATAGTGGCCGCCTTAGGCATTCCAGTTATTCCCCTTGGGAAGCCCCTCCAGGTTTTGGCTGTTAATAATACTCCTGTTCGTGGAGGAACTGTAACCTCCAAAACCCCTTTTATCAGCCTAGTTGTGGGACCCTCCCATTCTGAGAATCTTGAATTTTTTGTATTTGACTGCCCTGAAACCCCGGTTGTCTTAGGGTTCCCTTGGTTGAAGATGCACAACCCTACCCTTAATTGGAAAACTGGGGAATTGACAGGATGGGGCCCACACTGTGAAGAACACTGCTCTAGCATCACTGTTGGGACAACCCTGGTCTCAGAATTTGTTTGTCCGCCTGCCTCTCCATCCAGGAGGGGACCTCGTGTAGGTTCATTGAAGTCTGTCAGAACAATTCGGGGCGTTTGCCCTGTTGAGTCTGGTGAGGGTCCGGAGGCCCCTCGTGAAGGGGGGGGTAATGTCAGGAATGACTTGCCTTCTACCCGTGCCCGTGGTGTCCCTAGGCAACGAGTTCAGGTTTCTCCTGCCCAGCAGCCGCTTCTGCCTCGGGTGCCATCCCCAGCGGCGCGTGTGCCACCGAGTAAGTCCTCCCCCCTTGCCCATTGTCACTCAGCTTGTGCTTGCTGGCCTATACAGTCAGCTCATGTCTTCCGAGGGTGCAATACTCAGAATGGCCACCGGAGGCTGTTTAAGAGAACAAAGTCTAGAAGGTGCAGCTCTGAGCAGTCTGCCTGGGAAGCTCAGCTGGAGCAATCAGCCCAGAGCTCACCAATCAGACTACAGGGCCAGTGCTCCAATCTGCTGTCAGATCCTAAATGCACCAATCCCAGCCACTGTCTCTCTGTCCAATCCTGCCGGTTTTCCCACTATAAAGGGATTTCCACTGCAGTGTGTCATTGCCTGTTATAGCGCCTAGTACCAAGCTTGTCTTGTGCATTGAAGCTCGATTGATTTCCAGTTGCCAACCTCTGCCTTGCTGACGCCTCTCGATCTGAAACCCTGTTGCCGACCTCTGCCTGAACCGACCAATCTTGATCTGATCTCCTGTTGCCGACCTCTGCTTTGATCCTCGACCACGATTTGTCCAACCCTATTGTACCGCTGCCATCTCAGAACTTCCGTTGCTGACCCTAAGCCTGTTTGGACTTCCGTTATACGCTCAGCGATCGGGCTGCTCGGCACCACTTCCAGCCGCGGGTTCTCCAGGCCTCTGAACAGTAAGACTCCAATCTTTGAGCCATTGAAGTCCTGGGGGCAACCGATCCCGGGCAGGCGTGCTCTGCGTCCCGGCAAGCGGGGGCTCCTAAAGGTGAAGCTGGCTGCGGAGATTGGGGGTTGAGGTCTTACTGAGAGGACTGGAGTTATCTAAGTGGATAGCTGTAGTACCGGGTGCGTGACAGTAGGCTTGGCTGGGGGTTTGGACTTCCTACCTCTGCCCCAGGTATCTCTGCGGCCACCTGGAAACGAAGATCCTCTTCCTCCTCGAAAGGACCGATAAGAAGAGGGGTTCCGAAAGGACCGAGCAGGCTTCCTTCTCTGAGGCAGTCTATCATCCTTGACCAGAAGGTCCAAGCGCTCCCCAAACAGCCGGCTTTACACAAAAGGTAGACTTGTGAGGGACTTCTTGGCAGCCGCATCAGCCGACCACTGCTTCAAACAGAGCGAGCGGCCTAGCAACAAGCAAGGCCAAAATTTTGGCGCCAAGCCTGACCACATCATCCATGGCAGTAACAACAAACCAATGAAAGCCAAGCAAGCCTTGAGTTCCTTATACTCCTCAGCCCGCCTGCGAGCCTTAGCTCTAGACACAAGGTGTCTCACCTTTCTCCTGTTGGCTAGTGGAATGATTGCCGAGAGCACCAACAAAGGTGAACGCATGGCAGACCAGCCGATCCATGCGTTTGTCTGCAGGGTCACGTAAGGAAGCATTGTCAGGCAACGGCATAACAGTGGTATTGGACAAGCCTGACACGGGAGGATCCACCTAGGGAGGGCGACACCATAACCGAACCAATTCAACAGGAAAGGGGTACCGCCTATCCAGGCCCTTAGGGACAGACGGTAACTTGTTGGGTCTTTTCCATTTCTTAAGGATCGTGTTAGAAAAGTGAGGCTGCGCCAGGAAGACCCGTCTTTGCCTCTCAGGCCGAAATAAATCACCCTGCTTCCTCTTAGCCGCTCTGGGAGGAACAATATGTAGGGTATCAAACACAGAAGAGAGCAAACTCTCCGTATCATCCGGGAGACAAGAACCCTCGTCCGAGGAAAGACCAGAGATACGGTCATCGCCAGCGGAATATTCCACCGTTGAATGTAAATCATCTGGCAACTCACCTTCCTCCGCAGAACCCAAACAATCAAAAAGATCGTCATCCATGTAAATCGGCTCCAGATGCCGCTTCTTACTCGAGGCTTTCTTAGGAGCTGTCAACGAGATCTGCTTCTTGAGACTAGCCAGCCTGTGTGCAACGCTACGCGCCGACGTCGCCCCCCCCCCCCCCCCCCGCGGCGCGTCAGCAGAAGAAAACGCCGCCCTCCTGAATCCGCCTGTCATGCCGGCGGCCCACTATCAAGCGACGGCCGTAGCGCGCACTCAAACCCCCCCCCCCCCCTTTCACCTCAGACAGCGCCGCACACCCGGGCACACCGACGGGGGAATGCAGGGAGGTGAGTAAGGAGGTGAGAGACCGCTCCTCACTGCCTGTCAGTGAGGAGCGCAAAGTGAAAGTTGCACCAAGCATGCATGCACACACACAATAATAAAGCTGTGGGCAGGGAGGGACATATATATATATAAAAACATATTAGTGGTTCCCCCTCAGGCTCACCATAAGCCTGTGGCTGGCTGCCTTTTAGAAATAAGGTCTGCGGCCCAGAGCATGTGCTCTGCTGAACGCCACAGACCTCGGCGTTCACCCTACCGTCACGGATCCCTGTAGCAGCCAAAAGCTGGGAGGTAGGAATGGGTCAGAAGAGATCCATGGAAATAAAGTCCTGCAGCGGCAGACGGCTAGGTGGTCCCACTCTGCTGCCAAAATCAGAGAGTGAGTAACGATCTTATGCAGCCAACTGCAAGATGAACAACTGGGGAATGATAGAGGGACAGCCGCCTTTATAGGTGGCCGGGAGAAGCTACATCTTTGATCTTGCAGTCAAGCGCCCCCTAGGGGCGAACACCCAATCGTTAGGATATTGGGACGACCTGGACTGGATGGAGAGAAAAACACAGGGCTCACCTGATCGCCTCACCTCTTCCCTGAGCCCTCGCAGCATCTCTGTTATACCTCTATAGCTAGGCATGCACCAGTGCCAGGCCTTTCTGGCTGAATGGCTAGGGCACGCTCACAGCTAAAGGCTTGCGTGGGGCGGGAGGTGGCACACATTGGATTTAGATTTTCTTTCTTCTTATATCTCAGTGGGGCATCACAAATCAAAAACCACCCCCCCCCCCCCCCCCCCCACAAAGAGGAACAAGACCCAACAAAACGAAAATCTTGGGTTTTGTTGCTCTTTAAGCTGCTACAAATAAGAGAAAAATAAATAAAGCATTTTTCCATTATGCATATAAGCATACCAAGTCCTCCTCATATGGCTTATATTTCTCCACCAGTTGCAGAGCCTTTTTATAATTGTGTAGAATATTATCTGGAATGGGCTCCTCTGACCAATCTTCATACTCTGCATAGGTAGATTCCATCTCTGTAAGGTAAATAAGCATCATATCAATACCAAGAAATACATTCCATAACAGATAAGTTTGTGTCCAGAATATAAACCCCAGTGCCTGAACTCACCTAAGAGGGGGACACCTAACTGCCGCTTGAACAGAGTATGAATTCTTTCCATTTCAGTATTTAGCATCTCCTGTTGTTCTGATGAAGGGATGGTACCAGGCATAGGCTTAATAAGAAACACATTTTATGTATATAGTTATATATATTTGGGTGGCAAGAGTTTTACAGTTTTCATCAATGATAGTGATTGGCAGTTAGAGGCAGACTGCTATAAAAACCAGGTAAATTCTACCTTTTACCAAGATGTGTTCTCCTGATAAAAGAACCCAGAAAGACAAAGGTGGAAGGCCATCTATGCCATAGGGGTGCACTTTTTAGCCAATCTAAATGTTGCCAACATTTTTATTGGATTTATTTTGTTACAGCTCTCCTTTAATTAAACAAACTACATAAGGTGTCAGCAGCAGGTGGATGTACTGGACCTAGCTCTTCATATCTGGTGATATACATTTTTCATTGGCTTGTATTAGCCTTTGATGGTTTATGTACCTCAGACACTGGTATACCCTTATAAAATAACTCTGCACTATCTTTGCACTTTCTATTTTGCACATGCACTTTCTATTATGGTATTCCCAAGATAAATAGAGACACTGCTTCACACCTCTATCTGGACAGGAAATTATTCCCTGGTCCCACACATTCTCTTTTTAGCTTTGTGTACCAGTGTCAGGAAAGTCCATACTCCATCAAATAGCTGTTTGAATGAAATTTTCCATATACATATTAAATTAGAGCATATGTTTGGTATGGTCCATGTTTCTCATCCCCGTTTTCATATTTTAATATTTTTTATATAATAAACTTGAATTGTATTTACATTCTATATGTAGTGCGGCTACCCCCTTTCTTTTCGGCAAGGTTTTGTGGACTGTACTGGTAGTCCATTCACTTTAGTTTTTGTGTATAGTAAATTGCTCCATTGGGGTGTCCTTGCCAGCCAGCACCATATATCCTTTAATTACTGGGCAATGCGGGATCATTTTGCGAAAACAAACTACATAACCTGCAGAAAGTAGATGTAGTGTCTCAAAGTGTTCATGAGTGCAATAAGACTCTCTTTGGCAGCAAACTGTTTCAGCCCTAAATGCACTAGTGGTCCTTGGACCAGAGGAGAGGAAGCAATTAGCAGATCTCCCCAGAGGGTCATATCTAAGCATAAATCTAGCATATCTTGCGACTCAACTGCCGAGTCTGCCATTTAAAGCAATCCCAAGATGGAGCATACACAGGAATTCTACTGGATAACTTAAAAACTTTCCTTCTTTATCTATCTATCCATTCGTATGATTTGACTTTATCAGTTGCACACAGCCTCAAAATCTAACAAGGGCAAGGTAAAGTTGCCAAGGGAAGAAATCTGCACTGTAAGTGTCCACTGAGTATGCACAATGATGGAGATGGCATGAAGGTCTGCCTACCAAGCCCAGTGGTTGACGGATGCTAAGAAAAGAAGGATTTGTGGTGGGTGTATGAAAAAATAAACACAGAAATCAAGTTTGAAGACAAAAATGAGTATAGCAGAACAGGTTTGTACAAATCGTCTAGAAGATATTTACCTGGATGGTGGCCAGTATTGCATTTTCAAATTCTCTGTAGGCATCCCATATAGCGGATCCTTTAGTCATATGAAGGCCAACAGCAGTTAAAGCCCTCTCAAAGATAGACCGTACTTTGGCAATACCACCTTCCTCACCCATTCCACCAATAGAGTACTGTGCATATTCCAGCCAAATTTCAGGACCTAAAGCAATGTACCAACTAGTCAATAAACACCTTAACACATCTTAAAATATTGTATGTATACAATACGAGATATACTTTGTATAAGATTCTAGGTCTGGTTAAACAACCACCCCTGGGGCATCTGGTTTGTTAAACGTCAATCATACACTTTACTTACCTTACCGACGAGCCCATGGCCCAACCACATCTGGCAGTAGCATTCTCCTGCATTTTTCTCTGATCACAAGTGTGGCTACACTTTCCTACAGTTTCTCCAGCCGCACATTAATATGCACAGCTGAAAAAGCCAATTGGAGGAAAGCCATGCCGACGAGGTATGAATAGCTGCCAATCTGGGGGGGTTTCAAAGAGCAGACGGACCAAAAACCCCAGATAGTGGTCCACTTTAAAGCAGTACCTGAATAAAATTTCAGATCACTGATACGTTTCCACTCCACTTGAGATTAGATGCACGGCTATTGTAAAATTTGGAGACAGTAGGTGAAAAAAAAAACCAGGTCTAAGCCTTGGCTCTAAAAGTAAACTTACCAGTGTTGATCCTGCTGATCGCATTTAATTGCCTACAGCAGGGCTTCACAACCAGTAGCACGAGTACCACTAGTGGTACAGAGGTTGCACACTGATCTGTAACCTAACATTATCTCCTGCCATCTATATTTAAGTCAGATTTGCTTAAAGTGGACCAAAACCCGCTGTGTGAAACCCCCAGGTAGCCGAAACAAACTCACCTCTTCCCGGTCCTAGGCTCCGAGAATACTGACAGATGCATCCCCCGCCCGCGCCATTCACAAATGCCTGGCGCGGGCACATGCCCTGCTAGAGGGATAGCGGGGATGCGGCAGCGGCTTGCGCATGCGCTGCTGGAGCAGGAAACAAGGTAAGTATGGGGAGTTTCACAAAGTGGGGCATTTTGGATGCCCCGGGCGGGAGGGAATCGACTGCCCGGGAACCTTATAGTTTCCCGGGCCAATCGTGTGGGTTTTAGTCCACTTTAAACAATTTTACGAGAATGCTCCTTTAAATGGCTGCATTGTGCATTGAACATGCACAACCCAGGTAGTGCTTGAGAAAATTAGAAAATGAAAAATGGAAAGTACTTTGGTGGCGGGCGCTACATTAATACAGAAATAATGATGAGTATATGGTGTACAAGCACCAACAAAACAACAGTCATGTAGTGTGCTGTGATTCATATTTTACTACCATTTACAATTATTGCTGAACATCAAGTCTTGTCCCTTCAGGCAAGGCAGAAGTAGTATTTTTTGAAGCTGTTAAACAGAACTAGACTATACTAGAAAGTATTTTGTACTTACAGATATAATCTTTGACAGCTTTTTCAAACAATTCATAAACCACCTCTCGTCCTGAGGATTCAGAATCAGCAAACTTCATCTCATCCTTTAACCAGTCCAGCCAGATCTCTAACAGGGAAATATATTTTATATATAACAAAAATTATACAGTATACTGCCAGATCTCCCTCAGCTTTTTTTAATGGGCTTCCACTGAATGCTACACGCAGAACAGAGGACTCCTCCTTGCATTGTCACGTCTCATGAGTTATGGGCTTTTCATTAATAAATATCATTTAAATATCACTTTCATTTGCGGTGTGGTGCTGGAAAGGAGCGGTTAAGGGCTTTTTTAAGCATGGTCACACATGGGCAAGCTAAAAAAAAAAAAAAAAAAAAAAAAAAAAAAAAAACTTGCTAAAAAAATCCCCTTCACTCTTACCGGTAACAGTGTTTCTACGAGTCCTTCATGGCAGCCACAGAGAGAGCGAGCTCCTCCCCAGAGAGGAAACACAACTGGAACAGGTCAAAGCCCCATCCTTTCCCCCAGTCCTCAGTATTAAACAAGTAATAGTTGTTAGAGAACCATAGAATCCTTTATAGGGGGGGGGGGGGGGGGGGTCGTAAGGGTCGTCCTGGAGGGCTCGTAGAAATACAGCTACCAGTAAGAGAAATGGGGGATTTTCTCCCTTCCTCCTGCGGGATTGCCACAGAGAGGAAAAACAAGTACCTTAAGAACTAGGGATGGGAGACTGCCTGTGAGACCCTTCGACCGAAGGATTGGTCATTGTCAGCTAGTAAAGCTAATAAATAGACCACGTGGCTAGTGGTCTGGTAGAGTGGGGTCTGATGTATGGTGGGGCAGAATCCATAGATTTTAAATTATTAAAAATGAAGAATTCTAAAAAGGACTAGGTCTGCAAGTATTTCAGCAGCCTCAGTCTGGCATTTTGATTGGAATGTGCCATGGAAACAAAAGGTGAGTGTTTGGGGTGATCTTGTTGGATACAAACAGTTGTTTCCCAATTTGGGATGCCCCAGGCAGGAGGAACAGAGCCTTAAATAATCACTGTTGGAAACTTTTCACAATCCAGTATAAAAGTTATATCTGTCATGTGTGTGCAGCACCCCTCAGCATTTTACATCGGACAGACAGGACAAGAGCTAAGCAAGCGACTAAATCTGCACAGGTTCACAATTAAGAATAAAAAAAACTGATGTGCCTGTTGCAGCCCATTTCTGCAGACCAGGCCATGGCCTAGGTGACTTCAAACTCACAGTTTTACGACTTTGCTATTTTTCATGTGTGTCAGTAGAAAAACAATTGTCATTCCTTTGTAGTTTTCAGTATAAATGTGTGTCTAAGTTACAGATTTGTGATGGTATTACCTTAACCTTGGATTTCCTGCTTACATTGATGGCTAACACGGTACAACAACTTGACTGACAAGACTGACACTGTGTCTTTTGGAAAGTCGAAAAACAACATCTCTTACCTTCTGTTAAGGGGAAAAGTTCACTCATCTTCTGTCGGGCACGTCTCAACCTTTCCAACTCCCCCTCCTGTCTTAGCAACTTTATCAGGTCAACATGACAATTGTAGTCAAAAGCATTGATTGACAGCTGTTAAAATTGAAAAAACCATTTTCAGTATGACAAAATGACAACACACAACCAGCAGAAAATACTAAATACCATACTAGGGAACAGTGTTATAACTAAATGTGACGGGGCCCTGGTGCAAACATTAAACGGAGCCCTTTCATGGGGCATACAGTAACATTTTTCTGTTTTTTAACTCAGTTGGATGCAGTTAGACAACTAAAGACTGAAACAGCAAAAACACATGGGTCTTTCTTTATCTAAATTAGAAGGTGGAAGAAGAGCAACAATGATGGGGTCCCCAGTGCGGTTGCCCCACCCCCCCCACCCCCCACGGATACGCCCCTGCTAGTGGGAGAAAAGTGTAGAGAAAACCTTCTAGCTAGAAAGGCGGAAACTAGTAGAATGGGATAAGAGCTAAACTTGGGGGGCATAAAAGGTCAATTTAGCACCATTTGTTAAATAGGAAACCTCTAACACAGGGGTTCCCAATCTTATTTCATAAAGCACCACTTCCACATTTCTGATATTCCAAAGTACCATGCAATATAGATTCTTCTGGGATGGTATAGGTTTGCATTAAACCCGACCAACAGTATTTGGAAAAGAAAACTCCCCGGCACTCACTTGCCTGATCTGCATGCATGATACCGAATTATTTTCAGCAACTACATTTGCTCCTGTGCCCACTTAAAGCTAGAACACCGCCTCACTGATCTGCTGTGATTAGTGGCCATTTTGGAGCTTCCTTTCCCAGCATCCCAGCCATGCTGCAGCCCGGATTCAACTGAAAATGCAGAGTAACAGGAAGCCCAGCACCACTTCCTGTTTGCAGATGGCCTTCCACTCCAGGAGATGCCATTTTGTATTTAAAACAGACCACAGCAGGAGTTAGAAAAGGTAAACTCATTTCTATGTGCAGCAATCTGAATTGCCCTGGGGAGGCATGCATATGAGTACTATTACTTGTAAGGATGTTGGTCCAGTTTAAAGACGACCTATACTGTATTGTACTACCCCTGGGTGCAGCGCAATGTCCCCATCAGAAAATCAGAGAGAATCATGCTGTACATCACAAGTCTAATGACTTTGCATCCTACAGCATTTTATTGGGACCATTGCACGAAGTCCATTGGGGCAGGACCAAAACCCACATCCATCGGCCCTGGAATCTGTAAGATTGATTCCCTCCCCCAGGGCATCCAGAATCGGGATGACCTGCTGCGTAAAACCCCCCTAGGTCATCCGGAAATTAACCTTCTTCCAAGGTCCAACGGCGCATGTGCGAGCAGCGGCTGCATCCCCACTAACCCTTTTAGCAGGGAACGTGCCTTGGACAGGCATTTGTGAATGGTCGGCTTTGGCACACTCCTTACCAGGGGCCACCTATGCGCTCCGGTCTGCCCACTTAGACGAAAGGGGCGGTAGTGGATCCGAGCATGCCGAATGCATGCGAGGCTGTGCATACTCTGTAGGACCAGGGAAAGGTTAGTTGGGGTGACTTGGGGGGGCTTCACACAGCGGGGCGCTGAAGCTTCCCGGTCCTATGGTGCATATGCGGGCGCTCGTCTAGTCAGTGAGCTTATAGAAACATAGAAGGCTGACGGCAGAAGGAGACCATACGGTCCATCTAGTCTGCCCTTATGTGTATACTGTATGTACTCTTTATCTTAGGATAGATGTGTGCTTATCCCAGGCATGTTTAAATTCAGTGACTGTTGATTTTTCAACTACCTCTGCTGGAAGTTTGTTCCAAGCATCTACTACTCTTTCTGTAAAATAATATTTTCTAACATTGCTCCTGAGCTTCCTTCCGACTAGCTTCAGGTTGTGCCCCCTTGTTCTATCATTAAGTTTCTTCTTAAAAACACTTCCCTCCTGAACCTTATTCAATCCTTTCACATATTTAAAGGTCTCAATCATGTCCCCCCTCTCCCTTCTTTCCTTCAGACTGTACAGACTGTACAAATTAAGTCTCTCCTGATAAGTTTTAAGCTTGGAGCGGCTGGAGTCACATCGTCTAAGGCTTCATCTAAGGCCAGAGGCTCCAAGCGCGCTGACACTACCCTCTAACAGAGAGCGTGCCTGTGCCGGCCATTAACAAACGCCTAGAGCGGGCACACGCGCTGTTAGAGGGAGAGCGGGGATGCAATGTGCCGTTGGACCAGGAAACGAGGTAAGTGTATGGGGCGACCTGGGGGGTTTCACACAGTGGGGCATTCTGATTTTGGATGCCCCAGGGGAAGGGAATTGATTGGTCCACCAATCGCTGTTGGTTTTGGTACACTTCAAAGGGGACCTACTCCAGTCTGCCTGGGACAAATGTGCCGACCCAGAGTGAGCGTAACAGTCCCTTTTCCCATCCGGATCTTTATCTGAAGCACACATTGCAGCATCCAATAACTGGTTTCTACAGTGTGTGCTGCAGTTTCTGGTAACCCTGTTGCAGACCAAGCGAGTACTGTTAACTGTAACATTCAATAATCCTCTTTCACATCCCCCATTAACATGAAATAATATTTCCCTCCCAACAGGATTAATAATAAGCCCCTCCCTTCCCCCGGTAACTCAGATACCACCAGAGAGCAGCTTCCATAGCACCGAAGGTACTTGTACCACTGGTTGGGAAACTCTGCTCTAACCTTCTTCGGCCAAAGTAGGAGAAATATTCTCAGTTTAGGCCTTTTATAGTGCTTGAAAAACAATTGGGCTGGCTGAAGGATAATACCCATTTAAAATGACATACAATGACTGGGCCAAATACTATAGTGAAAGGATGACGCAAGTCTCCAGTAGGACTCCTAGCACTGAGCAGGTAAATATATATTTACATTAAGGTAATAAGGGATTTTTATTTTGACAGGTCTCATGCAACCGCCTGGAGCTCTGGGCTGCAGTCCAGGCTTCTGGGGCACAATCAGTTGTGAATAGGCGACAAGACAATCACAGGACTTTAGGGCCCCTTTAAAAGTAAACTAATTGTGACAAAAGTATGTCAACTGCCATTGCCGAGAATGAACAGAACATAGCAAGTCATCTGTCTCCGCATATAAACAGAACACTTGTTGCTGATCATTTTCTAATGACCAAGATGGGAAACATTAAAGATGAGTATTAAAGGGGATCAATAAAGAAAGCCCTTATGTATCTGTAGTAGATCTACACTCTCTCTGGCAACTCTGTGTTAGGGAGTCTAACCTAATCCACACCATCAGTCAGCCCTTTGTTAGAGACTAACCTTTTACACATCAGAACACCGATGGGGGACAGAAAAAAGCTGCACATGTGCAGCAGCCGCACCTCCTCCCATAGGACACATGCTCCATTTTAGTGTGCAGGGCCTTTCCCCTGTGTGATACCCCCCAGACCACTCATAATAACTCACCTCTTTGTGGTCCAACTTTTCAATGGGAAGAGCATATGGCCGCATCCCCTCGTTAGGCCGCTTGTGCTCTCCCGGTGAGGCAAGTTATTATGGACGATCTGAGGGGTTTAATACAGCTGGGCTTCTCAAAATGGGATGCCCCGGGGTACGGAACAAAACCTTGGGCACTAAATTTCAGGATTTTGTTCCGCTTTAACTGGAGGATATCAAATCAGCATGCCTCAGGGGTTATAGTTAAAGACTATCAAAACCTTGCACACCAGGCCCTAAAGTTTAAAGTGGAACAAAACCCTAAGATTCCAGGGCCAGCTGCTGGCCTTCCAAAATCAGGATGTCCCGCTGTGTGAGCCTCTACCACAGAACTCTTTTCCCGCGGCTCCCTTGGTGATGTAAACAATTGTGGCTGCATCCCCAGCATCTCTGGGTTGAGACGTGTGTTCTTTCCGCAGGTAAGAGGGGGATTTTGACCGCCCCCGCAGCACTGGTCCAAACAGAGCTGTGTTGCTAAGCATTAACATACCTACCAACTTTTAAGGGGGGGAAAGAGGGACATTTGTTAAATCAGGCCACACCCCCTCTTCGAGTGATGGATAGGGGATGTGTTTAACAGTTACAATAGAAAAACTTAGAATGGGCAAATTAATCATTTATTGACACAGATCTGCATGTTACACCTCAAAGAGGGACACATGAGGACAACGAGGGAGAGGGGGACAAGGACACAGAAGAGGGACAGTGCCTCCAAATCAGGGACACTTGGGAGGTATGCATTAATATGTACGGCATACGGCTCCGATTGGATGATAGCCCGCGTATGCACCATGGGACCGGGGGAAAGGTACATGTTTACTGGGGATAGGGGGAGTTCATACCCCAGATAGGTATCAGCCACATTTTGTCACGGGGAAGGCCTCTGATGGCACCCACTCTATCTGTTGCGCACATCCCCACCAGAATATCCGAACGGCTGGCAGCAGGTGCATGCAGTATAAACCTGTGGGAAGCACCTGGCAATCTGTTCATTCAGAAATCATGGCTGGGCATGAACTTATGCGGATGGGATTGCTGATTGGATCAGAGCCCACGCATTTGTCATGGATCAAGATAAGCAAACTGGTGATCTCAAGGCTTTCACACAAACAAGGGCATCCCAAATCTAGATGAACAGAGAAAGGCCAACCTAGTGTAGACTGTCAATTTGGGTCCACCTTATTAAAATCATATTTTACTGGAGGTCTGCTTTAGAAGTGGAGCCACAATGTGCAGACTGTAAGGTGGCAGCACACAGTGAATGGAGCTGGCGCTCTTTCTCTTCTTCCTCTATGGCCGCTCACCTGCTCCTCCAGCCTTTGGATCTCCGCCTCACACTCCTTATCATCCTCCTCACCAGAGGAAGAGTCGCCGCTCTCCTCCGAGGACACGTCCTCCTCCTGCTGCTGCTGCCGCCCTTCCTCCTCAAACTCCATCTCCTCCTTCTCCTCAGCAGGGCTCCGGGTCTCCCTCTCCTCCTGCCCGTGCTCAGCGGACGCCATGCTGTTCCCTACTACCAATTCACAACGTTGTTGGGTGGCTTATGCGATGCCTGTCTAGAAAAATGGCAGCTATCTCTCTACACCAGTTATAGTTCTATCTTTAACCTATTACAAAATTAAATATAAGAAAAATGTTTTTGCACAGGTTTGGTGCATTATGGTTATTTTTCGTGCAGGCAGAGTGGGACAGCCATGTCTCCAGGGGGACAAAAAGGCCGCGTTTTAGAGGGGGTCCTCTTGTGTTTAACCTGTGAAACCTCGCGATATGATTAGAGCTTTGGTTAGAATGTGTTAGAAGAGCGTGACCACACTCAGCACAGGGAATTCCGTAGCCCTGAAAGATTTCAGGGCAGTTGGGGTGTGCTTCCAGAAACTTTAACCTCATTTATTCATATATATATATATATATATATATGAATATTTAATCATATTATTTTTGATTGTTTTTTTAATTAGTATATTCATATGAATGGGAGTTTATTCTATAGGTAGTTCATGTTTATTTAGCATTATTTAAGGTTTATATTGATATTTATGCACCCGAACTTATATAATGTGGAATTTTTTGTATTAGTGATTCAATATTGTTGTATGCACTGACTGTCTTTTTGATTCATTGGTGTGCTGGGTGTAAATTAAATATACTTTAGTACTGACCTCACAGTCAGCTAGAGATCAGATTAATTGGTCCATTTGCTGTTGGGAGGACCTCTAAGCCTTGATTTTAATATGTATGTCGGTCATTGTGATTTTCATGTGTTTTATATTTTGGTGATCTTGTAACAACTAACTCTATTATTATTATTATTATTATTATTATTACGCCTTTGGGTGTGTATTCCATATAGCAGGTAACCAGCTCTTGTTTACTTGCTCTTATAGCTGTAAATTAAAAGTTTGCACCCCGGCTTAATTAAACCTGACCTTCACCATGATTTATTGAAAAGGCCAAACCCTTAAAAAACGATTCCCCAGCATCTAAAATGAATATATTTTAAGTTTTTAGTCACTTATTATTCTTTCCCCCACTGGGCTGCAACTCTTTTAAGGACTTTAGGATATGGGCGCCGTCATGTTGACTCAGAAGCATCACACTTATTGAGGAGAGGAGAGTGGGATAAAGTACAGGGGGCGAGTTATAGCTGTGCTTTGCTCAGACAGAGCAGAGCTGGGGTCAGGAAAAGGTCAGCAGTCCCAGAATGCAGAGCAGCACAGTCAGAAGGCACTTCCTGTTTGCAGGCTGCCTGACGTTCCATAAGCCGCCATCTTGGATGTTCAAAAGCTCATAACATGCAGTAGATGCAGGTAGGGTGATTTTTAATGTTTGCAATCTGTATGTACAGGGTGGGGGAAACATATAAGATAGACTCTTATTCAGAGTGAAGGACCGCTTTAATCAGGCTGCGAGATATTATTTATTCTAAGTATGTCACACACCCCGCTTCAAGATATCCATAACACGTGGGGTAATACCTACCTGAAGAGGGCGTCCTGCAGAGATGATAGGGAAAAAGAAAGCCCCTCCCGGTCCATAAATACCTGGGACCTCCCACTCATTACCCAGTCTTTCATCTCTGCAGACGGCGAGCAAGTCAGAAGATGATGGCTCCTCCTTGCACAGGGGGACTTGAGGTAGCCGGGATTATTCCCGGCCCGCGTTTTATTCTATTTCCACCCAGATGCCCCTTATCCTTACTTTACATGCCTCCCAGCCTTGGCTGAGGTCTGGGCGACGGTAGAATGGCACATTAGGTGCCCAGGAGCTAAGCTCCACCGTGAGACCCTGTATCAGAGGGTAGGCGGTGATCCGGGCTGGTGACCCCGGTTTGGTATGCCCTGTCCCTCGGCCATTTCTCCCCTGGTATGTTCCCCTCTCCGGATGCCCTTCTCCTCGAGGGGGGGGAGGGCCCCCTTTTTATTCAGTAGTAGTGTTTATTCATGAGGTGTTTTGTGTACTTTGTGTTTTTTACAGTTAGCTGGGCTGGGCCCTTATGCTGGTACAGCTGAGGAGATCTCTCTCCTCAGCTGATACTGGTGGCGGCGGGACCGGGCGCAGCACGTCGCCGCGGGCCGCCCGTCTTATGTCTCCTTTCTGGTTCCGGCGCCGCGGCCATTGATATTGCCGCGGCGCCGGTTCCCTGTCAGGTGCAGTGCTCCTTTACATGCTGCAGGGGGGGGGGCGCGGGGTCGGGCGCTGAGCGGCGGTTCTCGCTGGGGCTTAGCCTGTGAGGGGATTTCTCCCCTCACGATGTTAGTACAGGGGGCGGGGCAGGCCCGCCCCCGTTAGGCAGGCGCCACTGCGGAGCCTGGCTGCTATTCCAATCTGTTCACGGTACCCAAGAAGGACGGATCGGTCCGACCCATCTTGGATCTGAAGTTTCTCAACAGGTTCATCCGGCCGCGGAAATTCCGCATGGAAACGCTGCGTTCGGCTATCCACTCTCTTCGTCAGGGAGACTTTCTGACGTCCATAGACATCAAGGACGCTTACCTGCACGTTCCGATTTTTCCAGCACACCAGAGGTTTCTCAGGTTCGTGGTGGAGGATCGGCATTTTCAGTTTGTGGCACTCCCTTTCGGTCTTACCTCGGCTCCTCGGGTGTTCACCAAGGTGCTGGCGGGGGTGATGGCTCTACTCAGGGTTCAGGGTATCCGCATTGTGCCCTATTTGGACGATCTTCTGATTATGGCTTCTTCCTTCAACCAAGCGGAGTTGGACACCAGAGTGGTGGTATCCACTCTGGAGAGGTTCGGTTGGGTGATCAACCACCCCAAGTCATCTCTTTCTCCGTCCAGGGTAGTGACCTTTCTGGGAATGTCTCTGGATACTTCGCAGGCCAGGGTGTTTCTGCCACAGGCCAAGGTTCTTTTGATTCAGGAGTTGGTTCAGCTTCTCTTGTCCGGCCATCCGGCTAGGGATGAGGCTGGTGGGGTTGATGGTGGCCTCATTCGAGGCAGTTCCCTTTGCGCAGTTTCACACAAGGACGCTCCAGCTTCATCTGTTGACGGTTTGGGACAAGTCTCCACTATCGTTGGATCAGTCCTTCCAGATGACCCCCCGAGTTCGTCGATCCCTGCAATGGTGGCTGGGGTCTGTCAATCTGTTGAAGGGCAGATCTTTTCTGGCGCTGTGTTGGGAGACAGTCACCACGGATGCCAGTCTGTCAGGTTGGGGGGGTGTTTGGAAGGATCTTCAGTTTCAGGGTCTGTGGGGCCCGCAGGAGGCTCACGAGCCCATCAATGTTCTGGAATTGAGAGCCATCAGGTTGGTTCTGTTTCGCTTGACTCATCAGTTGCAGGGCCTGCCAGTTCAGGTTCGGTCGGACAACCGGGCGGCGGTTGCTTACATCAATCACCAGGGAGGGACTCGCAGCAGGAGTGCCCTCAGGGAAGTGTCTTTGATTCTGGACTGGGCGGAGAGCCACGTCCCGTGTATCTCAGCAGTCTACATTCCGGGAGTGGAGAACACGGAGGCGGACTCTCTGAGCAGGTCCTCCTCTCGCCAGGGGGAATGGTCTCTCAGTCCCCAGGTGTTTCGTTCGATTTGCCTCAGGTGGGGGTTCCCGGCGGTGGACCTCTTTGCCTCTCGTCACAATCACAAGCTTCCGGTATTTGTGTCTCTCTCGCAGGATCCACTAGCTCTGGCGGTGGATGCCATGTCTCTGAACTGGAGGGATCTGGGGTTTCTTTACCTGCTCCCTCCGTTTCCAATGGTAGCCAAAGTGGTGCGCAAGCTGGCCCTGGAGGGCGCGTCGGCGATTCTGGTGGCACCAAGGTGGCCAAGGCAGGTTTGGTTCGCAGACCTGGTAAGACTGGCAGAGGATCAGTTCGTTCTGCCTCTGCTGCCGGACCTGCTCACCCAGGGTCGGCTACGCTATCCCAATTTACCATCGCTGGCTTTGACGGCGTGGCTGCTGAAACCTCCATCTTGAAGGAGGAAGGTCTTTCTGATGCGGTGATTCAGACTCTTATTAGCGCCAGGAAGCGGTCTTCCTCTACCGTTTACTATAGGGCCTGGAGGTCCTATATTGGCTGGTGTGAAGGTAGGTCTTTCCCGTGTAGGGAGTTTTCCATTTCCAGGATTCTGGAGTTTCTTCAACATGGTCTGGATCTGGGGCTCCAGCTCAGTACCTTGAAGGGGCAGGTTTCTGCCCTGGCGGTGTTCTTTCAAAGGTCCTTTGCACTTCATCCCTTGGTCAAGACTTTTTTCCAAGGGGTTACGCATGTTCGACCTCCTAGGAAGCCTTTGGTTCCAGTTTGGGATTTGAACCTGGTTCTTTCTGCTCTTCAGGGTCCCCCGTTTGAGCCCTTGAATGAGATTGCTTTGTCTTCACTTACTCAAAAGGTGGCGTTTTTGGTGGCTATCTCTTCGGTTAGGCGTGTTTCTGAGTTGGCAGCTTTGTCCATTAAAGCTCCGTACTTCGAAAGGCATCAGGACAAGGTTGTCTTTCGTTTCAAGCCGGATTTTCTTCCTAAGGTGGTTTCTGCTTTTCATCTGAATCAGGACATTGTTCTGCCTTCTCTATGTCCTAATCCTAGCAACGACAAGGAAAGGGCTCTGCATTCCTTGGATGTAGTTCGCGTTGTGAAATACTATCTGGTGGTTACGTCTTCCTTTCGTAAGACTGATGCTTTTTTTGTGGTGCCCTCTGGGCCTAGGAAAGGTTTGGCACCTGCCAAGTCTTCCATTAGTAAATGGATCCGTCAGGCCATCATTGGGGCCTATTCTGCTAAGGGGAGGAGCCCCCCTTTTCGTGTTACTGCTCATTCTACTCGTGCGGTTGGAGCGTCCTGGGCTTTTCAGCACCAGGCCTCGGTTGAGCAAGTTTGTAAGGCCGCTACTTGGTCCTCTGTTCACACTTTTTCCAAGTTTTACAAGGTTGATGTTCGGGCCTCAGCGGATGCTGTTTTTGGCCGCAAAGTTCTGCAAGCTGTTGTGGTTTAAGTTGTGCCTTGTTTTGGATCCCCGCCCTTTTATGGACACTGCTATTGGATGTTCCACGTGTTATGGATATCTTGAAGCGGGGTGTGTGACATACTTAGAATAATACCATTTTGTGAAATACTCACCTGTAAAATGGGTATTATAAGTATGTCACACACCCCGCTTCACCCGCCCTTCTTGTATTCTGGATCCTTTGTATTGTGAACTTTGCGTTGCTTTGGTTTATATTTGGCTCTTCCTGGTCCCTTACCTTACTGCTTTCTTTATACTGGGTAATGAGTGGGAGGTCCCAGGTATTTATGGACCGGGAGGGGCTTTCTTTTTCCCTATCATCTCTGCAGGACGCCCTCTTCAGGTCGGTATTACCCCACGTGTTATGGATATCTTGAAGCGGGGTGTGTGACATACTTATAATACCCATTTTACAGGTGAGTATTTCACAAAATGGTATTGTTTCTATGTTCTACCATCCATTATTCCTGTATCTCATCATCTTTCTCTATTTCAAATGGTCAAAGAAAGATGAAGATCTCCCCAACTTTCATCAGCACGGCGCACCGTGCAGAATTCTGTGACTTCTATGACAGCCGGCTGACATCATGCAATGCGATTTATGTGTTCGGCCTCTGCGTGCAGCTCCTGTCATATAGAACACTGCACAGAATGTCAGGATCAGTACACAGAAGTGGAACTTATAAACCACGCTGCTTGTTGACAGTCGGCGGTGGCGGGAGGCGGTCGTAGGGGTTGAGTTAACCAAAGCAGCGGAGGGAGCCTCAGGTGTTTGCAGGTTTTTTAGGTATTTCTGTCACTATAGCTCGTGTTTGTATTGCAGGTGCCCAGGGGAACTCTGTCAAATTTACGCTCAACTCTGAGGAGAAATGGAAGCCCTTCGGCAGCCCCCTGCTGTTTCTGATGACTCCGTTAACCAAAAAACTGACTCTCTGCCCGAGCCCAGGGCGCCCCTACCTGAACCTTTCTCGGGGGACCGGAAAAAAGTTGTTCCTCTAAACAGTAGTCAGCTGTTCTTTACTCTGCAACCTGCACCTATGCTTCTTTACCTGGGTGTGATTTGTCATCTAGCTGCTTCACAGAGACCCACAGTCCTGGGCGCTCCTTCTCCTGGAACAAGAGGATGCCTCCCTGAACACTTTGGACAATATTTTAAAGGTGCTGGATGATTTGTACAATGACCCAGGATAAATGACCTTCACTGAGTTTGCTCTGCACAAGTTTAAAGTGGACCAACACCCAGGATTTTCACTATCCTGGGTGTTGGTCCACTTCCGCGGGGCACCCCGATCGGTGTGAAACCCCCCAGAAAGCCCAAAAAAACTCACCTCACCCCGCTCCTACGGCGCATGCGCGAGCGCTCCTCCAATCAGCGCGGACGGACAAACTTGAATATAGGACGGACAAGCTGAGCCTGCCGCCGCCTCTCGCGCTTCCCTCTAACAGGGAGCGCACCCGCACCGGCCATTCACAAACGGCCAGCGCGGGTGCGCACCCTGCTAGAGGGAAGCGTGAGAGGCGGCCCGCGCATGCGCCGTTGGAACAGGGAGAAGGTAAGGTTTGTGGGTGTCCTGGGGGGTTTCACACAGCGATCGGGGTGCCCCGCAGGGATTCCCGGGCCGATCAGCGGTGGGTGTTATTCCACTTTAAGCAAGGAAAGAGACCTGTTGAAGAATATGCCATGGAGTTTCAGTGCTGAGCAAGTGATATTTGGAACTATAATGCTTCAAAATTTCAATTCAGAGTTAGACTCTCTGATACCATCAAGAATGACATGGCTCGAGTAGAGGCACCTGTTACCTACAGACAGCTGGTTGATCTATCAATTTAGATTGACCAACGCATACGGGAATATCGCTCAGAACGCTCCTGGTCCGATTCTTAAAATTCTCGGTTTACATCCAGGAACCAAGCCCTGCTACTGACTCTGCACCTGAACCAATGCAGCTGGGCATGGTACGGCCACCTTTATCCTCGGAGGAACGGGCCTGCCGCCGTGCTTAACATTTGTGCCTTTTGCCCAAGGATACTTTGTTATGAACTGCCCATTTAAATGCTCTGGTGGGGGAATTCCTAATCCCTGCCCTGCCAGCTATTGTCTCGCAATGGGTGAAACCTACTTATCTGTTACTCTACTTCTTCAGCTGCCTGACATAAAAATTAAAGTCTTAGCCATTGTGGACTCGGTCACCTTCAATTCACACCACCCATTCTCCACTCCAGAGCCCAGCCCTGTAGCTACTAAGCTACTAGTTAGTCTTAAGCTTATCCTCCTGGGCAGCCACAAAACATGTTCTTCTTGTCTCAGTCAAACTCTTGTTACTCAATCACAGGACTTTTACCAAGCTCAAACATGCAGAGTCTCATGTTTACGCCAGTCAGGCTTCTAGCTATGTTTCTGCTCATTCACAACGGCCAGCCCATTAATAAGTTATAGCACTGGCCACTCCCCAGTTATTGCCAGTCATTACCAGTCTGTTGTTGACCCTCCTGTTAGCCAAGCACAGACTTTAGAGGTCGTCCAGAGGCCGACTCTTGGGGGGGCAGTGCCACAGTGGACGATCTGATAATACGAACGTGTTATGGCATGTGCACACCAGTTCCCACGGGTGTGTGAATGCACGATTTGTGCCCCTTGGGTTCCTTGCTCAGCGTGTGCGAAGCCGAGAGCGTGTGCAGTCTTGCAGGACTAGCATGCAGGATTGCGCATGTGCAACAGGCCCTTCCTAGTGCTAGGTGGCCTTTAACCCTTTAAAGCGGACCTTTACTCTGAATAAGAGTCTATCTTATATGTTTCCCCCACACTGTACAGATTGCTCACATTAAAAATCATCCTACCTGCATCTACCGCATGTTATGAGCCTTTAAACATCCAAGATGGCGGCTTATGGAAGCCGCCATTTTATCAGGCAGCCTGCAAACAGGAAGTGACTGTGCTGCTCTGCATTCTGGGACTGCTGACCTTTCCCTGACCCCAGCTCTGCTCTGTCTGAGCAAAGCACAGCTATAACCTGCCCCCCTGTACCTTATCCCACTCTCCTCAGTAAGTGTGATGCTTCTGAGTCAAGATGGCGGCGCCCGTATCCTAAATTCCTGAACAGAGTTGCAGCCCAGTGGGGGAAATAATAATAAGTTAGTGACTAAAAATGTAAAATATATTAATTTTAGATGCTGGGGAACCGTTTTTTAAGAGTTTGGGCTTTTCATTAAATCATGGTGAAGGTCCGGTTTAAACGCCAGCCACGTAAAATTTACGTGGCTGCCTCCCCTGCAGTTAACCGCCAGCCACGTAAATTTTATGTGCCTGACTTTCCCCACTAATAACATAAAAAGTCACTTAATTGACCCCTCGTTCGATCCGACCGGGTCTCCTCTTCAGCCAGAGGGGCTCCGATCGCCCATTGGGGCTCCTCCGGCTGCAGGGGAGTGCCCAAAATAGGGTGCCCCCCCACCCGTTTCAGCAACCGCCGGGATTGCCTGAAAAAAAAAAAAAATGACAGTTACTTACCTTTGTGCCCGCCGGCTCTCCTCTTCACGGGGGGGGGGGGGGGGGGCTCCGATCACCCCCCCCCCACTCTTCCGTCTTCTGGAGGGGGCAAAACAGCCCTCCTCCCTCCGATGGCGGCCGCCGTTACCGCCGGGTGTCGTCTGGTCACCCGGCGGTTCAGCTGTCAGATGCCGGTGACGGCTGGACAGAGGAGGGAGGTAGGCGATCCTTCGATCGCCTGCCTCCCCCCTCCTCTGTCCAGCCGTCACCTGCATCCTGCATCTGATCGCCGCGGGACACAGGAGATGCAGATCGGAGGTGAGTAAAGTAAAAAAAATTTTTAATAAGTTAATTTGAAAAAGTGTGTGTGTCTGTTTTTTTTACTTTTAACCCTTTGTGAACTGGTAAGGGGTCCATGTGACCCCTATACCAGTTCACAAGGCTCGGGGGTCTGGCAAGTCACCTGCGGCTAGCGGGTGACTTGCCATTAACCCCTGGCCCCCCAAATTACCTGCCTCCCCAAAGCCCGGGGGGGGGGCAGAAGAGCCATGGCCCTAGGCTATGATGGCTTGTAGCCGGCAGGGCCAGGGGCCACTAAAGCTGGCCCCTGCGCCCCGTTCTACAAGCCCCCATAGCTGGTCACAGGCTGGTTACGCTGGGTAGGGGGGACCTCACGCCATTTTTTTTTTTTAAGGGTTTTAACCCTTAAAAATCCCCCCAAAAAATGGGGTCCTCCTCCCTGGGAGGGGGGACCCTATGTCTTTTTATTTTTTAAATTAACCCTATGTTATCTGTAACCCAGTAGGTATAAAAGGCTTCCAGCAGCATCAGGAGAGCAGAAGCCTAAGTGATCAGCGTGGGACACAGGGATGGATGGGAGGTAAGTATTAAAAAAAATTTTTTTTAAAAATGTATTTTTTTAATAAAGTTATTTTTAAAAAGTGTGTGTGTGTGTTTTTTTTACTTTTAACCCTTTGTGAACTGGTAAGGGGCCCATGTGACCCCTATACCAGTTCACAAGGCTCGGGGGTGTGGCAAGTCACCTGCGGCTAGTGGGTGACTTGCCATTAACCCCTGAGACCCCCAAATGACCTGCCTCCCCAAAGCCCGGGGTGGGCAGAAGAGCGGTGGCCCTAGGCTATGACGGCTTGTAGCCTGCAGGGCCAGGGGCCCTGTTTTGGCTCACTAACTGCCAACAGAAGTTGTCAGGCATCTGGGAACCATAGGTCTGCAACAGGGGTAAGTGGATGGCCCACTGTAAGCCAGCTAGGAGTGTCATCATAGTATATTACTGACTCCATGATTGTGGCTGTGAAGGCCTTGCTGATTTTAAGGGTGGCTGAAGTGGAGGGCTCTTAACTTTCAGCAGAAGTGGAGTGGGTGGAAGACAATTCCATGGAACTGGTAGCACTAAGTGCCATATAATCTATGACTGCCTCAATTTGTTCTGGCCTCACCACTCTGGCAGCGGTACTGGGGCCTACAAAAAGATGCTGCAAACCCTGGCATGCACCAGAGAAAGGTGTAGCAGGCACAGATGAAACACGTTCTCTCCCTGCAGCACCAGCTCCATCATCACCAGCAGCGGCAGCCCCACAGTCATGCCCGTTCCTTATTTGCTGCTTTCTACATTTTTGGACACAGTGTATATGCAGCCTATCCCAGTACGTGCAATGCAGGTGGGCAGAGGTGAGTACTTGTATTAAACCCACAGTAAGTAAAATGCAGATGGCCAGAGGTGAGAACTTGTATTAAACACCCAGTAAGTACAATTCAGGAGGCCAGAGGTGAGTACAATGTAGATGTAGATATATTGAATACCCAGATGTGAGATTATATGGACCTCAGCATCTTCCAGTCCTCAGAGTACAAGGAGGACAACAGGCAGATGTTCTGCTATGTTGCTTCCTAACTGTACCTCACTGACGCCATCCGCTCTGCCTAGCTACGTGCCCTCAAAATGACAGTTTTAGATGCAGCCTGCTCTCTCCACCTGTGTCCTGAAAAGGACAATTGTTTTTCTTTTACTAATCTGTCCCTCACTCAGCAGAAGCAACCTCTTCCTATTCTACTCAGCGCTAGTTTGGCATAGGACCTGCCAATCACAGTATGCCCAGTTGGTCTCGCTCACCGTTTGCAGCAGCACAGTAGGGCATCCCTTAGGACATGGCTAATAGCTATTTCTAAGTGGCTGTGTGGGGGGCTTTTTGATACACACTGTTGCAGCACCCAGCACTTGACTTGATCTTTCAAATAGAGAAGACTGCAATAGATGCGGGAATGCTGTGAGCGGTAAGTTGCTGTGCTTACTTGCAGCCTGGTCTCGGCACCATTAGCATCAGCACTGTAGCACATCCCAAATAATCAAAAATTACCAAGAGTTTAAAGTAGACCCAAACCCTAGTAACCCTGCTCTAGATTCGAATCCAGGGCCAGATTACAGCTTGCTCATGGGGCATCCAGATTTGGGGGATTGCCTGTATACTTACCCCTGGAATTGATTCCAGGGCATATGCATAGGTGTTTGGTGGCATTCATAGCATCTGCTTTAAAGTGGACTAACACCCAGGATTTTGACTATCCTGGGTTTTGGTCCATTTCCCCGGTGCACCCCGATCGGGGGTGCCCCGCTATGTGAAACCCCCCAGATTTCTGTAAAAAACTCACCTCACCCCGCTCCTACGGCGCATGCGCAGCCGCTCGTCCAATCAGCGTGCTCGAAACCGCTGTGGTATGTGTGTCAAAGCGCCGTCAAACCCGTGGCTCCGAGCACGCTGGCGGCCGCATCTCGCGCTTCCCTCTAACAGGGAGAGATTCCTGGGCCGATCCAGGAGGGTGTTGGTCCACTTTAAGTCAAGCTTTAAAGTGGACCAAAACCCACGTGATTCCCTCACCTGGGGCATCCAAAATCGGGATGTCCCACTGTGTGAAACCCCCCAGGTCACCCCATACACTTACCTTGCATCCCCGTCCAACGGCGCATGCACAAGCAGCATCCCGGCTATGGGCATTCTCCCTGTTAGAGGGAAACGGGGGATGCGGCCCCCAACGTGCTCAGAGCCACTGGCCTTATGCGATGGCTTGAACGAAGTGACGTCAGCAACTCGCACAGATTGGACGGGAAGAGGTGAGTTGGCATCAGCGATCTGGGGGGTTTGACATAGCGGGGCACCCCCGATCAGGGTGCCCTGGGGGAAAGGACCAAAGCCCAGGATAGTCAGAATCCTGGGTTTTGGTCCACTTTAAAATGTACCTATTCACACACTTACCTTTCCAGGAATCGAGGGTTGCGATCGCATCCCTGGAATCACTGCAGCTGAGGTCTGAGTCTAGCTATTTAGATAGGCTGGGGGCCAGCGCACATCTGAAACTGCATGGAGAAACCTGGGGTGCGGCCCCTCCTGTCGGATCCCATTTCAAAGCAATGTGCACAGAATAAAGCACTGCTTGGACAAGAGCCCACACATACGCCATAGCAATGTCAGAAAGGTGAGTAGTGTGGGTGATCTGGGAGTTTCCCAAATCAGAATGCCTCAGGTAAACAGAACTATCACCACAATAGTGAAATCCTGGAAATAGGTCCACTTTATGTTTAGGACCAGCAGGTGAGAGAGGAAAAAGACCTCACTGGGGAGATATACTTCCTGAAATGCCTTCATACAGTAACACACAAGACAGCATGCTACCCTCGCGCCTGCCTGTCTGCCCCGCCCCTCCTACAGAACTGAGGCTGGCAATCACGTGACCTGGACACGCCCCCTTCTCGGCTCTGGCGTCTTCACTGTGCAGAGTCACGTGTAGCGAGACGTCCTTAGGCTGCGTCACAGCCTTTTCTGTAGTGCGTGGAGAGGCGCAATGACCGGAGTCGGGCGCTTGTTTTGCTCGGTGTGGAGTCGGTGTGCGGTACCGGAGCTCAGGGTCCCGTGTGCTGCCTATCACAAGAAGGTACTGGGGAGGGGGGACACCTCTGCTGTCAGTGTCAGAGGTCAATGTCTACCGCTCGGCCCGCTTCCAGCAGCCCGTGTATTCCCAACTGCCTACAAGTGTCTGCCATTCCTATTGGCCAGTAGAGTGCACGTTATGTGTGGCAGCCTGTTGCCTTTTTGTGCTGTGTCACTTGCTCACCTGTTCTGTAGCCTCTTCCATTGGTACCTGCGGGGGGCACAAGTTCTGGGGCAACCACTTGGATAATGTCTATTTATAAATGCATGTGTGTGTTTGAGGGGTGGGGGTGTTCGTAGGCACAGGGCTGTAACATGAGGGGGTGCGGTGGCATCGGGGCCCAGAAGATCAAGGGGCCCCATCCTTCTTGCTCCTCCACCTTTTTGTTTTAAAAACATTTGTGCTCACTTGGCATCATTTAGATAAAGCACCATTTGTCTTGGCTGTTTGAGTCATGTCTAGCGGCATGTGAGTTAAAAGAAAATTTACTGCATGAGTGATGAATTGGTCCTATTTAAAGCGGAACAAAACCCACCAGTGGCCGGCTTGGAATCTATAAAAAAATTCCAGGGCTGGCCACTTGTTTTCCCCTGGGGCATTCCAAAACGTGATGCTGTGTGAACCTCCCTGGTGGCCTGTAAAAACTCACCTTTTCCCTGCTCCAATGGCACATGCATCATTGCCGAATGATTGTTTTATGTGGGGAGCGCATTCCCCACTTGAATTCAATCGGAGCCCTTTGCGGAAGAATGTCAACTCAGCAAAAGGGCTCTGAGTGGATGAGCGCGCGTACTTGCGCTGTTGAAGGTTTTTTGTGGGCAAACTGATGGGTTTCACACAGCGGGCATCTCAAAACAGGATGTCTTGGGACACATAACAAGAATACTGGGTTTTGTTCCGCTTTAATGTTCGCACCAGAGTCCTGCCACTGCATACGCACTTACTGTTGCTGACAGTTTGGATGCAGGGATGCTGCGGGTGGCAAGGCGGCATAATTCCGTACATCCAAACAGATGACTGGAGGAATGCCCCCTCAACCCAATCTGGGATGCTGTGTTACCCAGACACTAAAACAAACCCCAAGTCATACAGAACTACTTACCTGTGCCGGGTTTGATTGCTGTCTGCTTCCACCAGGACTGTTGAGTCTACCCAGTTTATCATAAAGAAAATGTCTAATTGACTAGTGTATCATTAGTGTAACTGCCATTGGAAATTTCTGAATGTTGTTAATATATTTTATATCGGTGATGAGCAGCAGGGTTTTCTGGTGGTGATTTCTCCAATCTCCCCTGTCCCATCTCTTCATGCTGCCCCAAGGCCCTTCATTACAATGGTTGACAAATGTAAAATCATATTTCAGGCAAAACCACTTGTTAGACCATAGTGTCGGGCTACGTTTGGCACAGTTTTCCATTTTCAGATTGAAGAAATGGCTGAGATATCAAGGTTTACAGTTTTACCTTACAATTTCGTATATGAAGCTTGTGGCCCTTGGAGTTGATGCTGTATAATAAATAATCTGCATAATGTCGGCACTGGGAGTGCTTGCTAGAAGGAGGTGGGGCAGAGAGGCGGTTACAAAAGAGTTAGCTGGACTTGATTAGCAGCTCTGATTGTTCTATTACAAGGGGGGTGTGGTCTGGACTAGCTAGTATTGGTGGTCCACATCGGCAGGGTGGCGCTGGAGGGGCAGCTAAGGAAGTGTATTTCCTCATTCACTTGGGTGAGCTGAGAGGAGGCACAGCGCTGGAGGAACGCTTGGCAAGGTAACCTGCTGATTATTTGTTTTAACCTTTTGCATGAAAAAGAAAATCTATACTCGCCATTTTTTTCCCCACAGCTTCCCTGTGCAGGTCCAGTGTTCCCCTGCAGTTCTGCAGTGCAACACTTTTCATACTTACAGATGGCGGGGAGCCAGCGCCAACGGCCTCTCATGGTTGTGTACATGGAGCCTTGTTGCCTTCGCAACTCCTCCCCTTGGCACGCTCCCACTAATACAATGGAGTAGGCAAAATTGGATTCCAAAAACTATGCTTTATGTTTTACCCAAGTAGCCCGATTACTTTTATACGTGTTACTAAATACTGGCCACTATTGGAGGAGTTGGAGTAGGGCTTTGGCTTATAGACTCCACGGCCCTGACGTCCACTATGGTGCCTTAATGACTGCACGGCCTGGCAGACCCCACTCACCACTAGTGATCACGTAGGGAGTGTGGACTTTACTGTTGGAACAGCACGGCATCCCACATCAGGATTCCGGGGGGGGGGTGAAGGCCTCTTGCACACTGCATAATATTAGGGAGCATATAAATTTTCAGTTGGGTGGTGCTGGGTATGCAGTTGTATAGCAGAGGACTTTAGTTTAGCAACACGTGTCTGTTTGAGTCAATTAACAAAAAACTGTGGCCCCAGCTACCACAAGACGGACAAAAAAAACCAAGTCAGCACCAATCTCCCCAAACAATCACATATAAATCAGGTTAAATAGTTTCCATTAATTTATTAGATTAAAACCATCACAAACAACATATCATTAAAATCAGATATATCTCTAACTGTTCTGTAATAAAGTAACAGTAAAGCAATAGTGCCATAATTTGTAAACAATCAATGAAAGAGAAAACCGTAATGGACAAAGGACAACTACATGGAGTAAATTCACCTAGTCCCTGGATGAAGATATGGTAGGTCTCATTTATGACCAGACCAACCCCCCCCCCCGGGTTCATAAATGAAACCTACCATATCTTCATCCACCCAAATGCATGTAAACAAATGTACCTGGTCCTGGATAATCGCGTAAGAGCTAAAATTCCAGCTTCTGGGTCTGAATGTATTGTGAATGACCGCTTTATTAACTGTTGGGGTGACAAAACTGACACTCATTACCCCCAAGCAGATGCAGACAACCCAAAGAATCTTAGAACACTGTGATCGGCTTTCAGCATGTGAGGGCCGCCCCCGCTAACAGGATTAGTGGGATGGGAGGGGACAATGTTGTTTGCAACCAAGGGTTTGCTTTAAACCCAAATTTCTGGGGGCTAAGAGGGTTATTGCTCCTAAATATAGCTTGAGGGCTTAAACCAGGCCAAAAGTCAGGTGCTGGTCTGATTTTGTTCCCCCCACAAACCTAATAAACCTTACATGTCCCTCTGCGACATGTAGCATGATTGGCTGGCAATGCGTCCCATTCTCGTCTGGCCGCCGGCAAACCAGAAGGCCGAGAGCAGAACACGTGACCGCCACCAGCCAATCATGTGGCTGCGACAGGTAAGGTTTATAGGGGTTTCTGGGGTGTTGATCGAGGAGGGGGGGGTGAGCCGGTATTCAGGTTGCAGACCAGGACCTGGTTTTTGTAAAATGGGTTTAAAGTAGACCAAAACCCTTAATTTTGACTATCCCGGGTCTTGTATATACGTGCATTGCCATAGACTTTTATTGACCTGTGCTATTAACAGCGTTGCGCTGAAAAAGGTGTCTGCAATGCGTTTTTGATATGTTGCATAATGCAGCGCAGATGTGTGAACTATTAACTGTTGTAACTGTTTTGCAATGCAGCGAAAGCACAGAGGTGTGAGCAGAGTCTAATACTTTTACCGATAACTTCAATCCATCATCAAGAAGACCCTAAGCTCCTAAGTTTAGGACAGTGCAATATGTAGCCCGAGTTAATGGGACAACAATCGGGCTTGCCTTTAGTATAACTTTAATGATTTCAAATGTAAATATAGTTTACCCTTTCCTGAACAAACGTACTTATCTGCAAATACATGCTGGCAAAGCCAATTGAAGTCTTGAGGGATGTGATTCAAGTTGCTTCAGAGAGAAATCATTAAAACTGAGGCACTCCTGCCAATGTTTTATAATAAACAGACACTCCCAAATTGCGTAACAAAAAAAAAAAGCGTGCAGTCATCATTCTGTAATACTTTGTACTTACTTGCCAGCAACTTGTGTAAGACGCAATGCTTTGCAGATATCTTTTATTCATGTTGCCCCACCTTGTAATTGGCTGTTCCCTAAGAGGCTGGTCACATTTTGCCCATAACACTACTTACAGCATCTTTTCAGAATGCACAGATATCATTGAATGGTGGGATGTTCAGTAATGTAAAGTGCTTTAAAGCAGACCTACAATTAAATATTTTAGGCCCCTTGTAACTATCTGCCCAGGGCATCCTGATTTGGGAATAATTCTTAGGAAGGCATGAAGCTCTGCTAGACTGGGAATGGTGCTCCACTAAGAGAAGGGGAGCCTGGGGAGCCTCTCTCATTGCATGAGGGACAGGCTTTTGTTAGTGTCCGCATGGGCCAGA
Organism: Gastrophryne carolinensis; assembly: GCA_027917425.1. NCBI lineage: Eukaryota > Metazoa > Chordata > Amphibia > Anura > Microhylidae > Gastrophryne > Gastrophryne carolinensis. Next base: position 443,562,295 of record CM051234.1, read on the forward strand.
GAGTTGCCAGGGAGGCCTGGGTCCCCTTTAAAGTGGACCAGAACCCAGGATTTGACTATCCTGGGTTTTGGTCCTTTCCCCCAGGGCAACTTGATGGGGGTGCCCCGCTGTGTGAAACTCCCCACATCGCCGTCTTTCCGTGCAGCCGCTCATCCAATCAGCGCGCTCGGAGCCGCTAACGTCTTGGACTGCACTGACGGCCCTTCCTCCGCTACTTACAAACAGGGAGCGTGCCCATGCCTGCCGTTCACAAATGCCTTCCGCGGGCACACATCCTGCTAGGGGGACTGTTGGACCAGGAAACAAGGTAAGTGTATGCGGCGACCTGGGGGGTTTCACACAATGGAGACTATTTTGGATGCCCCGGGGGGAGGGACTCGGTTGCGGTGGGTTTTGGTCCACTTTAAGACTTAGTGTTTCCCTGAAAATAAGACGCCCCCCCCCCCCGAAAATATGCTTTAGTAACAAGGCAGCTGTTACTGCTCTCGTCGTCCCTCTGCTGAAGCCGTCGTCCCTCTGCTGAAGCCGCGGCCCCTTATGTGTGTTGGCATCTCCCTGCTCGTCACAGGTCATGCTGTCGCCGCCACTGTTCCAGTACCTCAGTCACTCACCAAGAAATGATGCTGCCATTGCCTCCGCTCCCGTCCCACCCCCCACCAACAGAAAACAAGTAAGACATCCCTTGAAAATAAGACCTAGCGCCTTTTTTAGAGCAGAAAAAAAATAAGATCTCTTATTTTTTGGGAGACACGGTAGCTGCCTGTTACTGCTCATGTGTATGTTTGTGGATAGATAGATAGATAGATAGAGATAGAGATATATGCAGAGTGCCACCAAGTCAAATACCATGAACGTGTATACGTATTTTGGCAATAAACCTATTTCTGATTCAGTCTTTTCATTTTGTATTGGTAAAAAGTGTAGTTATACAACGTGAACCGGTCAAATGTTCTTGTTTTGCCAACTTGGTTACCAAACATACACTCACAGAGTCGGAGCTCGTCAGTAAACTGCTACAACCTGTATTAAGTAACTGTCTTGTCTACTTGCATAAAGGTCGTTGATCATTATGAGAATCCAAGGAACGTGGGATCCCTTGACAAGAACGCAAAGAATGTCGGAACTGGCCTGGTGGGCGCTCCAGCATGTGGGGACGTTATGAAACTGCAGGTCAGTGTGTCTTACCTCAGGGGCTAAGGTGGGGCCAGTCGTCTAGCAAGTAATTTTTTTTCTACTTTTTTTTTTTTTTTCTGACAAATCAAACTCAACAATACAATTTTTATTCAACAGATTGAAGTGGACAACGATGGGAAAATTATTGAAGCAAAGTTCAAAACCTTTGGTTGTGGTTCTGCTATTGCCTCAAGCTCTTTGGCAACAGAATGGGTGAAAGGAAAAACGGTAAATGATGTCTGCTTTATGTGTCCAACTTGGACATCTTTTTCCACACAAACGTTTAAAGGAAAAGCAGCATGAATCAGATGAAGTGTGTGTGTGTGAGACTATATGTAATGCTATAACTCTGCTGCCGCACAGCATTAAAACCCTTGTTGTGAAAGGTGTTACAGCTTTCTAAGCAATAGTGATAAAGGATCATTGCACAGAGATTTAGAAAGGATTGTCCGCACAAAAGCCCTTTCTCCTGCAACTTCCAGTGCAGGTCTGGTGTTTCCCCTCTACATTGCGTCTGTCCAGACTGAGGGACGCCGCCATATGTGCCCAGAGCTGTAGGAACGGAGTATCTCAATTACCCTCATCGGTAAGTATGAAGAAGCTGGTACTGCACAGAAGAGCTTTGGGGAACAAAAGGAAAGGATTGACTTGCCAGAGGGAGACTAATTTACTATGCTTTTTTGACTGGAGGTCTGCTTTTAGCAAAAAAAAAATTTTAAATTCTTGTAAACCCATGCAGGAAGTGGGTGCTAAAGGGCTAAGAGAAGGTTGGGTGTTCTGGTAAAAATTGTCAAGAACCAGACGCTCTCAAGGCTAGCCATTATTATTTTGGGGATTCTAGGTGCCAAGATTCTGTGGACATTACTCTGGGGGCTTTGACCTTTGTGATAGGCCTGGAAGAAGCTATCAAGTCTTCCATGTGTTAGATCTAACTAATCTTAATAAACCAAATTAAGGGGTGGCAGCTGCTCAGACCAATTTATAACTAACCTGGGAGGTGCATGTGAGCAGGGCGAGTAGGATACACAAGTCTTAAAGGAGCCACAGCAATCAACCCTGTTAGCTTGTAGACCAACCTAAAATCTGTCTCTAAATCTGGTTAAAAACAGAGGGCTCGGTCCACACACATCCGCAGAAGTATGCTTAAGCTGCACCACCAAGCGCCAATGTGCCTCTGAGGTGTATTCCTAACTCTAATCTCTGGGAGCCCCTTTTTGGGACATACAATGCAATATATAAATTGGGAGCAGGCTTACCTGAGGTTGCCGTATAGCCTCGAGTGTAGCCCATGGGGTGGAAGACCTCGCAGTACAGCCTAGACCCCACACCCCATGTGCTTGCACAAATTCAAATAAACAAAGGAGTTTTAACCCTTTAAATGCCAAGCACGTAACACCTACGTGCTGGCTTGGCTGGGCCTTAAGTACCAAGCCCGTAGGTGTTACGTGCTTGACTTTCCCCGCTGCTAGTTAAAAAAATAAAAATAAAAAATACTCACCTGACCCCTCGTTGGATCCGGCCAGGTCTCCTCTTTAATTTGGTGCCATCCGATCCCCCGTGGAGGCTCGGATGGCTCCAGGAGAGCCCCCGGAATAGGCCCACCCCCCCCACTTCGGCAGCAGCAGCTGCTGCTAACTGTAAAAAAAAAAAAAATGACATTCACTTACCTGTGTGTGCGCTGGCTCCCGCTGTCCCTCCTCTTCACCTGGGGGGCCTCCGATCCCCCCCAGGACTTACCGATCTTCAGGAGAGAGCACGGGAGGCTCTCTCCCCTCTGCTCCTCCGACGGCGGCCGCCATCTTGTCTTTGGGGGCGGGGCTAATGACGTCATCCCGGCCCCGATCACCGGCTTCAGCTCTCTCAGCTGTCAGATGCCGGTGATCGTGCCCGGGGAAGGAGGTGGCAGGAGATCCTCTTATCTCCTGCCTCCCCCTTCTCTGGATGCCGATCACCGGCATCTGTCAGCTCAGCAGCGAGGGACAAGAGCTTACAATCGGAGGTAAGTACAGTAAAAATTTTTTTTTTTTTTTTAATAAAATACTTTTATTACTTGTGTGGTGTGTTTATTTTCAGTTAACCCTTTGTGAGCTGGTAAGGGGTCCATGGGACCCCTTATACCAGTTCACAAGGCTCTGGGTCTGGCAAGTCACCTGCGGCTAGTGGGTGACTTGACATTAACCCCCAGCCCCCCCATTACCTGCCTCCCCAATGGCCAGGGGGGGGCAGAAGGGCCCGGGCCACTTAGTGGCTATGTGGGCTAGTGGCCTGCAGGGCCAGGGGCCACCAACACTGGCCCCTGCGCCCTGTTCTACAAGCCCCCATAGCTGGCCCGGGTCGGTAATGCTGGGTAGGGGGGACCCTACGTCATTTTTTGGGGGGGATTTTTAAGGGTTTTTTTTTAATTAACCGCTTATGTCCTGTTACACAGCAGGTATAAAATGCTTCCAGCATTTTGTGGTGTGTTTGTTTTTTTTTTTACATTTAAAGTGGACCATATCCAATATCCTGGGTATTGGTCCTTTCTTAATGCTTTTGTCCACCCCAGGCCAAAAGCTGGCAAGGAGTGGGCATGACCAGAGGATGAGCTTTTTTAAATTTGCTGCATGTGCACACTTTGGCATTTTCAATACTCTCATTCCTGTGCTTGTACAAACGGTTTATATATACATTTTTGTTATTCTAATTATACAGCACGTCCTGTTCCAGAATATTCCTTACTCCTGGGTAAATACATCCACAAGATTGCGCTGGACTGCAGAAAACAGCTTGTGGCTCCTCCCGCTCTAGATAAGTCGGGGACCTCCCACAAATTCCCCAGTTCTTTTCTGCAGTCTGCGTTTAGAAGATAGCTCTCTTGTGGCGCAGGTGAGCGGGGTTTATTGCCTGCGGCCCTGTGGGACTATTCCCACCCGTTCTGTCCCATTTACTGCCTCCCAGCCTTGGCTGATAAGGTTCGGGTGAAGGTAGGCTATTGAAGCACTATGGTGCTGAGGAGTTAGGCTCCTACCGCAGTCCCTGCTCTAACAGGGTAGGCGGTTTACGCTAATGGTGAGCTTTTTGGGATGCCCCCACTACCTCATGGTTTTTGCCAGGTTATCCTGTGCAGTTAAACCCTATTCCAATTTCCCCCTCCACCCTCACTCCTCATATTAGTCTCTGGGCGCCGTTTCTCCCTGGGAATTCTGCCGTTATCCTCCCTCACTCTCCCTTAAGACTGTAGACATATGTTGTGCTTGTCACTTTATTAAAACGTGCAGCCGCGCGTTTGTACTGCGCTCCGCGGCTGACAGCCCCATTCACCTCAGAGCTGCCGGGCCGCTACTGGCCGGCCGGATCACGTGGGCGCGCTTTGCGCTCTTCAGGGGGGGGGGGGCTCTGTGGATGATGCATTTTACCTCATATCTCCACGGCCCGCCCCTCGAGGTTGCGGACGCCATTTTGTCTTCTTCCTGTTGCTGCTGGCTCCTTGCGGTCTGTGAGTATCCCCGGTGGGATGATTTTTTCTTTGTTTTTTTTTTTTTTTTTCTTATGCCTTATTCTCATGGGAATATTGATTATGTATTTCAGGCGGGGTAAAGCTTCGGTCCTGTGGTTTCTCCCGGCCCTCTCCCCTCATTATCTTCCACTTTCCTAGCGGTTCTTTGGGGCATCCCAGGTAGCGCTTTAGCATTAACCCTTACTGGCCTACTGTGCCTTTCAAATCACCATATGGAGGCTTCTGGGGATAATGAGCCTGGGGTTCCTCCAGGACAATCCCGGCTATGTGTTGCGTGTGGGGTATCCCCAAATCGGTGATGTCAGGGTATGTGTATCCTGCGCCCAGCAGGTACTCGCACTGCAGTCTGGGTTACCTGTTGCTGGGCCTGTGCCCCCTCGGGCTTCGCCTACCCCCCCACGCTTACATCTGACTCCCAGTGAGGTGCATACCAGCAGGGAGTCTCAGCCTGATTTGGCTGCATGGGTGGCCAGCATTGAGAAACATATTGCTGGGTCTGCCTCGCGTAAGGCTTCTGCTAAGAAGCGGCATTTATCTCCCGCCGTCTCCCTCTTTCCTGTGGAAACTGAGGAAGTTTTTGACGCTACTGGCTATTCCCCCCTGGAGGAGGGGGAATTGTTCTGATTCAGAATCATCTGAGGAGCAGCCTAGGGTTTATGGCTGTACAGGGTCTCCCTTTGGGGAAGATCTATGGTCCTCAGATGACACTGACAGGCTTTTGGCTCATATTTTTGAAGTGCTCTGTATCTTCCCTCCTGCCGTGGCTCCGCAGCAGCAGGGTGAGCTCTTTCATACGGTTAAACCACGTTTGGAATTCCCGGAGCAGTCTCACTTTAATAATCTGGTGCTCAAAGAATAGGAGCGGCCTAGCAAGCTGCCAGGGGTGCCCAAGAGTTGGGACAAAAGGTATGCCTTGCCTGCTGATGTGATTAAGCATTGCTCTTGTCTTCCTGAGATGGACGCGCCCGTTCTGGGGCTGTCCAATACATCTGTCATGCATTCTCCTGACACTACTACCCTGAGGGATGGTGAGGACCGGCGTATGGACCAACTGGCTTGCTATGCCTTTGCCTGTGTGGTGACTGTGCTACGCCCGGGTTGTGCCTCTGCCATTACACCTATTGCTATTAAGGGTTTGCTTAAGAGTCTCTTAGAGGGGGCCTCTGATGACGCGGGAAGAGAAGAGTATAGATCTCTCCTGCAATTTGTTGCATATGTCCTGTCTGCTATGGATGGTGCCATTAGAATGTGTGGTAGAACTTCTTCCCTGTTGGTGTGCTGCTCTGTCTGGCTACGTCAGTGGGTAGCTGATAATGCTGCTAAGAAGGCTCTCACTGGTTTCCCTTTCAAGGGCCTGCGCCTTTTTGGTGAACGCTTGGATTTGTTTGCCAGGGGCGGTAGGTTACCTCAACGTAGGAGGCCGTCCCGGTCCTTTCGGGGGATGGGTGCCCTTCTCCCATCCTTCCGTGGTTCCAGACCTGGCCGAGGAGTCTCCTTTACTGGGGCCTGCGGTGATCACTGGGGAAGGGGCAGAGGACGTGGCCCTCCTGGCCTCTCCTGGGCCAAAAGGCTACTATTCCAATCTTTTCACTGTTCCCAAAAAAAGACGGGTCCATCAAGACCTATCCTGGATTTAAATTGCCTCAACAAATTTGTCAGATTCAAACACTTTTGCATGGAGACTCTGCGCTCAGCTGTCAATTCACTACGCCCAGGGGACTTCATGACCTCTGTAGACATCAAGGACGCTTACCTTCATGTACCAATCTTTCCAGGTCATCAGAGATTCCTCAGGTTCGCTCTGGAGGATCAGCACTATCAATTTGTGGCTTTGCCTTTCGGTATCACCTCGGCTCCCAGGGTATTCACCAAGATGCTGGTGGGCGTACTGGCTCTGCTGAGATCTCGGGGCATTTGCATTCTTCCTTACTTGGATGACATTCTCATTATGTGTCAATCTCTCCAGCAGGCCAAGCTGGATACTCAGCTGGCGGTGTCCACACTGGAGTCCTTCGGCTGGGTGATCAACCACCCCAAGTCCTTCCTGTCACCATCAATGGTGAGGTCCTTTCTGGGCATGACTCTGGATACATCTCAGGTCAAGATTTTTCTCCCTCAGCAGAAGGTGGAGAGTCTTCAGGCCCAAGCCAGGTTCCTTATGTCTTGCCCTCATCCCTCCATCCGGCAGGGGATGCAGCTGGTGGGCCTGATGGTGTCTTACTTCGAGGCGGTTCCTTATGCTCTGTTTAACATGAGACCTCTTCAACTTCACCTCTTGTCAGTTTGGGATCGGGACCCTTGGTCCCTGGATCAGGTGTTGGTTCTGTCCCCTCTGGCCAGACGGTCTCTCTCTCGTGGTGGCTGGACTCAAGAAACCTGTTGGTGGGCAGACCCTTTCTGGCCCCGTGCTGGGAGACAGTCACCACATATGCCAGTCTGGCAGGTTGGGGGGGCTTCTGGAAATCCCTGAAATTCCAGGGTCAGTGGGGCTCTCAGGAGGCCCACACCCTTATCAACTTTCTGGAATTGAGGGCAATAAGGTTGGTTCTTACCCAATTGACTCCACACCTTCGGGGTCGGGCGGTTCAGGTCCGCTCAGACAACCAGACGGCGATTGCCTAAATCAATCATCAGGGAGGGACACGGAGCAAGAGGGCCCTCAAGGAAGTGTCAAAAAATAAAATACAGGGAGACTCCAAAAAATGGTATCATGAGCACTGCCATTATCATTCACGGCGTCCCTTTAACCAAATTACTAGTACCACACTACACACAAAAACATAGTTACTTAAGGGCATTGGCTCAAATGATGCATGTAGTATAATTAAACTGCAAGGCAGTATACATACTCAACTTATCTTTATTAAAGAATATTCACAACGTTGTGATATTAAAAATCGGGGCCCCCCCCCCCATGCACATGCATCAACTCCTCTCAATTGCATCCACAACCATACACCCACTGTCAGCCTAGAACCATACAGCTAGTTGAATCTAGTGAGCATTGTAAGCTTCAACGTTGGGCGCCATGTTGGAGGATACCATTCCTCAGCCAGTGTCCTTCAGGGTAAAAGCACAGCTAATCATATGTTCACAGGACTGAAGCAATGTGATCCTATGGAGTTCAGGGACTGCCAGACATCAGCTTCGTATGGTAAAGTGCATGTACTGACCAATAACGGCCAAGGCAAGTTTAGTACCAGTCCCCCTAATAGACACACAGCTCTACTGTCCCTCTATGCGGTGTCGCAAGCATGAATTAAGGCAATACAACAGCAGGTACGTATGTCAGGCAGCATGTCACCAAAGTGCAGAAGATCCTTTTACTCCCCGCCTTGTCACGAAGAAGGTTTAAGGTCCGCAGGCACAGCTCATATGAGCAGACAGCGCATTTAGTCCGCACGCTTAAACAACGTGACTCACACCTTTAAAGCCGATATTGTTGCTCCTGCGGAGCCGCTACACTTCACCAGGATTACTGGCCAGTAATGTTGCTCCCGCATGCCGACTTCGGTCAGCAATAGAACTTTACTGTATAGTTGTATTGAGTAGCGGCTTCCATCGGCATGAAAACAGGTGTTCTTACATGAATCCAGGCGCTCCTAAACCGCAAGCCAAAGCATAGGTTTCCGGCGACATGTGGTGGAGGGACAGGAGGTGAAGTGAGGCCGCACATTGACTGGTGTGAGTCTAAGTCGTTTCCCTGTCGGGTGTTTTCTATCCCTAGGATTCTGGAATTCCTGCAACATAGTTTGGATTTGGGTCTTCAATTTAGTACCCTCAAAGGTCATGTTTCTGCTTTGGCCATTTTCTTCCAAAGATCCTTTGCTCACCATCGTCTGGTCAAGACCTTCTTAAAGGGGGTTACTCACGTGCGTCCTCCACGTAAGCCTATGTTATCAGTCTGGGATTTGAACTTGGTCTTATCTGCCTTGCAGGGGTCTCCCTTTGAGCCCTTGCGTGAGGCCCCTTTGTCCATTTTGACTCTTAAGGTAGTTTTTTTGGTGGCCATCACTTCTGTTAGGCATGTTTCTGAGTTGGCGGCGCTTTCCATCAAACCCTCTTACTTTGAGAGACACCAGGACAAGGTGGTGTTTCGTTTTAAGCCAGATTTTCTGCCTAAGGTTGTGTCTGCTTTTCATCTCAATCAGGACATTGTTTTGCCTTCTCTATGCCCTAATCCTAGTAACCCTAAGGAGCGGGTTTTACACTCTCTGGATGTGGTCAGGACTCTAAAGTTCTATTTGGTGGCTACTGAATCCTTCAGGAAGACTGATGCTCTTTTTGTGCTCCCGTCTGGACCTAAGAAGGGTCTGGCTCCAGCTAAGTCCACTATCAGCAAGTGGATCTGCCAGGCTGTGATTCAGGCCTATTCTGCTAAGGGGAAGAATCCTCCCTTCCGCCTTACTGCTCATTCTAATTGTGCTATTGGTGCCTCTTGGGCTTTTCAGCACCAAGCTTCTGTTGAACAAGTTTGCAAGGCCGCTACTTGGTCCTCTGTTCATACTTTTTCAAAGTTTTACAAGGTTGATGTTAGGGCTTCAACTGATGCTGCTTTTGGCCGCAAGGTTCTGCAGGTGGCAGTGGTTTAAACTGTCTGCTGTTACTTTTGGGGATCCCACCCTACCTTACACTGCTATTGGATGTCCCAGGAGTAAGGAATATTCTGTAACAGGACGTGCTGTATACTTAGAATAAGAAAAATTGGTATTATTATATGTATACAGCACGTCCTGTTCCATCCCACGCTTGTTATCATTATTCTTAGTTACCTCTGTGTGGTGATTGTTCATATGTTCATCTTTGAATTATATATTGTTCTCCTGGCTTCTTAACTGCTTGTCAATACTGGGGAATTTGTGGGAGGTCCCTAAATTATATAGGGCCGGGAAGAGCCACAAGCGGTTTTCTGCAGTCCAGCGCCATCTTGTGGATGTATTACCCAGGAGTAAGGAATATTCTGGAACAGGACGTGCTGTATACATATAATATCAATTCTACAGGTGAGTAATTACAGAATTGTAATATTTTTAACCTTATCTGATCCAATATATACGTTTTGTATAGGTTGACGAGGCCATGACTATCAAGAACACAGACATTGCCAAAGAACTTTGCCTTCCCCCAGTGAAGCTTCACTGTTCCAGTAAGTTTTGTGTTTGTATATGACCTATAGCATCCCAGCTACTTATGGAACTGACAGTGTAAATCTGTAAACAAGTCCAAGTGTGTCTATGTATATATAAAGGATTAGCATAAGTTTAAAAACCTGAAATGGTCCTAAAGCATACGCAGAAGGGATGCCACTACTTTGCGGTGCGCTGCTGCTTGCTGTATTTCACAGCTGCTGCAGGAGCAAATAGGGGGTGAGTATTTATCCTTTTTTCAGAGTTTTGTGTACGTCATTCAAAATCTGGACGCCCCCCTAGAAAAATACCGAACGATATGATATTTAGACCAAAGGCCAATAAAAGAAAAAATACTCACCACATGTCCGGTGCTGCAGATCTTACCTGATAGTTGGATCGACGGCCCTTGCTGCACACCCGATCACGCGTCTCTTCCTGTGTCCTCTGACATGGAGATGCCCCCACTATAAGTCACTGATAGCTGGCATGCCCCCTCCATTGACTGCAATGGAAAGGGGGTATGAGGATCTAACATGCCCCTTTCCATTGCAGTAAATGGAAGGGTACATGGCAGCTATCAGTGGCTGACTGTGGGGGGGGGGGGGGGGGGCATCTCTGCATCAGAGGATACAAGAAGTGGGCTGTGGATCCAGCTGTCGGGTACGATCTGCAGCATCGGACTATAAATTAGTTTGCGTGGGACACATGCTAAGTATATAGCCTTTTTATTATTATTTTTTTTTTTTTTGCTGAAATTAGTTCTTATAGACGTAAGTATTTCATCTGATACATAAAACAATTGAGTACGGTTTGTGAATACTTTATAACCACAGAGGTGGTCTGAGGGGAACAGCCATGTACAAACTTTGCCATATAGGGTGGCCTTGCTATCGCCTTTTACACGGAGCACATTTCCCTCCAGCCTGGAGTGTAGAACTGCAGCGATCAGTGGGGTTGAAGGTAAGCAGGGGAGCCTTGTGCCTCCTATGGCGCCCCCTATCTAATTTCTGTTAGGAAAGTCCATGAAAATGCCCTTCCATTGCCAAATTGAAATTCTTTAATATGGAATGAAACCCAGGATTTTGACTGTCCCCTGTTGTGCTTCTTTATATGCTTCTTCATATGTCTGTTTTAGGAGTAGATTAACAGACTACATCAAACAACCTAACTATATTGTACTTTAATGCCGAATGACTGTGTTTTTCCAGTGAAGTCAAATGTAGTCTTTTTATCTGTCATGTTTTGACCTTGTTACTTGGCTGACTTTGTCTTCCACTGATCGTGACATTTTGGCTGTGTACATGTGGTAGGATCAGCCTTTGAGTGCTGACAGCTGGAAGTTATGGGTGTCAAGTGTCTGAATGAAATATATACAAATTTAAACCGGACCTTCAGCATGATTTATTGAAAAGCCCAAACCCTTAAACTATTCCCCAGCATCTACAATTAATATATTTTATTTTAGTCACTTTTTATTCTTTCCCCCACTGGGCTGCAACTCTGTTCAGGACTCTAGGATCTGGGTGCCACCATCTTGACTCTGAAGCATCACACATGCTGAGGAGAGGAGATCAGGATAAAGTCGGAATAAAGTCTGTCCCGAGTTTTGTGGCGACCCAGGGGTGTGTTCACATCGCGGGGCATCCTGGGGGTAAGTCAGTGGCCAGCCCTGGAGTCTTTAGATTTCAGGACCAGCACACTGCTTTGCTCTTTTACTAGAGGGCATTGTGTTTGGTCATATGTGCTGCAGCAACAGGGATTGATATTTTGCAAAGTATTTAAAAATATTTTTTTTTGTTGCTCAAAATATCCTGCTGAACGTTTCCAAGCAGTGTGAGCCATATATATCGGCTAGTTGGTCTTGGCATTTGAAGTGTAATCTTATTCTATTAGACTTTTCAATACGACACGTTAATACATGTGCATGCCACATACGACATACATAAGACAGTTTGTAATTGCTATCAACCTACTTTCCACCCTTGTAGCCAGTGTTTCAATAATCCTTGCATCATTTGGCTGTATCAACCTCTATTTGTTCCAGTTTCTTTAACCTTTTAGACCTCTATCTTGGGTCTAGGCATTTTAAACGTAATATTATGAAACTGTCAGTAGAGGGCGGTATGGCTTTTCACATACAATGGGTTATTTTAAGCGTTCTTGCTCATATACTTGTGTTTTGCGTTGGACGTGACCTTTTTCATATTCTTCTTACATCTACAATTTAATCTGGGCACTAAACTCTGACTTATACATTGCATATAACCCAGTTATGTGCAATGATTGGATATGCATTTTGACTTGTGAATCAGTAACTTGTTCATTTCTTAATACCCTACTGCTTCTGTTTGTACAGTGCTAGCAGAAGATGCCATTAGAGCGGCCTTGGCAGACTACAGACTGAAGCAGGACAAGGAGGAAGCGGCAGCAAGCGGCTAGCCCATCTGCCAATCAAGACCTTCTATCATCTTGTGATGCCGTTCTTTTAGGAATAGGGCTTGCTTTTACCATTAGAACAGCAGAATAATGAAACGCACAATTAAGCAGTTAAGCAATTACAGCAGCTTGTACCACTCTGTGAATAGTTAATAGTGAATTGTATCTGTCTGATTTTGTTTTCAGTTTGCAAGCTGAGTCGTTGAAACAAGCAGCAAAAAGTTATGACATTGTTCTAACTGTAAAGATTTCGCTGACCTGACAATGATTGCACCTACTTCAGCTACTTGTTGTCTTATCTCGTATCTTCCTTTAGCCTTTTTAAGGTTTATGGAACAAATGGGAGACAGAGTATGCTTTGTGCTCCTGAGAAATCTGCACACATCTTTCTTTTTGTGTTTTTCAAAGGAGCAGTGAGACATGCAGATGTGGGCATCTTTTATGATGACCTATTTTAGTTAGCTGAGTTTGCCAACTACTTGCATTAAAGGGCAAGTCGGGCAGGGTTTATACTTGTCCAAGAGTCCACTCTCATTGTTCCCAAGCCGGTGAAGATTGGTCCAGGGAGCCATTGACCAGCTTTTTCCAGTTCTTTGGCTATGAGCATACACAATAAAGTGTGGAAGTCACCATCAACTCCCAGAGCCTAATCTTCAATGGTATGACTCCCAGAAGGGCTTTTTATTGCCCTTTTTATTTCTCCAGGTTCTGCACTTACTAAAAGTTAATATTAAGGCGTCTGTTTAGTAGCAGAGCAAAGTGCCTTTTTCTGATATATTCATAGATATATCTTTTCTGATATATCTATGAATGACGATGAATTAAATTGAGCTGGTCCCACACCTGCATGGAATTGAATTTGCTTTAGTATTACCAAGTTTGTTTTTTCTTTTTCCCCTCTGAGGTTCTGAAGAACCAGAAAGATTGTTAAATGACTGATATATTCTAAGTATGTCACACACCCCGCTTCAAGACATTCATTACATGTGGGTATACTGACCTGTAGATTGCAATCTTGCAGAGATGATAATAAAAAAGGTAAGACCCTCCCGGCCCATAAATACCTGGGACCTCCCACTCATTCCCCAGTCTTTCATCTCTGCAGAGGCGAGCAAGTCAGAAGATGATGTCTCCTCCTTGCAGGTAGCCGGGATGACTCCCGGCCTTCTATTCTTCTATTCCTGCCCGGATCCCCTTATTTAAAGTGCTTGCCTCCCAGCCTAGGCTGCTGGTCCGGGCAAAGGTAGTTGGCACCCCTGGTGCTTAGGAGCCGTGAGACCCCATAACAAGGGGTAGGCGGCTATCCGGGTTGGTGATCCCGGTTTGGGATGCCCCGTCCCTTGGGCCTACCCTGGCATGGATTCCCCCTCTCCCGGATACCCTTAGAGGGGGGGGGGGGGGGGTCCCTTATGGATTCATCCATATTCTTTCCCCGCCATCTTGACTCAATCACATTATTGTGTATGTGTGTGTGTGTTTTAATCGTTAGGCTGGCGCCGGCGTGCGGCAATGGCGGGGGAGCTGTATGAGACTGTGTTTGCCCGTGAGGGCTTCTTCTCCTCAGGATGGGGGGGACGGGCGCTCGCGTGTCTACGGCCCGCCCCCGTGCTGTGTGCGCCGCTTTCAGGTCCCGGCTTCTGGCCGGGAGAGATGGGGGAGGGGCGCGACCTGCTTCTGCACACTGCGCGTCTTACACATCCCTCCTGCCTGGCGTACGGTGCGTGGGTGAAGGTCGGGTGAGTGGCCTGTGGCCCATCAGATGCATCCATTATTAACCCCTTATGCATTGCTAGCATTCTGAGCGTGTGTTCTGTTTGTGTGTTCCAGGTGGACCATTGATCTTATTAAAGGGGGGTTCTCCCGGTCCAGGGTCCCTGGTTAAATTTTAGTTGGCTTCAAATCCTCCCACTCGGGACTTAAAGGGGCATCCTGGGTTGCATTATTGCGTAATTCCCTCGGAGCATTTTATATATATATATATATATATATATATATATATATCTCCTTTCCGGCGGACGCGGTGAAGCACTGGTCGTCTCCCCCCCCCCCCCCCCCCCCCCCCCCCCCGAGGTGGATGCTCCTGTTTTGGGCTTGTCCAGCTCCTCAGTCCTCCATTCTCCGGAGTGCACTACTCTCAAGGATGGTGAGGATAAACGCATTGACCAGATGGCTTGTCATGGTTTTGCCAGTGTTGGATCGGCCTTGCGGCCGGTTTCTGCTTCTGAGCTTGTATTGGTAGCTGCCAGGTCGGTTGTTAGAAGATTGTTGACCTCTTCCGGGCTTGACCCGGCTAGTGAGGAGTTTGCCGACCTTAAGCGCTGTGAGTTATTTTTGTCCTTTGTGCTGTCCGCCCTGAACGACACATTGGTGATATGTAGCAGGGCTGCGGCCCTGCTTGTGGCTATCCGGCGGTCGGTTTGGTTACGCCAGTGGCGGCTGATTTTGTGTCCAAAAAGTCGCTCACGGCCCTTCCCTTTGTGGGGTTGCGGCTCTTTGGAGAAAAATTGGATTCGGTGGCAAAGGGAGGTAAGTTTCCTCAGCGTAAGAAGCAGCGTCGCCCCTTTCGGGGGGCGGCTTCCTTCTCTGTCCTTTCATGGGGCTAGAGTTGGCAGGGGTTCGGCCTTCCCTTCGTCCAGAGGTGATTCCTGGCCTAGGGGCAGGGGTTGGGCCCGTCCAGGACACATTGGGGCTCCAAGCCTAGAGCCGCTGCCAAGCCGGCTCAGCAATGAGGGGGCGCCCTCACCCTTGCGGGTGGGGGGACGGTTGCAACTCTTCTCCCAGGTCTGGGTCCAAGAGGTCTCGGACAGCTGGATTCAGGAAGTGGTGTCTTCCGGTTACAAGCTGGAGTTCGAGTTCCGGCCCCTCTCCCAGATTCTTCAGGTCTCGGGTGCCGTCAGATCCTCTGGCCGCCCAGGGGCTTCGGGCGGCAGTAGCAAGTTTCGTGGACATGGCTGTCATCTGTCCGGTGCCCCTCTCAGACCGGGGCCTGGGCTTCTATTCCAATTTGTTCATGGTGCCCAAGAAGGACGGTTCCGTTCGTCCCATTCTGGATCTGAAGTTGCTGTCCGTCCCCGGAAGTTCCGTATGGAAACTCTGTGCTCAGCCATCCATTCACTTCGTCAGGGGGACTTCATGACGTCCATAGATATCAAGGTTGCTTACCTGCATATTCCAATATTTCCGGCACACCAGAGATTCCTCAGGTTTGTTGTGGACAATCGACATTTTCAGTTTGTGGCTCTTCCGTTTGGCCTTACCTTGGCTCCAAGGGTCTTTACCAAGGTGTTGGCAGGAGTGATGGCCATCCTCAGAGCCAGGGGTATCCGCATTGTGCCCTATCTGGACGATCTTCTCATCATGTCGTCTTCCCTAAGTCAGGCGCAGCTGGATACCGGGAACGTGGTGTCCACTCTGGAGAGTCTCGGTTGGGTGATCAACTATCCCAAGTCCTGCCTTACTCCCTCCAGGGTGGTGGAGTTCCTGGGAATGTCTCTGGATACTGCTCAGGCCAGGGTGTTCCTTCCCCGAGCCAAGGTTCTTCTGATTCAGAAATTGACTCGGCGTCTCCTAACCATCGCCCGTCCATCCGGCTAGGGATGAGACTGGTGGGATTGATGGTGGCGTCGTTCGAGGCGGTTCCCTTTGCACAGTTTCACACAAGGACGCTCCAGCTCCATCTCTTGGCGGCCTGGGATGGGTCCCCGCTGTCATTGGATCAGTCCTTTCTGATGTCCCCCCGGGTGCGGCGTTCCCTTCGGTGGTGGCTGAAACCGAGCAATCTGACGAGGGGCAGGTCCTTTCTGTCCCCTCGTTGGGAGACGGTCACCACGGATGCCAGCCTGTCAGGTTGGGGGGGATTTTGGAAGGACCTTCAGTTTCATGGGCTGTGGGGGCCTCAGGAGGCTCACGATCCCATCATTGTTCTGGAGCTGAGAGCCATCAGGTTGGTTCTGGCTCACTTGACTCATCCGTTACGGGGACTACCGGTTCAGGTTCGGTCGGACAATCGGACGGCGGTCGCCTACATCAATCATCAGGGAGGGACTCGCAGCAGGCGGGCCCTCGGGGAAGTGTCTTTGATACTGGATTGGGCAGAGGGCAATGTCCCATGCATCTCGGCAGTGTACATTCCGGGAGTGGAGAACACGGAGGCGGACTCCCTGAGCAGGCGGTCATCTCGCCGGGGGGAATGGTCGCTCTGCCCCAAGGTGTTTCGGTCGCTTTGCCTCCGGTGGTGGACCTTTTTGCCTCTCGCAATCACAAGCTTCCGGCATTTGTGTCTCTCTCGCGGGATCCGCTGGCTCTGGCGGCGGATGCCATGTCTCTGAACTGGAGGGATCTGGGGTTCCTATACCTGTTCCCTCCGTTTCCCATGGTGGGCAAAGTGGTGCGCAAGCTGGCCCTGGAGGGCGCGTCAGCAATTCTGGTGGCTCCAAGGTGGCCAAGACAGGTTTGGTTCGCAGACATGGTAAGGTTGGCAGAGGATCAGTTAGACCTGCCCCTTCTGCCGGATCTGCTCACTCAGGGTCCACTGCTCTATCCCAATTTACCAACGCTGGCTTTGACGGCGTGGTTGCTGAAACCTCCATCTTGAGGGAGGAAGGTCTTTCTGATGCTGACACTCTGGTTAGGGCTAGAAAGCAGTCCTCCTCTGCCATCTATTATAGGACTTGGAGGTCTTATATTGATTGGTGTGAGGTCAGGGCCTTGCCTTGCAGGGCGTTTTCTATCCCTAGGGTCTTGGAATTTCTGCAACAGGGTCTGGACCAAGGTTTGCAGATTAGTACTCTGAAAGGGCAGGTTTCTGCCCTGGCGGTTTTCTTTCAAAAGTCTCTTGCTCTCATCCTCTGGTTAAGACCTTTTTCCAGGGGGTTACGCATGTGCGGCCTCCTAGGAAGCCTTTGCTCCCAGTTTGGGATTTGAATTTGGTTTTGTCTGCCTTGCAGGGTCCTCCTTTTGAAACTTTGCAGGATATTGCACTTTCTACGCTTACTCAGGTTTTCTGGTTGCCATCACTTCCGTTCGGCGTGTATCGGAGTTGGCGGCCTTGTCCATTAAGGCCCCTTACTTTGAGAGGCATCAGGATAAGGTTGTCTTCCGCTTCAAGCCAGATTTCCTTCCTAAGGTGGTCTCTGCTTTTCATCTTAATCAGGATATTGTCCTACCCTCCTTGTGTCCTAAGCCTAGCAATGACAAGGAGAGGGTTTTGCATTCTTTGGATGTGGTTCATTGTGTGAAGTACTATTTGGTGGCTACTTCTCCTTTTCGTAGGACTGACGCCCTTTTTGTGGTGCCCTCTTGGCCTAGGAAGGGTTTGGCTCCTGCCAAGTCTTCCATTAGTAAATGGATTCGCCAGGCCATTGTTGGGGCCTATTCTGCCAAGGGGAAGGTTCCCCCTTTTCGTGTTACTGCTCATTCTACTCGTGCTGTTGGGGCGTCCTGGGCCTTCCAGCACCAGGCTTCTGTTGAGCAGGTTTGTAAGGCTGCTACTTGGTCTTCGGTTCACACTTTTTCCAAGTTTTACAAGGTTGATGTTCGGGCCTCAGCGGATGCTGTTTTTGGCCGCAAAGTTCTGCAAGCTGCAGTGGTTTAAGTTTGTGCCTTGTTGCCTTGTTTTTGGATCCCCGCCCTTTATGGACACTGCTATTGGATGTCCCACATGTAATGATTGT
This sequence comes from Gastrophryne carolinensis, assembly GCA_027917425.1. Lineage (NCBI taxonomy): Eukaryota > Metazoa > Chordata > Amphibia > Anura > Microhylidae > Gastrophryne > Gastrophryne carolinensis. The sequence goes on from CM051234.1 coordinate 443,580,201, forward strand.
CTTGAAGCGGGGTGTGTGACATACTTAGAATAATACCATTTTGTGAATACTCACCTGTAAAATGGGTATTATAAGTATGTCACACACCCTGCTTCACCCCGCCCCCTGCTTCACCCCGCCCATTTGTTTTCTGGATCCTTTATATGGTGAACCTTTGTTAGTTTTAATTGGCTTTCCTGGTCCCTTGATCTTACTGCTATCTTTATACTGGGGAATGAGTGGGAGGTCTCAGGTATTTATGGGCCGGGAGGGTCTTACCTTTTTTATTATCATCTCTGCAAGATCGCCATCTACAGGTCAGTATACCCACATGTAATGATTGTCTTGAAGCGGGGTGTGTGACATACTTTTATAATACCCATTTTACAGGTGAGTATTCACAAAATGGTAATTTTTTTCAGAAGGAAAAGGGGCATATTCAAAGCTTCATAGTTTTATATGTAGTGTATAGTTAAAGTAAGGTTAGTCGATCACCTGCTTTTCCTTTTTTGTACATATTTAATATATCAATAAAAGTCAAAAATGTACAGTTTTGCAGATGTTTCTATCCCATATACATTGCCTTCTATGCAACATGTTTAACAGATTTTGGGCAGTTCGGGGAACAAGACTCAGAAAAATCATATGACAGTGACACCAAAGCTATCCTTTATTCTAAGTATACAGTACGTCCTACTCCAGATATAATACTTACACTTGGGTTATCCTCCGCCAGATGGCGCTGTGCACTGCAGACATGCAAAAACGGGCTCCTCCCGGCCCTTCATATACCCGGGGACCTCCCACAAATCCCCAGATTTCTCTGCAGTGCTGACTGCGAAGACATGAAGTATCACTCTCTTGCAGGTGAGCGGGGCTATTACAGCCTGTGGCCCTGTTGGACTACTCCCACCTGTCCTATTTGTGATGTGCCTCCCAGCGTGGGCTGCGCTGGTCGGGTGAAGGTAGGCAGCACCATGCGTGCTTATGGAGCCTTGCTCCACCGCAGTCCCCCCACCATAGGGTAGGCGGTTTAGGCTGATGGTGAGCCTCTAGTGGATGTCCCTCCCGCATTATTGCCCATGCCCGTGTAGCGGTGGACCCTGTGTAAAGGGTTGCCATCCTCCCTCGTTTCCCCCGTATTCGGGGGAAAAGGAAAGGGGGGGGGGTATGCGTGTGGCGGTCTCAGTGTACTGTATTGTCACGCTTATGGCCTTAGTATTGCCCTTGACTTGTAACTGGGTGTCAGAGCCGCGCTGCTTGCTCTTCATAGTTTTTGGCTGCCGCCGTGCGCGTGTCTTTTCCTTTTACTAAATGTACTGCGCTGGGCTACGGCGTCTCCATTAGCAAAGGCATATATTAAGTGTATCTTATCCTTTGCTTGTGCGCTCTTCGGGGGGGGGGGGGGCGGGGACCTGGCTTGGCGCGCTCCGCGTCACGGCCAGATCGGGCCCGCCCTTCAAGGTTCGCTTGCTGCCATTTTGATGATCTGCGCGCACGTGGTTGCGGTCCTCCTGCTCCCTTGGCCTGTAAGTGCCCTCGCGGGTGTTTTCAATATAAAAGATCTTTTTCCTGCTGCGCATGGCTCTGACACCTCCTTATTATCTTTGTCTTTCAGACGTCAGACTCCAGTGGCTGCCTCCGGTCTGACACAAATTATAGCGGGCATATATATATAAAAAATTCTCCCACATTCCTAGCGGGTCTTGGGGCATCCAGGGTTGCCTATTGCATAAATCCCTGCTGGCATATTGTGCCTAGATAATTACCATATAGAGGCATCTCAGAATTATGTGACCGGGGTCCCTCTGGGACAAGACCGGCTGTGTATAACGTGTGGATATCCCCACGCTGATGCTGACAGGGCACGGGTCTGCGCACGTACGCAAGTACTGGCCCTGCAATCAGGATTGCCAGTGGCTGCACCTCGCGTCAATACTCTTATTTCCCCAGGCTTAAATCTCACTCCTGCTGAGTCGCATACAAGTGGGGAGTTGTAGCCGGCTGCGTTTTCCAGACTGCCTACGGCTGACCAAATTATTACGGGGTTGACAAAGCGCTTGGGCCCTGGTAAGAAGCGGTCCTCGACGCCCCCTGTTTCTGCCTTTGCCATGGGATCGGAGGGGTTCACTACTCCGCGTGCCTGTACCCATTCTGATGGAGGGCTGTTCTCTGACTCAGGCTCATCTGATGAGGAGCCGAGGAGTCATGACGATTCTGGCCATGAAGACTGGAACCAGTTTGACACCATTGGTTTGTTGATTAGGATCTTTAAGGCCCTGTCTATCTCTCTCCCTAACGCGGCTCCCAAGCCGAGAGGGGAGCGTTTCCATACAGCGACACCGCGCTTGGAATTTCTAGAGCAGGCTCACTTCCATGCTCTTGTACTCGAGGAATGGGAACGCCCCAGTAAACTTCCAGGGGTCCCATGGGACTGGGATTGGAAATACCCTTTTCCCCCCGAGGTGGTTAATTATTGGTCATCGCCCCTGTGGTGGACGCACCGATCATTGGGGTTCCTAATCCCCCCTAAATTGCAGCTCCTGCTTATAGTACCCTTCTGGATGCCGAGGACCGGCGCATGGATAAGCTGGCTTCCCACGCCTTTTTCTTGTGCAGGAACGGCGCTGCGCCCGGTCTGTGCCGCGGCCATCACTGCAGTGGCCGCCAGAACCCTCATCAGAAAGATGCTTGAGCATCACCCTGATGATCTTCCCTGGGAGGTGTTTAATGCACTCTCCAGTTGTGAGGTATTTGTAAAATTGTATCCTTTTAGCGCTGGATGACACCATTAGAATGTGTGCGAGGACTTCTGCCCTTGTGGTGGCTATACGTCGCTTGGTCTGGCTGCGACAGTGGGGTGTTGACGATGCTGCTAAGAGGACTTCCCTTTAGAGGGCAACGCCTGTTTGGGGCCCGTCTGGACCTGTTTGGTAAAAAAGGGCAAATCACCCCAACGCGGGCGGCCGTCTTGGCCCCCTCGGGACAGGGACACCCCTCCCCCTCCATACCATAGTGTTAAACAAGAACCAGGGGTGTCCTTCCGGAGTCTTCCTGCAGACTCCTGCCCCACGAGCAGCAGACAACGCTCTGGGCCCTCCGGCGGGGCCAAGCCTAAATCTTCCACCAAATCCCCTCAAGCATGATGGGGCGCCCTCGCCCGCCTGGGTGAGGGGATGACGGCAGCACCTTGCTCCTATCAGGAGGCGTCTTGCCTCATTCTGGTGGATACAAGAGGTAGTTTCCTCCGGATACAGGATAAAGTTTGCTGCGCGGCTTCCCCCAAGATTGTCAGGGTACTCCTGGTCCCTGCCTCTGTTCGGGTGCTGGTGCAGGCCATGCATGGCCTGCGGGGTCTGGAGGTCACTTGCAGTTTGCCCTTAACAGGCAGAGGCAGGTGCCGCTACACCAACCTCTTCACATTTCCCCAATGGGATAAGTCAGTCTGCCCTTTCTGGATTCACAGGTTTTCGGCAATTCTACTATTACAGGCAATTTCTGCATGGAAAATCTGAGATGGGCCATCAGCGCCTTGCGCCCAGTGGGCCCTTGCGGCCTGGGGAGATCAAGGATGCTTATGCTTACATCCCTGTGTCTTCTAGACACCGAGGGTCTTCTGGTTCGTGTTGCACTGCCTCCAGAGTGCTCACCAAGGTACTGATGGGGCTATGTCTCTGATGAGACCAAGGGGCGTCCCAATCTCTACGTCAGGTCGAGTTGGCTACTCGGCTGGTGGCGTCCATTGGGAGCCATTTGGATGGGTGTTCATTCACCTCAAATCCTCCTTGTCCCCTTGATTGGTATCCCCATTCCTAGGGATGAATTTAGATTCGGTTCAGGCGAGAATCTTCCTTCCTCAGCAATAAGGTGGACAATCTGGTTGCGTGGGCTCAGCCCCTCTTTGCTGTTCCCGTCCCTTCACCAAGCAGGAATGCAGCTGGTGGGCCCGTTTGGTGACTTGCTTAGAGGGAGTCCCTTATACTCTTCTACCTGGGGCCCTTCTGCAACTTCTATTGTTAATACTGGACAGGGACCCAGCATCCATAGAGCAGGGTCATGTGCGCCTTTCCCCCCTGGTTAGGATTCCCTCTTGAAGTGAATGTACTCTAGGAACCTGTCTGGGGGCAGTTCCCTTCTTGCCCTTCCTAGAGATGGTCACCATGGATGGTCACCATGGATGCCAACCTATCAGGTTGATGGAGAGGTTTTCTTCTGTAACCCCTGCGGGTCCGGGGGAGGTGGGGCCTTTAGGAGGGCCATGCACCTATCAATATTGAAACAGTGAGTTTTCAGGTTGGCACTATCTCGCTTGACTTCTCCTCTTCACGGCCGGCCTGTTTGGCGGCGCTCGGTCTGTCTGACGACTGTGGCCTACCTTAATCATCTGTGTGGGACCTGGAGCAGGATGGTCCCCCAGGAAGGTATATGTTCCTGATCTGGGTGAAGGATTGTTTCCTGCATATCCGTGGTATTCGCTCCGGTGGAGGACCCTCTGCGACAGGATGTGCTAATCCTTGTGTCACTATGAGGTTCAACCAGTGTGGATCTGTTTGGTGCCCCGTCACTTTTTCAAGCTCTCGCCCCTCCTTTCCCTGCCCCAGGATCCTCTGGCTGTGGTCATGATGCTTTAGTAATGTTATGGCAGGACATTCTGGTCTGTATGTCTTATCTCCATTCCCCCTGCTAGGCGGGGTTCTGTGCAGAATTGCTCTGGTAGGGGGACCATTGATACTGGTGGCCCCTGGGTGGCCTAGCGGAGTGTGGACTCGCAGGCGTGGTACCGAGGGTGGTAGATCTGTACGCTCTGCTAGGAGTGCCGCTCTGTTCGCTCAGGGCCTCCTTTACGTCACCCCAATCTACAGACTCTGGCCTAGCCGGCCTGACTGCTGATTCTTCCGTCTTTATGAGACAGGCTTCTCTTCTCTGTGTTCATGACTATTGGAAGTCTAAGAGCAAGCTTCTTCTTCTTCTTCCATCTCTTATGAGGTATAGCGTACCCATATGGATTGGTCTGAGTCTGGGTCTCTTCCCTGTTGGGCGTTCTCTGTTCCCAGGGCTCTAGAGTTATTATGGCATGGCTTGGAGTTGGCTCTCCAACTCAGTACTCTGAAGGGTCAGGTTCTGCCCTGTCTGCCTTCCTGTAGAAGTCTTTTGCTTATTTTCCTTGGCTAAGCATTCTTTCAGGGGTTGCTTATTGCGTTCCCCACTTAATTCTATGCTTCCTGTCGGAATTTGAATTTTTATTCTGTTTGCGTTGCGGGGTGTTCCTTTTGGACCGATTCAGGATGCTGTCTGGCTGTCTTTTACCTTCAAAGTTGTCCCTCTGGGACTGTTACTTCAGTCAGACGTGTGTCTGAGCGGGCGGCTCTGTTTAGCTAGCCCTTGTTCTTTGATATATACACCAAGATGAGGTGGTGTTCTGCTTTACGCCGGATCTTCTGCCTAAGGTAGTGTCTTAGGCTCATGTATTCAAGACATTTGTCTCCCTTCTGTGCTTTATTCCTAGTAACGCTAAGGCACGGGGATCTACTTTCCCTCAACAGGTGCTGGAATTTTTTTCCTGGATTGTTTCTTGTCCCTTAGGGGGACTGATGCCCCTTGGTTTGTGGGCACCTATCTCTGTATGTGCCTGATCTCGCCTGCTTCCGGGGGTTAAGTGGCCCTTGGCCTAGCCTTTACTTGGATGGTTGTCCCTTCTGGTCCTAGGGAAGGTTTGGCTTCTTCCTGGACTATTGTTAGCGTTTGATCTTGTCAGGCTGTTACTCAGGCCTATTCCTTAAGGGGATGAGCTTCTTCTCACCTTATTTCTGATTCTACTGGTGCCTTGGTATCCTTGGGCCTTTCAGCACCAGGTTTTGTTGAACAAGTTTGCTAGTCTGCTTCTTGTTTTTTGTTCATACCTTTTCAAAGGTTTTTTCGGTGGCAAGGTTTGCAGGTGACAGTGCCTTTACTGTCTGCTGTGCCTTTTTTGTTGGGGATCCCACCCTACTTTATGGACACTGCTATTGGATGTCCCAAGTGTAAGTATTATATCTGGAGCAGGACGTACTGTATACTTTCTGTGAAATACTCACCTGTAGAATTGGTATTATACGTATACAGTACGTCCTGCTCCACCCCACCCTGGTTTTTTTGCATTATTCTGGATCCCCTGTATGGTGATTGTTATCATTACCAGTTTGTTTTGGTGGTTAAATTCTCCCGGCTTCTGGTTCACTGCTTTTCAATGCTGGGGATTTGTGGGAGGTCCCTGGCTATATGAAGGGCCGGGAGGAGCCTGTTTTTGCATGTCTGCAGTGCACAGCGCCATCTGGCGGAGGATTACCCAAGTGTAAGTATTATATCTGGAGCAGGACGTACTGTATACGTATAATACCAATTCTACAGGTGAGTATTTCACAGAATTGTATTTTACTTAAAGTGGACCAACACCCAGGATTTTGACTATCCTGGGTCTTGGTCCACTTCGGTGGGGCACCCCCGATCGGGGTGCCCCGCTGTGTGAAACCCCCCCTAACCCCCCGAATAACTCACCTCTCCCCGCTCCCAGCGCCAACGTACAAGGAACGTCTAAGCGGCGGCCGCCGCCTCCCTCGCGTCACTTTTAACGCGCCCGCGCCGGCCATTCGCAGACGGCCGGCGCGGGCGCGCGCACGCCTACAGGGGCGCGAGGGAGGCGGCGGCGGCCGGCCGCCGCCGAAGATAAGGTAGGTGAGTTGGGGTGTTTGGGGGGGGTTTCACCCTGCGGGACATCCCGATCTCGGATGTCCCGCGGGGTGGGGGGTGATCGGCCCGGGAATCTTATAGATTCCCGGGCCGATCACCCGTGGGTGTTGGTCCACTTTAAAGCGGACCAGAACCCACCGAACTTGTGAAATACATTTGGCCAAAGCCCCTGCCTATATTCCCTTCTTAGGGTGTAGAACTAGGTATGGATATTTTTAGTTTTTTGAAGCATCCTGGGACAGTTTTTTTTGTTGTCCCTCTCTGTAAGGTGGCAGGCGATCAGTCATTGCAATGGTGTGGCAATTACATCATTGCTACACACAACAATGGCAATGAATGGAGGAGTTGGAGTTTTACGGCTAAAACAAGGGCCATCATCTAGTATTAGAGTGAAGCAGGAGCACTAAAAATTGGCAAAAGGTAATCTCCATGGGGGGAGGAATTCGGGGGATGTTAGTTTAAAATGTGGGTTTTGGTTCGCTTTAAGCGATACAGAAGGAAAAGGCAACTGTTAGACTATTGTGTCAGGCTACGTTATCTTTGTCCTAAACTGTTTTCCGTTTTTAAATTGAAGAAGAAATGCCTGAGATTTCAAGTTTTAAAGTTTCACCTTATGATTTATCTTTTGAATATTTGGACATGACCCTTGTCTCTGTGATGCTGCATAATTGGGGGGGGGGGGGGGCTCTGTAAGTCAGGCATTCTCATCACCCTGGCTGCTCTCCCAGTGTCCATAGTCTGTTGATGCAGAGCTTTAGACCACCAGCTTAGTCCTATTATTGGTGGTCTATGGCAAATGAGTTTAGGGGGTGTGCTATTACTTTTTTTTTTGCTTTGTTTCTACTTTTAAAAGCAGCTGTGTTCTGTCAGGAAGGGAGAGGGCAGACATGATGAGGTGAGCTGCTGAATGACAGCTTATGAACTTTGCCTACAGAGTCCCTTTAACATAATTACAGTAAATAAGGTGATGAAACCTGCTCTAATATTACCAACCATGAATTTTTTAAAAGCCCTAACCCAATACCCCCATTTAAAGCTGAAAGCATATATCACGTTTTAAAGTAAATGAAATAAACCTGTACTTACCCCCGCAGCAGCTCCCGGCCAATTTGCCACTCAGAAACCTTCCAGATTCTGAGAACCAAACTGGTGTCCTTGTACACTGTCCCTATCCCTCATATTGGTCACAGTGTCTCTGTACGCTCCCTCTATTCATTTCAATGTAGGGAGCTATGCACAGTAACTGACCGGTGGGAAGTAGCAGGGCTACGGCAGACTGGGATTGTTGGTCATGACCCAATTAATTCTGGGGCACATGATTGCGACACTCCTCATTCACAGAAAACAAGTTTCCGAGTGGCGGACCAGCCAGGAGCTGCGACTGGGAAAGAAGGTAAGTGCCTGTTTTTTTTTGTTTTTTTTTTGTTTTTTAATCTGGACTTACAGTCCCTTTAAGTTGATAGTTCATGTATAAAAAAAAGGATTCCAACTCCTGTAGAGACGGCCTGAATCTTCTGCCCTGGGATGGACAGATGCTGAAATAGAAGTTATTCCTTTTTTTTCCCAGTTGTTCCTCCAGGTGCTGTCAACTAGCTTGACTCTAGATGGACCTCTCTATCTAAAGTTGTCCTGTGGATGGGACCCACACCAGGATCCACTAGAGGTTCTACAACAAGTGTGAACCATCAATATGTCCTTTTCTTCTAGTCCCAGAGAATCTGGTATAATACCACCTTGGCCTATATGGAGGGAGAGGGACATACCAGCGGTACTGCCCCACAGAACCATGTCGTCCTGGCATTTAATTTACCGAAAACTGGTCCTGAGAGTTTAGAAAGCTAGCCCAAAAACATTTTTGCGGCTGTCACACCACAATTGGTGATATCCTAGGGAGCACCTGTAGCCAGGGTGACAGCTGCTCAGACCATTTTATAACTAACCTGGGAGGTGCACATGAGCAGGGCAATTAGGATACAAAAGTCATAAAGGAGCCACAGCACTCAACCCTGTTAGCTTGCAGACAAACCTATAATCTGTCTCTAAATCTGGTCTCGGTCCACACACATCTTCAGCAGTATGCTTAAGCTGCACTACCAAACACCAAGGTGCCTCTGTGGGATGCAGTACTAACGCTTATCTGATAAGATATAAAAAATGGTACAAATAGAGAAAAGTGGTGCAATATGAATAGCAATAAAATGGAATTTTACAGAAAATTGTATAAATGAAACGATACTATAACCAATCCACTAGCAAAAGATAAAAATAAAATGGATAACAAACTGAAATGGTATAGTTATGTTGCAGTGATGGGGAGTCCTGATCATTAAAGGCAAAACAGTCATTCGTTGCAAGGGCAAAGTCCAATAAATCAGCTGAAGGTGTTCAGAAGTGATGAGGGATAGCAAGAAATTGACATGGATTCTCCTTATGATGTCCTAAGCCCCAGATGAGAATGTAGTACCTAGCTGATTTTTCTGCAGGGACCACAGAGGGCCCCAACGCCTCCCATCAGAAGGGAGGGCTTGTCCTTCTGGAAGCCCCACAGACCACCTGGTTGTCCAAACCAGTCAAGAAATATGATATTCTAAGCATACAGCACGTCCTGCTCCATCTAATAATACTTACACATGGGTAATCCTCCGCCAGAGGGCGCTGTTCACTGCAGACATGCAAAAAAACAGGCTCCTCCCGGCCCTTCATATACCGAGGGACCTCCCACAAATCCCCAGATTTCTCTGCAGTGCGGAACTGCGAAGACACGAAGTATCACGCTCTCGCAGGCGAGCGGGGCTTTACAGCCCGCGGCCCTGTGGGACTATTTCCACCCGTCCTCTTTGAGAAGAATATGCCTCCCAGCCTGGGCTGCGTTGGTCGGGTGAAGGTAGGCAGCACCTTGGGTGCTTATTGGAGCCACGCTCCACCGCAATCCCCCACCATAGGGTAGGCGGTCAAGGCTAATGGTGAGCCTCTAGTGGATGCCCCTCCCGCATTATTGCTCCGTGCCCTGAGTAGTGGTGGACCCTGTTACAGGGTCGCCACCCTCCCTCTTTCCCCAACTAGTTAGGGGGAAAAGAAAGGGGGGGGGGGGGTGTGGCGGTCCCAGTGTACTGTTAGTCACGCTTAATGCCTTTATTTCTGCCTCTATTGACATCTGGGTGTCGGAGCCGCGCTGCGTGCTCCTTATTCTGTTTTGGCTGCCGCCGTTTTTCTCTCTACTACATAGTTGGCTGCGTCGTTAGATGCCGCGGCGCCTTTTCGTTACAACAGCACTTGTGATTTTATCCTTGCTTTTTTATTTATTACCTCAGAGCTTCGCGCTCTTCGGGGTGGGCGGGGACTTGTCTTGGCGCACTCCGCGTCACGGCCGAGCATTGAGCCCGCCCTTCGAGGTTCGCTGGGCGCCATTATGATGATCTTCGCGCGCGCGTGGCGGCTGTTCCCCTCCTCCCTTGGTCTGTAAGTGCCCTCGCGGGTGATTTCTTATTATGTTTTTCCAGCTGCGCATGGCCCTGACACCCTCTTTCACCTTATGTCTTTCAGACGCCGAGTCTCCGGCGGCTTCTCCCGGCCTCTTATATCCATATATATATATATATTTATACATATATAGTTTTTAGCGGGCCTTCCTACAAATCTCCCACATTAATCAGCGGGTCGTTGGGGCATCCAGGGTTGCCTAGTGCATAAATCCCTACGGGCCTAGATAATCACCATATGGAGGCATCTCAGGATTATGTGACCGGGGTCCCTCTGGGACAAGACCGGCTGTGTATAGCGTGTGGTCTCCCCCATGCTGATGCTGACAGGGCACGGGTGTGTGCGCCCTGTGCCGAGCAAGCACTGGCCCTGCAAGCGGCACCTGTGGCTGCACCTCGCTCCTATTCTCCCTCTTCCCCTTGCCTAAACCCCTTGCCTAAATCTCACTCCTGTTGAGTCATGTTCAAGCGGGGAGTTACAACCTGACCTGTCTTCTAGACAGCCTACGCTTGACCAGATTGTTACGGGGTTGTCCGAATGCTTGGGTCCTGGCAGGAAGCGGCCCTTGACGCCCCCGGATTCGGCCTTTGTTATGGGTTCGGAGGAGCTCTCATCTCCGTGTGATAGTGCTCCGTCTGACGATGGAGATCTGTTCTCTGATCCGGGTTCCTCTGATGAGAGGCCGAGGAGTCACGATGATTCTGACCAGGATGACTGGGGCCAGCTTGACATTGATGGTATGTTGCTTAGGATTTTTAAGGCCCTGTCTATTTCGCTCCCTGGCGCGGTCCCCAAGCCGAGAGGGGAGCGCTTCCATACGGCGACTGCGCGTTTGGAATTTCTCGAGCAGGCTCACTTCCACGCTCTGGTTCTTAAGGAATGGGAATGCCCCACTAAACTTCCAGGGATCCCAGAGGACTGGGATTGGAAATACCCTTTTCCCCCTGAGATGGTTGATTGTTGGTCATCGTCTCCCGTGGTGGACGCACCGATCATTGGGGTTCCTAACCCCCCCTTCTTCACAGCCCCGGCTTACAGCACCCTTCGGGATGTCGAGGACCGGCGCATCGATAGGCTGGCTTCGCACGCCTTTGCTTGTGCAGGAACGGCGCTGCGTCCTGTCTGTGCCGCGGCCATCACTGCAGTGGCCGCTAGAACCGTCATGCTTGAGCATCAGCCTGAGGATTTACCCTGGGAGGTGTTTAATGCACTCTCCAGTTGTGATATTTTTGTTAAATTTATCCTTTTAGCTCTGGATGACACCATCAGAATGTGTGCGAGGACCTCTGCCCCAGTGGTGGCTATACGTCGACTGCTCTGGCTGCGACAGTGGGGGGCTGACGATGCTGCTAAAAGGACTCGGACTGGGCTTCCCTTTAGAGGGCAACACCTGTTTGGGTCCCATCTGGATATATTTGAAAAAGAGGGCAATTCGCCCCATCAAGGGCGGCCGTCTCGGTCCTCTTGGAGCAGGGATACCCCTCCCCCTCCATATCATAGTGTTAAGCAAGAACCAGGGGTGCCCTTTCCGGGGCCTGGTACAGACTCCTGCCCCAGGAGCGGCAGACAACGTCAGGGGCCTTCTGGTCGGGCTAAGCCCGACTTCTTCACCAAAACCCCCTAAGCATGATGGGACGCCCTCACCCGCCTGAGTGAGGGGATGGCCACAGCACCTTGCTCCTATCAGGAGGCACCATGCCTCGTTCTGGTGGATTCAGGAGGTAGTCCCTCTGGATGCGGGACGGTGTTTGCTGGATGGTTCTTCCCCGAGTTGGCCAGGGTACTTCTTGTCCCTGTCTTTCTTCAGGTGTTGGTGCAGGCCTTCCTTGGCCTGCTAGGTCTGGGCTCCTTGACAGGATGCCCTTACAGATAGAGGCAGGGGCCTCTACACCAGTTTGTTCCACTTTCTCCTGGAGGATGAGGCGATTGCCCATCCTAACCCTCCATGGGTTTGGCGATTGTATCCACAGGCGTTTCCGCTTGGCGTCTCTGAGTTGGGCCCTCGGCGCTCTGTAAATCAGTGGGCCTCTGGCCGTCCGTGGAATGCTAAGATGCTTATTTTGGCTCACATGTGTCTTCAGGACACTGAGGCTTTTACAGGTGGGTGTTGGTGATCAACACCGCTGATTGTGTTCAGTCACCTTAGTTCCTATTTTGTCCCATTCTCCAGTATCTCCTTTCCTAGGATTGCATTTGGATTCGGCTCCGGCTAGTTCCTTCTTACTTGGCGATAGGGGATCTTCTGGGACAAGTTCTCTGTCCCTCTTTGCTGATATCTTACCTTCACCAAGCTGGATTGCAGCTGGTGGGCTCGTTGGTGGCGTATCAGATGCTGTCCCTTATATACCGAGCCCTTGGGCTCTTCGGCACAATAGGTTTTTGATCCTACATGGGGTTCCAGCCCCCCTGGAGCTAGGTCGGTGCTCATTTCCCCTTGGTAAGGTGGTTTCTCTTGAGCTGATTATCTTCAAGGACCCTGTCAGGGGGCACCCCCTTCCTTGCTTGCATCTTCCTGTGAATAGTCACCTTGGGTACCAGGTCTCGCAGGTTGGAGGGGGGGGGGAATTTCTTCCAAAAAAACCCACGTGGTTCCTGGGGTGGGTCCCTTAGAGGGTCCATCTACCTACTGGCTTTGTTAAAACAATAAGCCTCCAATTGACTCTATACTATTGGACTCCTCCTCTTTAGGACCTGTCTATTTGGGGACTCCTGGCCTGTTGGAGGACAATGGCCTGTTTGATTATTGGTCTGGAGCTTGAAGCAGGATGTTTCCGCTGGTAAGTTCCTGATCCTGTTCTGGGTGGGGGTCTACGTCCCCTGCTCCTCGGTGGTATTCGCTCCAATGGATGTCTTTCAGTGGCAGGTTGTGCTATCCTGGTGTCCCTCTGAGAGCCAACTAGGGTGGCTCTGTTGGGTCTCACCTATATCACAAGGGCTCTGCCCTTGTTTTTACTGTTCCAGAATACTCTGACTCTGGTCATTGTGTATAGACCTTCTATTTTATATGTCTTCTCTTCATTCACCCTGCTATGTGGGTTTTCTGTGCACGGTCGTGTTGATAATAAAACCCGTGAGCTTGATGGCCCCTGGGTGGCCTAGTGCACTGTGGTTCGCAGATGCTTCTGCTAAGATCAGCTGACCTGTACGCTCTCTCAGGAGTGCGGTTCTGCCCTTGTCGGGCTCCTTCTTATGTCGTCCCAATCTACAGACTCTAGTCTGGGGCTTGACAGCTGATTCATTCACCCCTTGGAGACGGGCTTATCTTCTGGGTGACTCGGTATATGGGGGGCTAGGAGCAAGCTTCCTTGACTTCTTCCTCCGTCCGTTGTGGGTTAGGGTGTACCCATATTGATTGGCATGAGTCTTGGTCTCTACCCTGTTGGACGTTCTCGGTTCCCGGGTTCTAGAGTTGTTCCAGCGTAGGTTGGGGTTGGCTCCCCATCTAGGTACTTTGAAGGTTCAGGTTCTGTCCTGTCTGCCTTCCTGTAGAAGTCTGGTTCAGTCTTCCTTGTTAGGAGTTCTCTTGGGGATTGCTCAAGGACATCTCTCAAGTAGTTCTATTGTCCCTGTTGGGATCAATTTTCATTCTGTCTGCCCTGCGGATTTTTTCCTTGGGTCTTATTCTGGTTGCTGTCTGAGCTGTTTTTGTAGCTCAGTCGCCCCTCTGGAGGCTGTTGCTTCAGTCAGACGTGTGCCTGAGAAGGTGGCTCTGATTGCTTAGCCCTCGTTCATTATATATATAACTATATATATATATATATATATATATATATATATATATATATATATACACACCATTATGTGGTGGTATTCCGCCTTACGCCGGACCATTTGTCCAAGGTGGTGTTTTATGATCCTTATTTAAGTCCTTTTAGTCTGCCTATGGGCCTTAGTCTTAGTAATGCTGAAGTAAGGGGTCTACATTCCCTCAGCAGGTGTTGCACTTTTCCTGGTCGTTTCTTGTCCCTTAGGGGGACTGATGCCCTTTGGGGTCAGCGGGCGCCTCCACAAGTATGCACCTGATTCGTTTGCTTCCAGGGCCTATGCGCCCTTTGGACTGTTCTTTCTTGGATGCCTTGCCTTCCTGGTCCTGGGTACAGGTTTCGGCTTCTTGCTGATCCTTGTTAGTGAAGGGGTCAGTATCCCCGCCTGTCTTGTGGGAGTCCAGTTTTCTATTTCCCGTTGGGGAGAGTTCTGAGTTTTACCCAGGCTTCTATTGCATTTGGGCTGGTTAGGCAGTTACTCTGGCCTATTCCTTTAAGGGGGGAAGAACTTCCCTCTCTTTCTGTTCTGTTCCACTTGTGCTTGGGTACCTTTGGCCCTTCACCCCCAGGTTCTGTTAAGCAGGTTTGCTAGACTGCTGCTTGTTTTCTGTTCATACCTTTTTCAAAGGTTTTGTTATGGAATTGACGTTAGAGCCTTTGCTCATGTCGTGCTTGGTAGCAAGGTTTGCAGGTGACAGCGCCTTTACTGTCTGCTGTGCCTTTTTTGTTGGGGATCCCACCCTACCTTATGGACACTGCTATTGGATGTCCCATGTGTAAGTATTAGATGGAGCAGGACGTGCTGTATGCTTAGAATAATACAATTCTGTGAAGTACTCACCTGTAGAATTGGTATTATACGCATACAGCACGTCCTGCTCCACCCCACCCTGGTTTCACCTCGTTCTGGATCCCCTGTATGGTGATTGTTATCATTGTTATTATTACCAGTTGGGTGGTTGGTTTCTCCCGGCTTCTTTTTCTCACTGCTTTTCAATGCTGGGGATTTGTGGGAGGTCCCTCGGTATATGAAGGGTCGGGAGGAGCCTGTTTTTTTGCATGTCTGCAGTGAACAGCGCCCTCTGGCGGAGGATTACCCATGTGTAAGTATTAGATGGAGCAGGACGTGCTGTATGCGTATAATACCAATTCTACAGGTGAGTACTTCACAGAATTGTATTTTCTCAGACCAGCTTCTAATTCTGAGTTGAATGATCTCAAATGCGGACGGTTTGGGGCGCTGGGAGCCCCCTCAAAACATTTATTCTAAGTATACAGCACGTCCTGCTCCAGATAGTAATTCCTTACGTTTGGGTTATGCATCCACAAGATGGCGCTGGACTGCAGAGACAGCAAAAAGTGGCTCCTCCCGGCCCCTTATATTCCAGGGACCTCCCACAAAATCCCCAGTTCTTCTCTGCAGTCGGCGTTGCGATGACTAGAAGATGGCTCTCTCT
Organism: Gastrophryne carolinensis; assembly: GCA_027917425.1. NCBI lineage: Eukaryota > Metazoa > Chordata > Amphibia > Anura > Microhylidae > Gastrophryne > Gastrophryne carolinensis. The sequence goes on from CM051234.1 coordinate 443,595,607, forward strand.
ACTCACAGGTGAGCGGGTCTATTAGACTGAGGCCCTGTAGGACTATTCCCACCCGTTCCTCCTTTTCATGCCTCCCAGCTTTGGCTGCACTGGTCGGGTGACGGTAGGCAGCACCGTTGTCAGGTGCTTAAGGAGCACTGCTCCGACCGCAATCCCCCACCAAAGGGTAGGCGGTATAGGCCCATGGTGAGCCTTATGGGATGCCCCTCCCGCGCTAACGCCCCTCGCCCCCTGTCCATCTGTGGGCTCCTGTTAGGTTGGCCGCTGCCCTCCCTCGCTCTCCCTGGTATTTTCGGGGGGGGGGGGGGGGATGCTCTGTGTGTGTGTCTGTTGTTGGTGTATTCTTCACTTTTATTGTTTACGTGGTATAGCTTGGCTTGTGTCACCTCACAGGTTTTGGTTGCACTGGTTGCTTTTAAAAATGCTGCTGCGTGCTGGTACGGAGTTCCGCGCTCAAGCCTTCTCGTGCTGTGTGGCTAGCTTCTACCTACTGCGGTCTGTAAGTGCCCTTGCGGGCTGGCTTATCTTTAATTATTGTTGTGTTTGCATACCGTTTACGGGTCTTTTTGTTAAGGTCTTGCAGGCGGGTCAAACTTAATTGTGGTTTCTCCCGGCGTATCCCCTCTATTTAGTTGCTATTAGAGGCCTGCTCTGCCTTTACCTCCCACTTCCCTAGCAGGCTATTGGGGCATCCCGGGTGACTTTATTGTGTAAATCCCTATTGGCCAGTGGCCGCGATAATCACCATTTGGAGGCTTCTCAGGATAATGTGCTTGGGGTTCCTTCGGGATAAGCCCGGCTGTGTGTGGCGTGTCCCCTACTAGTGATGACAATGTGCGGGTTTGTGTACCCTGTGCCCAGCGGGCGCTTGCGCTGCAATCTGGGTTGCCTGTGACTGGGCCTGCGCCCCGTGTGGCTTCGCCCACTCCCCCTCGCTTACATCTGATTCCCAGTGAGGTGCATACCAGTGGGGAGTCTCAGCCTGATTTGTCTACCAGGGTGGCTAGTATTGAAAAGCTGATTGCTGGTTCTATGGCGCGTAAGACCTCTGCTAAGAGGCGGCATCTGCCACCTGGCGTTAACTTATTTCCTATGGAGGATGAGGAATTTTTTGACCTGGCTGGCTATACCCCCCTGGAAGAAGGGGAATTGTTTTCTGATTCAGAATCATCTGATGAGCAGCCTAAGGATTATGCTGATTCTGGCTCTGACCCATGGGCTCCAGATGATACTGACAGGCTTTTGGCTCACATTTTTGAAGTGCTTTCTATCTCTCCTCCTGCTGCGGCTCCTCTGCAGCAGGGGGAGTTGTTTCACATGGATAAGCCACGTTTGGAGTTTCCTGAGCACACTCACTTTAATAATCTTGTGTTCATGGAGTGGGAGCGACCGAGCAGGCTCCCTGGGGTGCCTAAAAGTTGGATAAGAGGTACCCTTTCCCTGCTGAAGTGGTTAAGCGTTGGTTGTCCCCTCCAGAAGTGGATGCACCAATTCTGGGGTTGTCCAACACTTCTGTCATGCATTCCCCTGACTCTACTACATTGAGAGATGGTAAGGACCGGCGCATTGATCAGCTGGCTTCCCATGCCTTTGCCTGTGCGGGGTCTGCGCTGCGCCCGGTTGTGCCTCTGCCATTACAGCTGTGTCTATTAGGACTCTGCTCAGGAGTGTTTTAGATGGGGCTCCTGATGAGGCAGCTAGTGCTGAGTATAGTGCTCTTCTGCGTTGTGATGAATTTGTTGCATATGTCCTCTCTGCCTTGGATGATACCATTAGAATGTGTGGCAGGAGTTCTGCCTTAGCGGCGGCTATACGCCGCTCGGTTTGGCTGCGCCAGTGGGCAGCTGACAACGCTGCCAAGAAGGCTCTCACTGGGTTCCCCTTTAAAGGGCTGCATCTTTTTGGGGATCGCCTGGACCTGTTTGCTAAGGGAGGCAGGTTACCCCAGAGTAAGAGACAGTCTTGGCCCTTTCGGGGTTCAGGTTCCTTTCTTTCCTCCTACCGTGGGTCCAGAGTGGGAAGGGGAGCATCATTTACAGGGGCCCGGGGAGATTTCTGGGACAGGGGCAGAGGACGTGGCCGCCCTGGATCCTCCTGGGGTTCCAAATCGAAGTCTTCCCCCAAGCCCCCTCAGGCATGAAGGGGCGCCCTCACCCATCCGGGTGGGGGGACGGCTTTGGCTCTTTGCTCACGTCTGGAGGCGTCATGTCTCAGACCGGTGGATTTAGGAGGTAGTGTCCTCCGGTTACAAGATAGAGTTGGCAGCCTGGCCGCCCCCAAGATTCATCAGATTCCGGATGCCTCAAGACCCCCTGTCAGCTCAGGGCCTGTTGCTTGCTGTGCAGAATCTACTGGAGCTGGGGGTTATTTGCCAAGTGCCGTTAGGGGAAAGGGGCAAGGGCTACTATTCCAACCTTTTCACCGTTCCCAAAAGAGATGGGTCTGTCAGTCACATCCTGGATTTAAAGCTTCTCAACAAGTTTGTCAGACCCAGGAGGTTTCGCATGGAGACTCTGCGCTCAGCTGTAAGTTCACTACGTTCAGGGGATTTCATGACCTCTGTGGACATCAAGAATGCTTACCTCCATGTTCCAGTTTTTCCAGGTCATCAGAGATACCTCAGGTTTGCTCTGGAGGATCAGCATTACCAGTTTGTGGCATTGCCCTTCGGTCTTACTTCAGCTCCCAGGGTTTTCACCAAGGTGCTGGCGGGCATTATGGCTCTGCTGAGAGCTCAGGGCATTCGCATTCTTCCCTATTTGGACGACATTCTTATCACTTCTCCGTTCTTCCAACAGGCAGAGCTGGATACTCAGCGGGTGGTGTCCACTCTGGAGTCATTCGGCTGGGTGATAAACCACTCCAAATCTTCCCTGTCTCTCTCTTTGGTAAAGCCATTTCTGGGCATGAATCTGGATACAGCTCGGGCCAGGATCTTTCTTCCTCAGCAGAAGGTGGACAGTCTGCAGGCGCAAGCTCAGCTCCTTCTGTCATGCCCTCACCCTTCCATCAGGCAGGGAATGCAGCTGGTGGGCCTGATGGTGTCCTGCTTCGAGGCGGTTCCTTATGCTCAGTTCCACATGAGGCCTCTTCAACTCCACCTCTTGTCTGTATGGGTCAGGGACACTGTGTCCCTAAATCAGGTCTTGGTTCTGTCCCCCCTAGCCAGGCGGTCCCTCTCGTGGTGGCTGGACTCAAGAAACCTGTTGGTGGGCAGATCCTTTCTGGCCCCTTGCTGGGAGACAGTCACCACGGATGCCAGTCTGACAGGTTGGGGGCGCTTCTGGAGATCCCTAACCTTCCAGGGGCAGTTGGGCCCTCAGGAGGCCCACACCCCTATCAACATTCTGGAACTGAGGGCGATCAGGTTAGTTCTAGCCCGCTTGACCCTGCACCTTCGGGGTCGGGCTGTTCAGGTCCGCTCGGACAACCAGACGGCGGTTGCCTACATCAATCATCAGGGAGGGACCCGAAGCCAGGGGGCCCTCAAGGAAGTGTCTCTGATCCTGCCTTGGGCAGAGGACAATGTCCCCTGCATCTCAGCTGTGTAAATTCCGGGGGTGGAGAATCTGGAATCTGGCTATACCCCCCTGGAAGAAGGGGAATTGTTTTCTGATTCAGAATCATCTGATGAGCAGCCTAAGGATTATGCTGATTCTGGCTCTGACCCATGGGCTCCAGATGATACTGACAGGCTTTTGGCTCACATTTTTGAAGTGCTTTCTATCTCTCCTCCTGCTGCGGCTCCTCTGCAGCAGGGGGAGTTGTTTCACATGGATAAGCCACGTTTGGAGTTTCCTGAGCAAACTCACTTTAATAATCTTGTGTTCATGGAGTGGGAGCGACCGAGCAGGCTCCCTGGGGTGCCTAAAAGTTGGATAAGAGGTACCCTTTCCCTGCTGAAGTGGTTAAGCGTTGGTTGTCCCCTCCAGAAGTGGATGCACCAATTCTGGGGTTGTCCAACACTTCTGTCATGCATTCCCCTGACTCTACTACATTGAGAGATGGTAAGGACCGGCGCATTGATCAGCTGGCTTCCCATGCCTTTGCCTGTGCGGGGTCTGCGCTGCGCCCGGTTGTGCCTCTGCCATTACAGCTGTGTCTATTAGGACTCTGCTCAGGAGTGTTTTAGATGGGGCTCCTGATGAGGCAGCTAGTGCTGAGTATAGTGCTCTTCTACGTTGTGATGAATTTGTTGCATATGTCCTCTCTGCCTTGGATGATACCATTAGAATGTGTGGCAGGAGTTCTGCCTTAGCGGCGGCTATACGCCGCTCGGTTTGGCTGCGCCAGTGGGCAGCTGACAACGCTGCCAAGAAGGCTCTCACTGGGTTCCCCTTTAAAGGGCTGCATCTTTTTGGGGATCGCCTGGACCTGTTTGCTAAGGGAGGCAGGTTACCCCAGAGTAAGAGACAGTCTTGGCCCTTTCGGGGTTCAGGTTCCTTTCTTTCCTCCTACCGTGGGTCCAGAGTGGGAAGGGGAGCATCATTTGCAGGGGCCCGGGGAGATTTCTGGGACAGGGGCAGAGGACGTGGCCGCCCTGGATCCTCCTGGGGTTCCAAATCGAAGTCTTCCCCCAAGCCCCCTCAGGCATGAAGGGGCGCCCTCACCCTTCCGGGTGGGGGGACGGCTTTGGCTCTTTGCTCACGTCTGGAGGCGTCATGTCTCAGACCGGTGGATTTAGGAGGTAGTGTCCTCCGGTTACAAGATAGAGTTGGCAGCCTGGCCGCCCCCAAGATTCATCAGATTCCGGATGCCTCAAGACCCCCTGTCAGCTCAGGGCCTGTTGCTTGCTGTGCAGAATCTACTGGAGCTGGGGGTTATTTGCCAAGTGCCGTTAGGGGAAAGGGGCAAGGGCTACTATTCCAACCTTTTCACCGTTCCCAAAAGAGATGGGTCTGTCAGTCACATCCTGGATTTAAAGCTTCTCAACAAGTTTGTCAGACCCAGGAGGTTTCGCATGGAGACTCTGCGCTCAGCTGTAAGTTCACTACGTTCAGGGGATTTCATGACCTCTGTGGACATCAAGAATGCTTACCTCCATGTTCCAGTTTTTCCAGGTCATCAGAGATACCTCAGGTTTGCTCTGGAGGATCAGCATTACCAGTTTGTGGTATTGCCCTTCGGTCTTACTTCAGCTCCCAGGGTTTTCACCAAGGTGCTGGCGGGCATTATGGCTCTGCTGAGAGCTCAGGGCATTCGCATTCTTCCCTATTTGGACGACATTCTTATCACTTCTCCGTTCTTCCAACAGGCAGAGCTGGATACTCAGCGGGTGGTGTCCACTCTGGAGTCATTCGGCTGGGTGATAAACCACTCCAAATCTTCCCTGTCTCTCTCTTTGGTAAAGCCATTTCTGGGCATGAATCTGGATACAGCTCGGGCCAGGATCTTTCTTCCTCAGCAGAAGGTGGACAGTCTGCAGGCGCAAGCTCAGCTCCTTCTGTCATGCCCTCACCCTTCCATCAGGCAGGGAATGCAGCTGGTGGGCCTGATGGTGTCCTGCTTCGAGGCGGTTCCTTATGCTCAGTTCCACATGAGGCCTCTTCAACTCCACCTCTTGTCTGTATGGGTCAGGGACACTGTGTCCCTAAATCAGGTCTTGGTTCTGTCCCCCCTAGCCAGGCGGTCCCTCTCGTGGTGGCTGGACTCAAGAAACCTGTTGGTGGGCAGATCCTTTCTGGCCCCTTGCTGGGAGACAGTCACCACGGATGCCAGTCTGACAGGTTGGGGGCGCTTCTGGAGATCCCTAACCTTCCAGGGGCAGTTGGGCCATCAGGAGGCCCACACCCCTATCAACATTCTGGAACTGAGGGCGATCAGGTTAGTTCTAGCCCGCTTGACCCTGCACCTTCGGGGTCGGGCTGTTCAGGTCCGCTTGGACAACCAGACGGCGGTTGCCTACATCAATCATCAGGGAGGGACCCGAAGCCAGGGGGCCCTCAAGGAAGTGTCTCTGATCCTGCCTTGGGCAGAGGACAATGTCCCCTGCATCTCAGCTGTGTAAATTCCGGGGGTGGAGAATCTGGAGGCAGACTCCCTGAGCAGGGGGACTTCTCGCCTGGGGGAATGGTCCCTCAGCAACAGGGTGTTTCGCTCTGTGTCACCGTTGGGGTCAGCCAGATGTGGATCTGTTTGCGTCCCATCACAATCACAAGCTTCCAGTCTTTGTGTCTCTGCCCCAGGACCCTCTGGCCTTTGTCGTGGATGCTCTGACAATGCCCTGGCAGGGCTTTCAGCTACTGGATGTCTTTCCCCCGTTTCCCCTGTTGGGCAGGGTTCTGCGGCTCAGGAATGGGCGCCAGCAATCCTGGTGGCCCCCTGTTGGCCAAGAAGAGTGTGGTTCGCAGACATCGTGCAGCTGGCGGTAGATCAGTACACCCTGCCCAAGGATCCAGACCTGCTCACTCAGGGGCGGCTACACTACCCCAATTTACAAACACTGGCTTTAACGGCCTGGCTGCTGAAACCTCCATCTTAATGGAAAAGGGGCTGCCTGCCTCTGTTGTTGACACCATGATCAGGGCTAGGAAGAAGTCCTCTTCTTCCATTTACTATAGGGTTTGGCGTGCCTACATTGACTGGTGTGAGGCTAAATCTCTTCCCTGTCGTGTGTTTTCTAGCCCTAGGATTCTGGAGTTTCTCCAACATGGTTTGGATCTGGGGCTTCAACTCAGCACTCTGAAGGGTCATGTGTCTTCCTTGGCTGTTTTCTTTTAGAGATCTTTTGCTCAGCATCATCTGGTCATGACTTTTTTCCAAGGGGTTACTCATGTGCGCCCCCCACGTAAGCCTATGTTGCCAGTCTGGGACTTGAACTTGGTCCTATCTGCCTTGCAGGGGTCTCCTTTTGAGCCTGTGCATGAGGCTGCTTTGTCCATTCTTACGCTTAAGGTAGTCTTTTTGGTGGCTATCACTTCTGTTAGGCGTGTTTCTGAGTTGGCGGCGCTCTCCGTCAAGCCCCCTTACTTTGAGAGACACCAGGACAAGGTGGTGTTTCGCTTTAAACCAGATTTTCTGCCTAAAGTTGTGTCGGCTTTTCATGTCAATCAAGACATTGTTCTACCTTCTCTGTGCCCTAATCCTAGTAACTCTAAGGAGAGGGCTCTACATTCCTTGGATGTGGTCAGGAACCTGAAGTTCTATTTGGTGGCTACTGAGCCCTTCAGGAAGACTGATGCTTTTTTTGTGGTCCTTTCGGGTCCCAAGAAGGGTCTGGCTCCAGCTAAGTCTACTATCAGCAAGTGGATCCGTCAGGCTGTGATTCAGGCCTATTCTGCTAAAGGGAAGGATCCTCCCTTCCGCCTTACTGCTCATTCCACTCGTGCTATTGGTGCCTCTTGGGCTTTTCAGCACCAGGCTTCTGTTGAACAAGTTTGCTTCTGTTCATACTTTTTCTAAGTTCTACAAGGTTGATGTTAGGGCCTCAGCAGATGCTGTTTTTGGCTGCAAAGTTCTGCAGGCGGCAGTGGTTTAATCTGCTTGTTGTTGCTTTTGGGGATCCCACCCTACCTTACGGACACTGCTATTGGATGTCCCAAACTTAAGGAATTACTATCTGGAGCAGGATGTGCTGTATACTTAGAATAATACAATTCTGTGATTACTCACCTGTAGAATTGGTATTATGCGTATACAGCACGTCCTGCTCCACCCCGCCCTTGGTTTTCATTGTTTTTAGTGCCTCTGTATGGTGATTGTTATCATGGTTAAAATTGTTTGATTATGGTTATTATATTCTTAGTATACAGTACGTCCTGCTCCAGATATAATACTTACACTTGGGTTATCCTCCGCCAGATGGCGCTGCACTGCAGAGACATGCAAACAGGCTCCTCCCGGCCCTTCAAATACCCAGGGACCTCCCACAAATCCCCAGATTTCTCTGCAGTGCTGACTGCGAAGACATGAAGTATCACTCTCTTGCAGGTGAGCGGGGCTATTAAAGCCTGCAGCCCTGTTGCACTACTCCCACCCATCCTCTTCGTGATGTGCCTCCCAGCCTGGGCTGCGCTGGTCGGGTGAAGGTAGGCAGCACCACACGTGCTCTTGGAGCCATGCTCCACCGCAGTCCCCCACCAAAGGGTAGGCGGTTCAGGCTGATGGTGAGCCTCTAGTGGATGCCCCTCCCACGTTATTGCCCCATACCCCGTATTGCGGTGGACCCTGTTCAAAGGGTCGCCATCCTTCCCTCGTTCCCCCCGTAGTTCGGTGGGAAAGAAAAGGGGGGGTGTGTGTGTGTGTGTGGTGGTCTTAGTGTATTCATTTACACGTTATGGCCTTAGTATTGTCCTTGACTTATACACCTTGGTGTCAGAGCCGCGCGTTTTTGCCTTTTATTAATGTCTGCGTTGCCTCAGACGCTGTGGCGTCTTCATTGGCAAACCCCTGCTATTCTAAGTATGTCTCACACCCTGCTTCGGAAATAGTCATTACACTTGGGTTATGTCCAGCAGAGGGCGAACTTCTGCAGAGATGACTAGAAAAAAAGGAAGCCCCTCCCGGCCCATAAATACCTGGGACCTCCCACACATCACCCAGTTATCGTCTCTGCAGACGGCGAGAAAGTCGGAAGATGATGTCTCCTCCTTGCACAGGGGGATTTCAGGTAGCCGGGATGACCCCCGGCCCGCTATTTTAGCTATTTCCGCCCGGATCCCTGTTTTGTCTTACCCTGCCTCCCAGCCTAGGCTGCTGGTCCGGGCGAGGGTAGATGGCACCCTAGGTGCTTAGGAGCTAATGCTCCACCGTGAGACCCTATACTAGAGGGTAGGCGGTTAACCGGGTTGGTGACCCCGGTTTGGGATGCCCTGTCCGTTCCCCCACTTTTTACTTTGTAGTTGGGGATCCCTCCCTCCCTTTACTTGTCCCTTTATTCCCTGTGGGAGGGGGGGCTGTGACCTTCCCTTGCCCAGTTGTCACGGAGCTTCGGGAAGTAATCCTTCATTTATTAGGGGACAATGAGTGTTAGTGTGTGTGTGTGTGTGTGTGTGTGTGTGTGTGTGTTTTTTACTGTAGTTTTATTGTTTGGTTGTCCTGCCATGCAGCGGCCATCGGGACAGACGGCCGCACTGTCATGGCAGCTAGTGGGGAGGCTGAGGGGATTCTTCTCCCCTCCTTGCTGTGAGGAGAGGGGGCGAGGCCGGGCGCTCGGCGCGCTGGCAGAGGCCCGCCCCCGCACACACTCACTCACTCACTCACTCACTCTGTTCCTTCTGGCGCGCTCTGAGGCGCCCTGTTTTATCTTACTATGGGGAGGGGGCGGGGCCGGGCGCTCTGCGCGTTGGCAGCGGCGGCCCGTTCCTCTCCCTCACACTCTCTTTCCTTTTTTCCTCGGCGCCCGGTTTCTTTGCTTATGCGTAGGGGGCGGGGCCGGGCGCTCGACGCGCTGGCGGCGGCCCACCCCTCTCTCTCTTTCTCTTTGGCGCCATCTGCGGCGCCCGGCTTGCGTGACTGAGGAGGTGGCGGGGCCGGGCGCTCTACGTGCTGATGGCGGCCCGCCCCGCTCTCTCGCTCTTTGGCGCCCTCGGCGCCGCCCAGTTATTTCATTTGGTTGGGGAGGGGGCCGGGCAGGGCGCTTGTCGCGCTGGCGGCGACCCGTCCCTCTCTCTCTCTCTCTCTCACTGGCGCCTTCGGCGGCGCCCGTTGGTGAGGATGGGGAGGCGGCGGGGCCAGGCGCGGCGTGCGATCCGCTCTGGCCTGCCCTCTTCGTCTGCTTCCTCTAGATCAGGGTTCGGCTCTGAAGAATTCTTGTCTAGGTGAGTGCCCTGTGGGGCTTTGATTGTCCCTTGATTGTATGTTGTTAGGGCGCTTTATACAGTGCCAGATTAGCACGCTGTGGGATCTTTTTGTCCCACCTTGCGTTCCTGGTAATATTACATATGACACTAGCATGGTATATATGCTTTATCTTTAATATTATATGCTCTTTGCCTCATTGTTATGTATACACATATATATTTATATAATATATATTTATTTTCTATGTTTAGCCACACTCTGTTTGAATGTATGAGTGCTTGTCTTGATTCTTTATTATGGGGGCCCTCCTGTCAATGTGTCCTGGGGTCCCTTGGGCTTGCAAATCCTCCCACTAACGGACTTAAGGGGCATCCCGGGTGGCTTCTAGTGTAATTCCCGCTGGTCGTAGCGACTACCATACAAACCACCATTTGGAGGCTCCCCTGGATCCGGGCTCTGGCTCCCTGCGGGGCAGTCCCAGCGGTGTGTGGGTTGGGGGGTATCCCTTGTTGGGGATACTGTGCTGGTGCATACCTTGTGTTCAGCAGGCCTTACCACGGCATTTGGGGGCCCGGACGTCTGGGTCAGTGCCGCCGGCCTTATCACCTACTTCACCTTAAATTATCCGTACCCCATGTGACATTGTCATTAGCGGGGAGTCGCAATCTGATGTATGTGCTGGATTGGCCAACATCAATATATTGTTTCTAGCTCTGTGGCCAGGGTGGCCTTGGCTAAGAGAAGACATCTGTCTCCGGCAGTGCCGGTTCTTGATGTTTATGATTCCCTTGACTGGTCTGTTTATTTTCAGCTTGCGTAAGGACCTGTTTCCGGAATCTGATGGTTCTGAGGATCAGCAGTTGGGATGCTGATGCCGGGTTTGGGGATGCTGTGGTTACCCCCAAGTTCCTGGGCCATTTATTTGAGGTGCTGGCTATTCCTCCTCCGGCGGAGTCCCCTCCACAGAAGGGAAAATAATTTTTTTCTTGAGACCTCTAAGCCTCGTATGGGTGCCCAACTCAGTTTCATTCTAATTTATGATTATTAAGGATCGGGAGGGATCTAGCCGGCTTCCCGGTTTTCCTCAGGAACGGGATAGGGTGTATCCCTGTACGGTGATAGCGGTGAAGCGCTGGTCATCTCCTCCCGAGGTCTATGCGTCCGGTACTGGGATGTCCAACGCATCTGTGGTGCACTCTCTAGACGCCTCCACAATTGAGTATCGTGAAGATCGTCGCTTGACATGCCCTTGCCGGCGTGGGTTCTGCCTGGCGGCCTGTTTGTATTTCTGTAATCACGGTTGTGGTTATCAGGTCTGTGGTTTGGGGCCTGTTGAGGGGTCCCAGCTGGACCCAGCCAGTGCTGAATTGGCTGCGCTTATGCGGTGTGTATAGTTCCTGACCATGGTCTTGTCTGCCTGGATGACACTATATGTCTGTATGGCGGAACTTCAGCTTTGCTTGTGGCTATACGATGCTCTGTCTGGTTGCGCTGGTGGCGGCTAACATTGGCTACCCTTCGGGTATGCGGTTGTTTGGACTCATATTGGATTCAGTTGCGTAAGGAGGCAGGCTTCTGCCACGCTAGAGGCGACGTTGCTCTCTTCGGGGGGCAGGCGCCTCTAATCCTTCCTTTCTCGGTGCCAGAGTTGGCAGAGGTGCTGCCTTCTCTATCTCCAGTGGTGATTCCTCTGTTCTCGGGTTTCCTCGGACCCCCGGGCTGTGCAGGGGCCGGGGCTATTGTTCCAACCCTTGTGGTCCCCTATCGGGATGGATCCGTTACAACCATTCTGGTTTTTGAGGCCTTTCTACAGGTTCATCAGCTCCCAGAAGTTCCACGTGAAGACTCTGCGCTAGGTCATCAATTCCCTTCCTCAGGGGGATTTCGTGACATTTTTAGACATCAAGGTTGTTTACCTTTGTGTACCAACCTACCCCGCTCGCCAGAGATTTCTCAGGTTTGGGGTGGAAGATCAGCATTTTCAGTTGTGGCCCTCCCTTTCTGGTTGATTTCGGTGCCAAGGGTGTTCTCCAAGGGGCTGGCGGGCATAATGGCCCTTCTCGGAGCCCTGGGCGTTTACATTGTGCTGTAGCTGGACGACCTTTTTTATTACAGCATCTTTTCTATGCCGGGTGGAGATGGACTCCAGGGTGGTGACAACGCTGGAACGGTTGGTTGGGTGATCATTCACCCCAAGTTCTCTGGCATGAATCTGGATTCCGGTCATGCCAGAGGGTTCCTTCCTTACCCTAAGGTGCAGAGGGTTCAGGATCTGATATTTGTTCTCCTGGACAATCCTTGCCTCTCTTTCTGGCTAGGGATGAAACTGGTGGGATTGATGGTGGTTTTCCTTCTAGGCAGTCCCCTTTGCTCAGTTCCTCATGAGGTCGCTCTAACTCCGTCTATTGCGGACTTGGGATGGCTGCTCCCGGTGCTTGGCTCGGTCCTTTCTGCTGTCTCCCAGGGTCCGGCAATCCTTTCAGTGGTTGCTGGAGCTTGGCGGTCTGATGAGGGGCAGATCCGTTTTGGCCCCTTGTTGGGAGACGGTTACCACGAATGCCAGCCTGTCGGGCTGGGGAGGTTTCTGGACGGACTTTCAGTTCCAGGGGCTGGGGAGTCTTCAGGAGGCTCCCGCTCCCATCTTTGTTTTTGGAGTTCAGAGCTATTTGTTTGATTCTGTCATGCTGGATGCATCATTTACAGGTTTTTGCCGGTTCAGGTTCAGTGGACGATTGTACTGCGGTCGCTTACGTCGATCACCAAGGAGGGACTCGCAGCTGGAGTGCCCTTAGGGAAGTTTTGCTGATTCTTGCATGGGCGAAGAGCGATGTTCCATGCTTTTCAGCGGCATTCATTCCGGGAGCGGATGACACGGAGGCGGATTCCTTGAGCAGGGGATCCTCTCACTGAGGGGGTTGTTCTTTCTACCGCAAGGTGTTCCGGTCCTTCTGTCGCAAGTGGGGGATTCAGGGGGTGGTTCTCCTTGCCTCACGTTGCATCACGTTGGCTCCTGAGGGTGCGTCAGCAATGCTGGTGGCTCCAGGGTTGCCAAGATAGGTTTGGTTCGTTCTGCAGTTTGCAAACGCTGGCTTTGGCGGCATGGCTGCTGTAATCTCCTCCATCTTCATAGAGGAAGTTTTGTCTGGTGTTGTGCTTCAGACCCTTGTTTGGGCTAGGAAGAGGTCTTCCTTTAGTTTCTTCTACAGGACTCGGCGGTCTTATTTTGATGGGTGTGAGGCTAGGGCCTTGCCTTGCAATGTGGTTTTGTTCACTAGGTTTTTGGACTTTCGTCCGTACGGTCTGGGCCTGGGGCTCCAGCTTAAGTGCTTGGCTGGGGCAGGCCTCTGTCCTGGCGGTCTTCCTCTAGGGCCTTTTGTCCTCAAAAAGCTTTGCGTCTGTTTGGGATATGAATTTTGCATTTTCTATGCTTTCACGACAGATTGCCTTTTGGTGGCTATTGCTTCTGTTCAATGTGTTTCCATCTCTTTTAGGATGTGGTTCTTCTTCCTTGTGTCCTTCGTCTAGCTTTGACGAGGAGAGGGCCCTGCTGAGGGCCCTGTTGACGTTCTATTCTTGGCTACTTCCTTTTTCTGTAGGAAGGAAGTCTTGTTTGTGGTGCCCTCTGGCCCTGACGGTTTGGCGCCGTCAAGTCATCTCTGCAGAAGTTCGCCCTCTGCTGGACATAACCCAAGTGTAATGACTATTTCCGAAGCAGGGTGTGAGACATACTTATAATACCCATTTTACAGGTGAGTAATCACAAAATTGTATTTTTTTTTCTAAGTGTGTCATACACTCGCATTTTTCTTGTCTGCGTTGACTACTACCTCAGAGCTTCGCGCTCTTCGGGGGCGCACGTGGTAACGGTCCTCCTCCTCCCTGGCTCTGTAAGTGCCCTCGCGGGCGATTTTCATCATTCTTGCTCACTGCACATGGCTCTGACTTCCCTATTCCCATTATGTCTTTCAGACGGTCGAATCCAGTGGCTTCTCCCGGCCCGGTGTAATTGCCAGTTGGACCTAGTATAATTACTCCCACTTCCCTGCGGGTCTTTGGGGTAGCTTGTAGCGTCAATCCCTATTGGCCTATTGTGCCTATTAATCACCATATGGAGGCATCCCAGGATATTGTGAACGGGGATCCCTCGGGACAAGCCCGGCTGTGTGTAGCTTGTGGGGTCTCTCCTATCAGTGGTGACAATGCACGGGTCTGCGTCCCTTGTGCACAGCAGGCGCTAATGGTGCTTCCCACCCCTCCTGTGGCTGGGCCTGCACCTCGCCTCACTTCACCTACTCCCCCAAGCCTGAGTCTAACCCCCAATACAAGCGGGGATTCTCATCCTGATGTGGCTACTAGACTGGCCAGTGTTGAAAAATTGCTTGCTAGTTCTCTAGCGCGCAAGGCCACTGCAAAAAAGCGGCACATAATCCCTGGTTCTGCTCCTTTCCCTACGGAGTCTGAGTTCTCGCATCTATATGGCCATGCCCCTTCAGACGAAGGGGAGCTGTTTTCTGACTCAGAGTCTTCTGATGAGAAGTCAAGGGGTCATGACCATTCCGATTCTGATCACTGGACCCCGGATGATACTGACAAGCTACTGCTTCAGATTTTTGAAGTTTTGTCCATCTCTCCCCCTGTTGCGGCTCCCAGGCAAAGGGGTGAGCTTTTTCATACTGCTAAGGCTCGATTGGAATTTCCTGAGCAAACCCATTTCAATAACCTAGTGCTGAAGGAGTGGGAACATCCCAGTAGACTTCCCGGGATCCCTAAGAGTCTGGACAGGGAGTACCCATTTCCTGCTGATATGGTCAAGTGCTGGTCACCCCCCCCCCCCCCCCGAGGTCGATGCTCCTATTCTAGGGCTGTCTAACACCTATTATGCACTCCCCGACACTACTATGAGGATTCTGAGGACCGGCGCATTGACCAATTAGCGTGCCATGCCTTTGCGTTTGGAGGGGCGGCGCTGCGCCCGGTCTGCTCCTTGGCCATTACTGCTGTGGCGCTCAGGGCCATGGTCAGGAATGCACTTGACGGCCCAGACGAGTTGCCTACTGATACTATTAATTAATGTCTAACTGTGATGTATTTGTGAATTTTATCCTGTCTGCATCGGATGATGCTATTAGGCTGTGTGCCAGATCTTCCGCCTTGGCGATGGCTATACGCCGCGCGGTATGGCTGCGCCAGTGGGCGGCCGACAATGCTGCTAAGAAAGCCCTTACTGGGCTTCCATTTAAGGGCCTACGCCTGTTTGGGGACCGCCTAGACCTCTTTGCTAAAGGAGGTAAGTTACCACAGCGCAGGCGGCAGCCTCGGCCCTTTCGTAACCATGGCCCCCTTTCAGCCCCCTACAGCGGCGTTAAGCAGGGGAAAGGGGTGTCCTTCGCGGGGGCTCGTGCAGACTCCTGGCATAGGAGCAGGGGGCGACGTCCTGGCTCCTCCTGGGGGACCAAATCCAAAGCCCCTCCCAAGACCCCTCAGGCATGATGGGGCGCCCTCGCCCGCCAGGGTGGGGGGACGGCTACAGCACTTCGCGCACGTCTGGAGACGCCAAGTCTCAGACCGGTGGATTCAGGAGGTAGTTACCTCTGGCTACAAAATAGAGTTTGCTGTGCGGCCCCCCTCAAGATTCATCAGATCCCGGATCCCCCAGGACTCGGTATCAGCTCAGGTCCTGATGCAGGCAGTGCAAGGACTTCTGGATCTGGGAGTTATTTGCAAGGTTCCCTTGAGAGAATTGGGAGAGGGGTTCTACTCCAACCTTTTCACAGTACCCAAAAGAGATGGGTCAGTCAGGCCCATTCTGGATTTGAAGATCCTCAACAAATTTGTCAAGAACAAGCGCTGCGCTTGGCCATTGGCTCTCTGCGCCCAGGGGATTTTATGACGTCTGTGGACATCAAAGATGCTTACCTTCACATCCCTGTATTCCCGGGACATCAAAGGTTTCTCAGATTTGCGTTGAAAGATCAACATTATCAGTTTGTGGCCCTACCATTTGGCCTCACTTCAGCTCCCAGAGTGTTCACCAAGGTGCTGGCGGGAGTAATGTCCTTGATAAGGTCAGGGGGCATTCGAGTGCTGCCCTACCTGGACGACATCCTCATGGCCTCATGGCCCCTACAGCAGGCGGAGCTGGACACTCAGCGGGTGGTGTCCACCTTGGAGTCCTTCGGCTGGGTGATCAATCATCCCAAGTCCTCTCTGTCCCCTTCGTCGGTGACCCCATTTCTGGGGATGATTCTGGATACGGTTCAGTCACGAATATTCCTTCCCCAACAGAAGGTGGAAGCTCTGACTGCGCAGGTGCGGTCCCTGCTCTCGTGCCCCCAGCTGTCCCTCAGGCAGGGAATGCAGCTGGTGGGTCTGATGGTGGCAAGCTTCGAGGCGGTGCCCTTTGCTCAGTTCCATTCGAGGCCTCTGCAGCTTCACCTCCTCTCAGTATGGGACAAGGATCCCGCGTCCTTGGAAGAGGTTTGTGTGCTTCCCCATTGGTCATAAGGTCCCTCTCGTGGTGGCTAGACCACAAGAACTTGCTAAAGGGCAGGTCCTTTCTAGCCCCCTCCTGGGAGACGGTCA